>OY728140.1:1542770245-1544020245 GCA_963277665.1 Viscum album
ATAATAACTAATATCCATTTTATCTACAATACCAATATATGAATATTTATATACCTATATATTAATCTAACTATATATATATTAATCTAATAACTATATATATATTAATATAACTACACATATATATATTAGTATTACTATAAATATATATATTAATATCACCATAAATATATATATTAATATCACTATATAAATATATATTCATATAACTATATAAATATATATTCATATAACTATATATATGTTAATATAACTATATATATGTTAATATAACTATATATATATATTAATATAAGTATATATTACTATACGAATAAATATAATTAAATATATATATATATATAGATATAGATATATATTAATACCACTATATATATATATTAATATGACTATATATATTATAATATAACTATATATATATATATTATAATATAACTATATATATATATATTATAATATAACTATATATATATTAATATAAATATATATATTACTATACGAATAAATATAACTAAATATATAAATATATATATAGAGATATCATGAATTGGAAAGAAAATCAAAATATAGTAGTGGTAAGGGCTTAGGCGCGCAGGGGGGAGGTCTCGAGTTCAAATCCTGGCGGAGGCAGGGGTGCGCGCGCATGGGGAATATTGGAGCAAGCGCTGTTAAATGGTGGAGGGGGTGCGTGGGGTGCGTGGGGTGTTGTATAGGGGCCTAAAAGCGCTGTAAAGGGGGGGGGGGTTCAAGTGCTATAAAATCCCCCCCGATTGGCAGTATTTTTTAAATTTTTTTAATTTTTTTTAAATTTTTCTAAATTTTTTAAATTTTTTTAAAATTTTTTAACTTTTATCAGCGCTAAAACGAGAGCACTGATAAAGGAAGCACTGATATAGGACCCCTTTATCAGCGCTAAAAAAAGGATAATAGAATGATTGTAAAAAATCTAAAATAATTGGTAATGTTATATGAATTTGTGTTTTTTTGAAATTATGTTAAATGTGGAATTAAACAACCAAATTTTTTTTTATAACAAATGTATTCAATCTTTCCATGTATTATAAATTAAGATAATTATTTTTTAAGGAAAATAATAATATAATTAAATAGGGGTTTAATAGTTTAATATTTAGGTGTATTTATAACCTTTGACTTAGGATAATAATAGTTTAGTAATAAAGTTATATTAATAATAATAATCATTTTATAATAGGTTTAATAAAACAATAAAATAACAGTTTTTATATGTTAAAAACGTTGGAAAAAAAATCAGGGGGGCTGCGTGTTTTAAAACGCCGCATCATACTGAGCCGTCCGATCTCTCCCTTCCAATCGCAACCATCCGTTTCTTTTAAAGCCGCGCTGTATCTAAGCCGTCCGATCAACCTACGTTTGATCCTGGACGTCCATTTTTTTTCGTGCCTCTCTCTCTCCCGTGGTTCTTTCTTCTTCCACGCACCCGCAGTACCGGTGTAGGCAGCGCTTTCTCCTTCTTAGGCCGGTGAGTGGACCCATTTTCTCTCCTCCTTTCCATGAGTTTGGCACCATCTATTAAATGACCGAACTCGGATACCCCACTCCACGTCTCCACGAAGGTTTCTTCATTTTTTTAAGACCTCGGTTTGCACTGAGGAGAATAAGCTTGCTTCAGGTTCCTTGGATCTTCAACCACCGGTCCGACGCCTCCTACTCCTTCCTTCTCCTCCTCTTCAAACAGGTAAGGGAAAATCCTTGCTTCTTTTTCATTTTCTTCAGTTTTGATACTTTACTTCATATACTCTTTACGTATATATGAATATATATATAAAAGTATATACGGTCGAAAAAAAATTTGTATCTCACCATTACACTCGTTCTGTTTTGAGAGGAGAACGAAGGTGAGGTATCATTTTTATTTTTCTTATATTTTGGTGGATATCCCTGGTCATATATACTTCATACGCAAGTGTATATAAATATATATATAAAGATTTTAAGAACCGGCTAACACTGTTCTTTTCTTCTAGAAATCAACTGGGTTAAAGGAAGTTTTTTTTCTTTTTGGGGTTTATTCTATTTCGGTTTTAATGATACACACCTTGTGTGTAGAAATATAAATGTATTCCTACATATATAAAACTATACATGCATTTGAACACCTTCCTTTCACATGTATTTAACCCCTTTTTTTTAATTCTACCCTATGAAAAAAATGGAGTTTGCAGGAAATTTAATAAACATGTGCGATTATGCAGATATATGAAGCATATAGATATGAATGTACGTGTGATTATATAAGGTTACATGTACATATATGTGAGAATACGAGGAAAAGTTTATTTAATTCTTTTAAAATTTATCGCATAATCACATAAGGATTTATTACAAATTATATGTACCCCTTTTTAAATTTTTATTTCAAGAAATTTAACTAAAAACCATTTATATACATATTTATATGTATAATGAAGTTTAAGGGTAATTTTGATATTAAAATAATTCTTTCAAGGGAAAATTTTCATCATAAATCAGGATTTTGGTTTTTGAGAAAATGGATAGTAAGAATTCCTTAAATTTTTATTCATGTATATGTACACATGCTTATGGATCGACCATGTTGCATGCAAGATTGGTTTTATGCCAATAAGGGTTTTATGAAAGTTAATCTCACTAATTTCATATAAAACAACCTCACTCAGTTCGTCAAACATTGATTTTGTTTAATGTATAACTTGGGAAATATTTTTGAGTACGGTTTAATGTGGTAAACCCATGCATATGTGTATACGAACCTAAATTTATATATATAGGTGTATAAATAACCATGTATCATTATGTTGTCTTCAATTACATGTTCTTTTAAGATGTTTTCTAACTTTACAAAGAAAAGGGGGTCATGTTATTCAAAGTGATAATAAAAGAGTTTTTACACAATTATGCGCATGATTTTCCCAAGATGGACTTGATTTCGCCCATTGTATCCCTAACTGCATGTATATTTACCCAGTTTTAATTAAACACCCACAATATCCATTTATCAGCTTATGTGTAAGTTATGAACGACCATGCTTTAATTGGCTATTATGATGTTATGGAATGTTGTGTGTTTGTGTTTATTTCCTTAAAAACCATGTTTCAATTGTTAAGATAATTTCTTGGGTGTACGGATTTTAGCATGCATGTCTCTGTTTATTTATGATTGAACTGTCTTCAAGTTATGATTATGTAAGTGGAAAAAAGGGGGTGATTAAGAATGTATGAAACCCTATGAATGAAAGACCATGTCAAGATATATGAGGGATGTTTTGAACTTAAATGTTTATGGATGGGTGCGCCCAAAATTATACAGCGCTCCAATGCATTGGGTAAAGTAAGAGTATCATGAGACGTTTATGTGCGACGGTCTTGGCAGTTAGCCTTGGCTTGTGATTTCATGTGCGACGGTCTTGGCGGTTAGCCTTGGCTTGTGCTTTCATGTGCGACAGTCTTGGCAGTTAGCCATGGCTTGTGCTTTCATGTGCGACGGTCTTGGTAGTTGGCCTTGGCTTGTGCTACTATGGGAAACGAGATTGGCAGTGTGCCTTGAACCGTACTAAGTTATGTTTTAAATATCATGACACAAGGTCTTGAAAAAAGCCCTACATTATGTATTCCCTCTACATGTAATGATAAATGGTCAACTAGGGGTTAGTCCAACTAACAAGACATCCCCTAGTTGAAATTTCCCTTGACTTTGAGAATGAGATCATGAGATAAGAACAATAATTCATGTGGTTAGATGTTATAAGAACTTTATGTGCCCATGTATCATGTTAGTAATATTTTCCCTGCTTAATCACAGATTTTTAGAACTGAAGTAATCTTGGTTGTAAAATATGCATCTTTTATTCTTCACATTCTTGCGCTCTCTGATTTACGTCTTCTTTAAAGCTTTTTTTTAAGTATGTACTCATTCACCATACATGCGGATTTCAAAAATATAGGATTTACATGTTTTAAGAAAAGATAATGCTTTGTTTTAGTAAAGTGTTTTGTTTTATTCAAAATGACTATTTTGAGAAAGAGTTTTCTTAAAATGTTTTTTAAAATCCCTTACTGGGCATATTTTCTCACCCTACGTTTTTTGTTTAAAATTTTTCAGGCATGGTATGTACTGATGAAGTTTATCAGAAGCAGCTAGTTTCCCCAGAATCATGAACCTCGCGATCTTCTGTAGTAATGGGACATGATATATTATTTGTAAATGTTGAAATGAAATGTTAGTATATCATGTCTCATGTGGCACCTGGGGATCGGGGTCTCTACAGTTTGTATCAGAGGATGGGTTCAGACAACTCTGGAAAACCAGGTGATATAAATGTATTACTATGACTGACTAAATAAAAATGTTATAACTTTCAGATGGCTGGTTAAACTAACTTATCATCACTACCCGATGAGTTAGTAGAAGTCATCTTGATCAGGGCATGCACGGTGGATTATCCAGCCTTTCTCCACCCGCGAGGGTCCTTCCAGCGTTTGCTCGATCTAGCAAACGGTCCCGAGATTCTTCGGTTATGTCAAGAGGATGATCGTGTCATTCACCTCGTTGCCACTGCTCAACTTCCCTGCTATAGGCAAAGGGGAAGATACTTTGAGGGTCTCTTTCAGTGTTTTAATCTGGCATAGAACTTCTCTGCCAGAGCGTGCTTCCTCGTAGCCGCCCAGGATGGCTAGCTTAGTGCAGCCTACATGTTCCAAGTCTTGAATCTCATCCTCCTTAATCGCATCATTCCTCTCGACTACCTCAAGCGTGGTGTGGGCCTAAGAGTTATCAGAGAGTTTATCTACTCGGACGTTTCCGAGCTTTCCATGGCACGAGCCTCCCTTTGGAAGCCTGTGTGCCGTACGCACAAACAGGAGTTCAGGACGTACTGTTCAAAGTGCATCTGGACTAGGGAAACGGAAGAGCTATGTGCCAACCTTGGTATCCCATTAACCGAGCCAGATCCACTATTTCGGTAGTGTTATACGTATGGAGTTTCAGTTTTTCTTTTTATGATAGAATTGCGAGGGTACAATTCTTTGAAGGGGGAAGTAATGTAACGACACGAGAAAACCATGTTTTGATTTTTGACAAGTTTTCTTTTCAATGTCACCCGTTAAGTGAACCAACAGTCAACTTATAAGGTAAAAATAATAATAAAATAGAAAAATGCATCAAATGAATGAAAACTTCTTTTATTCAAATAAGTAACATCTCGGCTACAACTTCCACTGACCAAACAAGAAGATAAACTAACCAAAAATCCCAACTAAGAACCCGATTACAATAATGGGGAGACCACTTAAAACCACCAAGATCCCAAGAATGCAGTAGGGGTTTCTGGCATCCATTATAATGAACATGAGGATGGCCGAAGCCACTGCAACCATGCTGAGCACCAGGGGAATCACACGAACCATCTTTTCTTTTCTCCTTCATTCACCTGGAGTGAGGGACACCCCAAGACCATACCCTTTATAAGCACACCAATCCGACCGTTGAACCCAAACGGCTATAAATGTGACCTTTGGTTTCTCCTATACTCTAAGTTTTGTTTTTGACCATTGGAAAAAAGATGTCTTACCTTGAAAGGTTCGGAATATTAATTAAATAATTTGCCTTAATGTTTAAAGAATGACATCAATGATAAATTAATTTATTTATTTCTTGATTTCCCAAAATGAAAACTATATTTTTATGTTTCAAAATGACGAAGATTAATATTATTTCCACTATTTACTATACATATTTTTAACTTGAGCAGTTAAACTTTTATATTCTAATTATATTAAATCTAATGGACTTTACTTTATGAGTTATATATATTTATATTACATCAAACATTAAATTAAATGAATTATTTTTATCTCTAAATTAAATATAGGTAATAAAAATAATGTAAATATTTATAATTTGAACTTTTAATAACTATTTTGAAACTTTGTCAAATTATGGTTTTATTTACATTACAAATTTTGCATCTTTATGTTAATTCTTAACCAAATACTCTTATTACTTTAAAACAATAAAGATAATAGAATGATCGTAAAAAATCTAAAATAATTGGTAATGTTATATGAATTTTTGTTTTTTTGAAATTATGTTAAATGTGGATTTAAGCAACCAAATTTTTTTTATAACAAATGTAATCAATCTTTCCATGTATTATAAATTAATATAATTGTTTTTTAAGGAAAATAATAATATAATTAAATAGGGGATTAATAGTTTAATATTTAGGTGTGTTTATAACCTTTGACTTAGGATAATTATAGTGTAGTAATAATGTTATATTAATAATAATAATGATTTTATAATAGGTTTAATAAAACAATAAAATAACAGTTTTTATATGTTAAAAAAGTTGGAAAAAAATCAGGGGGGCCGCTTGTTTTAAAACGCCGCATCATGCTGAGTCGTCCGATCTCTCCCTTCCGATTGCAGCCATCTGTTTCTTTTAAAGTCGCACTGTATCTAAGCAGTCTGATCAACCTACATCTGATCCTGGCTGTCTGTTTTTTTTCACGCCTCTCTCTCTCCCGCAGTTCTTTCTTATTCCTCTCACCCGCAGTACCAGTGTAGGCAGCGCTTTCTCCTTCTTAGGCCGACGAGTGGACCCATTTTCTCTCCTCCTTTCCACGAGTTTGGCACCGTCTATTAAATGCATGGCCTCAGATACCCCACTCCATATCTCCACGAAGGTTTCTTCATTTTTTAAGACCTCAGTTTACTCTGAGGAGAGGAAGCTTGCTTCGGGTTCCTTGGATCTTCGACCACCGGTCCGACGCCTCCTACTCCTTCCTTCTCCTCCTCTTCGAACAGGTAAGGGAAAATCGTTTCTTCTGTTTCGTTTTCTCTAGTTTTGATACTTTACATCATATACACTTTACGTATATATGAACATATATATAAAAGTATATAAGGTTGAAAAAAAATTTGTATCTCACCATTGCACTCGTTCTGTTTTGAGAGGCGAACAAAGGTGAGGTATCATTTTTATTTTTCTTCTATTTTGGTGGATATCCCTGGTCATATATACTTCATACACAAGTGTATATAAATATATATATAAAGATTTTAAGAACTGGATAACATTGTTATTTTCTTCCATAAATCAACCGGGTTAAAGGAAGTTTTTTTTTCTTTTTGGGGTTTATTCTATTTCGGTTTTAATGATACACACCTTGTGTGTAGATATATAAATGTATTCCTACATATATAAAACGGTACATTCATTTTAACACCTTCCTTTCACCTGTATTTAACCCCGGTTTTTTTTAATTCTACCCTATGCAAAAAATGGAGTTTGCAGGAAATTTAATAAACATGTGGGATTATGCAGATATATGAAGCATATAGATATGCATGTACGTGTGATTATATAAGGTCACATGTACATCTATGTGAAAATATGAGGAGAAGTTTATTTAATTCTTTAAAAATTTATCGCATCATCACATAAGGATTTATTACAAATTATATATACCCCTTTTTAAATTTTTATTTCAAGAAAAGTGCCCAAAAACCATTTATATACATATTTATATATATGATGAAGTTTAAGGGTAATTTTGATATTAAAATAATTCTTTCAAGGGAAGATTTTCATCATAAATCAGGATTTTGGTTTTTGAGAAAACAGATAGTAAGAATTCCTTAAATTTTTATTCATGTATATGTACACATGCTTATGGATCGACCATGTTGCATGCAAGATTGGTTTTATGCCAATAAGGGTTTTATGAAAGTTAATCTCACTACTTTCATATAAAAGAACCCCACTCGGTTTTTCAAACATTTATTTTGTTTAATGTATAACTTGGGAAATATTTTTGAGTACGGTTTAATGTGGTAAACCCATGCATATGTGTATACGAACCTAAATTTATATATATAGGTGTATAAATAACCATGTATCATTATGTTGTCTTCAATTATATGTTATTTTAAGATTTTTGCTAACTTTACAAAGAAAAGGGGGTCATGTTATTCAAAGTGCTAATAAAATAGTTTTTACACAATTATGCACATGATTTTCCCAAGATGGACTTGATTTCGCCCATTGTATCCCTAACTGCATGTATATTTACCCAGTTTTAATTAAACACCCACAATATCCATTTATCAGATTATGTGTAAGTTATGAACGACCATGCTTTAATTAGGTATTATGATGTTATGGAATTTTGTGTGTTTGTGTTTATTTCCTTAAAACCCATGTTTCAATTGTTAAGATAATTTCTTGGGTGTACGGATTTTAGCATGCATGTCTCAGTTTATTTATGATTGAACTATCTTCAACTTATGATTATGTAAGTGGAAAAAAGGGGGTTATTAAGAATGCATGAAACCCTATGAATGAAAGACCATGTCAAGATATGTGAGGGATGTTTTGAACTTAAATGTTTATGGACGGGTGCGCCCAGAATTATACAGCGCTGCAGTGCATTGGGTAAAGTAAGAGTCTCATGAGACGTTTATGTGCGACGATCTTGGTAGTTAGCTTTGGCTTGTGCTTTCATGTGCGATGGTCTTGGCAGTTAGCCTTGGATTGTGCTTTCATGTGAGACGGTCTTGGAAGTTAGCCTTGGCTTGTGCTTTCATGTGCGACGGTCTTGGAAGTTGGCCTTGGCTTGTGCTACTATGGGAAATGGGATTGGCAGTGTGCCTTGACCCGTACTAAGTTAGGTTTTAAGGATCATGATCATGACACAAGGTCTTGAAAAATGCCCAACATTATGCATTCCCTCTACATGTAATGATAAATGGTCAACCAGGGGCTAGTCCAACTAACAAGACATCCCCTTGTTGAAATTTCCCTTGACATTGAGAATGAGATCATGAGATAAGAACAATAATTCATGTGGTAAGATGTTATAAGAACTTTATGTGCCCATGTATCATGTTAGGAATATTTTCCCTGCTTACTCACAGATTTTTAGAACTGAAGTAATCTTGGTTGTAAACTATGCATCTTTTATTCTTCACATGCTTGCGCTCTCTGATTTACATCTTCTTTAAAGATTTTTTTAAGTATGTACTCATTCACCATACATGCAGATTTCAAAAATGTAGGATTTACATGTTTTAAGAAAAGATAATGCTTTGTTTTAGTAAAGTGTTTTGTTTTATTCAAAATGAATGTTTTGAGAAAGAGTTTTCTTAAAATGTTTTTTAAAATCCCTTACTGGGAATATTTTCTCACCCTATGTTTTTGCTTAAAATTTTTCAGGCATGGTATGTACTGATGAAGTTTATCAGAAGTAGCTGGTTTCCACAGAATCCTGAACCTCGTGATCTTCTGTAGTAATGGGACATGATATATTATTTGTAAATGTTGAAATCAAATGTTAGTATATCATGTCTCATGAGGCACCCGGGGATCGGGGTCTCTAAAAATAAGATCATGTCAAACATGAAGATATTATTCATATTAATTTTTGTATACTATGTGTATTACATAAAAATTATGTATCATGTTTCTATCAAAATCTCTCTATATATATATAATGACACACTGTTCACTTATCCTTTGCATAATAGAACATATGGAGTATCTCTTGAACTTTGAAAAATAGTATGTGGTCCCTAATTATTGTTCACAGAAGAAATAAGAAATAATTAATCACAAAATCTAATGTTCTTTATGAATAAAATATATACAAAAGAAACTCTTGGTGGGAACTTTCCTTTTCCCATGTAGTACTTCTTCATTCTTCATGAAACTAATTCACAGAATGTTAAATTTTCAATATTAATGAATATTAGTTTTCCTAATATAACCATTAATAATTCTACCTTCAACATCATACATGAGATATTCAATCACCTTTTTAAAACACAATGACCATTTTCACTAATTTGGGGTTCCTCAAAATGCTTGGGAAAATCAGAAAAACACATGTATTGAATCGTGTTTCTCATATGGTTTCATGGATACAAGTTCATCTTGAAAATCATGACTGTGTGGTTCAAATATCAAGAGGACCATGGGATTATTATTCTTCACAAAAATGAAGTTGTTTTATGCAACTATGTGTTTTTGTTTTCAATTTTTATTTGACCGAAATGGGAGATTTGTGGTCATAAATCATGGTTGTGGGTGGTCATTTAGGATGTAAGATAGTATGACTTCATTTTACTTGATATATCCAATATTATTATTGATTTATGTTTAATTTTATTATCTTTGACAAGTGATGTTGTTTAATAAGTTATTATTAATGTTTTTAATAATGAAGATATGGTATAAGGGTTCACATAGTGTGTATAACAGTTGACATGGTGTCTACGATAATCTAGTGTCCTAGGAATGTATATGGGAATGTACACACAATACATGAATTGGTTAGCCATGTAAATATACATGGACAATCCCTTATGGTGAAAAGTATGTTTGGCCAAATTGGGTGCTGAAAATGTCCCATTTACACATGGCTTTGTTTCATGGGTATGCCCACATGATGTGTTGGCCATACTATAGAGTAGGTAGTAATCAGCTCAGTCAAAACACTTTCATCCCTGAAATTCAAGACTACATTGTTAAATAGAAGAACCCATGTTTTAATGACATGCCTAACATGATTTTCAACTCAACTCACATAAAAGTAAACTAGAATACTGGTTAAATGAAACAATTCATCCAAAACGTACACTATAACATTGGTTAAATGGAAGAAATCATCCTCGTTACTGAATTCGATACACATTTGAAAAAAAAACCATCATTCACGAACATCACAGTAATGTATAGGCTTTTCAAAAAACACACATCCCTTAAATGTCATGAAATTACAGTTGGCACTGATTTAAAGTTGTCATGTTTATAGGTGGAATCTTTTTATCTTTGGATAATATATTCTGAGAACTATAGAGTGGAACCTCATTCAGTGTTTTGAGGTCCACCTAGGATAACCCCCCTCCTTCCTGGACCTAGGAAAACCCCCCTCCTTCCTGTACCCCATACATCCCCCACCCTCTTCCCTGGACCCTAGACATCCCCCACCCTTCTTCCTAGACCCTGGACAACCCCCCTCCTCCCTGTACCCTGAACAGCCCCCCACCCACCTTTCTAGACACAGGACAACCCCACTCCTTCCAAGAACCCGGACATCCCCCACCCTCCTCCCTGGACCCTAGACATCCCACCACCCTCCTCCTTAGAACCCGGACATCCCAAAAATCATTATTTGTGTATGAGATAAAACACAATAGAACTTGAAGGTCCCTCTCCAATAAGTGGCCATCTGGGTTCGGGTCACAAATGAGTGGCATCCTGGTTTGAGATGTCACAATTCATAGATATCCTTTTTAGGTGTTTCTAATCAAATCCATACCCATAACTATTGAAGGTCCCTCTCCAAAATCAATTTGGACATGATTCAATGAATACACCCTACCAACCTATGATCTATGGCCCCAAACCTAGAATCCTTCAATCCATGGTTAAGGTTAAACTTGATGAGGCTATAACTACTTTTGATGTGATCCTCATCCTACTCCTCATCCCGATCTCCCTGAAGAAGTTAAGTTATAAAACTCATGTACTCCCAACAAGACCCTTAAGGATTATGTATTCCTTGATCCACTTCCAATATCTTACTAGGAAATCCTTGAATATAGGCATTATAAATTCTATATCTTATTTTCTTATATACACTATATTTTGTTGTATTTTTTTTAATATGATTCTCATATAGAGTAATGTGTCAGTTATGCTTTTATTTAAAGTATACAATTTTCATTTACCTAAACATTTTTTTGATTGAACTTCAATATTATTGAATTTCTTTGAAATGACTTATTGAATTTTTTTTACAGAATGGATAGAAGTTAGATGTACGAAACTGATCAGATTTCAACCTATTTTCAAAATAATTTGAATAAATTTTTATATTTTTCATTTGAATAGGATTCAGATAGTGGTAGCATACACTACTTATGTTCTAATTGTGTTGGAATACCTAGGTTGAGTCATGAAGCAGTTAGCTATCATATAACCAAATATGGTTTCCAAACAAACTATTATGTGTGGTATCACAATGGAGAGAAAATGGAATCTCAAAATATTGATGATCCAAATGATAAGACTGAATTGGAGAGTTTGATATATGATCAGTTTCCATTTATTCGGCATCATGAGAAGGAAAGGATGTCCAACCAACAAGATTTTTATACAAGCACAAATGATGCATCCAATGAAAATAATGATGTTGATAGGGTGAAATAATTGAATGATGCTGCAATGACTCCAGTATATCGGGAATATGGTAAAATGAAAAAGTTGGAATTTTTAATCCGATTGTTTCATGGGAAAACTATATATGGGATTTAAAATAATGCAATTGATTACATTCTTACCTTCTTGAAAGACTTACTTCCAAATGATACAGGTATTCCCTCAAACCATTGTACGACATGGAAGTTATTTGATGAACTTCGATTCTAAAAAAAACATTCATGCTTTCCTGAATGATTGCAACTGATTTTGGAAGAAAACTACAGAAAGAAATTATTGTATCAAATGTGGAACCTCCCGATGGAAGCCAAAATATGATGGAACACCATCTCATGTGCCACAAAAAGTAATGTGGCACTTTCCATTGATCCACAGATTATAGAACTTTTTTGGTTCTGATGAAATATCAGTAAAAATGCAATGTCATGACACCGAGAGAGAAAAAAATAATGAAGAGTTGGTTCACCCTGCACATGGATTTTCATGGCAGATATTTGATGCTCGATATCCTGAATTTGCAGCCAATGTGCATAATGTGAGATTTGGTCTTTCATGTGACGGTTTTAATCCATTTGGGTAGATGCTTACTTCGCACAACACATGGTCGGTTTTCATACAAATTTATAACCTTCCCCCATGGTTGTGCTTGAAAAAGCATTACACTTTCTTGAGTATACTGATATCTGGCCCATCTGATCCCAGCAATGATATAGATGTATACATTAAACCTTTAATAAAAGAGTTAAAACTTCTTTGGGATGTGGGTGTGCCCACATATGATGCATCTTTGAAAGACATGTTTCAGATGCGTACTGCGCTTATGTGGATGATCAATGATTTTCTTGCTTATGCAATGATTTCTGGATGGAGCACAAAATGATAATTATCATGTCCTATTTGTATGAAGAATAATCGACCGAGAAGACTGAAATATCGTTGTAGTTTTAGTTTTATGGGACATCAACGATTCTTTCCCATGAACCATCCATATAGAAACAATCGTTGAAAATTTGACAATACCATGGAGACTGACGATCCACCTCAGCGTATGTTTGGAACTAATTTGCTTAATGAATTGAAATATTTCAGTTATTCATTTGGGAAGTGTGTAATGAAATTTAGGAATAGGAAAAATGTTTCTAATGATACCTGTTACAATTGGAAGAAGAAGAGTATATCCTTTGAGTTGTCATATTGGTCAACCAAAATGTTACGTCATTGCTTAGAAATAATTCACATTGAAAAGAATATATGTGAAATGTTTCTTTCGATTCTTCTAAATGTCAAGGGGAAGACAAATGATGATTTCCAATCTCGGCGTGACTTGGCAGATTGGGGGATCAGACCAGAATTGCATCCTGTCTATATCAGAGAAAATGAATGGAAAGTTCCAAGTGCTTCTTCGGTGATGACACCTAATGAAAAAAAATCAATTTCTGGAAGTGATATAGAATATTAAAGTTCCTGATGGCTATTCAATCAATATATCAAAATGGGTCAACAAAAAAGATTTGAAGCAGAAATATTTGAAGAATCATCATTATCACGTCCTTTTGCATGAGTTGATTCCAATAACAATCTGTCATCTCTTATCCAATAATGTAAGAGTCTCAATTATTAGGTTGTGATATTTGTTTAGAGATCTTTGGATAATAGGTTATCCAAATATTTCTTGCAAAAACTATTGGAAGATACACCATTAATTTTGTGTGAGTTAGAGAAACTAATCCCTCCATCATATTTTACATGCATGTTGCATCTGATTATCCATCTTCCGATCGAAATACTTCTTGGAGGACCTCTTGCTTTCTGTTTTATATATACAACTGAAAGAAACATGTGAACATTGAAATCATATGTTTGGAACAAGAATTATCCCAAGGTTCTATTGTTAACAGTTTCTTATCTTAAGAATGTATGGATTTCTACTCAATGTATTTGTCTGATCTTACTACGAGAATAAACAGACCAATGAGAAATGAAGAAGAACAGTATGGGAAAATTCAACCTAGTTTTCCATAACTTCCTCAGATAATAGGAATTCTAGGATCATATACATTGATGACATTAAGCCTTGAAGAGCGAGAGATGACACATCACACAGTGTTGTTCAATTGTGATTTGTTCGATGAGTATATCAAGTAAGTAAATTTTAAATTTATCTCTTATATTATCTCTTGCCATTTTAAATATTTGTTAAACTATTATTATTTTTATCTACAGGGAATATAAAGAATTGATATATAGAAAGCATCGTTCTTTATCTTTGAGAAGGAAAAAGACTTTCTATAGAAAAGGGTTTTCTACTTGGTTGAAATTAAAGGTAAAAATATTTCTGTAATAACTAAATAAAAATAATATTTAATTAAGTTTACCATTTGTTTATATTTCAAGTATCGAGTTTTCTTACAGACTCTATTTTTGAGGAAATAATAGCTTTGGATTTTGGTCCTAATACCATGGTTCATGCTTGTAAATCACTTGTGATCAATGGATACAAATTTATTATCACTAAATGAGCAAGAAACAAGATAACACAACATGATGGTGTTATGATAACTACCACAACATACTGTTATGCCAGTTTATCAGATAATATATCTCATTATGAAAATGTAACTTATTATGGGGTCATGGAGAAAATAATAATTTTGGATTATTAATCGCATGGTCGATTCGGGATAATGAAATGTCAATGGTTTGATTCAATGACGAGGCAATGCACCTTTATTGATGATTGTGGATTTCGAGTTATTTTCATGACTCAAACTCTTGCCACCGATGAACCATATGTATTGGAATCAATGGTGAAACAAGTTTTGTATGTCAAAGATCATCTTCATCCAAAATTTGGTGTAATTATTGAAGTAAATTCCAGACATGTTTTTGATGATGGTGATGATGAAGTTGACACTATCCCTTCTGCAATTGGAAGCAATCCTTCTATTACTTATGATGACTACAATATCTAAATTGTCAGAGTTGATTGTGAACCTGAAGTTGTGGTGGGAAATATATAGAATCATATGGTCGTGTTCTCACCTACATGTTTCACCTACATCATTCAGAGTGTGTATCCTATTAATTACCTTCAAACCACCATAAATATTCTATTTCTTTATTTTTTTTTATCAGAATGGTTTTCTATATTTTGTTTTTTAGGTTACACATTAGTTATCAGTTTCTAATTACTTCCATATTTGCTTTCATTGTAGGAAATGACACCCATTGAAGAGAGGTGGTGGAAAAAGATGATATAAAATAATCGTCGCATGACACAGATGGGCGTTCCTCCACTCATCCCTATTGTGAGTATTTTATTTCAAATATATATATTTAAATAACTTATAATATCATGTGTTTAATTTTGTGTTAAACTTTTTTTCAGGATCCACCCCTAGATGAGAGATATCTGACGAGGAGCCTGATATTTCTACCCATATAGAGGTTGGTGGTGGGAGGGGGGGTGGTATCAGAGTTAGACAATCATCTGGTGGTCCTGGTACTGAGGCCAGTGGTACAAGGGCTTGTGGTGCGAGAGTTAGATGATCCACTGGTCATACCCGATTAGACTATACCCCTACCACAAACGTATCTTCTACGCCCCATTTTGATCCTAGTGTGTCATTAGGGACACACTGGATATTTATGCATCCAATGTTTACACTACCAGTTGTCCAGACGTCTGTGCCATCATCTTTTTCTTCTTGTTCATTATCTCCAAGCTACTATATTCCATATTCTTCGACTCCTGCTCTGAAACTGTATGTGGATGAGGAGCGTACACTGAGGGACACTCCACCTGTATAGGATATTCTTTCAGCTTCTTCACATCCAGTGACTCCAATTGATTTGACTACCACATGTATATTTATATAGCTCTAACAAATGTTTATACCAAAATTTATTTTTATTATAACTTGTACTAATATTTTTTTCTTTAATAACAGATTCATCTACTGATAGAAGGCAGGGGAGGGGACGTACTTACTTACGTGCAGTATGGAACCGCTAGACACAATTAATGGTTGAATACAACGATGATGGACAAATGATTGATAAATCTAGGCAGGAATGTAGGGTTTTTTTGCCGACGCTAGACAAATACTCCGACGTCATTCTGGTTATCCCAATCTGTTGGAGGCATCTACCACAAGAAGTCAAGGATAATGCGTGGGCACAAATATGGGTAAAAAATAAATTGTATTTAATGTAGTATTTTTTTTATTTATGTGAATTAATCTATTGGGTGTCAGCTTAGGTATAACTTCCCTGATGGCGAAGGTGCATGACCCGTGCGTTTAAAGGAGTTAGGAGAGATTTGGAGAGCTTATAAGCATGATCTGTATGTTGGCTAGTGTGATAGAGTGGGCACGAAGTTGGAGAAATTACCTATCGTGGATGACTGCCTGATAGAGAAATATCACCAAATGATTACCCATTGGGCGACTGCCAAATTTAAGGTACTAATCCCATTTGAGGTATTTAAATGACAATTTTCATATTTTTCATTAATATTATCTAATTTTTTCTTGAAAATTATTTAGGAATCTTCTGAAAAAAACAATAAAAACATTGATTCAAAGAAATACCTCCACACTTTGGGGTGCACTACTATGTCAGATCATGAGAGGCAGCTGGTACGAGATAGTTGTTTATAATTTTTCCTTAGGACTTTCCCTTTTTGTTGTTTCCTACTTAAATTATGCGATTTATTGAATATTTAATATATGATTAGACATGAAATTTATATTTTTTCAATGTAATTACAGAAGCACAAATTGAATATTGAATTATGTATCCCCCGAGAAAAATTGTTTTGCTTGAGTAGAAAGAAAAAATATGGAACTGTGATTAATGAACCGACATAAGAAAAGATTTTAAGTTTTACTTTGTTTATTTCAAAGTTTAATATCTATTTTGAAATTTAATAATATATTAATATTTTTAAAAGGTTTCCTTATAGGCCCTTAATTCCCAGGCGCCTAACAATTTAGGTCCAAATGATCATTTATATCAGGTTTTGGGAGATGAGCGCTCTTGTCGAGTATGCTGCCGACCTGGTAAGAATATAGTCCCGACGAGGTATTGGTCTTCTCCAGGTATCCATTATAGTACCACCAAGTTGGAATAGGTCAATGAGCATGCAAGAAAGTATGATAAAAGGGTCACATATTTAGAAGTACATGTTCAAACAAGGGACAATGAATTTATGAAACTGATGAAAGATTTATCTTCATCACTTCTACCAGAGGCCAGTGCGGCCTGTCAAACATATATGTCATCGATGGGTGAATTATCCAATGCACCAGTTTGAAGTTCTAGTGTTGGTTGAGATGATGAAATTCTTGGTGATGAGGATGATGCTGAATAGGATGAGGGCGAGGATGAGGATGAGGACGAGGGCGAGGATGGGGCCTAGGGCGAGGATGGGGCCGAGGGTGAGGATGGGGCCGAGGATGAGCATGGGGACGATGACGAGGATGGAGATGAGGAAAAAGATGGTGGCGAGGATGAGGCCAATGATAAAAGTGGTGATGGTGATGGTGATCAGGGGTAGATTGATCCATTACATTTTTGAATTCTTTATAACTCTTTATTTTTTAACCTGGTTTTTCACTCTGGTATGGATATTTTTGAATTCTGTATAACTCTTTATTTTTGGCCAAATATGGAAGCCTCTTTAATTTAAGAATGATTTAAATTTAATTTAGATTATTTCTTAATTATTATTAATTATATTTAATTACATATCTTGAATAAGTTTTCTTTAATATAATTGTTTCATTTGATAAATAGAGTCATGTTTTTATAATAAAACCCGTCCAATGGAGGTGCACTGTCAGCGAAAACTCACAGTGATAGTTTAGGGTGTGATAATTTGAGTATCAATTAGTAGTTTCAACTACTTAGTACCACTTTTAAAAACAAAGAATATAAAATATATATCATTATCATACCACAATCCTGAATCAAGAGTCTGTTTTTTATAACATAAGATCAGTTTCTATAATGTGAAGGACAACTACATAGGATTTATTTGGAATCCTGTCTGGAGGATACTGCCCCACAGACATCACTGGACTAGTAAAACATGCCGCGGTCACTCCGTGGTCATGCCATGGTCACGCCGTGGTCACTCCACAGTAATGTCGTGATTTGGCCCTGCTCCAGGAGGACACCTCGCGGCGGTTCGCAGTCCTGTCGGAATTCGATGTATGATACCTAGATAGAGTTTTAGATACAGTATTTGGATTGTGTTGATACTTTAACACAACGATCCATGGGTAATTTTTGATTTTTAAGAGTCAACCTCACCTCAATCCTAGGTGCGGTGTGGCCGACACCACTTAAAGTATCTCTTTTGTTTCTAAAGGACATCATTTTAAGTGAATACAACAACTGTCATACGGAAAACTAACCAAAGGCATTCGGATTATGTTGAAACTTTAGGATAACGATACATGGGTCATATGTGACATGTAAAAGTCAACCCCGCCTCAATCCGAGGGCAGTTGTGGCCGGAACCACTCAAACTGTCTCACTTTTATTTGAAATGGACAAGTTTTTAAGTGAAAAAAACAACTGACATACTTAAAACTGACCAAACACATTAAAATTCTATTGAAACTTTAGGAAAATGATCCATGGGTCATTTTTGACATGTACACGTCAAACTCGCCTCAATATGAGGCATAGTGTGGCCGGCACCACTCAAAGTGTCTCACTTTTCTTTGAAATGGACATCATTTTAAGTGAAAACAACAACCAGCATATAGAAAACCATCCAAATGCATTCTGATTATGTAGATACTTTAGTAAAATGATCTAATTATTATTTTTTAGGTGTACGAGGAGAAAAAACATCATTTGGACGCACGGTTTGTGCGGCACGACTGAATATGTGTTTTTAGGTGTTTTGTGTGCTTGAAAGCGTGCGTGGGGTGGTCGAAACCAGCCGAACGACCTCAGAATGCCATGAAATTAGATAACAACAAATGGTGGGTGAATTGTGAAATGGTTGGCTAGATGACACATCAATCAGAGGTGTCGTGTGACCGCGCTGGCCGAAAACACACTCCGTGTGTTGAAATGGCCAAAACATGCGTTTAACAGTCAAATGCATGCCTAAAGACATAATAATGACTTGAAATCACACTAAAGCACCCAATTTATTATTCTTGAGGTGTACGAGGCGGCAACACATCATTCGGACACGCGGTTTGCACGGAACGGCTGAATATGTGTTTTTTAGGTGTTTGGCGCGCTTGAAAAGCATGCATGGGGTGGTTGAAACTGGCCGAACAACCTTGGAATGCCATGAAATCGGAAGAAAACAAAGTTTGGGTGAATTTCAAAATGGTCGGCCAGACGACACATCAATCAGAGGTGTTTTGTGACCGCGCTGGCTGAAAACGCACTCCACGTGTCGTAAATGGACAAAACATGCGTTTAACGGTCAAATGCATGCCAAAAGACATTTTAATGACTTGAAAACACACAAAAACACCCAAAATATTATTTTTGAGGTGTAATAGGAGAAGAAACATCATTCGGACGTGCGGTTTGCACGGTACGGCTGAATATGTGTTTTTAGGTGTTTGGCGAGCTTTAAAAGTGTGCATGGGGTGGTTAAAACCAGCTGAACGACCTCAGAATGCCATGAAATCGGACGAAAAAAAATTGTGGATGAATTTAGAAATGGTCGGCTAGACGAAACATCAATCAGAGGTGTCCTATGACCACACTGGCCGAAAACGCACCCAGCGTGTCGTAAATGGCCAAAACAAGCGTTTGACGGTCAGATGCATGCCGAACGACATCGGAATGACTTGAAATCACACAAAAGCACCATAATTATTATTCTTGAGGTGTACGAGTAGACGACAAAACATTCAGACACACGGTTTGTGCGACACGACTGAATATGTGTTTTGTAGGTGTTTGGAAAGCTTGAAAAGCGTGCGTGGGGTGGTCAAAACTGGCCGAATGACCCCAGAATGCCATGAAATTAGACTAAAAAAATGGTGGGAAAATTGTGAAATAGTCTGCCAGATGGCACGTCAATTGGAGGTGTCGTGTGACCGCGTTGGCCGAAAATGCTCTCCGCGTGTTGTAAATGGCCAAAACATGTGTTTAACAGTCAAATGCATTCCGAACAACATCAGAACGACTTGAAATCACACTAAAATGCTCTAATTATTATTTTTGAGGTGTACGAGGAGATGACACGTCATTTGGACATGCGGATTGTGCGGCATGACTGAATATGTGTTTTTAGGTGTTTGGGCGCTTGAAAAGCATGCGTGGCGTGGTCTAAACTGGCCGAACGACCTCATAATGCCATGAAATCGGACGACAACAAAGGGTGGGTGAATTGTGAAATGGTCGGCCAGACGACACATCAATCGAAGGTGTTGTGTGGCCGTGCTGGCTGAAAACACACTCCGCATATCGTAAATGGCCAAAACATGCGTTTGACGGTCAAATGAATGCCTAACGATATTGGAATGACTTGAAATCACACGAAAACACCCTAATTATTATTCGTGAGGTGTACGAGGAGAGGACACATCATTAGGATGCACAGTTTGCGCGACACAGATGAATATGTGTTTTTTAGGTGTTTGGCCCGCTTGAAAAGCATGCGTGGAGTGGTCAAAACCGGCCAAATGACCTCAAAATTCCATGAAATCAGAAGACAACAAAGGGTTGGTGAATTTTGAAATGGTCGGCCAGACAACACGTCAATCGGAGGTGTCATGTGACCGCGCTGGCCAAAAACTCACTCTGTGTGTCGTAAATGGACAAAACATGCGTTTAACAGTCAAATTCATGCCGAACAACATCTAAATGACTTGAAATCACAAAAAACAGCCTAATTATTATTCCTGAGGTGTATGAGGAGAAGACATGTCATTCAAATGCCTTGTTTGCACGACACGGCTGAATATGTGTTTTTAGGTGTTTGGTGCGCTTGAAAAGCATGTGTGGGGTGGTCAAAACCGGCTAAACGGCCTCAGAATTCCATGAAATCGGACAAAAACAAAGAGTGGGTGAATTGTGAAATGGTAGGCCAGACAATACGTCAATCAGAGGTGTCTTGTGACTGCAATGGCTGAAAAGGCACTCCGCGTGTCGTAAATGGCCAAAACATGCATTTAACGGTCAAATGCATGCTGAACGACATTTTAATGACTTGAAATCACATGAAAACACCCTAATTATTATTCTTGAGGTGTACGAGGAGACGACACGTCATTACAACACGCGATTTGCGCGGTATGGCTGAATATGTGTTTTTTAGGTGTTTGGCGCGCTTGAAAACCGTGCATGGGGTGGTTGAAACTGGCCGAACGACCTTAGAATGAAATGAAATCAGACGACAACAAATGGTGAGTGAATTGTGAAATGGTCGGCCAGACGGCACATCAATCATAGGTGTTGTGTGACCATGATGCTCGAAAACGTACTCTGCATATCGTAAATGGCCTAAACATGAGTTTAACGGTCAAATGCATGCTGAACGACATCAGAATGACTTGAAATCACATTAAAACACCCTAATTATTATTTGTGAGGTGTAAGAGGAGATGAAATGTCATTTGGACGTGCGGTGTGTGCGGCACGACTGAATATGTGTTTTTTAGGTGTTTGGCGCACTGGAAAAGCATGCGTGGGGTAGTCGAAACTGGATGAACGACTTCATAATGCCATGAAATCAGACGAGAACAAAGGTTGGGTGAATTGTAAAATGATCAGCCAGACGGAACATCAATTGGAGGTGTCGTGTGACCGCGCTGGCTGAAAACGCACTCCACGTGTCGTAAATGGCCAAAACATGCATTTAATGGTCAAAGGCATACCGAACGACATCAGAATGACTTGAAATCACACGAAAACACCCTAATAATTATTATTGAGGTGTAAGAGGAGACAAAACATAATTCGGACGCATGGTTTGCACGACGTGGCTGAATATGTGTTTTTTCTGTGTTCGGCACGCTTGAAAAACGTGTGTGGGGTGGTCGAAACCAGCCGAACACATTCAGATTGTGTTGATACTTTAGGAAAATGATCCATGAGTCATTTTTGACATGTACGAGTCAACCCTTCCTCAATCTGAGGCGCGGTGTGTCTGTCACCACTCAAAGTGTCTCTCTTTTGTTTCAAAAGGACACCATTTTAAGTGAATACAACAATTGACAAATAGAAAATAGAAAAAATGCATTCATATTCTATTGAAACTTTAGGAAAACAATACATGGTTCATATGTGACGTGTATGAGTCAACCCCACCTCAATCCGAGGCATAGTGTGGTTGGTACCACTCAAAGTGTCTTTCTTCTGTTTAAAATGGATACACTTTTAAATAAAAACAACCGGCATACAAAAAAACTACCAAACATATTCATATTGTGTTGATACTTTAGAAAAATGATCCATGGGTCATTTTTGATGTGTAAAATTCAACCCTGCCTCAATCCAAGGAGCGTTGTGGCTGGCACCACTCAAAGTGTTTCTCTTTTGTTTCAAAAGGACATCATTTTAAGTGAATACAACAACTGACATACAAAAAACCGACCAAATGCATTTGGATTCTACTGAAACATTAGGAAATCGATCCATGGGTCATATGTGATGTGTACGAGTCAACCTCGCCTCAATACAAGGGCCGGTGTGGCCGGAACCACTCAAAGTGTTTCTATTTTGTTTGAAATGGACAAGATTTTAAGTGAAAACAAGAACTGGCATACTTAAAACTGACCAAATGCATTTGGATTGTGTTTATATTTTAGGACAATGATCAATGGGTCATTTGTAACATGTATGAGTCAACCCCACCTCAATATGAGGCACGGTGTGGCCGACACCACTCAAAATGTCTCTCTTTTGTTTAAAATGGACATCATTTTAAGTGAAAACAACAACTGACATACGGAAAACCAACAAAATGATTTCAGATTCTATTGAAACTTTAGGAAAACGATCCATGAATCATTTTTGACATTTATGAGTCAACCCCACATCAATACGAGGCATGGTGTGGCCAACACCACTCAAAGTTTCTCACTTTTATTTGAAATAGACAACATTTTAAGTGAAAACAACAAATGACATACGAAAAACAGACCAAACACATTCAGATTCTGTTAATACTTTAGGAAAAGGATCCAAGGGTCATTTTTGAGATGTATGAGTCAACTCCGCCTCAATATGAGGTACAATGTGGATAGTACCACTCTAAGTGTATTTCTTTTGTTTAAAATGGATACGCTTTTATGTGAAAACAACCAGCATACGGAAAACCAACCAAACACATTTGGATTGTGTTGATACTTTAGGGAAAAAATCCTTGGGTCATTTGTGATGTGTACGAGTCAACCTCACCTCAATCTGAGGTGCGGTGTGGCTGACACCACTCAAAGTGTCTCTCTTTTGTTTCAAAAGGACATCATTTTAAGTGAATACAACAACTGAAATTTACACTCATCAACGATAGTTGCAAACTCTTATTCATGAGTTGGGTAGTTTCTCTCATGGGGTTATAAGTGAAGAGACTCCTAAGAAAATACCTTTTCACCATATATTATAAAAAATTCAAGTTCAATGCAAAATGCATCAAAAATTATTACATACCCAAATATAAGACCAAAAAAATTGGGATTTGAGCCAATTTCAAACTCTTATTCAACTCTAATAAGTATTTCTCAGACTATTTTTCCAATTAGAATTTTATGGGGAGGTAGGGGGCTGTGCTGGTTGGGGGGTTGTGCAGGGGTGAGGTGAATTACTACTGGAAGACTGGTTGTCGTATGAAGATTGAAATGGGTGTAAATAGTGTTTAAGTTATTGAAACTGTTATTAACTCTACTAGATTATTGTTGTCATATGATGATCGAAATAGGTAATTATAGTACATGGTAGGAAGATTTTTATGGTTTTATGTGTTTTTTTGGTGTTATTTTAGGTGTTTTTATGCTGTTTTAAGTCTGTTTGTATGTGGTTTTTGTGCTATTTTTTATGCAGGTGTATACTAGAGGGGATGTTGTGCAGTAGGTCTAGAAAAACACAATACCAACGGTTTAAAACCGCTGGTATAGTGTTTTTTATTCAATATATACCAACGGTTTCTTTAAACCGTTGGTAAAAATGTTATACAAACCTATACCGATGGTTAGTCTACAACTGTTGGTAAATCAATAAATACAGTGGGCTATACCAACGGTTTAGATCAAACCATTGGTATAGGGCTTTCCTCACGGCTTACTACCCTACGATTTGCAAAACCGTTGGTATAGTCTATACCAATGGTTTTCCAGCCTATACCAATGGTTTAAAACTGTTGGTATAACCTTGCTTTCCATTAGTGTAAAGCAACATAAAAAGAACCCTACTTTAATACCACTGTGTAACATCCCCTGATCTGACACTATCTCTTGTGGCTAAATCAGGTTGGTTATTGGATCTCAAGAATTCCTCCCTATACTCCAAAGGCTACCGAATAATAGTGGGTTTGTAGATGAAATAATGGAGAGAATATATCCCTTGGAATAATATTTCTATACAATGAAAAAAATATCAGAGTTACAATAATCTCAGAAATAATATGTCATAAAACTAAAAGCTAAAGGACAAACTATGTAACCAAATAATAGTGAACCATGTAATGTTAGGATGGAATATAATTAAATGACTTGCTCGAAGTCATATATATAAATGAAATAATTGAAAAAAATAAACTCAAAAGATGTCAATCCTGAATCTCTGGTTGTTCTAATCTCTATGATCCAACCAATCTAGCAAGAAAAAAAATCCAAAAACAAGGTCCATTTACTTTTTCCAAACCTACGACCATATAATCTACTCTGGTACTGTAACACCCTAAGATTTTATAGTACGTTATCTCTTTATTGAAATTTAATATCTTGCGCTACACGCAACACCAAGTTTGAGCGAACCACAACTTACCAAACTAAATGTTCAAGAAGTGGTTATGAATATTATTAACCAAATTTTGAATACTCCATATAATTTTAACATCTATATTATGTGTTTCTTAGACATAATATAAGAACAAATTCAATTTTTCAGATAAAAGAAGTATGTTTCAAAAAATGCAGTTTTACCACCTGTTAACGAAGAACCCTTTTGAAATCCAATATTTGATACTTTTATATATTCAATTTTACTAGATAAACTTATTCTTTAGGACATAAAATTTTAGTTTTGATAAATTTTCGGTGTTTTTATGATAACTATCATATTTTGATGAATAGTGAAAAATACTAAATTTTAATTGAAAACAACCTTTTTAATCAAAATAATTTATAGTGTAAAATTATGCATTTTAATGGTTTTGAAGTATAATTAGATTATATTTTTATCATTTAATCTAATTATGGGCATTAAAAGTAATTTTACATTTAAATTGGACATAAACACATATCAATCTATTGATAGTTTTTACTTCTCAAAAACCCCCTTTTTAGTTTTGACAATTGGAATTAATTTTAAATTAATCAATGAAACTTCTATGTTTTTAATTTGATAAAATATACATCATTTTTGAATTTGAAATATCAAAATTAGCTTAGGGTGAATTTTTGGCATTTTTCTATAAACTTTCAATTTTTAATGAATAGTGAAAAACACTACGTTATTGTTTAAAACCGACTTTTATTTTAATAAATATTATTTTTATTTAAATTTATTTTGATTTAAAAATATAAAAATAATACCTATATTAGTTCAATTTAATTCATTAGAGACATTTTATAATAAGATTAGATGTATAAAATTTTATTTAATTTTTTGACGTCTTTTACCCACCTTCTTGGCACATTTGCAAATTTGCATAAAACATAATTTTACCTCTTCGGTGAATTAAATATCAAAAATATGAGAGATACAATTGACATAATTAAGTAATATTTGGTTCAATAATATGAAAATAATTTTTGGTGAATATTAACTTTTGAATTTTATTTACCACGGTTAAAAGTAAATAGGGTAATTAAATGTACAAATAATATTAAAATTACCCCAACACATGTCCTAATTATATTTTATAAGTTTATTTATACCAAAATCAACCTTAGTAAAAAAATATCCTTCTGATCCATTTGAGTTTGATTAGGACATTTATTTTATTTTATTTAAAGAAGAGTTAAAAGTGTTAAATTCAATGTTTTATAAATAAACCATTTTTAATATAGGGTTACACATACGATAAATTTCACTATAAATATTCATTATAAATATAAAAATATTTCCTACAACATGGAATTTTATTTATAATTTCTATACATTAAATAATAAAAATTATTTTTGACACAATGATGATGTAGTGAGTACCTTATTAATGAAATATTAAAATAATTGATATTATAAATATAAAAATAAATGTAGATTGAGACTTTTTATGAAATAAAATAATTTTATAGGGTAATATAAAATGTTAGGGTTTCTTTAATGTATTTTTTTCACTATAATAAACTTTTTATGACTTAAAAAAAGAAAATACCTAATAGTGTCAAAATTGACTTAAATGAGTGTTTAAAACAAATACTATATTATTAATTGATATATTAATCCTAAAAATACAAGGTTTGGAAAAAAGACTTACATAATTATATTTATGTCATTAATGAACCACTTTTGGTTATCTTTTAATTTTATAGTAAATTTATTAACCATGTAATAAAAATATACAAGAAGACATGGTAAAAGTTAAACTATTTTACTAAGAGTAAATTCTAAAATATAAGGTTAATATGGTCACCTAAACTTGTCTAAAAACAATTGGTTGAGGGGTGTTTAAACCTTCCAAACCTTATCTTGAAATAATTCTATTTTTATCCATTATAAACGTAAAATTATTTTATAATAAAATAATATTTCAAGGTTTTCTTAAAGTGACCCTCACATCTCTTATAAAACCCTTCTCTTAAATTCACACCTTCAAAGCCATTTGTCTCAGCCAAAACTTGATCAAATATCCTCCAAACTACCCCCAATTCATTTTAGAGGCCTTAATTTTATTATAATCCAACCTAAGGATACCGTTTTATCAAATCAAAAGTAAGAACCCGAAGAATAGGTAATTACTTCATCACCTCTTTCAATGTTCTTTTCAACTTCCACTTCCACTTTCTTTGTTTATTCCATACTAAAATATTAAATACAGTACCTTCTACATAATAAAATGTTATTATAAATTTGGTACAACCATATTCATTATTCTATCCATACTATGAATGAAAATGTCACTATATGTGCGTACATACGGCGTATCATATCCAGGTCGTAGTGTAGTTTGTTATTCAACACTTCATTATTTGGATGGGTATAATAATGAGTATAATTGATGTAAATAATAAATATAACATGTTAATTATTATGTATATATAATATAACATAAAATTACATATGATTTCACCATCAATAGAATAATATCATCACTCGTGCGTACGTACGGGATATCGTCTCTACGATGCGATAAGATTCACATTCACCATTCAATACTGATTATAAATATATATATTATTAATAAGTATGTAATATATTACATAATAATTCTACTGGAAATATATTTATATATATATTTATGAATTTAGATATATCTCATTCAATTACTTTCATTAAATACGATATGAAAACAGAAATGGAATGTATGCGTACGTACGACCTACCAGCTCCATAAATAGTGTTTTACATTTCATATATAAATATATTATACATACTTATATTCTGAATATATATGATACATAAATAATGTTTTATATTCAATAATCAATTAAATCATGATATAAGTAATATGATCAAGAATAAAAAGTTAAAACACGTATGATAAAGAAATCGATTATTACCCAAAATGATATTTTAACATAGAAATTATTATTAAATGTGTTTTATAAAGCCATAAATGATTCAAGTATGGTATCATAAATATGAATATGGTTCTATTAAAATTTAATATCATACTATGGTTATTATATAAATGGTTAAACGTACCCTCGACCAAAAAAAGTTCAAGGTAAGAGTTAATTCATCAATCTCATTATTATTTGAGATTGTTTATGTGTAAGTATTTACTGGGATATTTTTATCATCCATGTACATGTTTCATATAAATTTTTTCAAAATGAATATTTTAAGGTTTTTTGGAAGTTACTCCTTATAAATATTAGCATTTTAAATGTTTTAATTTTTTATTTTTCTAAATATTATTAATTAATGTGGATGTTTTAAAAATGATTTTAAGGGTTTATTTATATAGAAATGATTGTTTTAAAATGTTAATTCCTTTCAAAAGTTTCAAAGTGGTATGAGACACTTTGATTCAAAAATCACTTTTAAGTGACTTCCTTTATAAATGAGTTACTTTTAAATGATTTCAAAAAAAGGGATATTTCTCTCAATTAGTTTTACTGATCATTTTCAACTATGTTAACATTATTTATTGGATATTATTCTTGATTGAGGTTCATTTATTATAATACAATCTTCAATAATCTATTGAATGATTTATGGTATTTTTTACTGTGGATTTTCTATTTTTATACCATTGAAAGTTTATGGCTAAAGTATTAACATTTCGTATGCTATTTTGATACAAATGTTTATGTTATGTTTTAACATTTTCATATAAGGAATGCATTGGACTTAGTAAGTGACGGGTGGAGCCCGCTTTTTCTCCACGATACACCGATAAGTATCATGAGAGAAACTAGTGTCTTGGCACAAGGCCTCGACTAAATTTTTATTTTTAGTCTTGGAACGAGGCCTTGACTTTGTGGTTATGATGTCCAACATTATGCACTTCCTCGTTATGAAATTTGTTTTTACATGTGATTATTTGACTAGTAGAATATCCATGTGCATGTTTATATGGAAATGTATGATTTATTTTTTCAATATTATATTCAAGTTTATGATTAAAAGGATATCATTTTTATTACACATCTTTCCCTAAATGTTTATAGATTCCGCTAAATTATTTACCCTTACTGAGAATTTGAGCTCACCACTTTGTTATGTTTTATTATCCTAGGATTCCAAGAAGTGTATTATGATTGATATTCAGGGTTAAGCTATGGGAATAACGACATTATCATTGGATTATTTATTTTGTGTTTTATGTTTTAATGTTTAATGTAACATTCATATATGGAATATATTTTCCAAGACTTTTAAACTGATCCATCCTTCGGGATTTGATTACATGTAATCATGCCAATGTATTTAAATAATGCACCGACTCTGGGATTCTGGGGTCAGGGCATTACAGTTGGTATCAGAGGAAGTTTAGAAAAACCCTTGGAAATAGATTTAGATAAACTCAAATTAAGAAACATTACCCTAAGATAGACTTTTACAATTAGTATTGAAGAACTTCCTAAAATTTTGTCAATGTAGAGATTTTTTGAATTTTTCTTTCAATATATCCCTGTCTTGATATGAGAAGGTAGAGGCGGCTCTAGAACAGATGTATATAGGGGTAAAACTTGAAAACACCACTTTGAGCTAGACTCGAACAGAAACTGGTGCATGTAATAGGCCTTGCTGCACTCTTGGTTATGAAACTCATGGGGGATATGCTTAGGATAATTAATATTTTCCTTACAAAACATTATGAAGGATTTATGAGTAAATATGTTAGCAAAGAAAATATTTTTATATTTATTATATTAGATATTTAATTAATGTTGATAATTTTTCTAGTTTTTGGATTATACATTATGATATGATCTAACCTAGTGTATTTCATCATTTTGAAATGGCACCCAATAGATGGAATGAGAACTCCAATAATACGCATGATCCAAAGAGTAAGAAGGAAAATATATTTCATGGTCTTAAGCCAAAATTTATAAGGGAAATAGTCTCCCACGTATTCTCATCATATGAAGAAATAGTATCGTGTGTTAATAAGATATGTAAATAATTCTATGAGTTGTATGGCCTCGATGGGAAGCCTGAGAAGAAGAGGATGGTTGTGAAAAAGTTGTATAAAGGGAATAAAGGAAAGAAAATTTTTCCAATATGTTATAATTGTGGAGAAAATCACCCTGGAAAGTGCATTAAAGGAATGAGAGTTTGTTATAAATGTGGAGAAAAATGACACCAAGTCCATGATTAAAAGGGTAAGAAAAAAGGTTTAAAATGTACAATGCTTTATCTGCAAGAAGTTGGAACACTACATGAATCAATGTATCAATCATAAGAGTATACCCCAAATGATGCTATTGGGTAATAATCATATTATGATACTACTGTAGATGAAGAGAAACAATTAGTGTTCTTAAGTTGTTATTAAATAATTATGTCATTTAAGTACATGTTATAAGAATTATAAAGTATATAATGATTGTACTTTAGTATGCTTTCATTAAGGATTTGATATTTTATGGAACCAAGTAATGTGACACAGTTTCAAGTTAAATATTTTGTGAAATATATGGTTAGGAGAATTATAACCCTTAATATGTTTCTGTAACTGAGATAATGATTTTGGAATAAGATATAATTGAGTTGGATAAAGTATATTGGATATTATTGACTACCTTGGAACTAATTAATTGTTTTTTATTCCATCTTAGTTTTATTTTACATCATTTTTGGATTTAGGGAGTATATATGGTATTCTATAAGGAATAAGGGAGAATGGATAGATTCAATAAGGATTTATGGTAATTCAGGGTTTTCCCAAGTTTTAAGAAAATACATGATGAAGGTATTCACATGTTATTATGTGGAAAAAGAGATCTTCATTATATTTACCTCCCATATAAATTTTTGGACAGTGAGTTTGGACATAAGTATTTTTTGATAAGTCTAAAGGTTGAAATAGAGTAAGTTGAGCACTTGATATTTTGTATGAGGTTAAAGTATAATTTATTGGATACTCTGACCCAACATTTTGGATTTAATTAATCATATAAAGTATTAAGGAAATAATTGTGGACCTTAATATTTATTAAATTCACATTAGGAATAAAAAATCATTTTTGAACATTCATTTCCTAGTATAACGGATGAAGTGAAAATAGATCGAAGCACAACCAAATGATGAGATTATAATTAAGATAGGTAATTAAATAAAGTATGTTTTCTTGATTTCTTATCTTGATAGTAAATTAATTCCTCCTCTTTAAAAAATAAATTATCTAAAAAACATTTTATCCTAATAACTTATGTTTTGTTGAACTGATGATATTTTAAATCATCATAGATTTGTGGCTTTGATGCCCTCAAATTTTTCCCTTTATTGTTCACTTGTTTGGGATTGATGACATCAATAAATTCCTATAAATATTATGTATTTCCTCTAATTATGTGTCTATAATTTCAACCATTGATTTCTTATTAGAAACCCTAATTTAGTGGTGAATTTTTCATTTCCCTTTCCCCCTTATTAAGACTAAATTTTAGTAACCCTATTTCCAATATGGGTTTTACACAAAGGTATTTTCTATTTTAGACCTATAATTTTCAAAGAAAAATTTCAAATTGTTAGGATGCAATTTATTGAAGGAGTGGAGAATGTATCAACCTAATATTTCATAGTACGTTATCTCTTTAAAGTAATTTAATAGCTTGTCCTACACGCAACACTAAGTTTGAGCGAACCACGACTTACCAAACTAGATATTCAAAAAGTAGTTATGAATAGTATTAACTAAATTTTGAATACTACATATAATTTTAACATATATATTCTATGTTTATTAGACATAATATAAGAACAAAATCAATTTTTCAGATAAAAGAAGTATTTTTCATAAAATTCAATTTTACCGCTGTTAATAGAGAACCCGATTTAAATCCAATATTTGAAACTTTTATATATTCAATTTAACTAAATTAACTTATTCTTTATAAATGAGACATAAAAATTTGGTTTGGATAAATTGTTGGTGTTTTTCTGATAACTTTCATATTTTGATGAATAGTAAAAAATATTAAATTTTAATTGAAAACAAATTTTTTAATAAAAATAATTTATAGTTATAAAATATAAATTTTAATGGTTTTAAAGTGAAATTTGATTATATTTTTATCATTTAATCCAATAATGGTCATTAAAATTAATTTTACATTTAAATTAGACATAAAAACATATCATTCTATTGATAGTTTTTACTTATAAAAAACCTGCTTTCTAGTTTTAAAAATGAGAATTAATTTTAAATTAATTATTGCAACTTATATGTTTTTACCTTTATAAAATATACATCATTTTTTAATTCATAATATCAAAATTATCTTAGGGTGAATTTTTGGCATTTTTCTCAAAACTTTCAATTTTTGATGAATAGTGAAAAACACTTCGTTATTATTTAATATCGACTTTTATTTAAATAATTATTATTTATATTTAAATTTATTTTGAAGTAAAAATAGATACATAATACCTATATTAGTTCAATTTAATTCATTAGAGTCATTTTATAATAATATTATATGTATAAAAGATTATTGAAAATTTTAACGTCTTTTACCCACCTTCTAGGCACATTTACAAATTTTCATGAAACATAATTTTGTCATTTCAGTGAATTGAATTTCAAAAATCCAAGAGACACAGTTGACATCAGTAAGTAAAATGTGGTTCAATATGATGAAAATAATTTTTGGAGAATATTAACTTTTGAATTTTATTTACCATGGTTAAAAGTGAATATGGTAATTAATGGTCAAAAATAAAATTAAAATTACCCCAACATAGGTCCTAATTATATTGTATTAGTTAATTTAGAACAAAATAAACCTTAAGGAAATAAAATATCGTTTTTATCCATTTGGGTTAGATTATGGAATTTATTATATTTTATTTAAAGAAGAGTTAAAAGTGTTAAATTCAACGTTTAATAACTAAACCCTTTTTAATATAGGGTTAACCAAAAGATAAATTCGACTATAAATATTCATTAGAAACCTAAAATTATTTCATACTTCATGGTATTTTATTTATAATTTTTAGAGATTAAATAAGTAAATTAATTTTTGACACAATCATGATGCAGTAATTACCTTATTAATAAAAGATTAAAATAATTGATATTATAAATATAAAAATAAATGTAAATTGAGACTTTTGATGAAATACACAAATTTTTTAGGTGAATATGACATTTTATGGTTTATTTAATTTATTTTTTCTAAGTAATAAACTTTTTATGACTTTCACAAAAACCAAATACCAAATAGTGTGAAAATTGACATAAATGAGTTTTTAAAACAAATACTATATTATTAAATGATATAATAATTCTAAAAATAGAAGGTTCGGCCAAAGGACTTATATAATGATATATATAATTCCTTAATTAACCACTTGAGGTTCTCTTGTAATTTTATAGTAATTTTATTAAACATTTAATATAAAAATACAAGATGACATGGTAAAAATTAAACTATTTAACTAAGACTTAAATCTAAAAGATAAGGATAGTATGGTGGCCTAAACTTGTTTAAAACCAGTTGGTTGAGGGGTTTTGACCTAGACCCACATTATCCTCTAAATAAATCCTTTTTTAGCCCTTATAAATCGAAAATTATTTTATAAAAAAGAATATTTAAAGCTTTTCCTAAAGTGACCCTCACCTCTTTATAAAAGGGTATTTCCACTTATTTTAAATTCACAACTCCAAAGCCTTTTGGATCAGCCAACCCCTGCTCAAATATCCTCCCAACTACCCCAAATTAAACCTAGAGGCCTTAACATGATCATAATCCAACCTAATGAGCCATTTTTATCAAATCAAAAGGAAGAACCTGAAGAAGAGGTAATTATTTCATCACCTCTTTTAAAATTCTTTTCTTCTTCCACTTAATCATTATTTGTTGTTTCCATACTAAAATAATAACTCTAGTACCTTATACATACTAAGATGTTATTATAAATATGGTATAACCATATTCATTATTCTATTCATCATATAAATGAAAAAGTCACCATATATTCTTATGTACGACTTACTGTCTCCACGTCATGGTGTAGTTTTCTATTCAACACATCAATATTTGTATGGGTATAATAATGAGTATAATTGATGTAAATAATAAATATGAAATTTTAATGATTCTTTATATATAATATACTATCTAATTACATACTATTTCACCATCAATAGAATGATATCATCACTCGTGCTTAAGTATGGCTTACCGTCTCCACGATGCGATGATATTCGTGTTCACTATTCAACGATGATTATAAATATATATTATTAACAAGTATGTAATATATGACATAATAATGCTACTGGAAATACACACACACACACACACACACACATATATATATATATTTACAAATATCTCATTCACTTTCCTCCATTCAATACGATATGAAAACAGAAACAATGTTTATGGATACGTACGACCTATCGTCTCCATAAACGGTGTTTTACATTTCATATATAAATATATTATACATACTTATATTATGAATATATATGATACATAAATAATTTTTTATATTCTGGAATCAAATAAATCATTATATAAGTTAAGCGATCAAGAATATTAAGTTAAAACACGTATGATAAATAAAGTGATTATTACCCGAAATGTTATTTTAACATAGAAATTATTATTAAATGGGTAGTATAAATTCATAAATGAATCAAGTATGATATAATAAATATTAATATGGTTATTTTATTATTTAATTACATACTATGGTCATTATACATGAGGTTAAACGTACCCTCAACCAATGGAAAGTACAAGGTAAGGGTTAATTCCTCAATCTCATTATTATCTAAGTTTATTTATATGTAAGTATTTATTAGGAAAATTTTATCATCTATGTCCATGTTTCATAAAAATGTTTTCAAAAATGAATATTTTAAGGTTTTTTGGAAGGGAATATTTATCAAGATTATCATTTTAAATGTTTTAATGATTCATTTTTCTAAATCTATTTAATTAATGTCCATGTTTTAAAAATGATTTTAAGGATTTATTTATATGGTCAGGATTATTTTAAAATGTTAATTCCTTTCAAAAGTTTCAAAGTGGTATGTGAAACTTGTGTCAAAAATCTATTTTAAATGACTTCCTTTATAAATGCATGACTTTAAATGATTTTACATAAAGGGATATTTCACTCAAAGTTTTTTACGGATCATTTTCAACTATGTCAACATCATTTACTAGATATTATTCTTAATTGAGGTTCATTTATTATAATACAATATTCCATAAGGTATTTAATGATTTATGTTATATTTTACTGTGGATGTGATATTTTCATACCATTCATGGTTTATGGTTAAAGCATTGACATTTCGTATGCTAGTTTTAATACAATTGTTTATGTTATGTTTCAACATTTTCATATCAAAAATGCATTGGACATAGTAAGTGACGAGTGGAGCCTGCTGTAGCTCCTTGATGCATCATTAGGTCTCATGAGACAAACTCGTGTCTTAACACAAGGCCTCAACGAAATTTTTATTTTTTGTCTTGGTACGAGTTCTTGACTATGTGGTTATGATGTCTAGCATTATGCATTCCCTCATTATGAAATTAGTTTTTACATGTGATTATTCGACTAGTAGAATATCCCTGTGCATGTATATATGTTAATGTATGATTTATTTTTTCCATATTGTGTTCATGTTTATGTTTAGAATGATGTTTTTCTTATTACACATCTTGAATTAAAAGTTTATAGCTTCCGCTAAATTATTTACCCTTACTGATCATCTGAGATCGCCCCTTTTTTATGTTTTATTTTCCTAGGATTATAAGAAGTGTATTGTGATTGATATACAAGGATCAGCTAGGGGAATAATGGAGTTATGAAAGGATTATTTATGTTGTGTTTTATGTTTGAGTGGGTAATGTAATGTTCAAGTATGGAATCTATTTTCCAAGACTACTAAATTGATCGGTCCTTCAAGACTTTATTCTTTGTAATCATGACAATAAATTAAAATAATGAACCAGTTTTGGGCTTCTAGAGTCGGGGCATTATAGGTACCAAACGATGGCCCAAAAATAGTGTGATTATAACTCAGTAAGTTGAAACAACTTTGTCTAAAAAACCATTCTGTTGGTCCATTCATGCAATAAAGAGAAAAAGAGAGTATTAATTAATCAATTAGTACAATATAAAAATCAACCTGCTTTAGAACCATGAAAAAATGTCTCTGAGCATGTAGAATTAATTTTCCAACTATATCCCCAAGTACATGGTATAATCACACAATTGGGTAAAATTATTCTCTATAAGAAACTATGTATAGCACAACCAAGCCCAATAATCATTACAACATAAATGGGATAAACCCTATAAGCATTACTATATAACCAAACAAGGTCCTCTATATAATTATTTCAATATAACCTGACTAAGTCCTCTACATAATCAATTTAGCATAATCAAGACATGAAATATATTTAATCCCTTCTGCATAGATGGGCATAGCCCAATTTATAATTATTTCAGTATAACCAGGCCAAACCCTCTATAGAATCATTTTGACATGAAATTAGGCCATACCCTCTATATAATCATTAAAAAATTAATCAAAAAATATATTATAATGGTAGGAATAACACAACATAACATAATAATCCACAATGGTTAATTCATCTAATTACCATTTTTTACTTCAATCACCTTTTATTCATCAAATTATATCTTAATTTGTTATCATACCAGTGTACACATCCATCACAAATAAAATTATCACCACTCATTTCAATTAAAAGGTAATCCATTTTCCAAGGTGAATCAATCACAAGAAATCACCTGAGGTATCATGTCATGCTAAATCCAATTTTTGAGAAAAAATATAGTTCATTATTATTCACGGATAGGTTCACCATATGGGTATCCACAAGCTAAGTCTCAATATAATTGGATCTAAAGGAATACAAGGAGTAGTCCAAACACATGATTATCATCACCCATTATTATTTTTTGTTAACTTTCACATTATGGCCATGAAATTGCATAATATTTCACATACTTACACAATTAGAAATGAACTACATGGATTTTTTGTTGACTACCTTCCTTTATCTCGAGATCAAAGTAACACTATCAATAGGGGATGCGACAAATAAAAAATGTGATAGAGATAACAAAGAAAAACTATATCAAATAGATATCAGGATAAAAACTAGATTCAATGGTAGGAAAGAGATCACACCTCTATAAGAAGAGAGTGGAAGAAAAAGGTGGAAACTAAAGTGAAAGAACTCACCAAAGATTATTTACTAGACCAAGATATATGGAAGTGAAGGAATCACTCTTAAATATCCTAGAGTCTCCCTAGGGTTCGAGAGAGAAGGATGCTTGGAAGATGAAAATAAAATCACACGAATAATGTGGTTTAAAACTATTGGTCTTAAGATATTCATGGAGTGGACCCATTTCATGATGTGAATTTCTTGATTTATAATATTTTCTGAAAAATGTTTCACCTCATGTTAAAATTACCTCGATTGATCATTTCATGATGTGAACCAGTTTCATGGTGTGTAAATGTTTTACACTCTGAACAAGTTCATGGAAGCTTCCCAGTAATATTTTCATGTCATGTAAACCATTAAAAATTTGAAAGTTTCCAACAGATACCTCTAAGACCATATTCTATAGAAAGAACATGAAATACAAATAAAGCTTTCCAAAACCACAGAACACTCTAATACTCTATTTGAAACCTTTATACCCAAAATACCTTAATTAAAAAAAACATACATCCCTAAGATTTAGGTCATTTTCCTCATATAAAATCTCTATCACTATTAAATTTCTAACCTAAAGATTTATGAAGAAAAGAAAACCCAATTACAATATGTTCAACCAAAACTCAAGAGGGGCGTACCACGAAAAGATGAGATCTTATAATAACTATTATAAAATAGCTATGGAATTGATGGGTATGAATAAAAAAACCACATTATATATTATATATAAATATATTAATCAATAAAATGTATTAATTCTTAAGAAATAATAAATCAGTTTTTAGTTATGTTATGTTTTTCTTAATAAAAATGTTTTCTTCAAAAATGATTTTTACTTCCTTTCAAGAGAAAATATTAAATTTAAATTTTTGATGATTTTATAAAATTTATAAAATAAAATTAACTTCTATTTTGAAATAATAATATCAAAATTATCTTAGGGTGTTGTTTCAAGATTTTTCTAAATAGATTTATTTTATAGTAAATAGTGAAAAATATTGATTTTAATTGACAACTTTATTTTTGTTTCATCAAAATTTGAAGTTAATTGTTTTGAGAAGGTTTATAATTACTATTAGTTCTCTTATATTATTAATAATACAATTAATTTCATTGGAATCAATTTTATTGTTAAATCTAATATAAACATAATTATATATTTAAAATGGTATTTTTCTATAATTTTTCATTTTCATTTAGGTTTTTATATGAAATTAATTTCTACAAATTTTAGATATTGAATTGTGAAAAATTAATATTATATTTGTAATTTGGTGGTTTAAATTTTTATTATATTTTTCTTTTATTTTGGTCATTATGATTAATAATCCTGGTAAATGTTTATGATCTCTATAAGGGTAAAACAGATAAAATATGGTTAAAAATTCAGGATAAGGCTTTAAAATTTTTATGACACTTGAATTAATACTATTTAATTAGTTTATTTCATCAATTTACATCCAAATATCAAAAATATGCCCACTTGGTTCCTTTTTTTACTTTAATATCTACTTTTATATTATTTTATGTAATGAAAATACAAATTGTCACTCTCATGACTTTAGAATTCTCTTTTATGTTAAAATTGGGATAAAAATAATTTTTGAAAGAGTATTAAATATATTTTTTTGTATAGTAAAATTATTTTAATGATTTTAATTTATCTATAATTATTTTTAATTATATAATTACCTTAAACACTTACACAATGATACAATATTTTTCAATTAATAGAAAATAAAATAAATAATTTTAAATATATTATAAAAAAATCTAGAGGAATTATTAAGTTCCATGAATTTTATAGATGTATATATCATATTAGAGATGTGTTAAAAGATTAAATTTTAATTATATATCTTTATAGATTTCTTTAATGTCAAATAAAATGAATAGTGTTAAAAATTATAGTAATGATACCTTATGAAAAAAATATTTTATTAAATAATTTAAAAATAATAAAAATCGTGAATGTTGAAAATAGGGATAATATATGGTCTAAAATATCGTCCATTTGACATTTATGAGCCAATTGTTCCTTATAAGTAAAATTATGACATTTTATTATTGAAAGAGTCGTTACCGCAGTTAGGGTTCAAATTTGTTAACCAAGGGTTTGTACCAAAATATAAGGTTATAAATAACAATAAAAACTATATAAATTTTATTTGATGATGATATGTAATTATTAAAATTTATTCTTTGAATATATGGACATTTTTAATCTTTTGGATTGAGAATTATTTAGCTATATTTTAATCATTTTTGTAATTCAAAGTCTATCCTTCCCCTTATTTATAAAAGGACATCCCTTCCATTTCTTATTTACACCACATTGAGTAATATATATCAACCCAGACCTTTACACTTCTATTATAAACACCCTTATAAAAGTTCTAGATGTTTTTCCCCAAAAGAAAAATCCTATGTTCTCTAAGAAATGATCTAAAGGAGGTCTTCTGAAGAAGAGGTAATCATCGCACCTGACGTCCTTTAATTTATTTCATCTTACACATCATCTAAATATTTTTTATTTATCATAAAAATAATAAATTTTTTCTAATAACTAAAATAAAATGTTATTATGTTTATAAATCTACCATTATCCACCCTTTTTTATCAAATGGTAAATTAAAGTATCACTCATGCGTACGTACGACTTATAATCTCCACGTAGAGATACATTTTATTTTTTCATCACCATCTTGTATGAATGGGTATTATGATGGGTTTAATATTTATATATGATATTTATGGATTATTTATTCATCTATAAATATAATAAAATAACCACCTTCTTATATTCCAATCTATTGTAAAATGATATCGTCGCTCGTGAATACCTATGAGCTACCACCTCTATGAAGGGATTTGATTCATTTTTAGTTTCTAATTTACATGGATGGTAATAAGGATATAATTAATGAATATATATGACATTTATCATATGATAATATTTTTTATAGGTGAATTATTATTTACCTTTCTTTCATTCTGTCCTTCAGAAAGTGAAAATAACGTTCATGTGTACGTACAACCTACCATCTCCATGAACGACATAATTAATTTTTATATCACTATATTTTATGGATATATATATAATGAATATATATAAGATATTTATATAATTAATAAAATTATAAATATTATTGAAACATGACCAATGTATAGGTAACAAAACTACCAAACATACACATATATGAAAAATGAAGTAGTTATCACACAGATCAATGATTTTAATAAATAATTGTTAAAAAATGGGTGATATAATGTACTAAGTAAATCATATATGCAATGGAACATATGATTATGGTTCTTGAGTATTTTTAGAACAAATATATATTTATTATATAGACATTTTAAATGTATAAAAATGAATTTAGACCTAAGACAATGGATTTATTTTATAATATCATTTTATTTTATGACTATATAAGTTTGAATTTCCATTATGGAAAATTATATTATAATTTTTATCCCAACTATGTTAAATACCCTGGGGGGGAATTAGGGTAAGAAATATTAAAACTACCCCCCCTTAAGATTATATTATTTCATTAAAAAATTCATATATCCTTTTCCCATAGTAATTTATGACCAGAAATAAAAGAATGAATGAGACACAACAATTTTACTTGGTTTACTGACAACTGACCATAACAACATGTTTTTTCAACCAACAAAATCAACCCAAAAAAAACAAAAAATTTAATTTGTGGTATTTTTTCCAAATAATACCCCCTTTTGGATTTTGAAAACACTTCACCATTTAATACCACATTAAATCTTCTTCGATCTTCTACCAAAATACTCTTCTTGAAATTAAAGAAATCGATCAAAGATTTAACCAACACATGCTGTAAGACTACATGATCCATGCTCAGTTTGAGAAACAATATTATTATTCATAGTTCATAAATAAATAAATTTATTTCCAAAATAGTTAACCAATTTAATTATGAACCCCATCTGTCATTAAATATAAACTTTGATCGAACATATTTAACATCGTCATATTTAAAACTCCACATACTTCAATGCTTCACCTATTAGATTATACCCCCTTCTTGATCAAGATATTTTCTACCCTTTTTTCAATGAAACCAAAGGTCACTGATTTATGTCGAAAACATTATAAAGAACACATATTAATAAATGAGGAAAAAATACACCATACCTCAGGGATAAGGGCTATACTTCAAAAATTGCTCAAGTACGGGAAGTTGAATGAACTTTAAGTGCAATTTGATGTCATTCAAATGATTATTTGGGTATGTAAATCACTAGAAAATCTAATACTTTTAATTATATACACACATACTCCAACTTAACATGCCCATGTTCCACATTCTCCTTGATAAAAAGATACTTGATTTAAATATTCTTCATCCATGGCTGATGGACTAATTTTTTTGATGATATTTATATAACATGAATTATCATAATGTATTATGATCATAGACTTCACCTCAACTCCCATATCACCAATATTATACTTTATCCACAATAATTGTATGTAAGCTTTCCTAACCAAAATATTTTCATCTTCTAAGGTGATCAATGAAATGCGAACTTATTTCTTGGTTAGCCATAAAATACATAATCATATAAGATAGAATGAAGCACCTGAAATTGATTTTCTATAATCTAGTTAACTAGAAAAATATGAATATGTATAGCCTGAAAAATCATTCTAAGATTTTGTTATTGTACAGAAAACCGAAATCCATCTTGCCCTTGGGAAACTAAATTATTATGTTTTACAGGAAGTAAGTGGATTTCCATGGGATTTATTTGATACCATACTGCTTACAAATTGGAAAAAAACAAGATTGTATTTTGTAACTATTAAGTACAATAGACTATAAGTAATATTCCTAAATTCTATGATATTGACCACATTCCCTTCATTAGCTCATGATAGTTTCATTTGGGTAGCTACCCGATTTTTTATTTCCTTAGAATTATCCATTCCAAATCTTCTCAGAACCTCCTTAGCATATTTTTATTGTAAAATGAATATTAAATTTCTTACTTTCATCACTTATAAACCAAGTAAAAATGTTATTTCACCAATAATTGAAATTTTGAAATCAACTTTCATGAATTCTATAAACTATTAGTGCTATGCTTCATATGATTGAAAAAATATTATTTCATCAACATACACTAGCACCATCATCATTTGATTACTCTAACTATTAAATTAGATATTATAGTGAAATCCACCATATTAAAAACCAATAATATTCAAAAGCTAAAAAATTCTTGAATACTATGATCTTGGTGCTTCCTTTAATCTATATAATTCTTTCTTCAGCCGATAAAGTTTTTATCATATTCTGTGGAAATAAACCCATCTAGTTGTTTGATATAAATTTATTATTCTAAAAACCTATTTAGAAAAGTTGACTTAACATCCATCTGGAAAACATTTAATTTCATTTTCAATACCATGAAAAAGAATAGGTGAATAGTATCTAATTTTTCAATAGTTTCAAATGTCTCATCAACATCAATTACATCGATTTGGGAGTATCCATTTCAAATTAGTTATAATTTGTTTTGAATTACCAACTATTTATGTAGTTTTTTTACATAATAACCATTTAGTCCTAATGAAATTATTATATTATGTTCTTAGAACAATCTCGCATGTCTTATTCTCCTTAATTTTGTTAATATCTTCATTTATATCCTTGACCTAATTCTCATATCTAGCTATTTCTTCGAAAAATTGAGACTCAAACTAATATAAGAAATATTCCTACTATAAGGACCTCATTAATAATGTTTTAACTAGAACTAAAAAATTAACAATGATAATTTTCCTATCAATTTCAGCTCAAATCTTCAGAATCCATGGAAATATAGATTTGAATTCCTCCTACTCATCATCAGTACCTTCTTTTGAATTAGAATTTTTAACCTATACTACCCCTGATTTTCTTACCTCTTCATCACTATCAATAATTAAAAGTTCACTTTATTGTTAAAGATTATTTTCATTATCTACTATAGTGAAGTATTTGGTTTTAACAACTTTTCCTAGCCTCTTGTTGAAAAATTTATATGACTTGATTTATCCTGAGTATCTAAGGAATATCCCCTCAACTCCATGAGGTTCAAACTTTTTTTCTCATTATTGAGAATAAAAAACTTTATTCCAAATATTCAAAGGTATTTTAATTTCGACTTCTTCATGTACCGCAACTCGTATTAATTCTTTTCTTCTTGCACACACAATAGAACCCTGTTAGATATGTAGAACATCGTCAAGAAAACTTCCTTCCAAAATATCTCTGGTAGATCATTTTCAATAACCATCATTATATCCATGTTGTTTATTATCCAATTTATCATATCAACCTCTCAATTTTTAAGGAGTTCAAAAATTTAAAAACATGGTTCCATATCCCATGTTTTTTAATGTTATATTACACTTGGATGTTTGTTAATTATGTATTATTATCATTTCAAAACTTTAGAATATTCTATCCTAGAATTCTTTCTACTTCCATCAAATATTTTGTTATGAATCAGAGCTTGTAAGACTTTTGGGAAATGAAAAATACTCATGACATATTTCTAAAATCATAAATTAAGAGAATATAATACCTCTTATTATCAATGGATATTTGTATGATAGATCCACACACATTTTCATGAACTAATTCAAGAATTCTAGTTGAATTTTGTTCTTTTTACCTGTATTTATTTCTTATAATATTCTCTTATTAACAAGTATCACATGTGTGAGTATGATAACATTATAGATTATAAAGATATAAAGTTGTATCACATCTTACCATATCTTCTTTAGATGGTTGTAATTTATGGACAAGCCATTTATTCCATAACCTATTTTTTCCATTTTGAATAGAATGACTATATCATCTTCTCTACTCACAAGGTATAAAATCCCCTTTATGTAATTTTCTTGTAAATTGAATATATATTCTCTTACATTGATGATAAAATACCTATTAGAAAATCTTATAGCATAACCCGAGTCACACAATTTACTAACACTTAGAAATTTATGACTGAGGCCTTTGAAAAACAACACATTAACACACATCATATATTTTTCCACAAATTTCTCTTTTCCTGAGCCAATAATCTTCAAAAATTCATAATTTATAAATTTAACAACACTATCCTTATTATATTTAATTCTTATAACAATAATATTATTTCATTTTATATGAGAAGTGAATCCACTATCAATGATCTATACCCCAACACGATATGATGATTTAAGGGAAGTCTCTATAACCACTACCTGCTTAACAATTTTCTTTATGATGTATATCATTGAATTCATGGATATTATGGATTGATATTCTTGATATTTCTTAGAGTATGATAGAACAACATCATATTATAGATATATAAATAGATTATTCATTTTCATTTCATTATATGATTCTATGAGTTAATGTTTATAACCACTTTGGGTCAACTTCGACACATTCCAATGCATTATTAAGGAAAAATATATGACCATATGATTGAATCCACCACACCCAAAATAGTTTCCCTAAAAAACATTATTTGAATACTGAAATAAATGTAACCACCTTTGTTTCTCTCTTTCCGTTTGGTACCTTTTGTGCACGGAATATACATTTTGATAATGTCCCATATTTTAACAATAGTAATACCTGATAAAAGGAGAATTTCAGTGTGTCATTACTATAATACTGAGTATACCTTGGCTTCTTTGAGCCTTATCATTCTGATTTGTACCCTAATAAAGTTTCATCCTTGGTGTGGGATATTTTAGTCATATATCAATGAGTAAAACTTTCTATTTATAGTCAATCTCCATACCAGCCTTTTCATATGGATATGAAAGTTTCTTATGTTTTGTTGGACCTTAATGTTCCACGTCAATTTTTTCTATTTCCTGAGTAATCTAATTTCTCAATTTCATATAGAGAGTCAATAGTATCTTCTGATCTTATAATTTTAAATGAGGATCGATAACATCCTATTTAATTTCTTTGATATGTTTGATTTTACCATTGTATGTGTTAGTCAAACCATAAATCAATCTTTTATATTATTCAAATATAATATTTTACTCAATGGAATTTTCAATGTTCTCTTGAATTGATGACTCAATCTTTTAAATTTCTTTCATTATATAAGACTTATCTTCTTTATGCTACTGTATATAGAGTTTTGTATCATGAACCACTTAGTTGTATTTCATTGTTTTTTCTCTCCAAACACTTATCTACTTAGAATAGGATTCTAATTCTTCCTATTTATCAACAATTACTTCATATTTTCTATAATTCTCACTTTTATCCTTTTTTAAGAGTTACCCATAACTACCACCATAACATTTCTTCATAATCCTTGTAGGTCACAATATCTTTAACCTTATATGCATTGGAACTTTCATTTTCTTATGAATTAAGATTTTTCTTTTTGAATAATTTTTTTAATAAAATTTTCCTAACCTTTAATATAGCATAAATACTTCTTCATTGGAATTTCAAATTCAAATTCATCGTATTCTTGAAATATCCTGGTGAACCTTGTTATAATATTTCCAACCATTTGAAATCAAAATCATGTGAGTGGAAGTTTCCATTTGAAAATTACTTTCATCTTTATAGATTTGATGAAATGAATAAAATTACCTCATACATATCTTACTCTTCCAAGTTTACCTAAATAATGTGATTCTTCATGGCCATGATAGCCACCACATTAGACTTACCATTTTATATATACTGATTAACATCTTTTCTCATATCATATGTGACAAAAGTTTTATGAAAACACTCCAATGTTATCTCTTTTGGATCTTTAACTTTTAGTATAAACGCTTTGAGATTTAATCATGGTGGAAGTATTCTCAAGATGTGATTAATTTTTTTTAAATCATCAATAATTTCTATGAGAGAAAGGATGTCATCCACAACAAAATTATCTTTATCGAGTAATGGATCTATAAACTCATTTGGGTGAATTCTCATGTCCTAAAATTTATTCTAATGAACTTGTAACTTTGCTTCTCTAACTTTTGAATCACCTTTATAGATATTTAACAACATTTCCAACATGGAATGCATTGACTTACTTGAAATCACCTTCATGTAGATAGTGTTAGATAAAGATCAACCTAAACCATTAATTCCTTTGGAATAAAAATATAATTCTAAAATATCTTATTCAGATATAATACTATTATATACACTCGAAAAAATACCATACATCGCAACTATAAAGAATCCATACCAAATGATCAAAAATAGTGATGCATATGATTCTTCCACAACTGAAAATTGTTTACATCAATGAATAAAATCCATTTTCAATTAAAAAAATTCATTGACACTACTTATATAGAAACACAGATTTTAACCTTTTCCTATGTTACCAATTGTCATTCAAACTAGGTTAAATTCCCTAAGAAGGTGGGAATGAATTAGGGTATGAAATATTAAAACCACCTCCCCTTCGGGGCTTTTTTCCACATTAAAAAAATCAATCTTATATCCATTTCCTGTAGTAATGTATGAGAATAAATAAAATAAAACATGTGGCACAAACATTTTACTTGGTTCACCTTCACTGGGATATATCCAAGTAAAATAAAAAGGCAATGTGACTATATACCAAAGACACTAAAGCATGATATAATTTACGAAGCATGAAGTGGACTCACTATCCCTCCTGGTTTACAACCAATCACAATTTGAAAGCAAACCTCTCTCTTAACTGAAGTTTTTTCACTTATTATTCAGAAGATTATTCTTTTAATCACTTGAATCAATATGTTTTACACCTCATTTATGGGATCATTAATTTCCAATTTTATCCACTTAACGAATACCACTGTACCACATAATTACCATATAATACCTTTTGATTCACATAAGTTTTACTTTCATGAAACCCTTTGTAACGTTTCATGAAACTGCCCAATTCCTCATAAAACCTATTGTTTCCTTTGAATCCCACAACTTTTTTGAATCTCAAATTTTTTTTTTAAATGAAAAAATTTCATGAAACTTTCATAAATTTATCAAAACTATATTTATTTATGAAAATCATGGTCTTATGAAAACCCTCGCACAAGAAAAATCCTTTGAAAAACACAATGACAAATTTAGTGCCTTGGGATTATCATTAAGACTTTCAATATTCTACTGAAGGGGTAGCTGCATGTTTATATAAACTAATTCATTTTTTTGAAAATTTTATGGTCTCCAATATATTTTCTTGAAATTAATTATTCTTGTTCAAAAAACTCTCTTACATCACAAAACATCAAGGGAATTTTCCATTCACAAAACTTCTCCTAATCGCATAATTTTCCACCTTTGTTCAAATCTCAGACATCTTTCATGAATATTCATATCATTAAAACAACAAAATTTAATAAAACACCATAATTAAAAAAAAAATTCCTTTTTTTATTTTTAAGAGGAAACTATAGATATCCAACTTTCACGAAACTTAACCCTTCCTCCAAATTTTGGATAATTTTTTTTAGCAAACACTGGGAAATGATGCCACATTATACATTAAATATAATGTACCAACTCTAGAGATTATATACCTCTATCTTGAAGCATTGTTAACATATTTAGTAAACAATCATGCTGGACCCCAAAAATGTCCTGATCAATATGATTTGTTAGAAAACACAATCAACACAAAAACTCAACAAAGTTACCTGGAGGTATTTTTCCCAATATAAATATCCAATAAAACATTTGTTATTTTATTATAATCTGGTTATTTCAATAAATTACATGTTTTCCCTTTAATATTCCTCTGTCAAGATACCAAAATATTTTTTTACAGAAAAACATCTTTATTTTTCTACTCGATCTTGTATAGTTTTCTTCAATGTCCATATTTTCTATAAATTTATTTAAATAATATTTTTATTATTCTATAATGATTTATTAATGAAATTTTTACCCATGTTTTATATTTTACAATTTTTTTTTTAAAATGAATATTCTTGTTCTTTTTTGAATGAGGTAATCTTTTGACATTTTTTTTATAAAAGTGTGAATGGAATGTTTTTTTATCTTATATGTTATGAATGGAATTTCCCACCATCATGAGCACTCAATACTTTGAAGCTTAATTTATAAGTTTATAAGGTTATTTTCAAAGAAAATGTATCCTGTAATATTTGGGAAAATATGAAATTAGTGATTTTTAAAAAACCAAGTAAGGTTAAAATAAATAATTTTCATATTTACAAAATAAATTATATAGTTATATTAGTTATAAAAATGTTTAGTAATTTTTAATCCAAATGGAAATTGTTTTAATTGAACACTTTTCGTATAAGGTTTTATTTAAAAGATTAATTTCTTAATTATAGAATATTAATTTGATAAAATTAAAATCATTTTTGAAATCATCATATAAAAATATATATTTGGTTAGATTTTGGTATTTTTTTGGAAAATTTAGTGTTTTCAATGAATAGTGAAAATACAATTTTTGTAAAAAGACATTTATTTTTAAAAAATGATGTAATTTAAAACTATAAGTATATTTTGAAAATGTTTTAAAGTATAAAAAGTATTTTTTTATTTTTATTTAATCTAATTAATTACTTTTTAATCATAATTATATTTATTTTTTTGTATATGTTTGTTTTTTTAGTTTAAAAATGTGTTTTTTAAAAACTATTTTAAAAGGCATAATGTTTACTATTTTTAGTTAATTTAAATAATAACTAATAGGTAATGTTTTAAATTTAATTTATATATTATATATCATTAATTAATAATTTTGTTTCATAAAATGACTATTATTATTCATAGAGTTAATATAGAATAATCTATTTCTAATGAATACTCTTCTTAGAAACCTTCTGTCTAACCACATCAGTGAGATTAATATTAAATTAAAATTTTCAAATTTTGGAAAGTTAATTAAGAAAAGTTATCCTTTATTTAGAATAATTATAATTTATAATGTAAAATAAGTATAACTTAATTTTTGACCATAACTATTAGTGAAATTTATTAAAAATTTTCACATCTATTAAGGTAAAAACTTGTTTACTAAGGGATAAAACTTTAAACATAAGGGTAAAAATGAACCATAAAATTGATGAAAAACCATTGTATGACCATATTTTGACCTTATAGAATCTGTTATAGATAATGTACCCTTATTGGGGTCTGGATACATGAAAGAAACGTGGATGAATATCACTCTTTAAAAAAATAACAAGTGTTCCACTCACCTAATGTATAAAAGGACACCCCATATCCTCCACTCTTCACACCTTCAAACCTATTTTGATTAGAATGGACCTAAAATATCACATTCCAAAGTTACCTCCCCTCATCCTATATGAATTACTTTTGTCATAAAGGCAACCTAGTATGTATTTTTTTGAAAATTTAAGGGGGATACCCAAAGAAGAGGTATCATTCATCAATGAGTGTTTATTTTATTTATTTATCCTCCCATTAAATTATTATGAACCTAGGATTATATAATAACCTCAGTATATTAAATATAGTGATATTTTATTATTTTAATTTAATAACCTATATTATTTCCATCTTCAATCAAATGGGTTATGAAATTATCATTTCTGTGTACGATGGACTACCGCCCTGTGAAATGATGTCATTTTTTTACATTACCACCTATCACAGTTGGGTATAATGATGGATATAAAGATTCTATATTATATTTATAAAATAATTATACCTATGGAGTCATTATATCATATATACATTTTTACATGCTATACTATATTGGAAAAGATAACATCGCTCTTCTGTACGATATACTATCGCCTCGCAAAGTGATGTCATTCATTTTCACTAAAGCATTACATATAAGGTAATAAGTGTAACCATAATGAATATATGTGATAAAAATGTAATAATTATGATATCCATGAAATATTTATCATTTTTTAAATATCATATATCATTTAATTTCTTACCTTTTAACTCACTCAAAAAAAGGATAACATCATTCGAAGATGTGTGGACTACCACCTCCTCGAAGCAACATGATTCATTTTCTCATCACCACATCATAAGATTTATATTTTTAAGTATATATAATAAAATAATATGGCATTTATGATATAGTTATAATTATAGAAAGATAAAAAATTACTTATGTTTTTTCTATAATGATCATTGAAAAATGGGAACGTAACTCATGTGTATGTATGACCCTCCTTCTCTAAGATCGTAACATAAGTTCATTTTTCCTAAAGACATTTAATGATTTTTCATAAATGTATAATTTATATATATATATTATAATTATGTCAACATTATTATTCTTGATATGTTTAATTAATGTCCACTTTGACCATAGTTCACTTACCAAATCCAATTTTGACACATAAGCTGAATATGGTCAAACCATTCAATATAAACATAATTAATTATGTAATTGTATATGAATTACTAATAAGTTAAATTAAAGTAATAATAAACTTGAAAAGGTTTCACAATAAGGTAAATAATTAAAATAATTTTATTATTTAGGAAGATAAAGATACACGTGACAAGTCAGAATCAAGGTAAAGGACTTTGTCTCACTTTCCTTTTATTGAGTATTATTTTAATGTTATATGCCTATTTTATTTTAAGAGGTGTATATACATACCCTTTGACATGTTATATAATTAATTCTTATATTTATATGGTATTTAATTTTTTAATGTCAAACTTTAATAGGGGTTATTATTCAGGTGTTTCACAAGTGATAAAGAACTTTTTCTTTTAAAAACAATCTTTTAATATTTTTGATTTAAAATATCTTTGTCTTCCATGTCGATGTTTTCAAAATGTTTGTATGAAAATTTTTATATGGAAATAAAATATTTATAAATTAACTTTTATTTCTCTTTTTAAATTTATTTTCAAAGGATTTCAAAATAAATATTTTTAAATGTTTTATAAGGAATGTTTTAAAAAATGAAGAAAAGAATGTCATATTCTTAACATAAACGATGACAATGAATTTTAAACCATCATGACCATTTTTTTATTTTTTTATTCCTTTGTAATACTTCATGTTTTCCTTCCATGAAAACACATTTTTCCTTTTATTTTGTAATTTTTGTATTGATTTGTTTTTTCAAAAAAAAAAAAAAATTTATATTGAAAATTGGGTTTTAAAAGAAAATTATAATTTGATATCCAAATGTGATTAATTTATGAGTTTCATAGAGTTTTAAAAATATTATATAATGTAAAATTGAAATAGGAAAATTATTATTGATAAGGTACATGAAAATTATACATGATAAATAGATGCACCTAGGTAGCATTTGGTGAGACCGTTATTTCCTATATGATTGGGTATCCCAAATAGCGCTTCATGACCCATTATATATCAAATGATGGGTGTGCCCAAATACTTATCCAATTTATTACTTTATGTTCCTTGTAGTAATTGGGAATAAGGAGGGAGTTACAAATTGATTTCTCTTATGGATGTAACTAGGCTCCAGTTACATCTAACATGAGTTGAAAATGGATTTTGAGTGTGATGCTATAAGTTTTCGAGAAGGGTTTTTAATTCATTTCTATGGGTTTTAGTGGATTTACTTGAAAACAATGTGTGTGTTTCATGTTATTTTCTTATATCTCTCTCTTAATGAACGTTTATGTAATGGTAAATATTTTATGTGCTTTTATGTTTTCCCTAGACTAATGGTTTCCTTTATTTTATATATTCATATTTAAATTTTTGTTCTCATCCCTTGTTTTTAAATGTTTTCATAGGATGAGTGAGGTAATGTATGAATTAAAGTTAAAATTAATGAAGATATTTTTTGAATGAAATATTTTTTTTAAAAAAGTTTTATACGGTGGAAAAAATAGATACTAATCAGAAGTGTCCACTATGTATTATATGGTTTTTAATGTATGAGTTATGGACTAATTCTCAAAAACTGTAAACCTAAAAAGAACTTCAAAGTAAAATAAAGTAAATTATTGACTAAAAATTAAGATTATTTAATGTTTATGACTGGGTACTTATAGTTTGTATCAAAGGATGGTTTATATAAATTTATAGGTTAGTATAATGTTAATAATTTTCCATTGAAATATTTTACCTTATGGTGAAGTTTACTTGATATAGAATTTAAAGATTACCATGTTGATTTATCTAATTTTTTTGTTCAGAATGGTTTCTATAGAGAAAATAGGGAATTTTTAGTGTGAAGTAACTGATTTAAAAATATTCTTCCAAATCAGAATCTTGCGGTGGTTGGAATCATAAAAAAATAGTTTTATGTAGAGATGGATCAATTGACACAGGCTATAACTAGTGGTGGTATATATGCTATAGAGTTACCTGATCTATAATGAAGGAACATGACTATTTTAAAGAATTTCATGGGGAAAATCTCACATATTTTAGTGGATCATATGAGCCCATTATAGCCTAATTCTGTATTAATTCCATGGAGAAGATATTTGATGTCATGGGATGTTTAGAATTCCAAAAAGTAACTCTTTAAGTTTATCATTTTGAAGGTGAACTTAACCTATGATTGTATTTGGTTAATAATACCAGAGAGAAATATAATCTTAAATCCATAGAAGGGGAAATATTAGATATTTTTTCCATGAGAAAAATTTCCCAAATGATTTGTAACTTTGTATAGAAAAAAATTCCTAGAATTGAGGAAAAAATATAAAGATTCTGTAGTTATTTATAAATAAAAAATCACGAGGTTGACTATTAAAGAGTTGAATTTTGTTTTAGGAAATGATAGTAAAATTAATATATTTTACATAGTATTGGAATCATGTTTGTGATAAGCATTGGGCACATAAAAATTTAAAAGTTATTATAAATTGGTTTGTTATACAGAGAATGTTGAGATAGAGTTTGCTGACACTTTTGTTCATCGAGATGAAAATTGTAAGAAAATGTCAAGGTGGGAAGAAAAATAAAAAAATACAACTATTATTTCAAGATGTAATCCCCAAAAAATGTTCTATGGGTAGAAAATGAAATTTCAATAAATGTTTGAAAGGAATTATAAGGTGTTTCGAGTGTGGTCTGTTTGGTCATAGGGCACACGACTGTAAAGAAAATATTCTTGGAAAACTAATGAATAGGGTAATTTATAGCCATCCAATGATCAATTATTTTAGTTTCAATGAGTTGGGGCATTATGGTAAGGTGTATCTGAAGTTATTTGAACGTTATAAAATCATCATGATCAGAAACATAAAGGTGTATCAAAGACATTTTCAACTACTACAGTTGATGATGAGACATAAAATGAAGTGTTGATAGGTATTTTACTTGTGAATTTAAATTATTCCAATACCCTGTTTGACTCTAGATATTGTTATTCATTATTTCATGAGAAATTTTCAAGAAAATTGGTATAATGACCTCACAAAAATAAGATAGAAATTTTGGGGAAAAATTCAGGTGTAAGTCTAAATGCATCTAATATTTAAATGAATATTCCTATTATTATTACCAAAATGGTATTTCCTTCAAATCTTGGGGAAATATCCATAATATAGTTTGATATCTTCATTGGTATGGATATGATTTCAATTTATCTTGCTAAGATAGATTAAAAATCTAAGAAATTTATGTTGAGTGATTTCGTACCTTTGATAACTCAATAAGAATCTATAAAAGTGATTAGATATGGAAGTAAATTTTAGCTATCTCATATTGTTGAAAAGAAATAAAATATTCAAATTAGTGATGTGTTAGTAGTGAATGAATACATAGATGTGTTTATTAATGATTTCTTTGGGTTTTATTACTGATTGGGAGGTTTTTTACTATTAAATAAGTACATTATTAAAAGACTATTTGTAAACCCACTTATCTAATGGCTCAAATGTAACTTTTAGAATTAAAAAATAAATTGATGGAGTTGTTAGATAAAGGTTTCATCTGGCCCAACAATTCACCTTGGGTGTCCTATTTTGTATCTTAAAAATGAATAGTGTTTAATGAGACTTTTTAGTGATTAAATAGCTTTCAATAACATAACTATTAAGAACAAGTATCCCACACCTCATATAGATATATTTTTTTGATCAGCTCCACAAAGCTCATTATTTTTAGAAGGTTGACCTGAGGTCAGGGTACCATCAGTTGATAGTTAATAAAGAATACATTCCAAAGACTTCATTTTGGAATTGATATGGGCACCATGAGTTTGTAGTTATACCATTTGGATTATCTAATATACAGGTTGTATTTATAGACCGTATTAATATAATTTTTTATGAGTACTTGGAAATATTTTTTTGTAGTGTTTATTTATTACATTTTGGTATATTCTAAAAGTCAATTGGAACATGAAAGCCATAGAATGGTTGTTTCTCAGACCTTAAACGAATTGTTTTTGGAAAATTTAGCATTTTTCAAATTTGGTTGAAAAATTTCTTTCCATGGACATATTGAAGGTAAGTATGGAATAAATATTGACCCTAATAAACAATGTTATTGAAGAATAGAAAAGACCCACAAATTTCATAGAGACTCATATATTTCTAATATTACAGGGTTATTATTGGTGTTTTGTTGAAAAAGTTTCTTGGGTTTATATCCAACTAACTAAGTTAACTCAAAATGGAGTTAAATTCATCTGGACAAAATACTATGATTCTTTTTTTTCAAGAAGTAAAGAGAATATTGACAAATGATGTAGTTTTGGCCCTATCTTTTAGAAAGGGTGAATTTTCATCTATAATTATTCTTCATTGAATTGTTTCCAAATTTAGAATGATTTTGTAATTTTATATGTGTCATGTCAGTTGAAACATCATGAGTTAAATTACAATACAAATGATTTTTAATCAGCTATTTTTTTACTTTAACAATTTTGAGGCATCATTTTTGTAGAGTAAAGTTTAAAATATATACTGATCAACAAATTTTGAAGTATATATTGACTTGTAAATAATTTAAACAAGAGAAAATGAATATAGACGTAACTAATAAAGGATTTTGATATCATGATTCATTAAAATCCTGGAAAATAAAACAATGTGTATGATGCATTGATTAAAAAAAATCCTACATTAAGCATGTTACATTTGGAACATGACCCTTTTGTTAGTGATTTTATAAATTTTGGCATAGAATTTATAGATGTAGGGGAACAATTTTTTTTGTTTTAGGTTTTAATGAGTTTAATTTTTATAAAAAAAATCATAAATATTAGAAGGAGGATCAATCATTGTAGGAAAATATAGAATCCATTTTGATTGGTAAGTTTCCTGATTTAAATATTGATTAATAAGGTATTTAATGAATTGAAAAAAGTATATATGTGCCTTAAAATTCCCAATTAATGATAGATTAATTTATTAAAGTTCATTATTCTTGGTTTTCCATTCATTTTAGTGTCACCAAGATGTATAGAGACCTTCAGAAGTATTACTGGTGGGATGGAATGAAAAGTGATATCATTGAATTTACTAAGAAGTGTTTTAATTTTCATTTTCATAAAGCAAAATGATAGTTACTAAAGTGGTTTTTTTAATATTTTCTATTGCTAGAGTGGAAATTAGAAAATATATCCATGGATTCCATGGTGGGATTGAGAATATCATCAGTAGGTAATAATGTGATTTGGGTTATTATTGTTCAATTAAATAATTCAATACATTTTATTCCAATTTGATATTAAATGTATTTTAATCAGATTTCTTGACTATATCTTAAAAATATTTTTGGGTTATATGGAGTGTCACTCTCTATTATATCAGACCCCAATCCCAGGTTCATATAATGTTTTTAGAAAAGACTTTTGAAGTCATTTGGTATTGAATTAAATTTCAGTACAACTATTCATTATCAATCTAATGGTTAGACTAAGTAGATGATTCAAACCATGGAATATATTATTCTTTCAGGATCTATGGATTACCAAGTAATTTGGTGTCAATATCTTTCTTTGGTTGATTATTCTTATTACAATAGTTTTCATTCTAGAATAAAAATGGCATTATTTGAGGAATTATATGGAAATAAGTGTTATGCACCAGCATTTTGGGATGTTGTAGGAGAAATAAAGTTGATGGGATCAGAGTTAGTAAAGGAAATAATAGAGAATGTGAAGTTGATTAAGCGACATATGAGGATAGCTTAGAGAAGGAAAAAATATTTGGATAACAAGATGAATGATATTTCTTTCTAAGAATGTGATCTTGTCTTTATCAAAGTTTATCCATGGTAATGTGTTAAATTTTTTGTAAAAAGATAAATATATGTGTATATTTTATTCTACTATATGAAATCTAGGTGAAAGTTGGATCAGTTTCCTACCAAGATGATTTTCCCTTGAGTTTATCTCAAGTATACAATGTATTTCATGTTTCAATGACAAGAAAATTTGAACCTGATTAATATTTTGTTTTGAGCCCTGAAGTAGTTAAGTTAGAAGAGAATAAATTTTATTAAGAATAGCCCATTTATCTTTAATCCATAGAGATAAAGTGTTATTGAATATAGTGATTCACCAAGTTATGTTTCTATGTTAAAATAATGTGATTGAAGAGGCAACAAGAGAATATGACAATCCTATCAGGGAAAGATATCACCACTTATTTAATAAGTGAATAAAATTTTGATGATGAAATTTATAAAAGGGATGAAGGATGTAAAATCCTAGGTAATTATAACATAAATTATTTTCAGTTTTATAGTATGAATTATATAGTTATATTATTTATAAAAATATAAAGTAATTTTTAATCAAAAAAGAAATTATTTTAATTAAACACTTTTATTATAAGGTTTTAGTTAAAATAATAATTTTAAAATTTTAAAATTTTAATTTGATAAAATTATTATCATTTTTAAATCATAATATAAAAATTTATCTATGGTTAAATTTTGGGATTTTCTGGAAAATTTAATTTTTTTAGGGAATAGTGGTAACACCGATTTTTGTAAAAGTCATTTATTTTTAACAAATTATGTAATTTAAAAGCATGAATATGTTTTGAATATATTTTTAAGAAATCATAGTATTATTTATTTATATATAATCTACTTAATTACTTTTTAATCAACTTTATATTGGTTTTTAGTATATGTTTGTTTTGTGTGTGTTTAGAAACAAGTTTTTCTAAAAATTATATTAAAAAATAAAATGATTCTCATTTTTAATTAATTAAAATAATACATAATAGTTAATGTTTTAAATTTAATATATAGATAACATATCATTATATATTATTGAGTTTCAGACAATTATTATTATTAGTCATAGTGTAAATATAGAATCATCTTTTTCTAAAAACAATACTCTTCTTAAACACCTTTTGTCTCGCCATGTCTGTGAGATTAATATTAAATTAAAAATTTTCCAATTATGTGAATTGAATTTGGAAAAATTTATTAAATATTTTTAATGATAATAATTTATAATTTATAATAATTCAAACATAATTTTGGACCAAAATGATTAGTGAAAACAATTAAAATAAATCACAACGATTAAGGTGAAAACAAGTTTACTGAGGGATTAAACTTTAACCTTAAGTGAAAAATAACCTTGAAATTTGTACAATACCCATTTTATAAAAAATATTTAGACCTTATTACTTTATTTCTCAATAATTTTCCATTATTGGGGCCTAGTGACTTGGAACAAATTTGGGTGGAACTCACTGTTTCAAAACATTACTGGTGTGAAACTCACCTCACTTATTAGAGGCCACCCCTCTCATCTTATCATTATACCTTAAAGAATATTCATCTTGGAAAAGATATACATAAATAAATTAAAATATTACATAAAATCATCCTATAAGTATTAATGTTTTCATAAATCTATCCAAGGAAGGCTTTTGGTGAAAAACTATTGAGGATACCCAAAGAAGTGGCAATGTTAATCAATGAGTGTTTTTGTTTTATTTCTTTCTCCATCGAATAAATTATCATTAAAAGTTATTTTATAATAAAATAACTTTATTAGATATAATTATATGTTATTATTTTAATGTTAAAATATAAAACTTTTCCCACTTTCATCAAATGCGTTACCAAAATCATCATTCATGTGTATGGGAGATGATCACCATGCGAAATGATGTCATTCATTTTCTCCATTATCACCTCTCATAGTTGGTTATAATGAAAAATTTAATGTTTATATATATTATATTTATAAAATAGTTATATCTATGGATTAATTATATCATATATAACTTTTTTACACTCCATACCATATGGGATACGATAACATCGCTTGTGTGTACGACATACTACCACCTCACGAAGCGATTTGATTCGTTTTTAATAACACATCAAAAGGAAGGTAATAATTGTAAAAATAATGAATATATGTGATATAGATGAGATTATTATTATATTAATTACATATTTATCATGTTTAAAAATTAATATATCATTATAATTTTTTACCTTTTCACTCATTGAAAAAATGATTACATCCTTCAGGGATGAGTGGACTACCGCCTCCTCAAAGTAACGTGATTCATTTTTTTCATCACAATAATGATATATATACGTTTATATAATTAAATTATATAGTAAATAATATATAAAAATAATTATATAAATATAAAATATTTCTTACCATCTTTCAAAAATGATCATTGAAAAATGAAAACACTACTCATGCGTACGTACGACCTAACGTCTCTATTATAATAATGTTAGTTATTTTTTTCGTAACCTTATTTAATTATTGGTTTTAAAAGTATAATTTATATATAAATATAAAAAATATTTCATGATTATTATTCTATATATATTTAAATAATAACCACTTTTAACATAGTGGACTTACCAAAGCCATTTTTGACACATAAGTCGAATTTGATCAAAACATCCAATGTAAACGTAATTTATTAAATAATTTTATATAAATTATTAATAAGTGAAATAAAATTAATAATAACCTCTAAAATTTTTTCAAAAAATTAAATAATTAATAAAAGTTTCTAATTCTGGAATATAAAGTCACATGTGATAAGTCAGACTCAAGGTAATGGAATTCATCTAAATTTCCTTTCCTTAATACTTATTCTGATGTTATGTACCTATATTTTTGAATATGTGTATATACAACCATTTTTTCATGTTATATAATTAATTATTCTATTATCATAGTATTAAATTTTTTAATGTTAATATTTTATGGGCCTTATGATACATGTGTTTCCCAAGATATAAGGGACTTTTCCTTAAAAAACCATCTTTTAAGGGATCTACTTCAAACTCTATTTCTCTTCCAAGACCACATTTTAAAAATGTTTTTTTGAAACAATTTATATGTAAATAAAAGATTTATAATTTAAATTTTATGTCTCTTTTTACCTTACTTTCAAAGGTTTTTAAAAAAAAATATTTTTACGTGTTTTATGCATAATGGTTTGGAAAATGAAAAAAATGAATATCCCATTCTTGACATACATAGAGAAAATGAATTTTACAATGCTATGAATATTATTTTATTTCTAGATTTAATTTAAAGATTTAATTTTTTCCTTCAATGAAAAACCAATTTTCCTTTTGTTTGGTATTTTTTTAAAATATTTTTTTCAAAAGAATTTTTTTATACTGAAAACGGGGTGTTAAAAGAAAAGGGTATTTTGATATCCAAAGGTAAATTTTTTCAAGTTTAAAATAGTTTTGATTTTTTTTTATAATGAAACAATTAAATCATAAAAATGTTGTTTTCATAATAAGGTATATGATCATAATACATGAGAAATGGGTGCACCCAGATAGTGTTGGGTGAGCCTGTTATTGCTTATATGATAGGACGACCCATATATCACCAGGTGAGTCCATTATAGATCAAATGATGGGTGTTCCTAGATAGTGATCTAGGTCATTGGGTAATGTTACATTTATTGATAGGAAATAAGTATGGAGTAAGAAAAGTGTTTATCCTAAGAATCCAACAGGGATCTAATTACTTATGACATTGGTTTAAAATGGACTATGAATGTGATTATATAAGTTATTGATAAGGGGTTTTAATTAATTATAATGGGTTTTAATATATTTATTTAATGAAAACATGTTTGTTTCATATGAAATTGAATTATTTTTTTTCTCAAATAATTTTTATGTATAGGTAAATGTTTTACGACTTTCCATGTTTTCACTGGATTGATTGTTTTCTTTATTTTATATACATTATTGAGATTTTTATGCTCATCCAATGTTTTTAAATGATTTTCATATTATTGGTAAGGGAAAGGATGAATCCAAGTTGAAATGTTTTATGATTTTTCATGAATTAAAGAATATTTTATTTTAAACAGATGTATATGGTGGAAAAAATGGATACAGATTGGAAGTGTCCACTTTGTATTATATTGTTTTGTAATGTATTAGTTATAGCCAAATTATTAAAAAATCTAAACCTGAAAAAGTCCTAAAAGTGAAATAAAGTAAATAATTTACTAAAACTCAGTATTATGAATCATTTAAGGCAGGCTCATTATAGATTTCAAAGTGAACATGTAATTTTACTCAAGAAGATTTTTAGTGATGTTTTTAAAGTATCTACATCTATGTCAATATCCTTTATTGAATATTATACTTATTGAGGATATAGTCCAAAGATACCATCCACTATATTTTCATAGATGGCTTATGATTAGTTTGATTGAGTATAATATTGACATTCCTTGTGATTATTCTATTAATATAAAAATTTATTGATTTTTAATGCATATTTATAAAGTTTTATTGTATATTCATTTGATGAATCTATTAGGCATATTTAGTGATGGGCGGGACTCAAAATTATATTTCCCCTTTATATATTAGTTGGTATCACAAGAGAAAATAGATTGGGAATTTGGATGAGACCTTACCCATTTATGTAGATTTATTAACATGAGGCCTTGATGGTATTTTTAGATATCTTTGAACAAGGTCTCAAAGGTAAGTTTTAGATACCCGAAATTATGCATTATATTATTATAAAATTAGATATTTATGTTAGTGTGATTGTTTTGAATATTGATGATATCCATGGATTTGTTTTTAGCTCATGTTATAATTTATATAGAATTATTTGATCACTATTTATTCTTCTATATTATTCTTTCTATTTTTTAGCTTCATCTGAATGTATTCCCCTACTGAGCATCAGAGCTCATCCCATTATTACATTTACTTTCCCTAGGATTCCAGGAAGTGTTTAATGATTGATAATGAAGGAAATATTGAATGTAATAATGGTGTGATCAGTGAAAATACTATTTAGTATTTTTTTGTTTTCAGATATAATGTGGGAATCAAGTATGTATCCAGATTACCAATAATACTAAACTATTATGTGCTTTTGGATTTGATAACATGTATTTGACTCCAATTTAATAAAGTAACCACTAGATCTTGTATAATAGTCACAATATATTTATAGTTTTATATAAATTGAGTGACCATGTTTCATCGAGAGATGTTTTAGGTGGTGGATAAGGTTTGGTTTATTATTAGATGATTATGTATTGTTCAATTTAGTACAATGTATTTTATTTTAAGTCTTTCTTATTTTATTTCATTTGAAGCATTTATTCCCCTATGTAATGTAAAATATAGAAATTTGTTTATTATTTTTATGTTTATAATATAACAATAATTACTACTGATTAATTTGTCTTATTAGAATGGTCACATTTTAGTTTCATGTTTTTCTTTTTTATTTATTTAAAACTATTTATTTCACAAACATTGAAGTACAATATGTATATTCACCATAACAAATTATTAGTTTATTATAATAATTTATTATTATAAATTAGGGATGAAACCATTTTGATCAACTAATTTATTTGATACCTTGGAATTAGTTACTAGTCAATGATAATTCGGAACACACTTTGGGATTTTTTGTGAGCTGAGTCGGGTAAAATATCCGGTCAACCCTAGGACCTTTCATTAAAAAGTATTATCAGACACCAACTTTTTTAGTAAATTTTTATTTTATAGAGTTATTTATTTCTATAAACCATAATGTAGGACATGAGTACGTTCCTAATTATTACCTTTCATGATGGGACTTGGTTTGTGATGGGTAGTGATGATTTTTGTATTGAATATGGGTCTTAGTTATTATTATTTTGATTTTTTTCAACCCCAATTGAGTATATCATTGACTTTGAGGGCCTCCTTTATCTTTTTTCGGGTGAACTTAGATTTTTTATAAAGTTTAATGGTTAGATCACATGGTTTGGAATACTGTTTGGTGACCATGGGCTTGGTCCTAGAGACTTCCTAGAGGTTATCATGCAATTGGTGCATGATTAGCCAAACCAAATAACCAAGCCACATATAGCTCTACATCCCTCCTAAAATTTTTATTTAAACATATTTGGATTTATAATTGATCCTAGGGTGGTTAAAAAATATTTTTGAACAATAAAACAGTGTATGTTAATATTTTAATCATCATAGATTGGTTTTGGTTAATGATTTATGTTATGTTATTGTTCATATCGACCTTTTAAGAAGTATGTTTTGTATGAAAAAGGAAGTTTCATGAAAATTATTGACTTTAAAACTAATTTTGCGTATATTTTATTTGAAAATGAAATTTCATGGTATTTTTGGATTTTATAATTGAGTGTCATGGTCATTTTTAAATCATTTTCAAATTCCATGAAATGTTATTAAAAGTGCATGATTCCATTATAAAATTTAGGAAGTGTTTTTAATATTTTTAAAGGGGTAATGTGTTTTTGAAATAGATTTAGTTTTTTAATAGAAATGTTTTGAAATGGAAGTTAATTTCATAATTTGTTTTTTTAATGAAATACATAGAGTATTTTGAAATAATGAATAACTTTATTTAATTCAATTGGGTTTTTATTTTAAAAAATTTAATAGTTTTTGAGGCCAATGTAATTTTTTTAAACTTCTTTGTATGGAAGTAGGGATTATATGTTTTGAAGTGGATTATTGTTAGTTTTATTAAAAAAGAAGAATGTTTTAAAAGAGTGAATTTATTATTTAAAATGGAATTTTATTTTATTTTTAAATTTTGATGTTTTTAAAGAACGGAATTTTTCAGTATTATTTACACTGCTGAAATTGTGTTTTGGTTTTAATACCTTATCATTAGTGGCATTGTTGATTTAGGGGTGTACATAATGAACTATTTGGATTCATTCTTTACTATTCTAAAAAATATTCCTCATAGAAAGGTCCTTATAGACCATAAGAAGTGTTTTTGTATGGATGATCCTGAAGGTGATTCCTCTTGAAATTTGGGTGTGACTATTTTAGTTGATTGACTTTTCTAAGGCATTTATTAGAGTAGTAAAGCAATAATTTTTTTTTCTACTGGAATTATTGATCCCTCCCAATATAATTTCTATGGTGGTAGAGGATTTATTTAGTCAATGAGGAATCTTAGAGAGATTATTTCTTGGGAGAGGTCTTCCCCCAGACCTCAAATCATATATATTTGAATTTATCCTATTATTATGTCAAGAGAAGATTGAGAGGGAGTATTAGAAATATCTGGGTCTTAGGTGATCATATGTTTGGTATTTATTATTGGATTCTTCAAATAATATTTATTCTTTAGAGGTAATTCATTATTGATTCATTCTTAGGGTTTTCACCTTCATTATTTTATAGAATGACTATTAATTTTCAATTTTCCTCATTACTTATAGATTTTTATGCCTTTTTGGATTCTTATGTGATGGTAACCATGTAATAAAACTTATGTTTTAATTATTTTATCAAGATAAGCCTTGAGTATGATTCTAATTAACAGGAAAGAGTACTATACCATTATAGATTATGATCTTAATTATACCCAGTTTGTGATTTTTTACTGCTGGGAAGTTTTTTTTCTAGGTTCACTATGAGAGGGAATTATGTGAGCTTGGTCCCATTTTATTTTAATTGGGAATCATGACTCAAGGGTAGATTTCTGGTTTCTTTATATTGATGAATGCTTCATGTTTCAATACCACTTTTGTTTGTATAAGATGGAATGTTGATGGATTATTTGACCTTGAATGTGGTCATTTAGATAATCATTTTGGTTGTGTTCCTTTTTAGTGATAGTTTATCAGTTTCATTTATATTTTTTATGGTTTATAAAGGATTATTTTTTCCATTGTATATTTTGATCAGATTTGTTTACTTGGATTATGATTCTTTTATTGGAGTGTTTAAATCTTATTTTGCTATTTTATACGAAATATAAATATTGTAGATACTTCTTGCAGGTATCCAAGATTTTTGAGAGTTTTTAATATTTATTATGATTTATAATATGCTTTGAGAATTTTTATTATGCTTTAGGATTTGTTCTGTTGGATTTATATAGTGATGAATTTTTAGGATATTCCTTCACAATGGACCCTTGGAGTTTACTCGACCCTACCACCTCTTATATTAGGATTTGGCAGTTTTAGATTAACATTACTTTCTACCATTCTTATAAATTTCTAGGGGTAGAAATTAACATTGTTTAAATAAAGGTAAAACCCTCATATTACTATTTTATAAAATTATTATATAATTTTGTATTATTTTAATTTTTTTAGAGTTTTCTACAATTGGGAGTGCTTGGGAATTTTTAGAGTTATTTAGATCTTTCTATAAGAGTTCACACTATGATACATGTAAATTTTTCTGCGATGAGTATTTTTTGTGACTTCTAGTGTATTAACCTAAGATTTTATGATATATTTATCTTTAAATAAATCTAATTTCATTGATAGCTTCCTCAAATGCAACAATATTAAACGAACCACGACAAACAGTTAAAATATTATCTCCTAGCCATTGGAATGGTGGGTGTGAATAATATTACCAAATTATAAATAAAATGTATAAATATTTTATTTAATTTTAATTCAATGATTAACTATTAAGAAATAAGTACTTAATTTTGAGTAAATTCAGTTTATGCTTTAATAATATGTTATGTTCAAAAATGATTTTTTTATTTTGTGTGTGGTTATTATAATTAATTTATTACACATTTTGACATTTAATTTATAAAAATATTATCATTTTCTAAATTATCATTTCAAAATTATCTTATGTTGAATTTTTGGGATATTTATAAAAAGGTATATTTATTAGTAAATAGTGAAAATTATGATTTTGGTAAGACTTTATTTTATTTCATTTAAATAAAATAATTTAAAAGTACAATTATATTTTGTATAAAATTTATATAAGAAAAATTTTATTTAAAATAATATAATTACTTCCATTTGGATACGTATTCTATATGATATTGGTAGAAGTCATTTTTATCTTGAAAACACATTTTTCTAGAAACCCGTTTATAATTTTATTTTGAGGATTATTTTTAAATTAATTTTTGAACATTAAATTAATTTAATTTGATTAAATTGATTCCATATTTGTAATCATTATTTTAAAATTTGGTAAATTGGACACTTTTATTTTAATTCATTATGAATAATAACTGTTGTAAAAGTTATCACCTCGGAAAGGGTGAATCGGGTAATTAGTGTTAAAAATATTTCGATATGGATTTAAAAATTTATCTTGAACTTGAATTATTCTGATTATAAGATCTATGTTTTACCATAAATATACAATATTTTAATATATGAAATTTTGGTTTCAATTTTATTTGATAATGACATTTAAATTATTTTAAGAAATAGATAAATAAAAAATTTCACTCTCTTGACTTTAATTTCATTTATATGTTCACATAAATTTAAAAATATATTATTATTGAATATAAAAGTTTAATTTAAATATAATTTTTTTTAATGTTATTTTATTTAGAATTTTTATTTATGGTATAATCACCTTAAATTCCTACACAACGTCGGAAGAGTGCTTCTGTAAGTAGTGGAAAAATAAAAGTAAATGATTTTGATTACATAATAAGTATTTTTTTTGAATAAATTATAGAATCACATAAATTTTATAGTTAAGAAAAATTTATTATTTATGGTGAAAAGTATTATATTCTTTTTACATTTTTTCTTGAATTCTTTGAATTCAAATTAAAATAATAGTGTCCATAATGACATTAGTTATATTTTATGTTAAATAATATTTTATTAATTTTTTTAAAAAAATCATAAAAATATTGAAAAATGAAAAGTAAGATAAAAAAGGTTTAAAATTTCACAAAATATCAATTTATAATCACATTGGTACCTTATAAGTAAAATTATAACATTCTATGATTGAAAACGTCCTCACTGCGGTTGAAGTTAAGATTGTTTAACTAATGGGTTTAACCAAAAGAGAAGTTTTAAAATAACATTTAAACTTATAAAAAATTTATTAGTGAAATTTATTTTAAAAAATATCAGCTCTTATATTCTAAATTATTTCAAGATGGTTCCATTTTCCCATAAAAATTTATTTATTATATTTATTTTTTTTATTAATTCCATGTTTGTTATTTATTTTACTATAAAAGGAACCACCTCTCCTCTATTATATACACCACCTAGAGTCACTTGATTCAACTAAAAAATAAAAAAAATATTCTAAAAATTTTTATTCATGTTTTGGAGGTTATGGTATTCAGTAAATTCCAAACCTATGTCCCTTTAGAGAAAATCTAAAGAGCTATTAGAAAGAAGTGGTAAATATATTCACCGATTGATTTCATTTTTCTTCTTATTTCACCAAATTTAATTTTTTATTAAAAAATACAATACAATAAAATAATTATATTAAATAAAATTAAATTATATCATCTTTATGTAATTATATTTATCCATCACCTTCTTCATAAAATGGGAAACAAAACAATTGCTTATGTTTACAACTGACTACCGCCTCATGAACCAATAAATTTTTTCCATTACCACATCACATGGATTGTAATAATTATATAAATAATTAATATATATAATAATTATGAAATAATTATTATTATGGAATTATAATATATCAATTACTTACTTACCTTTCCACCTGTTAAAAAATGAGAACGCCACTCATGTGTACGAATGACCTACCTTCTCCATGAAGTGATGTAATTCATTTTTTTATGTTCATTTATAAAATACGACTTCAAATATAAATATAATAAATATTTATGTTTTTATTTATTTTTATCATTTTAATTTTTATATAATCATGATCCAGATACAAGGACCATAATTTTTGAATAAAAAATGTAGAGAAAAATAAACTAGTTAGCACCTGAAACAATGATAATAATAAAATATTATTAATAGAAAAGTGAAAATATATTATAAATGGATCATATATGATATTAAATATATATGTATGATTAATTAAGTAATTATAATAAATCTAAATTTATTATATAGTAGGTTAAAATCACTTATGATAAAATTCGAACTTCACGTAAGGGATTTCATCTCAATATCCACTACATTAATACATATTTGATATTATGAACCTCTTTAATTTTATATTCTATATATACTGACCAATTGATGTATATAACATGAATATATATTTATTTATGATTATTAAATTTTAAATTCTAGTTTATAATTTTAATGGGTTACAATTTTAAAGTTGTGATAGGTTATAATTTATTTTACAATCTCATTTTTTTGGATATCTTATTTTTTTATGAAGAAATGTTATAATATATCCTTTATAAAATTAATATATTTTATTATCCTGAAGATATTTAATGAGTTTAATTTTTTTATTAAAAATTTTCACTTTGTTTTTACTTGAATCAAGAAAATTAACATTTAAAAGAAAAAATGATATTTTTTCTCTTTTGGTCAGATATATTTTTAATCCATAACTATATTTTGGAAACTTATTTAAAATAATTCCTCTTAATTTACTCTAAAGAATTATTGAAGAAATTTTATATTATTATTTAATTTTTACAAGGCTTAAAGGAATTATTTATAATGTTTTATAAAAGGTCCATTTTGAATTTTCTTTACAAAAAGTCTAAAGGAATGTTTTTTTACATATATGACATTTATGGATTTTACGACAACCGGAAAAATTTTATAATACATCGATTCATCAAAAATTCTTAAATTGTTATACAAAGAAAATTATTTATTGGAAATTTCTTAAATTTTCTCACTTCCATTTTCTTCTATTCTTGAAAAGACTTTCTTTTACTAGATAATATACTTTTCTGGTGAATTAATGGTTATATTTAATTTCTTATTAATTTTTTGTTTAGTAAATTTATATTGAAATCTTTAATATGATAATTTTTTATTATAAATTACATTTCTCGTAAATTTAAATATTATTTGTATCACAGATAGAATTATTTTCAAATTTATATACCATTTCTATATATTGTGTTTTATTATTATAGTTATTTGATTGACTAATGGAATAATATTATTTTGCATTCTCTACTCAATAGAGACAATTTTTTATGAGGTATATTGATTATGAATTAAATTGATGATTTAATATATGAGGAATTCATTGGATATAAAATGATGGGTGAGGCCTAGTTATAGATATCCCCTAAAAGTATAAACATGTATAATGAGGAAAACATGTATAATGAGGAAATCTAGCTGGACAAACTTATTAAATGGTTTTTTGATGTATAACTACCCTATGATTAAAGTTTATTCACATAAGGCCTTGATAGTAAAGACATCATGATGTATGAGGTCAAGATATCAAACATTAAGAATTTTGTTCATTGAGAATTTATTTATCATAATCTATGAGATTACTGTATTTAAATTATCCATGGATGGATTTCATGCTCAAGTTATGTATTAAATGACATTTGTTTTCAGTTAGTTACCTTTCCATATCGATTATGCTGTATTTACTCATGATAGATTCCATTGTACATAACTACTGATAAGCATATCAGATCACCGTCTATTTTCATTCTTTCCATAGGATATAAAGATGGATATTAATAATAATATCAAGGCTGTGATAATGAGTCTTATCATATTTTTTTATTTATATTATTATATATGAATCATTATAATTATCATTATTTATTTATTATTTGGAAAAATAGGATATAACAACAAAATAAGAAAGAAAATAAAAATGAGAACATTAACCTACCCTTAAGGCAGGATAAAGTGATGGAGACTGAATGAATCCCCTCTAGCTAGATTCAACCCCTAGGGGGAATTTTCTTCTCATCAATATGGAATGTGATATCCTCTTTGTGGTTTGGTAGGGAGGCAAGGAAACCTGCCACCATATTTTATTCATTCCAAATATGGGGAATATCTATTTGGTTGAACAATAGTGACTTAGGCCTTATGACTGTATATGCAATGGACTAAGGGTCATTTAGTGTATTTTCAGAGAATTGAAGAGAAGTTTTGAATTTTTCTCCACCACAATCAACTTCACATTACATTTTATACATATATAGAGGCATGCAAGAATCATCACAACTTCAGATATGAGAGAATCACCAAACCCAATAAACATTGAATAAGTGAAGATGAAATTACCCTTGGAATCACAAACAAATCCACCTCTACACATGAGACCCATAAAACACATTCCATTAGAGTTTAGTTTTAGTCAGGTTCTTTGTAGATTCTAGAGAACCCAAAGGACCTAAGGGAGATCATGAGTTGGGTGACCATAAGATAAATATGTTTGAAGAGGTATGAGGGAGAGATCTTCTTTCTAGTTATTCTTGAGCCTTGTCATGTCCAGGGTAAGATTTTTGGTTCTAATTACCAGAGTATCACTCGAGAAAACACCTCCTTATTAATGTGAATTGCTTTCACTTCCCATAAACACCAGCATCCACCAATAAAAACTACAAATCTCACTATTCTTTTTGGACCCGACTAATCCAAACCATGAAAATAGCTATTGTATAAGGGTAATAATGAATTATTTTGTGCGGAATTCTAGTGAAATATTATGAATAATTCTAGACGGAGCAATCCTAACCTTCCTCACAAAATAAGTGTTGCGTGCTTTCTTCCAGCTGCCCCTTGTAGCATGCACATATAAATTATAAGATAAGGCTAATCCTTTTTCTATTTTCATCAGTGGGTAGAGATCAGTTACTTATCCTCCACACCAGAAAGTAAAATTTTTCTAGAACATCTTTAGACCAGAGAATATCATCCCATAGATCCCGATGGTTTGAGGAGGACAACATTTTGCAGTACTCCTTTTCCAAACCCCCCTAAATAGGTACCCCTAAAGATATATTTCTCCAGATTAGCTTTGAATCCAATGAAATAAAATATATCAAATTGGTTTCTATCTAGAACTACATTGATGAAGGTCGAGTTCATTATCTCCATTAGAAGGTTTTGTATTTTATGGCTCAATATTCATGATGATTATGAGATAACTCAGAATGTGCCATTATTTTGTGATAATACCTAAATAAAGAAATGGAATCAACCCTTATATTTAATGTAGGTATTTCCCTATTGAGAAACCTAACACATCTAGTGTTGGAACTAAGAATACCCAAGAAATATTTTGGAAGCTGACTCTGGTTATGATGAAAAACCTAGAATATATGGAGAAAAAAATTATTCCATAGCGTGATACACCCTTGTTAGATTAGTTTATGTGAAAAATACTATATATTTTAATGGAACTATTAATCCATTGGTATTTTTATAATTTATTAAATCAATGAAAAATATATTCTTGGATTTGGGAAGTTATATTAAATATTTTTAATCAACATGTAATAGTTTATTAGTTCCCAAAATACCAATGTAAATTACTTCCATCATATGGGTTCTACTACCTTTTAATGAGGCATATCTATCTAATATGGTTGGGTAGAAACTCAACATCAATGATATGTCAATTTTTCATGAGTTTATTAATGTTTGCTATAAAATAGTTTCTTATTCTAACACTAAATTGTGAATATGAGTTTTTAATATAACTCATACCACACGATACACCTATTTCAAATGTTCAATATAGAATAAACCTAATTGAGTTGTAGGAATGAAAGAAGAAACTCCAAGATAATGTAGAGAATGGATTCATTCAGAATAGTGTTTCACCAAGGGGTAAACCTATTCTTTTTTAAGAATAAATATAGGTCAATGTGTATTTTTATTGATTATCATGAACATAACAAAATCTCTATTAAAAATAAGTTTCCTCTACCCCATATCAATGATCAACTTAATCAATTACAAGGATCTAAATATTTTTCAATGATTGATCTTTGATTTGGATATCATCATCTAGAGGTCAAGAAGGTGGAAATACCCAATAATATATTATGTGTGTCATATGATAATTATGAATTTATTGTAATGATGATTAAAATTACCAATTCTCCTACCATATTAATGGATTTAATTAATAGAGTCTTTAAACATCACCTTGATTAGTTTTTTAGTCTATATAGTTGATATTATTATATTCAAAGAGAAAGGAAGAGCGTGAAGACCATTTGTGTATTGTTCTGATGACTTTGAGGAAGGAGAAGTTATATACCAAATATACCAAGTGTGATTGTTTTCTATAAAAATTATCATTATTAGGTCATATAATTTGAACATAGGTTATATTAGTGGAACATTTAAAGTTATTGAACAATGGACTAGACAAACCAAAGTAACTGAGATACATAGTTTTCTTATACTGGTTTGATATTATTGATGTGTTGTGAGATATTTATTAGGACTGTCTAATCCACCAATAAAGTTAACCTAGAAGGGATCCACGTTTATCTGGACATACAAATGTGAGGATAGATTCAATGAAAAAAATATAACATTGATCAATATGAATTTTCATACAAAACCCTATAATAGGGAAGGATCTGTGATATTTAGTGATTAATCAAAGACGGTAATGAGATGTATCCATAAATATAATGATATGTTGATAGCTTATGCCTCTTTACAATTGAAAATTCATTAGAAAAATTAGAGGAATCGTGAATTTCAACTGGAAATGGTAATTTTTTTATTGAAGATATTGTTGAATTATCTATACGGTCAAAGGTGTTATATATATATATATTATGATCATAAAATAATGGAGTATATATTTAAATAGAAATATTCGAATATTGACAATATAATATGGTTGGATTTGATCAAAGATTATAAATGAAAAATATATTATAACCCTAGGATAGTGAACAAGGTGGATGGTGCTCTAAGATAGAAAGACCATGCAAGTTTGTCCATGATGAGGGTTGAAAGAGATCCAATATTTATGGATTTATGTATGTTAGATATTGAAATATTGAGTAAAGTGTACAAATATTATATTACTTAAATGAATGTTGAACCATCCATCCATGAGAGGATTAAGAAGTAAAATTAAGATTTGAAATTATTGAAGAATGTGAGTAATGTTCCTAATTTCAACCTTGATTATGCTGGAATAATAAACTATTGAAACTATGTATGTGTTCCATTAATTTTAGACTAAAAGAAGGAGGTTTTGGATGAATCTCGAAATTCATTATTTTCTATTAATGCGCTATATACATAGATGTATAGAGATAAAACATTATTTCTTTTGGGTAACAAGAAATGTTATATTGTAGAGTATGTATCTTGATTCTAGGTTTATAAAAATGTTAAAGAGAAGATATATAAGTCTAATGGGATGTTACAACCATTAATAATACTAGAATAGAAATTGGAAAACATTACCAAGGAATTTGCCTTAAAACTCTACAAAACATCTAAAGGGAACAATTTTTTCTTCAATTGTAGTGAATATTATTACAAAATCTGAGCATTTTATTATTATTATAGAAGATTTATCTCTTGATCACTTTAGTTGGTTATACATTAATATTGTTCGGAGATTTCATGGAGTACTAGTATCAATAATAAATGATCAATGTTTGATGTTTACCTCAACATTATTGAGAATCATTAAGAAGTATCTGGATACATAATTATGTTTTTGTAACACCATAATATTTTATATAAATAAAATTACATTCAATAGTGTATATGACACACCACATTGAGATTAAATGACAATGAAATATTATTAATTAATTATGAATGTTAAAACCTAGCCATTGAATTAGAGGGTATGAATTGGAATAAGAAAATTATGAAATATATATAATCCCAACTCAATAATAATGTATTGATTAATTATCAAGAAATAAACTTTCAATTTTGTGTTAATTCATATTATGTTTCAAAAATACATTTCCTTTAAAAATTATTTTTCTTGATTTTTTGAGAAAAAAATATATTTAGTTTTCTCCACCATTAGATAATTTATTTTACAAAATAATATTATTTATTTAAATAAATATATCAAAATTATCTTATTTTTATTTTTTAATAATTTTCTGAAAAGATTGATTTCTCAATGAATAGTGAAAAATATTGATTTTAATTAAAAAATGTATTTATTTGGATCATTTACAATGTAAAATTTCGTTTTAAATTGAATTAAAAGTAAAATTATTTCAATTATATAATTATTATTCCAATTAAGATCACTAGAATCAATTTTATTTTTTATTTCAGTATAAAAACATTTTTATACTGAAAAGATATTTTTTTCAAAAAATTGAATTTCATTATTTTTTCAATTTCATTTTAAATTAATTTCATCCTCTTATAAAGATTGAATCTTTAGAAATCAATACATTATTTTTAATTAGAAGGTATGAATTTGATAAATATTTCCCTTTTATTTTGGGTCAATTTGAATAGTACGATAGTGAATTTTCATCTCCCCAGTAAAGGTAAAACGAGTAAAAAATGGATAATACTTTGGGATAAGGTATTAAGATATCTTTAACAGTTGATTTTATCATATTTTATGAGTTTATTTCATACATATCTATTCATATAATGAATATATGGTCATTTTGTTCTATATTTATATGATTATGATCTTTATGTTAATTTAAGAAAATTCTAAATATAAAATGTCACGCTCTGAAATTTACTCTATCTAAATTTTTTTCGTATAGAAAAAATAGGATAAGTTTAGTTATAAATTTTTATTTTAAATAAATTTTTTATCCATGATTTTAGTATATTTATAATATTTAGTTTTTATATAATTACCTTAGATGTTAACATAACTCTGATTCTATATTTCTTTAATTAATTAACAAATAAATTAAACGATTTTAAAAAATAAGAAAAGTAATATCAATTTAGTGATTTATTTTGTTATATGGATCTAGTAGATAAATATAACATATTAATGGTTCTGGAAATGATTATATTTGAATTATGTATTTATCTCGGTGACTTTAAAGTCAAATTAAATGAATTGTTCAAAAATTGACATTAATGATGTCTTATAACAAAAAATATTTTATTAAATGTCTTAAAATTAATAAAAACATTATCTTCAGCAATGTTAATGGAATATTTTTAAAACTTTCAACCAAGTTCAATTTATAAGTCACTTTTCCATTTATGGTAACATTTGTAACCCTTAAATATTGAAATAGTTTTTACCATGGTTAAGGATAAAAATGGGTAACATAGGGGTTAATCTTAAAAGATAAGGTTTAAAATGATGCCAAAACCAATCCAAATTTCATTAGATGATATTATTTGAACCCTATACTCATTTTAAATAAATTCATGTATATTTCAAGCATTTTTATTAATAATTAATTTATTTTATTTTAATATTTTAAGAAATTCCAAGCGCCTCCTCTCCCTCATAAAAGGACACCCCTTCTTTCTCCTCTTTACACCACATTAAGCCTCCGATATTAATAGAAACATAAAAAATAAAATTATAAAATACTCTATAAATTAATTGGAGGTTCTTTTCTTATTAAAATACCATTCCAAGGTTTCTTATGAACGAATCGTAAGGATTCCTAGTGAAGAAGAGGTAATCCTCTTACCTGACCTCTTTCAATATGTTATTATTATACTTACTCTAAATAATTATATTCTTAATAAAATAATTAATTAAGTGTAATAAATATCCTAAAATAATAAAATTATTATTTAACCTCCTCTATTCACCATTTTTTTATTCAAATGAGAAGTGAGAGTATCGCGCATGCATACACACAACATTCCGTCTCCGTGTAGAAATACAATTAATTTTTAATCATCATATTTCATTGATAGTTATTGTGATGGGTATAATTTTAATATATTATATTTATTAAATAATTATTCTTATATAATTATAATATCATACCAAACTTATTACCTTCCATTTGTTTTTGGAAAATGATAACGTCGCTCATGCTTAGGTGTGGATTACGACCTCTACGAAACGATGTGATTATTTTTTCCTCTTTACATGGATGGTAATAAATATCGATTTGATGAATATATATTTCTTATATTATATTATAATGAAGAATGATGGTGAATTATGATTGAACATTCTTTATTTACCTTAGTTGAAAAGTGATAACGATGTTCATGCATACATTTGGGCTAGCAACTCCATGAACGATGTAATTATTTTTTCTATATCTACCTTTTATGGATAACTGTATATATATGTATATTTAATATATATTATATTGATATCAGTATTAATATATTATTTATTATTGAAATATGATTAATGTATAAGGATTGAGACTTCCAAACTGGAACACGCATGAATAATGAAGCAGTTATCTCCTAGAACAATGATTTTAGCAACACAATGTTAATAAAAAGGTGATAATATGTAATAATTAAATAATAAATGGTATTATATATATGAATATTATTCTTGAATAAATTTATAAATAATATATATTTATTATAAATATGGTTATTATTTGTACGGTGAAATATGATACTTGAGGTAAGGGATTTATATTTCAATCCTATTTTAATAAGGATTCTTTGTGTTTGAATTTATATAGAGGAAATTAAATGATAATGATCTGATAAATATATTACATTTTTATTCTTCTCAAATTAATTCTTAAGAAATCATATTTTTATTTTATTTTCCTCATATTAATCAGTTAATATATCAAAATATTGCTTTTAAGAAAAACCGTCTTTATTTATTTTTTCAATCGAAAATCCATTTTCTTTCATACCCATGTTTTATAAAAATGATTACAATAATTTTTTTTACTATCCTAATACTATTTTTAAATTCATTTTACTCATTATTTACTTTTTACAAAATGGTTCAAAATTAATATTCTTGTCATATGAGGTATATTTTGATTTTTTTACAAAACTGTGAAAATAAAGTTTTATTTTAAATTATAGGGAATGAACAATGTTTTTATGCAACACAAAAGCTAAATGATTTTAATATTAATTTAAAAATTTTTATAGTTATTTTAAAAAAATTAATATTTAGGATTTTTTTATTTTTAATAATTAATTTCAAAGTAAAATGGGTATTTTCCTTAAGAAATATTCCGTTGAATCTCTTAATAAAATTTTCTTATATTATAAAATCCTTTGATGAAAATATTATTTTATTGGTGATATGATCCAATAATACCATCTTTATTTTTTATCTATATGGTTAATGATTATGAACATGATATGTTTATAAAATGAATTTATTTTTCATGGGTTATTCAATGATGAGATTATGAAATATTGAAAACCACGTTCTTCGAATGGATTATGATATAATGATATGATGAATGTTTTATGATCTTATGGAACATGTATGTATGGTTTTCATTATATGGACAGTGGGCCCAAAGTTATATCTAACTAAAAATAATTGGGTAATGTTTTATATCTCATGATATTAATATTAGAAATAAGTCGATGTGCTTGATACATTATGGGTAATAGGTTATTATGCTTGATCCACTACGATATGGGAAAATGAAATTGATTCTTGATCTGTTATGATTTAATGGTCTTAGTTCTTATACTCTAATTATTAAATAGTTTCTATAATTATTATGGCAACATAATTTTATGAAATGAAATTATAGTTCATTCTTTCTTTATAAACTTATATCAATATTAATTTTCAAGACTTTTTTAATGATAATGATTTAGTCCAAAAATCATGTTTCTGATATTTGATATATTAGGTATGAAAATTTTAAGTTATGGTTCTAATCTCATACCCTTTTTCTATTCATATTCTTTCAATTGACCATCGATTGATATTTCTCATGTTTACCCTTACTATGAATATGATCATACCCTTTATTCTATTTTCTTTCTCCATGTTAAGAAGAGATGCATCAATTGGGTATGTCACTAAAGCTAAAAATTGGGAAGAAAATTTTGGGATATGATGAATAATTCATCTAAATTAGACGTTTATGTATATAATCTCCAAAGACACTAAACCATCAAGGTTTCGACATGGATCAAAATGTTATATATTGAATATTCATCTAAAATGATGTTGTATTTATATATAAAAAGATTGGTCCGTTACATTTTTGGTAGTACATATCATCCTCATATAGATGGTATATCTTATAGGAAGATTGAAACTCTCGACGATATTTTAAGATATTTCACTATGGATTTGAAATGCGGTTGGGATCAACACCTTCCTTTAATATAATTTTCCTAAAATAAAAATTTTCTTGAGCATTCAGATGGATCACAATGAATTCCTATAAGGATGGAAGTTCATAATTTAAACTTATTGGGATGAAGTTTTAGAAATAAAGCTAGTAAGAACCTATTTTTCTGAGTAAATGATAGAGAATGTTAGATCCATTCAACAACTCAAAGGGGCATCTTAGAGTTGATAAAAGTGTTATGATGATAGTCATCAAAGATATCTAGAGTTTGAAGTTAGTTAAAAGATATTACTAGGAATATCTATCTTGGAAGAACGTTATGGTATTTGGAAATGTGGTAAATATGATTCCTAGATATAACCATCGTTTGTAAATTCCTGATAGTATAGAGGAAGTATCTTATAGCTTGGTGATTCCACCGAATATCTCCCAGGTTCATGATGTGTTCCATGTGTCTCACCTAAGAAAGAACATAACTAATAATTAACATGTACTAAACTTAGAGGTCGTACATCAGGAGAAATATCCATCATATGAGGAATAACCGATAATGATTTTGGAACATATAGAGAATGTTCTATGAAACAAGGCCAGCCACGCAGTCAATGTTTTGTAGTGAAATCATAAAATTGAAGATGCCATATGGGAACTTTATGATGTGATGTGGTAAAATTATCCTAATGTTTTTGTACCAATGTGTGGAAATTTCAAGGACCAAATTCTTGTAAGTGATTAGAATGTAATACCTCGTGATTTCATGATATATTTATCTTTAAATAAATCTACTTACTTTGATATCTTGCTTCACACACAACACTGAGTTTAAACAAACCATGAAAGAATATTGAAATATTATCGCATAGTCATTATAATGGTGGGTATAAATAATATTGACCATATTATTTATATATGTATACATATTATATTTAATTTAATATATTTTTTGTTCAACAATATTCTTTAATAATATGTTTTCTTAAAAAATTATTTTTTTTGCATTTTGTGTCGAGATATTATAATTATTTTATTTTACTTTAAGAAATTTAATTATATAAAAATGATATAATTTTTTAAATTAACATGTCAATATTATATTAAGTTGAATTTTTTATATTTTTCTAAAATGAATTATTTTTCATTGAATAGTGAAAAATACTGATTTTTGTAAAACAATTTTACCTTGATTTGTATTAATTAATTTAGGAGTCTTATTTTATTTGGTATTAAAGTGATATAATATCCAATTTATTTAAAACAATCTAATTAATTACATCAGATTAATAATTTTATATGATTTTGAAATATGCAACTTTTTGGTTTAAAAAAGATTTTTTTCGTGGAAATTATTTTCATCACATTTTATAAGTTTATTTATAAATTAATTTATAAAAATTATATGGATTTAACTTGAAAAACTTTATTCTATATTAGCAGTCATAAGGTTCAAATTTGGTAAATAGGACCCCTTTATTTTTTAATCATTGTAAATTATAACCGTGGCAAAATTTATCTCCTTTGTAAGGGTAAATTAGTAATTAAGGTTAAAAATAATGTGGTAAGGCTTAAAAAATTCATCCAAAACTTGAATTATTTCTATTGTATGATCTATGTTTGAACATATTAATCCAATATTCAAATATATAACATTATGGTGCCATTTTTGTTTGATAATTACATTTATATTAATTTAATAAAATGGTAATTAAAAAATGTCACCCTCTTGACATTAATTTCACTGATATATTTAAATAGAGAATGTAACACCAAGATGTTTTTATGAAATATTTTCTTTAAATAATTTTAATTCTTTAATATATTGAATTTCATGAAATAGTGAGTTTAAATGAACTGTGAGATTCCCTTAGTATAAAATGACCATTTTAACCTAGCCGTTTGGTTAGTCGGAGATAATATAACTAACTTATGAAAATGTATGGTGAATCCATTGGCTAAAAATTATTTATGAGAAAAATAATAATAAATTATATATTTTTATTTTTGTATTAATAAATTGAGTGAATTGCTATTACTAAATTAAATTTATGTTTTTTATATGTTATATACCATTTAAAATATTTTTCATATCAATCCAATAGATATTTTTGTTATAGGGTATGAATAAAATCTTTTTGATGCATAAAAACCTATATTTTTCAAAAGGCTAATTTTTCACCTTTTAATGAAAAACCCATTTTAAATTAAGATTTTAATATGATAATATTTTTTATATGACTAATAAAACATGTTATATGGAAGTATGATATAAAAATTTATTTTGGATGAATTTTTAACATTTTTATAATAACTTTCAAATTTTGATGAATAGTAAAAATACAAATATATTAATTGAAAACAACTTTTTTCATTGAAATAATTAATATGGTTATATTATAATATTTAATGGTTTTAAAGAATAAATATAATATATTTTTATCATTCAATATAATTTATGTCATTATCATTAATTTTACATTGAATTCAGATGTAAAAATATTTCAATCTTTTGCAATGTTTTATGTTTTAAAACCTGCTCCCTTTTTCTAACAAAGAGGTCAATTTTAAATTAATTACTAAAAATTATTTGATTTGAATTTTAAAAAATTTATTCCACATATTTTATTTTTATGTTTAAATTATCTAAATAATCCACATTTATTTTTGGCATTATGAATAGTAACTTTGGTAATTTTTATTAACAGAGTAAAAGGGTAAATCGTGTATTGAATGGTTAAAATAATATTATTAAATTAACCTAAAACTTGTCTTAATATCATTATATGAGTGTTTTTATACCTAAATCATTATTGGGTTGAAATATTTTCCTTTGGAAGCCACTTCGATGAGATTTGGACATTTAATTTATTTTATTTAGAGAAAAATTAAACATATCTTACACAAATTTTAATAACTATATAAATTTTAATATAATGTCAAACAGAAGATAAATTGAATTATAAATACTCATTTTAAATATAAAATGTTTTTTTATCATTTTAATTTATTTTAAATTTTTTGGAAATAAATAATTACCTTAAAGACTTACACTTTAAATATTCATAAATTGTTTAATTGATGGGAAATCATTAAATCAATAATTATTTATTGTGGTAATAACCATTAAATGACCCAAAAACATTTAAAAATATTATTTTTCTTGTATATATTGACCATAACCATATAATCATCTAGTTATTGACCATTTTGAGCCTTATAGTTGATATTATGACACTTATATTATTTTATTTTAAGTGATGTTAAAGTTGTCACATACAGGTTTTCAAAATTATAACATTTTTAATGTAAGTTTTTACAAAAGATAAATTTGACAACAAGTATTGTTATGAAATATAGTATATTTTTATTCATCAAATTATTTTATTTTTAATTTTCATTCAAAAAACAATTATATTAAATAATTAAACAATATTGATGTAGTAATTATTTTATTAATAGAGATAACGAATAAAAGTTATTATAATATGAAAATAAATTTTATTTTGATAATTAATATTTACTATTAATGTTATATATTACCATTACCTCTTAATAATAAAATAAAATAGTTATATTGAATTTAACATATTGTCTTAATATTTTTAAAAATCAATATATTGAAGTGTCCAAATTGACACCATTGTTTCTTTATTAGAATAATGTATTATTGAATTATTTAAAAATTATAAAACATTTTAAAAAATATATAATAATTATGATATGGTTAGGAAATTTCTAAATTATTTACTTATGGTCTAATATACATCAAATAAGTAAATATTTTACCCTTTTAATATTTAACTATTTATCACCCTTGTTTAAAATTAAATAGAATGATGAAGTGTTAATTAAAATATTAAGATTTAAATTGATAGAAAATATTATCAAAAAATTATTGGTTGATTAGATTACAACCCTATATCATCTCATATTTTAAATTAAGAAAATTTTGAGGTTTTGGGTAGGATTTTATATAATTATAAATTATTATTTATGGAGTTCCCAAAAGTGACCCTCATCTCAATTATAAAAGAGAACCTCCTCCCTCACATCTTCACTTCACTTTGAGCTGTCAACCTGATCCATACCCTACACATTTCTCTTATTAACTTCCCCAGTTACATTCTAGAGGTTTTGGGATTCTTTAAAGACCAACTCTAGTGCATTAAGAGAATATTTAGAGGGATCACGACGAAGAAGAAGAGGTTCAGAAACATACGAAGGATATCAGACCTAAGTTAAGGGATAATTTCACAATCTCATTATTATCCATGATTTTTTGTATGTAGTTATATACTGGGGTATATTTATTATCCATGTCCATGTTTCCTAATTATGTATTCCAAAATATTATTTCTTCCATAATTTTTTAGTGTAAATTTTATCCATTGGTGAATTTTTATTAAACAGTATGAAAGGAATCTTTTTTCATTTTTGATAAGAGGTGCCTTTTGACTTTTCCCTAAAAAGTACAAAGAATTTTTTTAACTTATACGACATGAATAGATTTTTACTTTTTCACAATTCTTTGTTTTTGCGAAGATTCCTCTACATGATTTCAAGTTTATTTTGAAATAAGTTATTTTTCTTTAAAATTGCACAACATTTTGAGAAAATAAAATGTTTTTTGAGAATAAAGGATATTTTATTCAAGAATTAACTTCAGGTGTTATATCAAAACTATTTTCCATCTAAGATAGATTTATTTAAAAGGGTTATGTTTCGAGTATATTATAATTATTGTTCGTATTATTTTATTATGTTTATGATAGAATGTTATTTATGAAATCCATTTGTTTTACCTAGATTATTTTACAGTGAAAAGTTGTTTAAGGAAACTATTTTTATTCCTTGGTTTTTTATGAATGATTTATGTTATTGTGGAACACTTAAGAATGATTTCATATGGTTTGGGACTATCTCTCTCTACAATTATTCAGATAATGATTTATATCTCATGATATAGACAAAGATGGAATGTGAAATGATCTCAATTTAGTAGTACAACCTTGGAATGAGGATTTAACTCGGTAGAGTAATGAAATTTGTCCACTATGATGGTCTTGGAAATAAGACTTGACTAATATGAAATTATTTTATATTATTATGTGTATACCAATGAATTTTATGTCATATGTTATAAATTTTTTAATAATGTTCATTGATTCTTATGAACTATTATGATATATACCATGGGTTAATATTATGATCCTCCATATATAGAATAGTATTTTAAAATGTTATATTATTCTGTCATATGATTATGATATGATCAATATATTCCTTTTTTACCCTTACTGAGCATGTAGCTCACCCTTTCATATCTTTCTTTCCTATAGTTCATGAAGATGAGTATTAAATAAGATATTTCAAAAAGGGATCCAGTTATGAAGAAATAAGTGGGAGATAAAGAATATGTCTTATGAACCATTTTTTATGTTTTCCAATTCCTAAATACACTATACCTATATGGTTCCATCATATATTTTTTATATTTTGTAATGATAATTTTTCAAATTTGAAGTAATATTAATGTATGTAATGTATGGGTTATTATAGTTAGTATCAAAGGAAATGTATAGTTAATATTTGGAAACTATGAGGAGAAAAAAATAGGAAGAACCCTAAGAATATGAATAAGTATAGGTTACAATACTAATGTTTTAGAAATGATCACAAATAACCAAGGATAAAATATAAATATCCTAAATTGAAATGTTATTCTTTATTATGTGGTTTTCCTATCATGGTTAGTGTTTCTCATATTATGATTCTTGGTTTTAGTCAATGGATGGAACTTGGAGGAACCACATTAATGCTAACTACAATGGGAAATGCAATGATTTTCCTCGTGATCAACTAAATGTTATGGGAGCTGGAATAAAAAATCAGTTAGCTTCGCTCACACAATTTATCAAGCTATGAATCATATATTGATTCCAAACGAGTAAATGAGGGAACAAAAATATATTGAGTACTTCATGAGGCAGTTTTCACCTTCTTTGAGTGGGTATTCCGATCCATTAGTTATTAAACAATGGATTAGTACCATTGAAAATATATTTTCAGTTCTCCTATGTATAGAACATGATAAATTCATTGTAGTAGTCTATAATTTGGAAGGTGAATCTCATCAATGGTTGAATATTATCAAGAATTCAAGGAAAAGAGATAAAATTTAATCCATGGAATGAGATGAGTTTAATAACATAGTTTTCAATTGGTACTTTCCTCTTATTATTAAAATAAAGATGGATAAGAAGTTCCATGAGCTTAAGAAAAAGGATGATTAATCCATTGGTACCTACAAAGCAAATTTTATGAGACTTGCAAAGTACACTTCTAGAATTATTGTCCAACCTGAGAGTAAAAATGATCGATTATTTAGTGTATTAAAATCAAGTATTGAAAGGGAATTATCCATAAGGGACTTCAATAGCTATTAAGAATTTTTTATGTGCTCTCAAGGTTGAGATATAGATTGGTGCAACCCATCAGTCTAATGGGTTTGATAAGAAAAGAAAAATTGAATTCAAGGAAAAATATAAATACCACATTGAAAAGAAGTTGATTTTTTCCTTATGATGAAAGTGTGGAATGAAACATGGAGGAAATTGTATTAAAATTACTATAAAATGGTTTAAGTGTGGGAAAGAAGGTTACCTAGCAGCTGAATGTCGAAGTGATGAGAAAAAGATGTCTAATGATGAGAATAGATAAAAGGAAACACAAAACAAACCTCATATACATCAATGTTACAAGTGAAAAGAAATGAGGAATTATTCTAATTGTTCCCTAATCCAAGGGTTATTGATGATGATTGACATCAACAAACTCTTAAGTCCAAAGACAAAGGCAAGTCACATGTGATCACTATCGATGATGTGGAGTATGACAATGAAGTGGTAAAAGGTACACTTACCATACAATATAATGTAGAAAATGTTTTATTTTATTCTGTATCCACCCACTCTTTTATTTATAAATAATTTTATGAGGTTATCATTGTGATATCCCGACAATTATATTTTGAGTTAGCTGTGATAATTCCTAATGGAATGACGATCACATCAATAGTTTTTAATTCTTCTCTGGTTCAAATTTGTGGGAAAGTGGATCCTGAAAATCTTGTTAACCTTCCTATAATGGAATTTGATGAGATTATTGGAATTTATTAAGTTTATTTATATATATCTCACATTAATTTCCAAGGAAAAGAAGTCAGATTTTATAATCCAGATCAATCCATGATCATCTATTTATATAAGTATGAGTATAACTTACAATAAAAATATCTTCCATCTTACGGGTTTTTATTCCTATAAATGAATTTTTTCTATCTCAAATGGTTGGAGAGAAACTCACAATTAAGAATACACCCATTCTATTGGAGTTTTATATTGTCTTTTCCAAATTATTTCTAGGTATTCCACAGAATCACAAGGTAGTGTTTTCAATAGGAACCATACTAGGTATGCCTATTTCAAAGACACCTTACAGAATAGCCCCAATTGAGTTGAAGGAAATAAAGAAGAAACTCGAAGAGAATTTTGGAAAGGGATTCGTATACCCTAGTGCATCACCTTGGGATGTATGTGTTCTATTTGTTAATAATAAAGATGGATCAATGGGATTATGCATTAATTATTGAGAATTTTACAAGATCACTGCCAAGAAAAAATTTCCTCTTCCACAAATTGATGTCTTATTCGACCAAGTACGTAGAGATAAATACTTTTCCAAGATTTATCTTCATTCAATATATCATCAATTAAGGTTATAGAAGGAGGATATACCAAAGACGACATTCCATACAAAGTATGGACACTATGAATTTATAGTAATGCCTTTTGGTCTTAAAAATTCCCCCTCCATCCTCATGGATATAATGAATAGAGTCTCTAGATACTATCTTGATCAATTTGTGGTATCCTTTATATACGACATTCTTGTCTACTCTAAGAGAAAGGAAGAACATTAAGATGACATAATAATTGTACTAAAAACTCTTATAAAGGAGAATATTTATATACAATTTACCATGTGTGAATTTTAGATTTAGAATGTTTCATTTTTTGGGTCACATAATCTCAAAAGAGGGGATATCCATGGATCTATAAAAAATATATGTTATTGAATGTTGGCCGAGATCAACAACATAAACTGAGATCTGAAGTTTTCTTGGTTTGGTTGGATATTATCGATGTTTTGTGGAATATTTTTCATGATTATCTAATCCACTCACCAAGATGACTTGTAAAGGAGTTAAATTTGTAATGCCCCGACCCTAGTTACCTAGAGTCGGTGCATTATTACATAACATTGGCATGATCAAAAGAAAGATCAAATCTCGAAAGACCGATTGGTTTAGTAGCCTTGGAAACACTAGATATATTCATAAAGTTTTACATTACATAATAAAGTGAAAAACTACTACAACAACATATTGTCTCCATAGAACACACTATTATCCCTTCATAATATCCCTGTAGGTCATTCATAATTTACTTCTTCACATCCTGGGAAAAATAAAACATAGAAAAGGGGTGAGGTCAAATGCCCAGTAAGGATAACAATATAGCGGAAACTTTCATAAATAAGAATAAAAATTTAAGGCAATGTATATCTAAAACAAAATTTTTTTAAACTTGAACTTCAACATAGTATAGCAAAAATAAAATGAAATAATTCCATTTACTTATTCACATGGATATTCTACTAATCGAACAATCACATGCAATATCAATAACCACTTTCATAATGATGAAATGCATAATGCCAGACTATCAGAACCACATAGCCAAGGCCTCATGCCAAGACTACAAATAAGATTTTGCCAAGGTCTTGTCCCAAGACACTAGTTTGTCTCATGAGACCTACCGATGCATCAAGGAGCTATAGCGGGCTCCACCCGTCACATATTAAGTCCAATGCATTCCCATATGAAAAGGTTTAAACATAACATAAAAATTCATATTAAAAATAGCATACAAAATGTAAATACTTCATCCATAAACCATGAATGGTATAAAAACAACACATCCACAGTCAAGCATATCACAAAACCTTCAATACAATATATAAGTTTTGTATCATAATAAATCAACTTCAAATAAGCATAAAATCCATCAAAGGATGTTGACATAGATGAAATCAAAACTCTTTTTATAGAAATATCTCCTTTTATTTTTAAATCATTTAAGAGTCATATATTTATAAAATAAAACATTTTCTTTGAAAATATTCTTATAAGATTCTAAGGGAAGCTTCGACGATTTTATAACGGCAGAAAATAGCCACACCCGCCGTATAAGTTGAAAAAAACATTCTTACCTTAATTCTGTCGAAAAGGTTAAAAAACACCATGTTTGGAAAACGACGGAAAGATTCCTTTATAAAACTCTTATAAAAAGTCAAACAAGGGTATAAATTACTTTATCCCATATTATTTTAAATAGTAAAAATGTTTTGAAATACATTTTTATGAAACATGGATGTGGATGATAAAGAAATCCCAGTAGATTATTAGGTATAAACAACCTCGGATAATGAAGAGATTGTGAAATAAAACTTACATTGTACTTTTCCTTGGTTGAGGTAGGTTAACCTAATGTATAATGGTGAAATAATTGTTATATAATTATACAAGAATCATATAAATTAATACGATATCATATATGATCTTTTAACATTGATTTGTTAATAATATCTTAGTATTGTCGTTGTTTCGGGTGTTAACTTACTCGTTTTATTTTATATGTTTTGTTACATAAGTCGTGTTTGTCATGGATAGGTTGTATATTAATAATATCCAGAATGATATCAAGTCCTTAAACATTATTTTTAAATCATCAAATGATCATTATACTTGAATGGATACGGTGGAGAATGAATCTCATCGCGTTCATGGAGACGGTAGTCCGTACGTACGCACGAACGACAATATCATTCTTTTGATATTAAAATAATATATAATTGGATGGTATATAATATATACAGAATTATTATCATGTTATATTTATTATTTACATGAATTATTAATCATTATTATACCCATCCAAATAATAATTTATTGAATAACAATTACACCACGACGTGGAGACGGTAAGCTGTACGTACACACGTATGGTGACATGTTAATCAAAGGATTGATAGAATACTGAATATGATTGTACCATATTTATAATAACATCATAGTATATATAATATATTGGAGTTATTATTTTAGAATGGTAATAACAAAGAAAGAAGAAGTGGAAGAAGAAAGGAACTTGGAAAAGGGTGGTGAAATCATTACCTCTTCTTCGGGTTATTCCTTTTGATTTGATCAAAAGGGCTCCTTAAGTTAGATTTATGACTATAGTAAGGCCTCTAGGATGATTTGAGGGAAGTTTAGAGAGTATTTTGTCAGAGTTTGGCCGAACCAAAAGGCTTTTAATGTGTGAGTTAATGAGAAGGGAGAGTTCCCTTTTATAAGAGGGGTGGGGGCACCTTTGGAAAAGCTAGAAATATTATTTTATAATAAATTCATATTCTGTTTCTAATGGCTCCAAAGTGGATTATTTACATGTTAAGGTGGGGATAGATCTAAAACCACTCAACCAATAGAATTTAGACAGTTTTGGGTCATTATACTAGCCTTATATTTAAGTATTAACTCTTAGTTAATTAGTTTCACTTTTACCATGTCTCTTTGTATTTCTATATTATATGGTTAATAAACTTACTATATACATCCAAGAAACCCAAAGTAGTCAATTAATGATAAAACTATCATGATATAATTCTCTTGGATGAACCTTAGATTTTTAGGAATTTAATATCAATTAATAATATAATAGTTTTTTTAAAAACTCTTTTATGTCAATTTTGACACTATTCAATAATTGATTTTTGTAAAACTTATAAAATAATGATTACTTCGAAAAAAGTTAATTAAATAATTCCTAAAATGTCATATTAACCTATAAAATTAGTGTAATTCATAAAAAGTCTCAAATTATATTTATTTGGGTATCTGCAATATCAATCATTTTAAATTTTCACTATTATGGTAATTACTGCATCACCATTGTGTCATAAATAAATTAAATTATTTAATGTCTAAAAATTATAAATAAAATACCATTATGTATGAAATAGTTTTATCTTTCTAATGAATATTTAGAGTCTAAAATAAAACATATATAACCCTATGTAAAAATTGTTTTTCTAAAAGATATATACTTGTGTCATTTTTGTATTCATTTTAACTTAATTAAAATAAAGTGTCCCTATCACTTACAAGTGGCACCATGGGGTCCCATAATCGAAACAAATATTACCATGGTCTAAAATGTATCAAAAAATAAGGTTAGGAAACGTTTTAGGGTAATTTGTTATTATTATAATATTATTTGTTTAACCCTTATTTACCGGATTTACCCTTTAACCATGGTAAATAAATTATTTACCGAAGTAATTATTCAAAATGTCTAAAAATAAAAGTTACCTATTTACACAATTTCAACATCCTGATTCCAAATATGGAATCAATTTTTCCAAATTCAAAACACATAAGTGGCAGAAATTAATTTAAAATTAATTCCTGCTGTCAAAACAAAAAGCGTGTTTTTAAGATATAGTAACTATCAAAAGATTGATACTTGTTTATGTTCAGTTTAATTGTGAAATTATGTACAATGACCAACATTGTATTAAATGGTAAAAATTTATTCTAAATATACTTTAAAACCACTCAAATTTATAATTTATCACTATTAATTATTTTGATTAAAAAAGTTGTTTTTAATTAAAATTTAGTAATTTTCACTATTCATCAAAATTTTAAAGTTATCTGAAAAGTACCAAAATTTCACCTTAGGATAAATTCAATATTCCAAATCCAAAAATGAATACCATTTTGAGAGATAAAATTTCAAAAAGTAGGTATTACTATTCATAACAGCTAGTTTGATCGGTTGTGGTGTGTGTTAGAACTCGATGTTGCATACTACACACGCTATTGCATTATTCAAAAAGAAGTGTACCGTAGAAGCTTGGAGTGTTACATTCTCCCCTCCTTCAAATAATTTTGTCCTCAAAATTTCTAGAATACTACCACATGAAAAGACTCGGGTGGTTCTTCATCATAAGTTCCTCGAGTTCCCACGTTGCCTCTTCCATCTTATGGTTTGTCCACAAAACATTTACCAGACGCATCGTCCGGTTTCTCAGTACTTGTTCTCTCGTATCAAGAATCCTGACGGGCTCTTCGCAATAAGACAAATCGGGTTCTAGTTCTAATTCCTCATAGGTGATTACAAGCATTGGGTCAGGCATGTATTTCCACAATAGAGATACGTGGAACACATCGTGAACTTTGGAGAGACTTGGCAGCATTGCCAATCGGTAAGCTACAGCCCCAATTCGTTCTAGAATTTCGAAAGGTCCGATGTACCTGGGAATCAATTTACCTTTCTTACCAAAACGTATGACTCCCTTCCATGGAGATACCTTCAGGAAAACATGATCACCGACTTGAAATTTCAAATCCTTCCTTCAATTATCAGCATAGCTCTTCTGCCTACTTTGAGCTGCTTTGATGTGATTTTGGATTACCTTAACCTTTTCCATCGTTTCTTCGACTAGTTCTAGGCCTACAAGTTTTCTTTCACCAACGTCATCCCAACAGGTTGGTGTACGATATCTCTTTCCTTATAACGCTTCATATGGTGTCATCTGAATACTCGAATGGAAGCTATTGTTATAGGAAAATTCTACTAGAGGTAAATATTGATCCCACATACCCTGAAAGTCAAGTGAGCAGGATCTCAACATGTCTTCTAAGGTTTGAATAGTTCATTCTGATTGTCCATCTGTTTAAGGGTGGTAGGAAGTGCTCAAATGAAGTTCAGTATCCAGGGATTTCTGAAGACTCTTTCAGAATCTTGAAGTAAAACGGGGATCACGATCAGAAACAATTGATAGGGGTACTCCATAAAGTCTCACAACTTCATTAATATATATTCTTGCTAGACGTTCCATTGGTAGATCTTATCTTGTAGCAGGAAAATGTGCTGACTTGGTAAGACGATCAATAATAACCCATATTGCATCGTTCCTTCTAGGAGTATTTGGTACTCCCATGACAAACTCCATCATAATATTGTCCCATTTCCACTTCAGTATTGGAAGAGGTTGCATGAATCCTCCAGGCTGTTGCCTTCCAGCTTTCACTTGTTGAAAAACCATACATCTTGACACAAAATCAGCAATATCCCTCTTCATGTTGTCCCACCAAAAATGTTCCTTCAAATCTCTATACATTTTGGTGCTCCCAGGGTGTATATAGAAATTGGAACTATGAGCATAATCCAGTAATTCCCTTTTTAGATCAGGTATATCGGGAACACAAAGACTCTTCCCAAATTTCAAAATTCCATCTTCATACACAAAGTCTCTCAATCTCCCATCATTCATAGCTTTAATCTTATTTTTAAATTCTTCATCATCGGTCTGAGAACTCTTAATACTTTTTAGTAAAGATGGTTTGCCAACTACTTGAAAAAGAATTTATGTTTCTCCTTCCCTGGTTATTCCCATGTCCATCTTCACTAGATCCATGAAAATTGGATCCCTTTCAATTCTCATATTATTCAAAATTCCATGATCTTTTCTGCTCAAAGCATCTGCCACCTTGTTTGCCTTCCCCAGGTGGTAGTGTATCGTACAATCATAATCCTTGAGTAATTCAAGCCATCTCATTTGCCTCATGTTGAGTTCTTTTTGTGAGAAAATATACTTCAAACTCTTGTGATCAGTATAAATCTCACATTTTTCACCATAGAGGTAGTTCCTCTATATCTTCAAAGCAAAGATCATAGCTGATAACTCGAGATCATGTGTAGGATAGTTTTGCTCATGAATTTTCAACTGTCGTGATGCATAGGAAATAACTCTATCATTCTGCATAAGGACACAACCAAGTCATTTCATTGATGCATCACTATAAATAATGAACCCATCATTCCCCGATGGTAGAGTCAATATAGGAGCATTGACTAATCTTCTATTCAGTTCTTCAAAACATTCTTCACACTCTTTTTTCCAAACAAATTTAACCCCTTTACGTGTGATCTTCGTCAATGGGTTAGCCAATCGGGCTAAATTCTGGATGAAACGTCGATAATAACCTGATAAACCAATAAAACTACGTACCTTGGTTATAGTCGTAGGTGATGGCCATTCTTGGATTGCCTTGGTATTAGAATGATCAATAGAGATTCCATATTTAGAGACAATATGGCCAAGAAAAGAAATCTCATGAGGCCAGAATTCACACTTGCTAAAATTTCCATATAATTCATTTCTTCTCAGAGTCTTCAGGATAACATGCAAGTGATTTTCATGATCTTAATAGCTTTTGGAGTATACCAAGATATCATCAATAAATACCACCAAAAATTCATCGAGATATTCCTTGAAAACTATATTCATTAGATCCATGAATACAGAGGGTGCATTAGTCAATCCAAAAGGCATTACAGTAAACTCGTAATTCCCGTACCTGGTTCAAAATGCTGTCTTCAGAATGTCTTCCTTCTTCACACACAACTGATGGTATCCCGATCAAAGGTCAATCTTTGAAAAGTATTGAGCTCCATGCATTTGGTCAAATAAATCTTCAATACGAGGTAGGGGATACTTGTTCTTTATCGTTATAGCATTGATCTCCCTGTAGTCGATACATAACCTCATAGATCTATCTTTCTTTTTAACAAAACGAATAGGGGCTCCCCATGGAGAAACACTAGGGAGAATAAATCCCTTATTACTCAATTACTCTAGTTGTTTCTGTAGTTCGACTAATTCCACAGTGTCCATTCTATAAGGGGTCTTCGATATAGGCCTTGATCCTAGAATTAAATCAACGGAAAACTCAACTTCTCGTTCGGGATGATGTCCAGGTAAATCTTCCAGAAATAAATCTACATATTCTTTCACACCAGGTACATCTTCTATTTGAACATTCCTTTCCTCACCCACAGTCATTTCATTCTCTTCCTCCCCAATAATTGAATTTAGTTGAGCTATTGGGGGTGGATCTAGATAAGAATTAGGTGGCGATGATTCTGCTCTAAAGATAAGGTATTCTTTATCATCATCATCAAAAATTGTAACCTCCTTCTTCTTACAATAAATCTTCACATCATAGTCTGAAAGCCAATCCATACCGAGGATTATATCAAACTCAATCATAGGTATGACGATGAGATCAGCAGATAAAGAACATTTATGTGCTCTAATGGGGACTGATTCACAAAACTTTGTTGCAATGATACTTCCCTTAGGAGTTTTAACAGACAACTCCCTTGTTAAATAAAATTGGAAATATCTAATTTTTTTAGAAAAATAGGAAGATATGAAACAATGTGATGATCCAGAATCAAATAATGCATTTTCTAAACTTGAGGAAACCATTAAATTACCTGCCACCACGTCTTTTGGAGCTTCTACCTCAGCAGTAGTGATAGAAAAAGCTTAGCCTTGATCCCTTGTCCTTTTCGGAGGTATGTTCCCCTGACGATTAGGAAATTCATTTGCATAATGTCCTATCTCCCTGCAATTATAGCATTGAACATTGGTAGCTTCCTTCTTCCCTCTGCAATCACGAGCTTGGTGGCCTTTTTCACCACACTTGTAACAGACACCCATTCCCTTCAAGCAAGTACCTAGATGTTTCTTCCCAAATTTACCGCATGATGGATATTCAACCTTTCCCTTCTTCCCCTTATTTCCATTCCCAGATTGATCAGAAGATCTCTTCTTCTCTTTCTTTGATTTAAAGTCATAAGTCTTTGAGAATTCTTTCTCTGTCTTGATATCACATGAGACAATGTCTTCGTACGAAGAGAAGGATTGTGAGACTAATGCTTGACGGAGAAATGGTTTTAACCCATCAAAGAAACGATCAATCTTACTTCTTGGGTTACTTATATAATCTCCATCATACCTTGCTAACCTTGTAAAATTCACCTCATACTTTGCGACATTCTCATCCTCCTTTTGTCTCAGACTCAAAAATTACCTTTCCATATGTGCTCAATGGTCACGAGGAAAGTATTTTTCTAAAAACAGATCTTTGAACTCCCTCCATTCCATATTTGATACTTCATCATCTTCCTTCGTGTTTTAAATCAATGACCACCATTGATCAGCATCTCCAGTGAGGCGGTAAACTGCCATGATAACTTTTTCCCTTTCACTCCTCCCCAAAGCCTGAAATATTTTCTCTAGGGAATTTATCCATTGCTCAGATACTAAGGGATTTGTACTAAAATTTAAATTTGGTGGTTGTTTCCTCATGAATCGATCTAAAATTGATCCTCCATGCTGCGGATCAGGGTGCTCCATACGGGTAAGGTTATTATTCATAACCTGAGTGAGTTGTCCTGGTATGGTGATTAGCTGATCGGAACCAGTTGCATTACTAGCTCCACTATAATTATCTTGAGCAGGAGGGCAATCCCTACATATAGTGCATGCATTGATACAATTTCCATTTCTTCCACTAGGTTCCATTTCTAAACAATGTCATAAACTAGATCAGTTTATGAATCAAAATACATAATTCCATAATTATAAAACACTTAACATAAATTGAACTATTTATTGATATAATCCATAATCATAAAAATGTTTTCTTTGAGGAAGTATATACTCATAAAACCTTCATAATAATTTATAATGAAAATGAGAGTTATCCTAAGTATATCCCCTGGGAGTGTCATAAGCAAGAGTGCAGCAAGGCCCGTTGTCGTGCACCAGTTCCCGTTCGAGTCTAGCTCAAAGCGGTGTTTTCGGGTTTTACCCCTAGGTACATCTGTGCTAGAGACGCCTCTACCTGCTCGTATCCAGACAGGGATGTATTTCTTAGAAAAATCATAAAATCTCTACAATACCAAAATTCTAGGAAGTTCTTCTATACTAATCCTAAAAGTTCATCTTAGGTCTACATGCTCTAATCAGAGTTTTTCTAAATCTAGCTTCCAAGGTTGGTACTAAACTTCATCTGATACCAACTGTAACGCCCCAACCCCAGTTACCTAGAGTTGGTGCATTATTACATAACATTTTCCTAATCAAAAGAAAGATCAAATCTCGAAAGACCGATTGGTTTAGTAGCCTTGGAAACACTAGATATATTCATAAAGTTTTACATTACATCATAAAGTGAAAAACTACTACAACAACATATTGTCTCCATACACCACACTATTATCCCCCCATAATATCCCTGAAGGTCATTCATAATTTACTTCTTCACATCCTGGGAAAAATAAAACATATAAAAGGGGTGAGCTCAAATTCCCAGTAAGGATAACAATATAGCGGAAACTTTCATAAATAAGAATAAACATTTAAGGCAATGTATAACTAAAAAAAAGTCTTTTAAACTTGAGATTAAACATAGTATGGAAGAAATAAAATGAAATAATGTCATTTTATTATTCACATGGATATTCTACTAATCGAATAATCACATGCAATATCAATAACCACCATCATAATGATGGAATGAATAATGCCAGACTATCTAACCACATAGCCAAGGCCTCATGCCAAGACTACAAATAATATTTTTCCAAGTCCTTATGACAAGACACTAGTTTGTCTCATGAGACCTACCGATTCATCGAGGAGCTATAGCGGGCTCAACCCGTCACATATTAAGTCCAATGCATTCCCATATGAAAAGGTTTAAACATAACATAAAAATTCGTATTAAAACTAGCATACAAAATGTAAATACTTCATCCATAAACCATGAATGGTATAAAAATAACACATCCATATTAAAACATATCACAAAAACTTCAATACAATATAGAAGTTTTGTATCATAATAAATCAAATTCAAATAAGCATAAAATCCATCAAAGGATGTTGACATAGATGAAATCAAAACTCTTTTTAGAGAAATATCTCTTTTTATTTTGAAATCATTTAAGAGACATAAATTTATAAAATAAAACATTTTCTTTGAAAATATTATTATAATCTTGTAAGGGAAGCTTCGACAATTTTATAATGGCGGAAAATAGCCGCACCCGCCGTATAGGTTGAAAAAAACATTCTTACCTTAATTCTGTCGAAAAGGTTAAAAAGCACATTGTTTGGAAAACGATAGAAAGATTCCTTTATAAACCTCTTATAAAAAGTCAAACAAGGGTTTAAATGACTTTATCCGATATTATTTTAAATAGTAAAAATGTTTTTAAATACATTTTTATGAAACATGGATGTGGATGATAAAGAAATCCCAGTAGATTATTAGGTATAAACAACCTCGGATAATGAAGAGATTGTGAAATAACCCTTACCTTGTACTTTTACTTGGTGGGGGTAGGTTAACCTCCTGTATAATGGTGAAATAATTTTTATTAAATTATACAAGAATTATATACATTAATATGATATCATATATGATCTTTTAACATTGATTTGTTAATAATATCTTAGTATTATCGTTGTTTCGGGTGTTAACCTACTCATTTTATTTTATATGTTTTGTTACGTAAGTCGTGTTTGTCATGGATAGGTTGTATCTTAATCATATCCATAATGATATAAAGTCCTTAAACATTATTTTTAAATCATCAAATGTTAATTATACTTGAATGGATATGATGGAGAATGAATCTCATCGCGTTCGTGGAGACGGTAGTCCGTACGTACGCACAAGCGACAATATCATTCTTTTGATATTAAAATAATATATAATTGGATGGTATATCATATATAAGGAATTATTATCATGTTATATTTATTATTTACATGAATTATAAATCATTATTATACCAATCCAAATAATAATTTATTGAATAACAATTACACCATGACGTGGAGATGGTAAGCCGTACGTACGAACGTATGGTGACATGTTATTCAAAGGATGGATAGAATACTGAATATGATTGTACCATATTTATAATAACAGTAAATTATATATAAGATACTAGAGTTATTATTTTAGAATGGTAATAAGGCCCGGCTCGGAAAATCCGGGCCGGCACGGCGGCGCGGCCAGGGCGCCGTTCGGGTGCCGTGCGCGGGGGGCAATGCCCCCCACCTTTGAGAACCACGGCCCCTTAATTGGGGCCGCTTTTGAGACCCGACCGGGAAGCACTACTGTGTGAGGTGGTAGGCCCATGGTACTCGACAGGAGGAGTATAATGGTAATAACAAATAAAGAGGAAGTGGAAGAATAAAGGAACTTGGAAAAGGGTGGTGAAATCATTACCTCTTCTTCGGGTTCTTCCTTTTGATTTGATCAAAAGGGCTCCTTAAGTTGGCTTTCTGACTAAAGGAAGGCCTCTAGGATGATTTGAGGGAAGTTGAGAGAGTATTTGGGATGATTTTTGCCGAACCAAAAGGCTTTTAAGGTGTGAGTTAATGAGAAGGGAGAGTTCCCTTTTATAAGTGGGGTGGGGGGCACCTTTGGAAAAGCTAGAAATATTATTTTATAATAAATTCATATTCAGTTTATAATGGCTCCAATGTGGATTATTCAAATTTTAAAGTGGGGATAGGTTGAAAACCAATAAACCAATAGAATTTAGACAGGTTTGGTTCATTATACTAACCTTATCGTTAAGTATTAACTCTTAGTTAATTAGTTTCACTTTTACATTGTCTCTTTGTATTTTTATATTATATGGTTAATAAAATTACTATATACATCCAAGCGACCCCCAAGTGGTACATTAATGATACACCTATCATGATATAAGTCTCTTGGTTGAACCTTAGATTTTTAGGAATTTAATATAAATTAATATTATAATATTTTTAAAAAAACTCTTTTATGTCAATTTTGACACTATTCAATAATTGATTTTTGTAAAACTCATAACAGAATGATTACTTCAAAAAAAGTTAAATAAATAATTCCTAAAATGTCATATTAATCTAAAAAATTAGTGTAATTCATAAAAATTTTCAAATTATATTTATTTGGGTATCTACAATATCAATCATTTTAAATTTTCACTATTATGGTAATTACTGCATCACCATTGTGTCATAAATAAATTAAATTATATAATGTCTAAAAATTATAAATAAAATACCATTATATAGGAAATATTTTTATCTTTCTAATGAATATTTATAGTCTAAAATAAAACATATATAACCCTATGTAATTTTTTTTCTCTAAAAGCTATATGCTTGTGTCATTTTTGTATTCATTTTAACTTAATTAAAATAAAGTGTCCCTATCACTTACAAGTGACACCATGGGGTCCCATAATCGACCCAATGATTCCCATGGTCAAAAATTTATCAACCAATAAGGTTAGGACACGTTTTAGGGTAATTTTTTATTATTATAATATTATTTTTTTAACCCTTATTTACCGGATTTACCCTTTAACCATGGTAAATAAAATATTTACCGAAGTAATTATTCAAAATGTCTACAAATAAAAGTTACCTATTTACACAATTTGAACATCCTGATTCGAAATATGGAATCCATTTTTCCAAATTCAAAACACAGAAGTGGCTGAAATTAATTTAAAATTAATTCCCGCTGTCAAAACAAAAAACGTGTTTTTAAGATATAATAACTATCAAAAGATTGATACTTTTTTATTTTCGGTTTAATTGTGAAATTATGTCCAATGACCAAAATTGTATTAAATGGTAAAAATATATTCTAAATATACTTTAAAACCAATCAAATTCATAATTTATCACTATTAATTATTTTGATTAAAAAAGTTGTTTTTAATTAAAATTTAGTAATTTTCACTATTCATCAAAATATTAATGTTATCCGAAAAGTACCAAAATATCACCTTAGGCTAAATTCAATATTCCAAAACCAAAAATGAATTCCATTTTGAGAGATAAAATTTCAAAAAGTAGTTATTATTATTCATAACGACTAGTTTTATTGGTTGTGGTGTGTGTTAGAACTCGATGTTGCGTACTACACACGCTATTGCATTATTCAAAGAGAAGCGTACCGTAGAATCTTGGGGTGTTAAACAATTCATGTGGACAGAGGAATGTGAAGGGAATTTTAAAGAAATCAAAATAACGTTAGCTAGTGCACCTGTTCCCACACTTCTTTTTAGTGTAGAAAGGTTTGTGATCTATAGTGATGAATCAAAAAAGGGTTTGGGATGTGTTCTCATGAAAAATGATATAGTGATAGCTTATGCCTCATGAAAATTTAAAATAAATGAGAAAAATTACCCAAATCATGATTTGGAGTTAGTTGTGGTAATATTTTCATTATAGATATGGAGGCATTATCTTTATGGTGAAAGGTATGATATTTATATTGATCATAAAAGATTATATTATATTTCCACACCAAAGGAGTTGAATATGAGCCTAATAAGATGGCTAGAGTTGATTAAAGAGTACAACTGTTGAATAAATTACCAGCATGGGAAATCGAACAAGGTGGAAGATACATTGAGATAAATAGACCAAGCTAGCCTATCTAGGACGAGGATCACAAAATATACAATATTTCTGGATTTTCAAAGGATGGTCCTTGAAATTTTAAAGTAAAGGGAGAAATATTATCTTTCTCTAATGAATGTTAAAACATCCATACAAGTGATTATTATGGAGGCATAAAAGGAAGGTGTATAGCTAAAAAATTATGTATGAAATGTTCCTAAATTCAACTTTGATTGTGATGGAATAATAAGGTTCAGGAATCAAGTTTTTATTCTTCCCACACCAGAATTAAAGAATGAGATATTGGATGAGGCACATAGTTCTTCAATCTCTATTCCAACTGGTAGCACAAAGATATATAGGGACCTAAAAGAGTAAATCTGGTAGTATGTAATGAAAATAGATGTTTTCGAATATATCTCTCGGTGCTTGGTTTTTCAGCAAGTTAAGGTTGAGAGACATTAGTCTAATAAGATATTACAAACATTACTCATACTGGAATGGATTGGGAAAACATCATTATGGACTTTGTTTTCAGACATACCAAAACATATAAATCCGTAATGCTATATGGGTTATAGTTGAATACCTTACGATGTCGATAAACATCATTTCTATTAGAGAGGATTTATCTGTTGATCAACTTGCCAGGATATATGTAAAGGAATTGGTAAGATTGTATGGAGTATCACTTTCCATTATATCTATAACACCCCAGGATTTAATATAAGGCCCTAGCCTTAAACCTTACATAATCTTGAGTTATCACAAGATTACACGTTGAGGATCTTTTCAGGTTTAGATTTTTAGAGAATTAGGACATAATTATTACATCTCAAAGATTACAAAGTAGACACATCTACTCAGCTTCCATTTTTTTCACAAAATAAAAACTCCTGAACAAAAGAGTCATGTCTAGTTCCTTGTTTTTGGACAGCTTGACATTTCTTGATCCCATCCTTGACCCTATTCAACTATAGGTCCTGTGAAAAACATTTCAAAAACTTGGGATGAGCATAAAAAACTCAGTAAGGGTTATAGAAATATAGAAGGGAAACATGAGTTCATATATACATAAGGATGAAATCATACTTTACCCATAAAACATAGGCACTTTAACTTACCTCATAAAATCATGAATAAATCATAGAAATCATAAGACATAAAGGTATCTTGAGGCATTCATAACATTCTTACGTAGGGAGTAACCCTCTTGGTTACATTTGGAATACCCATCACAGTATATTCCCTAAATCTCTTCGGAGAAACCTTAACGTTTCACTCCTTCGCATTACCCAATGCATCAGAGAGCTATATCGGGCTTACCCGCCCTTAGTTTATCACGGAACCACCCGTCTTCATTATAATGCCCAAGAACCTCAACATAATCTTATCACATAAAACATGCATAAAAGGAAACATAACATTTCCACCTTTCAATCACAACATATCAATACAACATATTGATATAAAAACATTATGAAAACCATTTTCAATACCAAAATAAATGAAAAGTAAAACAGGATATTTATTTTTCTTTTAAAAAGAAGGTATGGCTTGTAGAGGAAGCCGAAACCCAAATAACGGTCACGGCGGCGGAAAAGTCATTGTCGCCGCATACGTATGACAAAAACATTCCCTTTTTTCATTTTGTAAAATGCTTCATATAAAAAGATTCCTTTTGGATAAACGTAAAAGTCAAAGGGGTTTATACACCGTATAAAAGAAGGTTATGTATAAAACAAAATATGCCTCAATGAATAGAGATTGAGACGAAGTCCCTTACAAAGACGGTATCCTTGGTTTAAGGATAAATCAATTACATAATTATGTGTGACAAATGAATACACCAAATATAAGTGGATATTAAGTGTAAAATAATCAAAGGCCATTCACACATATTAAAAGGATGAAACATTCAATAACTACATGTTGAACCCAAAGAAATCGAAATTGGGTTAAGAAGTTCCCTTGACGGCCTAACGGCGTCACATCAAAATGAGTTGATGAGAGATAAAAAAGGGTATCTCATCACATGGACATAAAATTTACATCAATAAGGATATATGAGGACATACCCCAACATAACAATATGTAAATTAAAAGACCCAACAAAATAAGTCTTTTAAAAAGAGGAGGGTGAAAGGTTCCCTTACCGACATGGGTATCTTTCGAAACATACACCTTGTGAAAGAAGGACAATACAACATTGATGTAAATACTCATAAAAGAAAGTATATTACACTATGAGTAAAATAATGGGTAGTACATACACCACTCAAAGGAAATTGTGGCAAATGTAGCATAAATCTCACAGGAATAAAAGTGAGATGAAAAATCCCTTATGAAAACTCGGCAGCCTAACGACGCCACTTAAAACTTCCAAAAATGGACTGATGAGATCAAATAGGGAATCTCATCACATTAAAATAAAATTTATATAAAGAGGAATATAAAATAACACCCCCCATAATAAAAATATGAGCTTAAAAAATTTCATAAAGGAGAGTACTTAAAAAGAAAGAGAGAGGTTAGATCTCTTACGAAAATTCGGCAGCCTAACGGCGCCACTCAAAACTTCCAAAATGGATTGATGAGAGAGAATAGGGTCTCTCATCACATGAACATAAAAATTACAGTAAGTGTAATATAAAATAACATCCCAATAACAAGAAAGATGAGCTTTATAGGGAATGACATAAAAAGTGTACTTAAAAAGAAAGAGAGGAACAAGATCCCTTACCTCAGGTCCAACTTGACTTGATCATTCTTTAACGTCCTGAATAATAAACTTGAGTTAATTTCTACTTTCTTATGAACCTTATTAAAGTTCATTATTCCTTTTATATCACTTATTTCAATGTTGTAAACATTATGTAATCATTTAAGTTAATAATGTTTGTTTTTTTCAATATTTGGTTCTTTAGTCGAAAATGGACTTCTTACAATTACATGTTGTTTGTGTGGTCAAAGGTTCATTATATCCAGAATGATATTCATGATTTGGATATCATATATATCATATATATCCATCATATACATGTATTTATAATATTACATAATCATTTAGAGGTAAGAAATGAAATGCACCGTTCATGGAGACGGTAAGCCGTACGTACGCATGAACGCTACTTTCATTTCTATATCATACTTTAATGGAAAGAAACAATAATAATATAGAGGTATATTATAATTCCAGTATAACATCATATATAATAACTTTAAATCCATCCTTTATACGTCCCACGTATGGCATTAACGAATCAAATCACTTTGAGGGGGCGGTAGTCTGCACTTTCTAAAATGAAATTATCGTGTTTACCCACAATGGAAACCATAAAGGTAAGAAACAAATGAAAATACAGAAGCTTAAGTAAAACATAACCATATTATATATCATATATAAATATAGTGTCATCTAAATGGCCACCTTTGAAGGTTTTATATGAGTGTTAAACAATCATCATTTCGGGAGGCAGAATTTCTCCATCCACGGAAACCGTATGTTCTTTAACAATTTGATGTTGTTGTGTGAGAGCGTAGCTTGAATAAATCTTATAAAAACATCCTAGTATATTTAATATACTGGTTTTGTTACAAAATAAGTAAATAAAAAGAGTTTAGGGGGTTGGAGAAGCAAAATAAAACAAATGAACATGAGAGAATGAATTACCTTTAAAAGTGTAACTCCTTTTGATTTGAGCCTAAAGGCTTCCTTTGAAAGGATTATGACCAAAGGGAATCCTCTAGGATGAGTAGAGGGATGTGGAGAGAGTAAATGGGCAGGGTATGGCCAAGCCAAAGGCTTGAGGAGTTTTTGAAATGAGGTAGAGGTGGGGGCCTTTTATAAGAGGAGATGAGGGGCACTTTTGGAAATCATGAAACTATTATTTTATTTTCAAAAGTGTTTCGAATTTCTAAGGTCCCACATTGATATATGTCGAAGATAAGATGATAAGTCTTCGAAATATTCCCATACAATAGTTTTTGGACAAGTGTAGATCTTAGATTATATATTATCGTTTCATTTTATTTAAACTGTTCATTATTGAGGTCATCGTTGCATCATCATGATGTCGTAATTAAATTAATTTATTTAATATCTAAAAATTATAAAAAAACTACTATGATGTAGGAAATCGTTTTAGATTTCTAATGAATATTTATAGTCAAATTTTGGACTTGTTTAACCCCAGTTAAAAACTGTTTTAGTAAAACAACTCATGTTTGTGTCAATTTAATTTTAACATTAAATAAATATATATTAATGTCATTTGCCTACCAAAGTGGCTCCATGGGGTCACCAAGTTGACCCATGGGTTGTCTTGGTCGTCCATGACTCATCCAATAGGTGTAGGACAAGTGTCATGGTGTTTTCATATTTTTATAATATCATTTTTACCTTAAATTACACTAATTACCTCTAATCGCGATTAATGAAAAAACGTTACTATTCACCAAAAAATTATTTTCATCCCATTGAACCCAATTTTACATACTAATAACAACCATTTATGTCTGATTTTCAAAATTCAATACACATTAGTGGTAAACTTTCATTTAACTAAAAAATCAGTTTGCTTGATTACCACTTAGTGGTTTCACTATTCATCAAAAATTAGAGTTTTTCAGAAAATTACCAAAAATTCAACCTAAGCTATATTTGATATTCCGAATTCAAAAATGATGTCTATTTTATAAAATTCATAACATATAAGTCACATTAATTAATTTAATAATTAATTCCCGCTGTCAGATCAAATAGTGTGTTTTTATGAAACAATAAGTATCAAAAGATTGACACTGGTTTAAGTCTGATTTCAAAGTGAAATTAATTCCAACGTCCACTATTGGATTTAACGGTAAAAATATATTCTAATTTAACTTTAAAACCAATTAAAAAGATAATCTAATCATATAAATAAATTAGATTAAAAAGAGGTTTTGAATTAAAATACAACATTTTACACTATTCATTTAAAAAAATGAACTTTATCGGAAAGATACCAAAAATTTACACAAAGTAAATTTTGATTCCCAATTCTTAAGAAGAGTTTTATTTGGTCCAATTGAATGTATATGAGTGAACAAAACTATATTTAATGATGGTTCGCCATCAAAAGGCGATAAGTGACCCTTTAGTGAAAACCAGGGCATATACGCCTAAAATTGAATTCTTTCCATATTTTTAGCCTTTATCTTTTATTGGATAAATGTAAAAACATTTAAAAACATTTATAATCATATTTTAGTTATCTCTATCCATTCCCGACAATACAACGGCTACATGTTAACTACCATTTAAAATAATATTATTTTATTATTAGAGTGCAACGTAAGATTCCCAAGAAACTCGTTGTTGCGTGTTGGGTACGCCATCGAGCATAGCGTCCCCTTTAAAGTCATATTAATATTTTACTCACAAATATGGATAAATATAAAAATGTCATATTCTTTATTTACCTGGGGTGTTACATTTTATGAGATAAATTCTTTTTAATTTCTCTTGTGTCTTGTATTTTATGCTACACCAATATTATCTTGTGCTATACACAACACCATATTATCTAGCAGTATACGAAACACTATACTTGGCTTGTGTTACACACAATTTCAAGTTCTTTTGATATAATTCATTTCACGCAACACTTAGAATAGATTTTGGTCAATGTATAAAAGAACTATGTTAAGATTATGTTATAAGTAACACCAAAGGAAGATTTCACTACACCCAACACTGACTTGGCTTACATTACACGCAAGAGAAACCTTCCTCGATAGCTTGCGTTTACGCAATACCGAGTTTCACTAAACAACGATATGTTATTAAAATATTATTATTTAATGGGATCTAAAATAGCAGTTATGAATTTTACTAACCAAATTTTCAATTTTATATAACATTAACATTCATCTTATTTAATTTATAGACATTATATAATAAAAAATCAATTATTGTGATAAAAGATGTATTTTTCAAATAAACACAATTTTACTACCTTTTGATGGCGAACCCTTTTTAAATATAGTTTTTGAAAATTTTATAAGTTCTATTTAACATGATAAACTTATTACTTTGAATTGGGACATCAAAATTTACATTGGTTTAAATTTTGGCATTTTCCTGATGAAATTCATATTTTAATGAATAGTTAAAAATATTGCATTTTAATTCAAAACTGCGTTTTCATGAAATTTATTTATATAGTTAGATTATCTTTTAATTTGGTTTTAAAGTGTAATGGCATTGTGTTTTTATCAGTTAATCCAATTTTAGTAATTAGAAGTAATTTCATATTTAGATTAGACATAAATACAATACTATATTTTGATAATTTTTTACTTCTTAAAAACCAGCTTTTTGGTTTTCGACAATAAGAATTAATTTTAAATTAATTTCTGCCAATTATGTGTTTTTAATTATGAAAAATGGATTCCATATTTTGAATCAGTGGGTCAAAATTATGTTAATAAGTTACTTTTTTTTGGATATTATGAATAGTAACTACAATAAGTTTTATTTACCACAGTTAAAGGTAAATGAGGTAAATTTGGGTAACTAACAATATGATAAAGATAATAAAATTACCCTAAGACCTACAAAAATCATATTTGATGAATTAAAGTCGACCAATATTACCTATAGGTTGTAAATGATTCATTTAATGAACTTTTTTTATGAAAGTTATGTAATTTTAATTAAAACAAAAGAAGGAGGCAACATGTCTCTCTCATATATATTATAAGTAAAATAATTTTAATATATTGATAACCATGATAAAAATTAGAACATAAATAGTATCCATAAATATTATTAAATTATCTACATCATGTGAATTTATTTATAATTTTTGAATATTAAATAATTGCCATTAATGACATCACAATCGTGATGTAGAAATTATTTTATTGATAGAAATATCAAATAAATGTTTTTTATAAATATTAAAATAAATATCATATAAACTAATTAATGTTCTCCAGGAATTTTATATGTGACTATAACATGTTAGGAGTGTATTAAATATTTTGGTTAGAATTTATCTTCTATTTGGATTTTATTTAAATTCAAATAAATGAATCTTATCAAAATTAACACTATTGATATTTTATAAAAATAACAAATTATTATATTATTTAAAAATCAAAAAAATATTCAAAAATCACAATGTGAAAATTATATTGTCAAAAAGTTCATAAAGTATCTTATTATTGAAAATTGAAAAATCATAATTAAACATTTATAACCATTTAATATTTATAATATTTTTGGTTGAGATGATTTGGACCCATAATCATCTTATATTCGAAATAAATGAGTTTGGTAGAATTATAAACTGAAAATGAATTTATAATAAATTAATATTTCAATACTTTCCAATGGTGCCCCTACCCTCTCTTACAAAAGAGCCCCTCTCTTTCACTTTTAATCACTCCTCCAAAGTCCTTTGGCTCAGCCAACCCCTACCCAACTCTCTTACCAACTTCCCTAGTATCATCCTAGAGGCCACGATTTGGGAATAATTCCTTCTTAATGAGTCCTTTTGTGCCCACCTAAAGGAGATACCAAAAAAAATATTTTCATACACATATAAAAGGAATTATACCTAAGGTAAGGGATAATTTGAAAGTCTCATTTTTATCTAATATTTATTATATGTAAGTAATTACTGTTTTCATCCTTATTTCCTAATTATGAAATATTATTTCTATTCTTCTTATATTTTTTAATGTTAAATTTACCCTTTGGTAATTTTTTTAAATAGTATGGAACGAATATTTTTTCATTATCCAATTTGACGTACTTTTTGACTTTTATGGAAAAAGTAAAAGGAGAATGTTTCTTACTTACCTATAATGAATGGATTTTTAAGGTTTCACGACACCTTATTACATGAATATTCCTTAACATGATTTTGAGTTAATTTTAAACTAAATTATTTTCTTTTAAAATTGTGTAGCATTTTGAGAAAAGAAAATATTTTAGAAAAAGAAAGGATACTTTCCTCAAGAATTAAGTTAAAGTGTTCTATCAAAATTATGTTTCATCTTATAAAAAAGGGGTTATGTTTCTATCCCTATTATTTATATTATTTTATTGTTTTAATGATGGAATTATGTTTTATATGGGTTATGTTATGATGGAATGGTGTTTTAGAAACCTATTTTATTTATTGGGTTATACTGTGATGAATTGTTTATGTTTTTGTTGCACATGTAAGAATGATTTCATTATAAGATGGGTGAGACCTATATCTCCCTCCAAATCATTGGGTAATTATTTATATCTCATTAGATTGAAATGACTAGAATGAAAAGTAAATCTAGTTCAGTAAAACATGGTAGGAATGATAAGTAAATCTTGTTCAGTAATACATTATTGGAATAGCAGGTAAACTCAGTTTAGTGACGGACTTTGTCCACTATGATGGACTTAGCAGCAATTCCTTGGCTACTATAGAAATCATATTATGTTATTATTTGTTTTAAATAATTCTATGTTTTATTCAAATGTTATTTTATCATGGTTAATGTTCATTTATGATTTATACCTTACGTACTACCAAGATTTATTTCACGACTCAAGATTTTGATATTTAATCTTTATCTTTATGTTTTTACATTCTTATGTTTATGGTTTTTAAGATATTTTCCATTCTTACCCTTACTCATAATTTTATCTCACCCCTTGTCATGTTTATATTCCCCCAATATTTTAAGAAGGGTATTAAGTAAGATGTGTCAAAAAGAGGTTCTAGTTATGAAAGATAAAGAAAAAGACAATGTAGATGTTTTATGTACTAATTTTTTTTTGTTTTTTAGTTCCAAAGGCACTAAACTAGTACATTTTTTGGTGTATTTTTATGTCATGTATTAATTATTATGAAAAATAAATGTTATGTTTATGTACATTGAGCTTGGGTCGCTATAGTTGGTATAAGAGAGAAGGTTTAGTAAACCTTTGTAAAATAGTATGTGAAAACTTTAGTGAGATCCCTAGAGATATTTCTAAGGATATATCTAGGGATATCCTAAGGATAATTCAATTATAGGCTATAATCCTAGGGTTTTTTTGATAATCATGACTAAACTTGGGTTAAAATAAAGATATCATTGATTTAAATATTATAATTAATTTTCCTTACTTATGCATTTCTAATCTCTTATATGTATTTCTCACACTTTACTTTCTGGTATTAGTCAACAACCATAACTATATAGAACCTTGTTAACCATTAAATATTTCACATGTGGAAATTATAAGAATTAGGAAGATTGATTTACAAAGTGGAAATATCATGAATAGAATCCTAATGATGGTAAAAGTATTGGCCATACTGCTGTAGATAAAGAGATTGTAAATGATATGTAAAAGTTATGAGTTGTTCTTATAGTATTGTTTACATTAAATATAAAATCTTGTCTTTTAGAAACCTTAATATAGGATTCATATTCTATGAAATATGAAGATGATATATCCTCAGTAACGGTTTAAGAATAATGTTGGATGATTTAGGTGTATATTTTTTGGAACTCAATGATTATGTTATATGAATCATGAAATATATAAGTGATTTGAGTGTAATTTTTTCATTATGGATTGGAAAGGATATGTTTAATAGTTATAAGGAGCCCAAAAATTGATTTAAGGGTTGGGTGACATATTTATAGAACACATGATTAAGAGTAAGATAACCCTTAATATGTTCATTATATTAAGATATTGATGTTTGGATAAAGATATGTAGGATTTGAACAAGTAACTTGGATGATTCTAGTTTCCTGAGAACTAATTATATATTTGTCGACAAGAGGGGTATGATACCATGGATGATGTATAAAACTTTTTGGGACTTATTTAATAATCAAATATGTTTTGGAACAAGGAAATATGAATGTTTTCAATAAAGAAATATGATAATTCAGGTTGTTACCGTGACTCAAGAGAATACATGATGAATGTGTTCACAGTTTTGAAATGTGACCTACTAAAGATACCTTATTATATATAGTGGATAAATGTTAAGCCAATTAAGTGAACCATTTTCTCTAGTTTTATATTTTCATCTTTTGTAAGGATTGTAATGTTATAAATTTATGGAATGTATAATTTAAACATCAGATGAAATTAGTTAGAATAAAGTCTTATCTCACTATAGGTGGACTTATGTATATTTGATAACCTGTTCTGACCTTTTTGTAGAGATAGATGGAATTTACTATAATTCTATCGCATGATCTGCTAATACTTCATGAATGAAAAATTCAACATCATTTCATTAAATAAGATATGAAGTGGAAATTGTTCAATGCACAAACAACAGTGAGATTATAAAAAAACCAACTAAGTATTTATTATCATAAAACATTATTCATATTTAGGGAAAGGATCTTGAAAACAAAAAAATGTTATCATAGTACCTTTATATTCAATGAATCAGATGGTCCCACAAATCATATTATATTTATGGCTTTCTGGTTCTTAACTTTCTCAAACCATTGTTCTCTACCACTATCCATTATAACTTGATGGCTAGATTTTTATTCCATATCCATTTTTAACGTCCCACAGATGTTCTCCTATTTGGAAACCTAGTGATGAGTTTCTTTGGGTAACCTTTATGTTTTTAACATTCTATTTTTAAAATGATGTTTTATTATTAATTTTTACGATGTATTTTTATATGAAAGATTCTTTCAAGGAGTAAACCTTTTATAACCCAAATAAATTTGGAGGGAGAAATTAATATTAAGGGGGGTATAATGTAACGCACCAACATTTTAAGAGATATATTCTTTTTAATTTATATTATGTCTTGTGTTTTATAATACATCAAGACTATCGTGCACTATATACAACACCGTATTAGTTTGAAGTATACACAACACTGTACTTGGCTTATGTTAGACACACTTTCATGTTCTTTTGATAGAATTCATTTCACGCCACACAGAGTATAGATTTTGTTTAATGTATAAAATAAATATGTAAGTATTATGTTATAAGTAACACCAAAAAAATATTTCACTACAAGAAACACTGAATTGGATTGGATTACATGCAAGGGTGACTTTCCTCGACAATTTGCATTATACGCAATATCGAGTTTCACTAAACAATGATATATTATTAAAATATTATTATTTAATGGGATATAAACTAGCCTTTATGAATATTAATAACCACATTTTTAATTTTATATGACATTAAAATTTATCTTATGTATTTTCGAGACACGATATAAGAAAAAATTCATTTTTTCTGATAAAAAATGTATTTTCAAAGAAATACAATTTTACCGCATTTTGATGGAGAAACATTTTTAAATCTATTTTTTGAAAATTTTATAAGTTATATTTGACATAATAAATTTATTATTTGGAAGTGGAACATCCAATGTTAACTTGGTTGAAATTTTTTATTTTTCTGATTAAATTCATATTTTAATGAATAGTGAAAAATACTGCATTTTAATTTAAAACTTCCTTTTCTTCTAATATATTTATATAGTTAGATTATATTTTTAATTGTGTTTAAAGTGTAATTAGATTATTTTTTAATCATTTAATCATATTATTGTAATTTTAATTAATTTCACTTTTAAATTAAACTTAAATACAAGAAAATATTTTGATAAGTTTTACTTCTTAAAAACCCACTTTTTGGTATTTGAGAACGGGAATTAACTTTAAATTAATTTCTGAAAATTATTTGTTTTGAATTATGAAAAATGGATTCTATATTTGGAATTAGTGGGTCAAAATTATGTTAATAGGTTACTTTTATTTTTTTGGATTTTAGGAATAGTAACTATGATAATTTTTATTTTCCATAGTTAATGGTAAATCAGGTAAATTAGGGTAACTAAAATTATGATAAAGATAATAAAAATACCATAACACCTGTAAAAATACTATTGAATGAATTAAATAAGAAAAATATCACATATGGGTTGTAATTGATTCATTTAATGGACTTTTTTCCATGAAAGTGATGTAATTATAATTAAAACAAAAGAAGGTGACAACATGTCACTCTCATATAACTTATAAGTATAGTAATTTTAATTTAGTGATAAACATAATAAAACTACAAACATAAATAGTATATATAAAAATAACGAGATTATCTACATCATGTGAATTTTTTTAATTATTTTTAAAGATTAAATAATTACCATTAATGATGACACAATAGTGATGTATAAATTATTTAATTAACAGAAATATCAAATAAATGGTTTTAGAAATATTAAAATAAATATCATATGTAATAATTAATGAGATATAAGAATTTATTTTGTTAATATGATATGTTAGGAGTGTATTAAATATTTTGGTCCGAATTTATCTTCTCTGTGGATTTTATTTAAAGTTAAATAAATTAATAGTGTCAAAATTTACACTATTTTTATTTTATAAAAATAAAATATTATTATATTGTTTAAAATTAAAAAAATATATGAAATTTAGGAAGTGAAAATTATATTGTCTAAAATTTCATAAAGTATCTAATTATAGATAAATTACAATTCATAATTAAATATTTATATCCATTTAATATTTATAATATTATTACCACATATAAAATTAAATAGATTAAATTAGCATAAATAAAAATGATAAGGTTTGAAATAAAATCAAAACATGACTGTATTTTATTGGTTGAGAGGATGTCAACCAATAATCATTTTATATTGTAAATAAATGAGTTTGGGAGCATTATAAACTGAAAATTAATTTATAATATATTAATATTTCAAGACTTTACAAAGGTGTCACTCCCCTCTCTTATAAAAGGGAACTGATCCTTCCCTTTTAATCACACCTACAAAGCGCTTTGGCTTGGCCAAACCTGGTCTAAATCTCCTCCCAACTTCCCTCACATTATCCTAGAGGCCACCCTTTGGGAAGAAATCTATCTTAATGAGTTCTTTTGTGCATACCAAAAAAAGATACCTGAAAAAGAGGAGTTTCAGACACATACGAAAGAAATCGGATCTAAGGTAAGAATAGTTTTGCAATATCATTTTTATTCGAGATTTCCTATACATTAGTAATTACCAGGTCATATTTATCATCCACATCCATGTTTCCTAATTATGTAATAATATTTCTATTCTTCTTCCATTTTTAATATTAAAATTACCATTTGGTGATTTTTTATTAAATCTTATAAAAGGAATATTTTGTGATTATTCGATTTGAGGTACTTTTTTACTTTTCTAGAAAAAGTAAAAGGAGAATGTTTTTCACTTATATGGCATGAATAAATTTTTATGGTTTCATGACACCTTATTTTCATGATGCTTCCTCTGCATGATTTTGAGTTTATTTTAAACTAAATTAATTTATTTTAAAATTTCATGGAATTTTGAGAAAAGAAAACATTTTTGAAAAAAAGGATATTTTAGTCAAGAATTAAGTTAAAGTGTTTTACTAAAATTATGTTCCATTTAATATGGAATAGTGTTATGTTTCTATCACTATTATTACTGTTATTTTATAGTATTAATGATGAAATGACATTTTACATGGATTATGTTATGATGGAATGACATTTAAGAAACCCATTTTATTTCTTGGGTTATGTTGTGATGAATGATTTATGTTTTGGTGGATCATGTAAGAATGATTTCATTATGATATGAGTGGGACCTATATCTCCCTACAATTCATAAGGTAAAGATTTATTTCTCATGAGATAGAGATGACTAGAATGATAAGTAAATCCAGTTTAGTAATACATGGCTGGAACGACAAGTAAATCTAGTTCAATAATACATAGATAGAACGGTACATAAACTCAGTTATGTAATGGAATTTTTCTACTATGATGGTATTGGAAGAAATGCCTTGGATACTATGGAAATAATATTATATTATTATTTTTTTACATAATTCTATGTTTTATGCCAATGTTATTTTATCATGGTTAATGTTTTTTTATGATCTATGCCTCACGTACTACCCAGATTTAAATCAAGACTCGGGATTTTGATATTTGAAATTTATATTTATGTTTTTACATTATTATGTTTATGATTTTTATGATATTTTACATTCCAACCCTTATTGATCATTTTATCTCACCCCTTTTCAAGTTTCTTTTCCCAGAGGGTTTGAAGAAGGGTATTTAGTAAGATGTGTCAAAAGGAGGTTCTAGTTATGATGGATAAAGTAGGAGATGATGCAGATGTATTATGAACTAGTTGTTTATGTTTTCTAGCTTCCAATATCAAAAAACTAATATGGTTTTTAGGAGTATTTTTGTTTCATGTATTAATTATTCCAAAAAATAAATGTAATGTCTATTCAGTTTAATCTTGGGTTGCTACAGTAGGTATTAGAGTGAAGGTTTAGTCCACTTTTGGAATCTTGGATGTGTAAACTTTAGTGAGATCACTAGAGACATTTCTAAGGATATGTCTAGGGATATCCTAAGGATAAGTCAAGTATAGGTTACAATCCTAGGATTTTTTAATAATCATGACTATCCTAGTGTTAAGCTAAAAATATCCTAGATTGAAATATTATAAGTAGTTTTCCTTACCTATGTTTTTCTAATACCTGATATGTATTTCTCACACTTTTGTTTCTGGTCTTAGTTAATATCTATAACTACATAGAACATTGTTAAACATTGAATATTTCATTTTTTGAAATTATGAGAGTTATGAAGATTGATTTCCTATGAGTAAATATGATGAAGAGAATCATGACGATGGTACAAGTATTGGTCATGTTTCTAAGGATAAATAGATTATAAATGACAAGTGAAAGGTATGTGGCATTATTAGAGTATTGTTTACATAAAATATAAGAAGTTTGTGGTTTATAAACCTTAATACAAGATTTATATTCTTTGAAAGTTGAATATGATATATCCTAAGTAATGGTTTAAGAATGAAGATTTATGATTCAGATGTATATGTTTTGGAATGCAAATATTATATTATATGAATCCTGAAATATAAAAGTGATTTGAGTATAAGTTGTTAATTATGGATTGGAAAGCATGTGTTTAATAGTTATAAGGATCCAAAAAAGTGATTTATGGGTAGGCTGATATATTTGGAGAATGCATGATTAACGTAAATATAACCCTTAATATGTTTCTTATATTAAGATACTGATGTTTTGATAAAGATATATTGGATTTGAATACTAAATTTGATGAAGCTAATTTCTTGAGAACTAATTATGGATTTGTTGAAAAGAGGGTCATGCTATCAAGGATGAAGTATAAAACTTTTTGGGACTTAAGAAAAAATACACTTTGTTTTGGAACAAGGAAACATGCATGTTTTCAATAAGGATATCTGATAATTTAGGTTGTTACCATAACTGAAGAGAATAAATGATGAAGATGTTCGTAGTTTTGGAATTTGACCAAACAAATATACCTTATTATATACGGAGGATAATTTTAAGCCGAGTAAGAGAACCATTTTGTATAGTTTTGAATTTTCATATTTTAAAATTATTTTACATTTATAAATTTATGGAAAGTTTAAGTTAAATATCAGACGACATTTGTTAAAATAAAGTCTTATCTCACTATATGTGGACTTATGCATACTTGATAACTTGTAATAACCTTTTTGTTGAGATAGATGGAATTCCCTATTATTCTATCCCATGATATTCTAAAACTTCAAGAATAAAAAATTCAATTAAATTTCATTAAATAAGAGATTAAGTGGAAATTGTTCATGGCACGAACAATGATGAGGTTGTACTAAAACCATGTATATATTTATTCTCATGAAAAATTCTACAAATTTAGGGAAAAGATCTTGATAAACAAAATTTTTAACTTAGTACCTTTTTATTCGATGAATCAGATGTTCCCATAAATCAATTTAGATTTATGGCTTTATAGTTGTTAACTTTCTCTAAACCTTGTTCTCTATCATTATCCATCTGAACTTGATGGTAAGATTTTTCTTCCATATCCATGTTCTAACTTCCCACCAATGTTCTCCTAGGTGGAAACATAGTGATGAGTTACTTTTGGTAACCAATATTTTTCTAACTTTCCTTTTTTAAATTATGTTTTAGTATTTCTTTTTACAATGTGGGTTTCTATGAAAGAATCTTTCAGGGAGTAATCCTTTTATAACCCCAATTAATTTCGAGGGAAAAATTCATTTTTAGGGTTTTATAATGTAACAACACAAGATTTTAAGAGATATATTCCTTTTAATTTCTTTGATGTCTTATGTTTTAGGCTACACCAAGATTAGGTTTCACTATACACAACACTGTATTAGCTTGAAGTATACACAACTATATACTTGGCTTGTGTTACACACAATTTCATGTTCTTTTGATAGAATTAATTTCATGCAACACTGAGTATAGATTTTGTTCATTGTATAAAAGAAATATGTTAGGATTATGTTATACCTTCCAAATGAAGATTTTAATACACACAATATTAACTTGGCCTGAATTACATGCAAGATCGTCTTTCCTTGATAGTTTTCATTATACACAATACTGAGTTCCACAAAACATCGATATATTATTAAAATATTATTATTTAATGGGATATAAATTATCCATTATGACTATTAATAACCACATTTTGATTTTTACATAACATAAAAATTCATATTTTATATTTTCTAGACATGATATAAGAATAGATTCAAATTTTCGGATAAAAAATGTATTTTTCTAAGAAATACAATTTTACCACCTTTTTATGGAGAACCATTTTTAAATCTAGTTTTGACAATTTTTTAAGTTCTATTTGACATAATAAACTTCTTATTTGAAAGAGAAACATAAAAATTTACCTTGGTTGAAATTGTTGTATTTTTTTGATGAAATTCATATTTTAATGAATAGTGAAAAATACTACATTTTAATTTTAAACATCCTTTTCTTTTAATTTATTTATATAGTTAGATTATATTTTTAATTGGTATTAAAGTGTAATTGGATTATTTTTTAATAATTTACTCTAATTTTGGTCCTTGGATATAATATTACATTTAAATTGGATAGAAATATATGATAAGTTTTTGATAAGTTTTTACTTCTTAAAAACCTGCCTTCTGGTTTTTGATAATGGGATTTAATTTTTAATTAATATTTACCAATTATTAGTTTTGAATTATGAAAAATGGATTTTATATTTAGAATCAGTGGATACAAATATTTTTAATAGGTTACTTTTATTTTTTTGGATATTATGAGTTGTAACTATGGTAATTTTTCTTTACCACAGTTGATGGTAAATCAGGTAAATTAGGGTAACTAACAATATGATAATGATAATAAAATTACCCTAAAACCTACCAAAATTCATACTGTATGAATTAAAGTCTACACAAGCATATATTGGTTTGAATTGATTCATTTAATGGAATTTGTTCCATGAAAGTGACGTAATTATAATTAAAACAAAAGAAGGTGACAACATGTCCCTATCATATATCTTATAAGTATAATACTTTTAATATTGTGATTAATATGATAAAAATTAGAAAAAATAGTCTCTATAAATATAATGAAATTATATACATCATGTGAATTTATTTTGAATTTTTAGAGAATAAATAGTTAAAATTAATAATGGCAAGATAGTGATGTAGAAATTATTTTATTGATATAAATATAAAATAAATGGTTTTGGAAATATTAAAATAAATAAACTTGAACTAATTAATGTGATACATGAATTTTTTAGGTGACCATGACATGTTAAGAGTGTATTAAATATTTTGGTTTGAATTTATCATTAGTGTGGATTTTATTTAAATTCAAATAAATCAATAGTGTCAAAATTGACACTATTGATATTTTATAAAAATAACATATTTTTTTATTATTTAAAAAAAACAAAAATATTTAAAAATTATAAAGTGAAAATTTTATGCTCGAAAATGTCATAAGGTATCCTATTATTGAAAAATTAATACTCATAAATAAATATATATCACCATTTAATATTTATAATATTATTACCAAAATTAAAATTAAATAGATTAAATTAGCATAAATCAAAATGATAAGGTTTGAATTAAAATTAAAACATTTCTAAATTTTATTGTTTGAGAGGATTGAGACTCATTCTCATCTTATATTATAACTAAATGAGTTTGGGATCATTATAAACCAAAAATTAATTTATAATTAATTAATATTTCAAGACTTTCCAAAGGTGCCCTCCGCACTTTTATAAAAGGGAACCTCTCCTTCCCTTTTAATCACACCTCCAAAGCCCTTTGGATCAGCCAAGCCCTACCTAAATCTACTCCAAACTTCCTTAACATCATCCTAGAGTCACCTATTTGGGAATAAATCCATCTTAAAGAGTCCTTTTATGCATACCCAAAGGAGAATCCAGAAAGAGAAGAGTTTCAGACACATATGAAAGAAATCAGACCTAAGGTGATGGATAATTTTATAGTGTCATTTTTATCCGAGATTTCTTATACGTAAGTAATTACTGGTGTATATTTATCATCCACATCCATGTTTCCTAATTTTGTAATATTATTTCTATTCTTCTTCCATTTTAAAGTTAATTTTACCCTTTATTGAATTTTTATTAAACCGTATGAAAGGAATCTTTTGCCATTATTCAATTTGAGGTACTTTTTAACTTTTTTAGAAAAAATAAAAGGAGAATGTTTTTTACTTTAATGGAATTAATTTACTTTTATGGTTTCATTACACCTTATTTCCATTAATCTTCCTCTACATGATTTTGAGTTTATTTTAAACTAAATTCTTTTATTTTAAAATGGTGTGGAATTTTAAGAAAAAATCATTTTTAAAAAATAAATGATATTTTCCTCAAGAATTAAGTTAAAGTGTTTTGTCAAAATTATGTTCTATCTATGATTATATAGGCTTATGTTTATATTCCTATTATTACTATTATTTAATAGTGTTAATTATGGAATGATATTTTATATGGATTCTGTTATGATGGAATGGCATTTAAGAAACCCATTTTATTTTTTAGGTTATGTTGTGATGAATGATTGCTGTTTTTATGGAACATTTAAGAATAATTTGATCATGATATAGGTGGGACCTATATCTCCCTCCAATGCATTGGGTAAATATTTATATATCATAAGATATAATTGGCTAGAACGACATGTAAATAATGTTCATTAAATATTGTTGGAATGACTAGTAAATCTGGTTCAGTAATACATGGATGGAACGACAAGTAAACCCTATTAACTAATGGAATTTTTCCACTATGATGATCTTGGAAGAAATGACTTCTTTATTATAGAAATAATATTATCTTCTTATTTGTTTCTCATAATTCTACGTTTTATTCCAATTGTATTTTATCATGGTTAATGTTACTTTATGGTCTATGCCTTATGCAATGACCATATTTATTTAATGACACAGGATTTTGATATTTATTATTTATCTTTATGTTTTTACATTATTATATTTATGTTTTTTAAGATATTTTCCAGCTTACCCTTACTGATCATTTGAGATCACCCCTTTTTTAGGTTTCCTTTCCCCTTGGATTTAAAGAAGATTATTAAGTAAGATGTTTCAAAAAGGGGTTCTAGTTATGAAGGATAAAGTAGGAGACAATGTAGATGTTTTATGAACCAGTTGTTTATGTTTTTTAGTTTTGAAAAGGCACTAAAATAATACTATTTTTGGGAGTCTTTTTGTGTCATGTATTATATATTCTACAAAAGAAATTTAATGTCTATGTACGTCAAGCTTGGGACGCTACAGTTGGTATCAGAGTGAAGGTTTATTCAACTTTTGGAAAAGAGGATGTGAAAACTTTAGTGAGATCTCTTGAAGTGTTTATAATTATATATCTAGGGATATCCTAAGGATAATTAAAGTATAGCTAACAATCCTAGGTTTTTTTTGATAATCATGACTGACCGAGGGTTAAATTGAAGATATCATAGATTGAAATATTATAAGTAATTTTCCTTACCTATATGTTTCTAATCTCAAATATATATTTCTCAAACTTTTCATTCTGGTCTTAGTCAATAACTATAACTACCTAGAACATTGTTTACTATTGAATATTTTATATGTGGAAATTATGAGAATTATGAAGATTGATTTCCTAAGTGGAAATATCATGAAGAGAATCATGATGATATTACAAATATTTGTCACACTAATGATGATAAAGAGTGTGTAAACGACATGTGAAAGGTATTTGACGTTCTTAGAGTATTGTTTACATCAAATATAATAAGCTGGTGCTTTATAATCCTTAAGTCAGGATTCACATTCTATGAAAGATGAATATGATGGATCATGAGTAATTGTTTAAGAATACCATTGGATGATTGAGATATATATGTTTTGTAATGAGAAGATTATGTTATATGAATCATGAAATATATAAGTTCTTTGAGTATATGTTTTTCATTATGGATTTAAAATGATATGTTTAATAGTTATAATGATCCCAAAAAGTGATTTAAGGTTAGAGTGATATATTTTGAGAACACATGATTAAGGGAAAATAACCCTTAATATGTTCCTTATATTAAGATATTGATGTTTGGATAAAGATATGTCAGATTTGAAAAAGTAAATTGGATGGTGCTAGTTTCTTGAGAACTAATTATAGATTTGTCGACAAGAGGGGTATGCTATCATGGATGAAGTATATAAACTTTTGGGACTTAAGGAATATTCCACTATGTTTTAGAACAGGTAAACATGCATGTTTTCAATAAGTACATATTATAATTCAGGTTTTTACCATGACTCAAGAGAATACACGATGAAGGTGTTAATAGTTTTGGAATGTGACCAACCAAAGATACCTTATTACATATGGTGGATAAATGTTATGCCAAGTAATTGAAACATTTTAAATAGCTTTGTATTTTAATAGTTTATAAGGATTGTAAGGTTATAAATTTATTAAAAGTTTAAGTTAAATATCAGACAACATTAGTTATAATAAAGTCTTATTTTGATATAGGTGGACTTATGCATATTTGATAACCTGTGATAACCTTTCTATTCAGATAGATTGAATGTCCTATCATTCTACCACATGATCTGCTAACACTTCATGAATGAAAAATTAAACTTCATTTTATTAAATAAGAGATGAATTGGAAATTCTTCACTGTACGAACAATGGTGAGATTGTACTAAAACCAAGTAAGTATTTATTCTCATAAATAATTATTCAAATTTAGGGAAAGGATCTTAAAGAAAATGTTATATTATTACCTACTTATTCGATGAATCAGATTTTCATGTATATCATCACAGATTTGTGGCATTCTAGTTGTTAACTTTCTTTAAACCTTATTCTCTATCACTATCCATCAGAACTTTATGGTTATTCTTTTCTTCAATATCCATTTTCTAAATTCCCACCACTTTTATCTTATGTGGAAACCTAATGAAGAGTTAATTTGGGTAATTGTAATTTTTTTAACACTCCTTTTTAAAATGATGTTTTATTATTCCTTTTTACGATGTGGGTTTCTATGAAAGAAACTTTCAAGTAGTAATCCTTTTATATCCCCAATGAATTTAGAGGCCCAAATTCATTTTAAAGTGCGTATAATGTAACACCCCAAGATTTTAAGGGATATATTACTTTTAATTTCTTTGATGTCTTGTGTTTTAGGCTATAATAAAATTATCTTGAACTATACACAACACCGTATTATATTGAAGTATACGCAACACTAAATTTGGCTTTTGTTACACACAATTTCATGTTCTTTTCATACAATTCATTTCACGCAACACTGTGTATAGATTTTATTCAATTTATAAAATAAATTTGTTAGTATTATGTTATACATAACACCAAATAAAGATTACACTACATGAAACACTAACATGGCTTGAATTACATGTAAGCATGACCTTCCTCGATAGCTTGTGTTGTACGTAATATCGAGTTTCACTAAAAAACAATATATTATTAAAATATTATTATTTAATTGGATATAAACTTAACATTATGAATATTAATAACCAAATTTTTTATTTTATTCAACATTAAAATTGAACTTATATATTTTCTTGACATGATAAAAGAAAAAATTCAATTTTTTTGATAAAAAATGTATTTTTCAACTAAATATAATTTTACCACCTTTTAATGGAGAACCATTTTAAATATATTTTTTTGACAATTTTATAAGTTATTTTTGACATAATAAACTTATTATTTTTAATAGGGATATAAAAATTTACCTTTGTTGAAATTTTGGTATTTTTCTTATGAAATTCATATTTTAATGAATAGTGAGAAATGTTTTATTTTAATTTAAAACTTCATTTTATTCTAAACTATTTATATAGATAGATTATAGTTTAAATTAATTTTAAAGTGTAATAGGATTATTTTTTAATCATTTAATCTAATTTTAGTCATTGGAAGTAATTTCACATTTAAATAGGACATACATACATGAAAATCTTTTGATAAGTTTTTACTTTTTAATTACACGTTTCTTCATTTTTGACAAAGGGAATTAATTTTAAATTAATTTTTTCCAATTATTTATTTTGAATTATGAAAAATGGATTCCATATTTGTCATTAGTGGGTCTAAATTATGGTAATAGGTTAATTTTAATTATTTGGATATTATGAATATAAACTATGATAATTTTTACTTACCACAGTTAAAGGTAAATCAGGAAAAATGGGGTAATTAACAATATGAGAAAGACAATAAAATTATCCTAACACCTGAAAAAATCCTATTGGATGAGTTAAAGTTCACCAATATCACATATGGGTTATAATTTATTCGTTTAATAGACTTTTTTTTCTTTAGAGTGACGTAATTATAATTAAAACAAAAGGAGACAACATGTCACTCTCATATATCTTATAAGTATAATAATTTTAATATTGTGATAAACATGATAAAAAATAGAAAATAAATATTTTAAAGAAATATAATGAAATTATATACATTATTTGAATTTATTTATAATTTTTAGTGATTAAATAATTACAACTAATGATGACAAAATAGTGATGTAGAAATTATGTTATTGACAAAAATATCAAATAAATGTTTTTAAAAATACTAAAATAAATATCATATGAACTAATTAATGTTCTATTTGAATATTTTAGGTGACTATGACATGTTAGAAGTGTATCAAATGTTTTGGTTATAATTTATATTTTATGCGGATTTTATTTAAAGTCAAATAAATGAATGGTGTAAAAATTGACACTATTGATATTTTATAAAAAATAACATATTATTATATTATTTAAAAATAAAAAAAAATATTTCAAAATTATAAATTGATAATTATATTCTCTAAAATTTCATAAATTATCCAATTATTAAAAAATTACATCTCATAAGTAAATATTTATAACTATTTTATATTTAGGATATTATTACAAAAAATAAAATTATGTAGATTAAATTAGCATAAATCAAAATGACAAGGTTTGAAAGAAAATAAAAACATGGATACATTTTATTGGTTGAGATGATTTCAACCCATACTAATATTATCTTCAAAATAAAGGAGTTTGGAAGCATTATAAATCAAAAATGAATTTATAATAAATTAATATTTCAAGATTTTCCAAAGGTGTCGCTCCACTCTCTTATAAAAGGGAACCAATCCTCCTCTTTTAATCACACCTCCAAAGCCCATTAGCTTGGATAAACCCTATCCAAATATCCTCCCAACTTCACTCAGTTCATTCTATAGGACAACCATTGGGAAGAAATCCATATTAAGGAGTCATTTTATGCATACCAAAAGGAGATACCTGAAAAAGATGAGTTTCATACATATACAGAAGAAATCAGACCTAAGGTAAGGGATAATATTGCAATCACATTTTTATTAGTTATTGTTTATACATAAGTAATTATCGAGGTATATTTATAATTTTCATCCATGTTTCCTAATTATGTAATATTATTTCTATTCTTCTTCAATTTTTAAAGTTAATTTTACATTTTGGTGAATTTTTATTAAACCGTACGAAAGGATTATTTTGTCGTTATTCGATTTGAGGTAATTTTTTACTTTTCCAGAAAAATTAAAAGGAGAAATTAATTTAATTATATGACATGAATTTATTTTATGGTTTCATGACACCATAGTTCCATGAATATTCCTCTTCATTATTTGAGTTTATTTTAACCTAAATTATTTTCTTTTAAAATTGCGTGGCATTTTGAGAGAAGAAAACATTTAAAAAAATGATATTTTACTCACGAATTAAGTTAAAATGTTTTATCAAAATTATGTTCCATCTAAGATGACATAGGGTTATGTTTCTATCCCTATTATTAGTATTATTTTATAGTGTTAATGATTGAATGATATTTTATATGGATTATGTTATTAAGGAATGAGGTTAAAGAAACCCATTCTATTTCGTGAGTTATGTTGTGATGAATGATTCATGTTTTTGTGGTATATGTAAGAATGATTTCATTATGATATGGGTTGGACCTGTATCTCCCTCCAATGAATTTGGTAAAGATTTATATCTCAGGAGATAGAAATGAATGGAATGATAAGTAAATTGGGTTCAGTAATATAGGGCTGGAATGAAAAGTAACTCTGGTTCAGCAATACCTGGATGGAAAGAAAAGTAAACCTAGTTTAGTAATGGACTTTTTCCACTATGATGGTCTTGGTAGAAATTCCTTGGATACTATGGAAATCAAATTATGTGATTATTTCTTTCCATAAATCTATGTTTTATGCGAATTATATTTTATCATGGTTAATGTTCTTTTATAATCCATTTCTTATTTATTACATAGATTTATTTTAGGACTCATTATTTTTAAAATTAAACTTTAACTTTATGTTTTTAAATTCTTATGGTTTCGTTTTGTAAGATATTTTACTTTCTTACACGTACTGATCATTTGATCTCACCCCTTTTCATGTTTCTTTTCCCCCAGTATTTGAAAAAGGGTGTTAATTAAGATGTGTCAAAAAGGGGTTCTAGTTACGAAGAATAAAGCAGGAGATGATTTAGATGTTTTATTAACCGGTTGTTTATGTTTTACACTTTCCAAAGGTGCTAAACTAATACAGGTTTTGGTGTATTTTTGTGTAATGTATTATGTATTCCACAAAAGAAATGTAATATATATTTACATCAAGTTTGGGTCACTATAACTGGTATCAGAGTGAAGGTTTAGTCATCCTTTGGAAAAAAGGATTCATAAACTTTAGCGAGATACCAAGAGATATTTATAAGGATAGGTCTAGAGATATGCTAAGGATAAGTCAAGAATAAGTTTCCATCCAAGGTTTTTTTTATAATCATGACTAACCAAGAGTTAAACTAAAGATATCATAGATTGAAATATTATAAGTAATTTTTCTTAATTACGCCTTTAGAGTCTCTGATATATATTTATCACACTTTTCTTTCTGGTCTTAATCAATAGCTATAACTACATAGAACATTGTTAACCATTGAATATTTAAAATGTGGAAATTATGTGCATTATGAAGATTTATTTTCTATGTGTAAATATCATAAATAGAATCATGACGATGTACAAGTATTAGTCATACTGTTGAGGATAATGGGATTATAAATGACATGTGAAAGGTATGTGATGTTCTTACAGTATTTTTTACATTAAATTTAAGAATCTTGTGGTTTAAGAACCTAAAGAAATGATTCATATTCTAGGAAATATCAATATTATGGAACTTGAGTAATCGTTTAAGAAAAAATTTGGATGATTGTGGTGCATATGTTTTGGAATTCAAAGATTATGTTATATGAATAATGAAATATATAAGTGATTTGAGTATAAGTTTTTATATATGGATTAGAAAGGATATGTTTAATAGTTATAAGGAAAAAAATTGATTAAATGGTTGGGTGATATATTTTTAGAACACATGATTAAGGGAAATATAACCCATAATATCTTCTATATATGAAGATACTAATATTTGGATAATGATATGTGGGATTTGAATAAGTAAATTGGATGATTCTAGTTTCATGATAACTAATTATGGATTTTTTACAAAAAGGGTATGATATCATGCATGAAGTATACAACTTGTGGGACTTATGTAATAATACACTAAGTTTTGGAATAAGGAAACATGCCGTTTTCAATAAGAACATATGATAATTCAGGTTGTTACCATGAGTCAAGTGAATACATGATAAAGGTGTTTGCAATTTTGGAATGTGACCAACCAAAGATACATTATTATATATTGTGGAGAAATGTTAAGCTGAGTAATTGAACCATTTTCTCTAGTTTTTGATTTTCATCTTTTATAAGGATTTTAATGTTATAAATTTATCAATGTTAAAGTTAAACCTCAGATGACATTAGTTAGAATAAATTCTTATCTCACTATAGGTGGATTAAGAATATTTGATAAATTTTGCTGACCTATTTGTTGAGATAGATTGAATTTCTTATCATTATATCTCATGATATGTTAACACTTCAAAAATGAAAAATTCAACTTCATTTCATTAAATAAGAGATGACATGGAAATAGTTCAATGTATGAACAATGGTGAGATTGTGCTAAAACCAAGTAAGTATTTATTCTCATGAAAAATTCTTCATCTTTAGGGAAAGGATTTTGAAAACCAAAAAGGTAATCATAGTACCTTTTTATAAGATGAATCAGATATTCTCATAAATCATCACATATTTATGGATTTTTGGTTGTTAACTTTCTCCAAACCTTGTTTTTTATCACTATTCATTAGAACATGTTATTTATATTTTTCTTCCATATTGATGTTTTAACTTCCCACATATGTTATTTTATGTGGAAAACCAGTGATGAGATACTTTAGATAACCATTATGTTTCTAAATTTCCTTTTTAAAATGTTTTTTTATTATACCTTTTTATGATAAGGGTTTCTATGAAATAAACTTTCAAGTAGTAAACCTTTTATAATCTCGATGAATTTTGAGGGAGAAATTCATTTTAATGTGGGTATAATGTAACACCCCAAGATTTTAAGAGACATATTATTTTTAATTTTTTTGACGTCTTGTGTTGTACACTACACTAGGATTATCTTGCACAATATGCAACACTGTATTAGCTTGATGTATAAATAATACTATACTTGGATTGTGTTACACAAAATTTTGAGTTCTTTTGATATAATTCATTTCATGCAACACAAAGTATAGATTTTTTTCAATGTATAAAAGAAATATTTTAGTATTGTGGTATACGTTACACCAAAGGAATCTTTCACTACACACAACATTGACTTGGCTTTCATTACACACAAGAGTGACCTACATCAATTGCTTGTGTTGCATGTAATACCGAGTTTCACTAAATAATGGTATATTATTAAAATATTATTATTTAATGGGATATAAACTAGAAACTTTGAAAATTAATAACCAAATTTTTAATTTTATATAACATTAAAATTCATCTTATGTATTTTCTAGACATCATATAATAACAAATTCAATTTTTCAAATAAAAAATGTATTTTCCAAAGAAATAAAATTTTACCACCTTTTGAGGGAGAACCATTTTTAAATATAATTTTTTACAATTTTATAAGTTAAATTTGAAATAATATACATTTTATTTGGAATCGGGACATAAAAATTTACCTTGGTAGAAATTTTTCTATTTCTTTGATGAAATTCATATTTTAATGAATAGTGAAAAATACTGCATTTTAATTCAAAACTGCCTTTTCATCTAAATTATTTATATAGTTATATTATATTTTTAATTGGGTTTAAAGATTAATTGGATTATATTTTAATCATTTAATCTAATTCTGGCCATTTTAAGTAATTTCACATTTAAATTGGACATAAATACATGACAATAATTTGATAAATTTTTAGTTCTTAAAAACCCACTTTTTGGTTTTTAACAACGAGAATTAATATTAAATTAATTTCTTCTAATTCTGTGTTTTTAATTATGAAAAATGGATTCTATAGTTGTAATAATTATATATAAATTATTTTAATAGTTTACTTATATTTTTTTGGATATTATGAATAGTAACTACTATAATTTTTATTTACCACATTTAAAGGTTAATCAGTTAAATTAGGGTAACTAAAAAAATGATAATGATAATAAAATTATCCTAACACCTGAAAAAATTATATTAGATGAATTAAAGTCAACCAATATCACCAATGGGTCAGAATTTATTCATTTAATGGACTTTTTTCTGCAAAAGTGATGTAATTATAATTAAAACAAAAGAATGTGACATCATGTCTCTCTCATATATCTTATAAGTATAATAATTTTAATATAGTGATAAACTTGATAGAGAATTAGAATATAAATAGTATCTAGAAAGATAACGAAATTATATACATCGTGTGAATTTATTTAGAATTTTTAGATTTTAAATAATAACTATTAATGATGACACAATTGTGATGTAGAAATTATTTTGTTTATAGAAATATCAAATAAATGGTTTTAAATATATTTAAATAAATTAAATATAAACCAATTAATGTTTTCCATGAATTTTATAGGTGACTATGACATGTTAGGAGTTTATTAAATATTTTTATTCCAATTTATTTTCTATGTGGATTTTATTTAAAGTCAAATAAATGAATAATGTAATAATTGACACTATTGATATTTTATAAAAATAACATAATATTATATTATTTAAAAATCAAAAAAAAATTTAAAAATTACAAATTGAAAATTATATGGTATAAAATTTTATAAAGTATCCAATTATAGAAAATTTGCAACTCATAAGTAAATATTTATAACCCTTTAATATATAGAATATTATTAGAATGAATAAAATTCAATAGATTAAAGAAAGATAAATCAAAATTACAAGGTTTAAAATATGATTAAAATTTGTATAAATATTATTGGTTGAGAGTATTTCAACTCATAATCATCTTATCATAGAAATAAATGAGTTTGAGATCATTATAAATAGAAAATAAATTTATTATAAATTAATATTTCGAGATATTCCAAAGGTTCCCCTCCCCTCTTTTATAAAAGGGCACCTCTCCTTCCCTTTTTATTACACCTCTAAAGCCCTTTAACTTGGTCAAACCCTACCCAAATCTCCTCCCAAATTCCCTCAATTAATCCTAGAGGCCAAACTTTATGAATATATCCTTTTAAGGAGTCCTTTTGTGTATATGAGAAGGAGATACCCGAAAAATATGACTTTCATACACTTATAGAAGAAATCAGACCTAATGAAAGGGAAAATTTTTCAATCTTGTTTTTATCCAATATTATTTATATGTAAGTAATTACTGGGTTATATTTATCATATGCATCCATGTTTCCTAATTATTTAATATTATTTTTATTCTTATAACATTTTATAAAGTTAATTTCACCCTTCGGTGAATTCCTTTTAAACTGTATGAAAGCAATCTTTTGTCGTTATTCGATTTGAGGTACTTTTTGACATTTATGTAAAAAGTATGAGGAAAATGTTTTTTAATAATGTAGAATGATTTTATTTTTATGGTTTCATGACATATTATTTCCATGAAGAACCCTCTACACGTTTTTGAGTTTATTTAAAACTAAATTCGTTTCATTTAAAATTGCGAGACATTTTGAGAAAAGAAAATGTTTTTGAAAAATGAAGGATATTTTCCTCAAGAATTAAGTTAAAGTGTTTTATCAAAATTATTTTACATATAATATTAAATAGGGTTATTATTCTATCCCAATTATTACTATGAATTGATAGTGTTAATGACGAAATGATATTTTATATAGATTATGTTATGATGGAATGACGTTGAAGAAACCCATTTTATTTCTTGGGTTATGATGTGATGAATGATTTTTGTTTTTACAGAAAATATAAAAATGATTTAATTATGACATGGGTGGGACCTATATATTCCTCCAATTCATTGTATAAATATTTATATCTCATGATATAGACATGACTGGAACAAAAAGTAAATCTATTTCAGTAATACAGGTCTAGAATGACAAGTAAATCCATTTTAGTAATATATTGCTGGAATGGAAAGTGAACCCAGTTTAGTAATGGACTTTTTCCACTATGATGGTCTTGGAAGAAATTCCATGGTTACTATAGAAATAATATGATGTTCTTATTTGTTTTCCATAATTATATGTTTTATACGAATGTAATTTTATAATGGTTGTTGTTGCTTTATGATCTTTGCCTTAGATACTACCAAGATTTATTTCATGACTCAAGATATTGATATTTAAAATTTATCTTTATGTTTTTACATTATTATGTTTATGTTTTGTAATATATTTTTGATGCTTACCCTTACTGAGCATTTGATACCACCCATTTTAATGTTTCTTTTCCCCTAGGATTTAAAGAAGGGTATTAAGTAATATGTGTCAAAAAGGGATTCTAGTTATGAAGGATAAAGCAAGAGATTATATAGAAGTTTTATGAACCAGTTCTTTAGGATTTCTACTTTCCAATGGCACTAAACTAATATGGTCTTTGAGAATCTTTTTATGTCACATATTAAGTATTCTACAAAAAAATGTAATGTTTATGTTCATCAATCCTAGTTCTCTACAATCTATGATCGGGATATGAGTATTATCTCATTGTTATGGAGAAATATTCAGAAAGATCTGGTTATAGAGTTATGTTTCAAAACTTCTTATTATCCCCAGATAGAGGTTCTATCTGAGAGGACAATTCAAACTCCAGAAGAAATGGTAAGAGTTTCTCTAAGGATTTTAATTGTGGTTGGGTTCAGCACCTACCTTTGGTGGAATTTTATTATAATAATATATTTAACTCCAGTATTTAGTTGGATCTTTATGAATCCCTCATTGGAAAGAAGTACAAAACTCAAACTTTCTGGGATGAAGTTAAGGAAAGAGAGCTATTAGGACATGATCTTATTGATGAAATGGCTGGAAAGGTGGGATCTATTCGATAACACATAAGAGCAGCTCAGAGTCGAAAAAAAGTTATGATGATAACTGATGAAAATACCTAGAGTTTGAAGTGGGTGAACATGTGTTTCTATGAATATCACCCTGGAAGAGTGTAATGAGATTTGGAAATAAGGGAAATATAAGACCTAAGTATATTAGTCCTTTTGGAATTCTAGATTATATTGCGATGTTAGTACATCGATTAGTGCTGCCACCGAATCTCTCTCAAGTTCATGATGTGTTCCATGTATCTATCCTAAGAAAGTACATAACTGATCCTTCACATGTAGTAAACTCAGAAGTTGTACCCCTGGAGTAGGATCTTTCTTATGAAGAATAACCAATAGAGATTCTGGATCGTAATGAAAAAGTTCTATGAAACAGGATCGCTCACTTGGTTAAAGTTTTATTGTGGAACCACCAATTTATAGAAACTATGTGGCAACTTGATGATGTGATTAGGTAGAGTAATATGCCTCTATTTGTAAGCAAGTGATGAATTTAGAGGGTGAAATTTAGTTTGGGTGGGGGGGTTGAATGTAACACCCATATATTTTTATGAAATATTTTCTTTGAATAATTTCAATCCTTCAATAGCTTGAATTGAATGAAATCATGAGTTTAAACGAACCATGAGATGGCCTTAGTATAAAATGACCATTTAAAACTATCAGTTAGGTTAGCGGGAATAAATATAACTAACTTATGAAAATGTATGGTGAATCTATTGGCTACTAAATATTTATGAAAAAATATAAATAAATTATATAATTGTATTTTTGTATTAATGAATTAAGTGAATCACTATTAGTAAATGAAATTAATGAAATATATATGTTATATAATTAATTAAATATTTTTTATATTTATCCAATAGATATTTTTGTTATAGGGTCCGAGTAAACTCTATTTTATGTATAAAAACCAATATTTGTCCAAAGGTAATTTTACACCTTTTAATGGAGAACCCCTTTAAAATTAATATTTTGAAACATTAATAATTTTTATATGAAAAAATAATATTTTATTTGAAATAAAAATATAAAAATTTACTTTGGATGAATTTTTAATATTTTTCTATTAACTTTCATGTTTTGTTGAATAACAAAAGACACTAAATTTTAATTCAAAACAACTTTTTTCATGGAAATAATTTGAATTGTTAAATTATAATATTAAATAGTTTTGAATTATAAATAGAATATATTTTTATCCTTCAATATAACTTATTTAATTATAATTAATTTTATATTGAATTCGAATGTAAAAACATTTCAATCTTTTGCAATGTTTTAACTTTTAAAACTTGTTCTCTATTTTCAACACTGGGATTAATTTTAAATTAATTAATGCAACTTATGTGATTTTATTTTTCAAAAATGGATTAAATATTTGGAATCAGTAAGTCCAAATTATTTAAATACCTTACTTTCATTTTGGGTCATTATGAAAAGTAACTTCACTATATTTTTATTAATAGAGTAAAAGGGTAAATCAGGTAATTAAGGGTAAAAATAATATTATTAAATTATCTTAATAGTTGTTTTAATATCATTGAATGATTTTTTTACCTAAATCATTCTTTGGTTGAAATGGTGTCCTTTTGAAGCCACTTGGATGAGATTAGGATATTTAATTTATTTTATTTAAAGAAAAATTAAATACATCTTACTCAAATTTTAATAAATATATAATTTTCAATATTTGGTAATAAAGAAAAAAATCAATTATAAGTACTAATTTTAAATCTAAAATGTTTTTATTTATCATGAAAATTTATTTTTAATTTTTATGAAGTAATTAATTACCTTAAAGACTTATACTTTATTGGTACAGAAATTATTTAATTGAAGAGAAATCAATAAAATTATTATTATTAAAGTGATAATAACAAATAAAAGACCAAAAAACATGACCAAATATTATTGGTCGAGTATATCTCAACCATAACCATCCAAGTTCATAGTTATTGACCATTTGTATCCTTATAAAAGAGATTATGACACTTATATTATTTTATTTAATGTGATGTAAAAGTTGTCACATTCATGTTTTCAAAATTATAACATTTTTAATGTTAGATTTTCCAAAAGATAAATTTGACTAAATGTATTATTATTAAATCAAGTAGATTTATCTTAATCATAGTAATCTATATTTATTTTTTATTCAAAAAATATGTATATTAAATAGTTATATAAAATGGATGTAGTAATTATTTTATTAATGGAGATAAAAATTCATTGTTATTAAAATATTAAAATAAATATAATTTGTGATAATATGCCCAATTAAATTTATAGATGACTTTGACCTCATAGAGATATAATAAAATAGATTTATGAAGTTTCCCTATTATCTTAATTTTTTTAAAAATCAATTAATTGAATCGTGTCAAAATTGACACTATTGATTGTTTATCAAAATAAAGTTTTATTAAATTATTTAAAGATCATAAAACATATTTTAAAATATATAATAATTTTGATATGGTTAAAAAAGTTATAAGTTATTTATTTATTATCTAATTAAAATAAAATAAGTAAATATTTCACAATTTTAATATTTAAATATTTGTCACCCTAGTTAAAAATTAAATTGAATAACAAAGTGTATATTAAAATATTATGTTTTAAATTAACATAAAAACATTTCAAAAATTTTATTGGTTTATGATATTACAACCATATATCATCACATATTCAAAATTGGTACATTTTGGAGGTTTTTGGGTAGGGTTTTATTTTATTATAAATTATTATTTATGAAGTTTACAAAAGTTCCCCTCACCTCAATTTTACAAGGGCACCTCACCCCTCACATCTTCACTTCACTTAGAGCCTTCATCCTCAGCCACCCCCGCACAATTCCCTTAAAAGCTTTTATAATTAAGTTATATAGGTTATGTTATTCCTCAAAGACCAAATCCAATGATTTAGGAGGAGATTTAGAGGGAACACGATGGAGAAGAGGAGGTTCAGATACATATGAAGTATATTAGACCTAAGGTAATAGATAATTTTAAAATCTCATTATTATCTGAGATTGTTTATACATAAGTTTTTACTAGGTTATATTTATCATCTAGTTCCATGTTTCCCAATTATTTATTCCAAAATATACTTTCTTCTTAAATTTTTTAGAGATAATTTTACACTTTAGTTATTTTTTATTAAACAGTATGAAAGTAATCTTTTATAGTTTTCAATAGGAAGTACTTCTTGAATTTTCTTACTAAAGTATGAGGATAATTTTTGAATCTTATTCATCATGAGTGGATATTTATGTTTTCATAATGCCTTATTTCCATGAAGCTTTCTCTACATGATTTTAAGTTTATTTTCAATTAAATTGTTTTCATTTAAAATTGGGCAGCATTTTGAGAAAAGAAGACATTTTTAAAGAAGAAAGGAAATTTTACTCAATAATTAACTCTAAGTGTTATATCAAAATTATTTTCCATATAATATGGAATTATTTTACAGGGTTATGTTTCATGTATAATATCTTTATTGTTCCTGTGATTTGATTACTTTTATAATGGAATTCAATTTATGAAATCCATTTCTTTTACTTGTATTATGTTCTAGTGGAATGATGTTTAAAGAAACCCATTTTATTTCTTGGGTTATGATGAATTATTTATGTTATTAAGTAAAATTTATGAATATTTTCATTATGAAATTTATGGGACCAATATTCCCCTCCAATGCATTTGGTAAAGATTTATATCTCATGAGATAGACATGGCTGGAATGGGAAATTATATCAGTTCAGTAGTAAAGGGCTAGAATGAGGAGTGAACTCAGTTTAGTAATATAATTTTTCTTCTATGATGGTCTTGTAAATGATCCTTGACTAACTTGAAATTTTTTTGTATTCTAATGTGTATGCCACAAAATTTCATGTCTTATGTTATGAATTTTGGGATTACATTCATTGATTTTAATGAACTTTTATGATATATACCCTAGAATAATATCATTATCCTTCATATGAAGAATGATATTTTAAAATGTTATGTTCTTATGCCTTATGATTATGATAGGATCGATATCACCCCTTTTTACCCCTACTGATCATTGGTCTCACACATTCTTATGTTTCTTTTCCCCAGGTCATGAAGAAGGGTATTAAATAAGATATGTTAAAATGGGGTATAGTTATAATGAAATATGTGGAAGACAATGAAGATTTCTTATGAACCAGTTGTTTATGTTTCTTAGTTTCTCAAGAAACTTTACCTATATATTCCTATTGTTGATTTATTATATTTTTTAATGAATATGATTCAATTTCTAAAAAATATCAATATATGTACAATATGGGTCGTTATAGGGATAAGAAGATGTTATGAATGAATATAGAAGTTTATTTTTAACTTAATTAATTTATTTTAATAATACTTATTTTTTAGTTTTTATTTATTGTATAATTACCTCAAATGCTATCATAGTTTCGATATAGTGTTGGTAAAAAAAGTGAAAAAATTAACATAAATTTTTAAAACATTAAAAGTAATGTATTTAAAATGAATTTAGTGTAAAAATAATTATATATAAAATAATAATTCATTTCTGTTGGTGAAAATAATTAGATTTATAATTTTATATTTTTCATTATTTCATTAATGTTAATTTAAATTAATAATGTCCAAGTGACATTAAATATATTTCCTGTTTAATAATATTTTATTAAATTAGTTAATAAACATAAAAATCATGAAAAAGTAAAAGTATGATCAGAAATTTTCTTAAATTTTCTTTTCTTTTTATGATAAAGTTTTATCATTATAAGTAAAATTATAACCCTTGAATATAGAAAGAGTCGTAACTACCATTAATGTTAAAAGATTTTAATGAAGGTTTTAAACTAAATGATAAGGTTTAAAATACCAATTAGAACTCTCTAGATTTTATTTTTTGAATGTATTTCAACCATATAATATCTTATATTCTAAGTTAAGTCTTAATTGTTCCACTTTCATGGAAAATGAATTTATTTTATTTAAGTATTTTTATTAACTCCAAGTGTATCCTTTCATTCACTATAAAAGGCACCACCTCTCCTCTATTATATACACCACCTAGAGCCACTTATATTTATGAAACCCTAAAAAATAAATTAAAAATCATTATAAATGTTATATATGTTATGTTTTTCCCAAAATACCAACCCTAGTTTCATTATAAGGATATCTAAAGGAGTTATTTCAAATATGCGGTAATCATCTTAACTAAGAACGTTCAATTTTCTTATTCCTTTTCCACCTTAAATTAATTAATAACTATTATTATATAAGAAAAACAGTATCTCCTATTTAGTTAGATATTATTTTTTAATGTAATTTAATTTATCCATCTTTGTTACTGCAAAATGAGAAATAAATCCATCGCATGTGTGCATGACTGACTACTGCCCCATGAAATACTGTAATTTTTTTTCCATTACTGCCTCACGTGGGATGTAATAATGATGGAACTAATGAATATATATGATAATTATGAAATAAAAATTTTATAATTATAATATATAAAATAATTCCTTATCCTTCCACCCATTAAAAAATGATAACGTCGCTCTTGTGTACGTACGACCTAACATCTCCATGAATTGATATGATTTATATTTACTGTACATTTATCCGGAATTATTTTAAATATGTATATAATAAATATTTATTATTTTTAAATCATTATTAAAATTTTATTGCTGATATAACCATGATCAATATATTTGGAACATAAATTATGAATCAAAATATACATGAAAACGAAGCATTTAACACTTAAAAAATGATAATAATAAAAAATTATTAACAAATATTTGATAATAAATTATAAATGAACCGTATATGATACTATAGATATGATTATGGTTATATTTTGTGATTATAATAAATATAAATTTATTATACACAATTTTAAAAGAACTTATGAGGCATATCAAATTTGAGGTAAGGGATTTCATCTCAATTTCTACTCTATTGAAGTATATTTTGTATAATAATCCTATTTAATTTTTTATTTAAATTATGACACATTTTTTCATCTAACACGAATATATATTTATTAATAACGATTAATTTTTCAATTCATGTTTACACTTTCAAGGGGTTACACTTTAAAATTTACCAAATTGGGAAGAATTTATTTCACAATCCCATTATTCTGGGATTGATTATATATTAATTTGACTAATAATTATAATTTATCCTTCCCAAAATTCACATATTTTCTAATCCTATCGATATTTAATGATTTTACATGTATTCTTATAAATTTTCTTCTCCTTGGAACTTAAATCAAGAAAATTAATGTTAAAATAGATACTAATCTTATTTCTATTTTGATCAATTATATTTTTCTTTTATGTCCATGTATTGCAATATTATATTAAAATTTTAATATTTGTTCACTAAAACTATTTATTATTGGAATTTTATGTTATCCTTGAATGTTAACAAGGTTTTAAATTAAAATTTATAATTTTTTATAAAATTTTAAATTTTAATTTTTTTTTACAAAAAATCTTAAAAAATGTTTCTTTTTAAATGTATAAAACATTAATAGATTTTGTTGCTACCAGAACAATTTTATACTATTTAGCTTACTCTATATGTTTTCAATGGTTTTACAAATAAAATTATTTAATTAAAATTTATTTTAAATGTTTCTATTCCATTTTTTTCTATTCAAGAAAAGACAAGATTTTACTACAAAGTTTTATGATGAATTGATTTTCATATTTTATCTATTTTTAATTTTTTCTATTTGAATTTTTCTTGAAACATTCACTTTCTTGTGATAATTTTTCATTGTAAAGTATATATTTCTGTCAACTATCCAAATTCATTGTATCATGGTTATGATTATTATCTCAACTATATAACACCTCTAAATATGGTGTTTTGATTTTAAATTTATTCGATTAATTGAGTAAATATTAATATTCCATATCATTTACTCAATATGGGTATTTTTTATAAGAACTATTATCTATGAATTGATTTTATCATTTAATATTTGAGAAATTAATTGGGATTGAAATGAGATGTGAGACCTTGTTATAGATATCCCCTTGATGCATTGATAGGTCTAATGAGCCAAAAATTTTGGACAAACATATTAAATGGGATTTGTGTGTATTCGTAACCATCGATCAATCTATCTTGGAACAAGGATGTGATGGTAAATATATCATGATGTCTAATATCATGATGTCCAACTTTAATCATTTTCTTCATTGAGAATTCAGTTATCATCATCCATGAGATTACTGCATTTATATTTTCCATGGATGAATTTCTTGGGCAACCAATTAATTAAATTACATGTTTTTTCAGTTATTTTTCCTTACCATATTGATTATGCGTTATTTACTCATGATAACTTCCACTGTAAATGAATCTTAATTAGCATAAAATATCACCCTTTATTTGTAATCTTTTCCCTAAAATATAAATAAGTATATTAAGAATAATATATAGTTTTCAACAATGTTTCCTGTGATATGTGTTTTTATATTTAAAATTTAATATGAGAATAACGTATTTATCTTAATTTTCAAGAATACTAAATAGATTGATCCTTTGTGATGTAATCCCTTATATCTTATGATAATGTAATAGAGTATACATTGACTCTTCATTACTGGATTTGGGCTTGTTTCTTTTATTTTTGGAAAGTAGGTGGTCATTCCATGATAAGAAGGTCACATCACGACTCCGTATTTTTTCATTTTTGATTTTTTTAGGTGAGATATGGGTTGCATTATGAAAGTAGAGGTCTCACTGAAACTAAAGAAAAAAATCAGGATCATTTTCTAGTGAAGTTTCAGGAATAAAATTCATTTCATGAAAGGATTCACATGGGTGGTTGTACTATGACAAGGTAAGGTCACACAAAGACATGAACCTGGGTAGTGAGGCAACAATTGATCTTGGGAGACTGGTGACACCATGATAAGAGGGTTAGATCATGGTTATCCTATACTTATTTCTAATTTTAAGATTTCTTATCCTCACCCCTATTCAGTTATAATGTATTTTGGACAATATTTCCCCCACACTTATTTATACTACCTAGAAAAATTTTCTAGTAATATATACCCTCATCCTCATTATTCCATGGATTCTTCTCCATAATCCCATGTGTTTTTGTGAGTTTAATCAATTATTTATTCCTCTAAACTTCTACCTACTTCGATTTCACTATATTTTATTTCTGCAACAACAAACCTAATCATAATATGGGATGAATTTACATTTTGGGATAGATTTGTTTATGGGGTTTTGGTTAGATAAGGTTTTTATAGGGAATTTCATTGTGATATTGTGCTTCTTCCATCAAATGTGATTGGTTTTACATAGTTTTATGTAGATGTTTCTATGAAATTATTTTATTTAATATTTCATGGAGTGATTGAATGTTTCTTAATTATTTCTTTTTATTTTATTCTAATATGTGACACCCATGAAGGGTTCATAAAATGTATCAAATTTTTTCATTTAATTTTTATAGAAGATTTTAATGAAATTATTATTTCAATTTTGAGTTAAAATATAATTTATGTTTTTTTTGGAAATATATAAGAATCTATTTTAAATGAATTTTAAGTTCAAATGAAATGTTATGCACCTATTTCTATATACAAAGGGGTCCGGACCAAGTTTTTAAGGGTTGATTTTCAATTAAAGTTGCATTTGGTTTTCAAGTCACTCATATGGGAGGGAAAACTTGTTTTTAAAGTACTGACCATTGTGTGGTTTTCAAAGGATATTTCATAAGAATATGGTTTTGTTTTCAAATATTGGTTTGAAATAACTAGTTGTAAATTTATAAAAAATCAACATTTTAATGATTGTACACCATTATTGTACACCCCTTATTGTTAATCCTTTTTTAGTCTTTGAAAACTTTTAAAATATATGAATTTATTATTTTTTAATGTTTATATGATGTAGAAAATAGAATATTTCTAGAGATTGAATTGGAGGTGAGATTATGTTTATTATTATTGCTATATTAATTATCTATATAATTACCATTTATTGTTTTATTTCTCACATAAACATTATGAATATCATGGTAACTGAGGGTAAAGAAGTGAGAGATACATTTTGTGCCATACTAGTACAAATTGTTATCAGACTAGTGACCTGGTTTAGATTGTGCTCTAGCCAAGGGAAGGCACCTGATGAGAGTTATTCATGTTTATATAATTTTGTAAATCCATACTATTGTATATTATTGGTTTACTTGTTTCATTGTTTAGATTGTGCTATGGACAAGGGAATTCCCCAATGAGAGTGATTTATGTGTCCATATGGATCAGAATACAAGATATCCCAGATAGTTGATTCCATGTGTATATACTTAGAGAGGGTACTATTATAGTGAGGGCTTGGCCTCCGAGCAGTGGCTCACCCTTTTCTTACAGAGCTAGGGTTTTCATCGGAACCAATCTGGAGGGATGGGGGATTGACCATTTTCAAGGTTTTTCTCTTGGAATCGTCTCCACCTTCCTCTCTCATGGTCCTAGGTTTCTTTATCTCTCTCATAGGTTTTGGATCTCTCACAGGTTTTGGAGTTCGGCTTTCATGATGGTGGTTGGTCTGAGGATTGTTTCATTGAGTCGTAGTGTCGAGGTGGAACTACCCTCAATCCTCACTGGTTCCCCCTATTTTGCTTGTATTCTCACTCAATTCAGCCTCCGGTGCATCTTCCTAGTTCAGTTAAACTCAGATATGTGGCTGTAGTTTCAGGTGGAGGATGGTGGGATTGTTGTGGCATGGCTCGTTCCAGCAACCGAGTTGCAGAATTGAGGCAGACTTTGATGCTTGTTATGATATTGAAGTGTTCTCTATTTTTCTACTTCTGATGGTTCACGCCTAAGCCGTATTTGAACAATTATGGAAACCGATCCTATTTTTGGTTTTCCTATGAAGTTGATTTTTATTGAATCTGATTTTATTTCTTGGGGTTTTGTTGATGCTGGTTTTTGTCATCCATGAATAGTTTTCATGGGTTGTGATTTTGTTTTGAGAGATCAGTGGTCTGCAACTCAAGGATTTATGCTTCCAGTCCTTCTACAAGGAGTTGTTCTAGATGAGGTTCTAAGCAGAGATTTTTCGTCAGACCATTACTATTCGGAACTGGATGTTTGGGTGGGTATGAATTTTTCCATCCTTACCAGGTCCATGAATTTTTTCAAGGGATAGCTAGACAAACAGAAATGCGAAGATGGAAGTTGGATTTAATGATTTTTTATGCTGAGGAGGGGTTTTTTCCTTGTAATATTTAAATTTGATTTTTATCTTTTGGTCATTGGGGCACTGTTTGTTTTAAGTCTTTGATTTCATGCAAGGATTCCCCTAATACCTTAAAATAGGGTTTATGCTTTTAATAAAAAAATAATTTTCAATCAGTTAGTCATGTTAGGACCTATAAAGTTTCCCATGACCCTTTTTAGTTTATATGTTGTTATAATATTTGATAATTCTATTACACACTTTGTTTCTATCCCCTCATACTCTGATTATCTTTGTTAGACCATTATTTGTTTTTATTACTTTTATTATGATTTATTGATTTTATATTTACTATTATATTTATATTATTTCATTATTTATGATGTGATTTACATGTCAACATGTTATTAAAAGGTATTTTGTAAAAGTCTATAAAAAAATAAAAAACTATTTGGTGTGTTTTCATCAGATCAGAAGTCAATATATTTTAATTATTCTAATTGTTTTTCATTTATATGGGGGATTCCAACCCATGGTTGATAAAAAGAGGATTTGAAAGAAAGATTTTAAAAACAAGTTTAATATATTTATTTGGGTTTATGTCATGCTTTTCAAACTATATGAGTTAATTTTTTTCAAAAAGGTTTTACTATATGTTTTTAAAAAAGGGATGAAGTATTTAACTTGTTTTCTATATGCTTTAAAATTGGAAAACCTACTTTCTAAATGATGTTCATTCTAGAATTTATGAATATTTATATAAAAATAATTTCATAGACTCTTTGGAAAAATATTTATTGGATCATTTAACTCATGCCTTGCATACATATCCTTGTGTGCCTGTATGTAGTTCACATGTTTTTATATAGGTGGTCAATTTGGTATATCAGGTTAGATATCATTCAGGTAGTGTATTGATAGATATTTTGGATCTGGTGAGTGACCGTGGGACACCGATTTATGTATCATATGGGGTATTAGGTTTATGGTTTATTTTATAATGATTATGTATCGGCCAATTCGGCTCAGGCTATTTTATTTTTATCCTTTCCCATTTTGATTCAGGTGATGTATTGCTTATCCTATGTAATATTAAATCTAGATGACTATTTATTATTATTATGTTATGAAATGGGAGTAATAACTACTATTGATTATGTATAATTTGGATGTTTATATTATTATGGAATATTTTTGTTATTTATTAATATAAAAAATTTATTTAACATGAAAAGAAATCCAATGTATAACCCCACATGAAGTATTTTAGGTTGATTGTTATTTGTTTTATTATTATTACTTAGTTGTGAAACCATTCCCAATTGTTATTTCATTTGACACCCTATTACTTTTTTAGTCTATGGTGATCTAGAATACACTTTGTTCCATGTTACAAGCCAGTATAGATGATGTGTTAGGTCTACCAAGATCGGTTTAATACAATGTAAGTGTGGTGATTGAAATATCCATTTATTGGGACTCTGATTACCATATTGTTGACTCAGTACTTACAATAACCAGTTACAATAAACGTGTATTGGTACACACATCATATAATAATGATCTATTGATCTCCATGTACATATTTAGTCACCTCCCTAGATATTATTAATTTCTTGTGGCCCATCAGTCTTTTTAAAATGTAGCATTCTTCCACATAGACTACCTTCTAGGATTCTAAGATAAAGACATGATGTTCCCATCCCAACCATTCAGAATATTTTAAATTATCATGTAAGAAATTATTCTTTTGTCTAGGGTAATGTTCATGAGGTTTTTCCACTATATTTATAGGGAGACATACCTCAACTTATTGTGTAGTTAGTATACCCACCTTTCATGATGAAGAATGATGTTTTATGTCATGTTGTGTGACTTATTATTAATATGGGATGAGATGAGGAAACACGTATGATGAGTCTCTTTCATGTGTTTTGGTAAAATAAACTACATATATTATGGGATGATCTAGAACCTCAAGAAGACTAAGTCTATAATGAGAAGATATTTCTAGTTTTATACATTATTTGGATTCCTTTTGATCATATGGTAGTGAAAAAATCTATTCTTCTACAGGGTGTTGTGGGTTTGTCATAAACCTTGATCCTCTGAACCATGATGATGTGACCCTTTCAAATATATAGTTTTAGAATATTTTTGAGATGTTTACATCATAGTGATGTTGAGATCCATTCACATTTCAAATCCATTGGAGTTTAAGTAGGGAATCTTGTCAGTTATTGAGTTTTCATTGTGATTTTCTGATATCAAGAGGAACTTAATTGACATGATTTCTGAATGGTTTTTTCATGTATGGATTTTCAAGTGTATTATCTAAAGATAAATCTAATCAGGTGTTATCCCCCAATGTATCCACATTATTACAGGGGATCTGGAGTGAGCCTTGGTGATGATGAGGAGTTTATTATCTTTGTGGTGTATTGGAATTATGGTTGAACCAATCATACTTCATGAAATGGTGCTATGGGAATTCCATACTTCACCCTTAGTGGTGTACCCTATAGTGAAAAAGATATAATATGACATATGTGATTAGTTTGGGCTGGAATGTATGAAGAAAAGTGTTTCAATGTTTATTTTATGGAGTGTCAACCATCATTAGGTCTAGACCGAGCAACATGTCCTAGTTGGTTTGGACCAATAATTTGATATGTAGTTATGAATGTGGGATGAAATATTTATGGTTTATGTGATTTGGATCCATTGTATATGGATAGGTCATAATGTTATCTAGGTGATCATTGACCTACTAGAAAATTTGTTCCACTTATAGTCTACTCAGAAATAGAGTTTTACAGAGGGAAATAGATTTTTGTATGTATAGGATATTGTAGGTTATATAAGATACCCTAAATGATAATTTTTGACTAAGATGACCAATTTACATCATGTTTGTGAAGATGGTTATTTGAGGTTTTCTTGACCTAGTTATGGATGAGTAAAACATCACACCATAAAAATTATTTCTAGAATAGGAAACTCATTTTAGTTATTGAGGATATGTTAATTTTTTTTGTGATGGATTTCTGTTAGAGTTGGGATGATCACTTTCCTGTAATGGAGTTCATATAAAATATTATTCAATACTCCACCTTTAGAATGGATCCTTTCAATGACCTATATGAGATATTCTTTAGGTTAAACCTTTGTTGGAAAAGGCAATATTGTCCTTACTGAAGGTGCCAGAGTTGTTAATGGTGATGGTGGAGAAGGTACAAGTGATCCAGGAGTGGATGTGGCCACTCAGATCCATTGGAAGTCCTATGTAGATTGATGATGAATAACCTTGGAGTTCTATGAGGGATATAATTTGTTCTTAAAGGTATACCCATGGTTTAGTATTTTGTGATTTTTTTGGGGGAGGAAAGATACCACTAGGGTTCATTGCTTTATTTTAGATCCCACACAAGGTTGGTGAGGTTACTTTCAACCAATAATTTCATCCACAATAGGACCATGTTTATGATGTCTTCTATATGTTTTTGTTAGTAAATATGTGTACAAAACATCAAACATCATTGAATGGGGGTGATATGGGAATCAAGGACGGGGACACCTTCTTAGAGTAACCAGTAAAAATCGAGGATTAAAAGGAGATGAATCTTCAAGTGTGAGTTATTCCTCTAGTGCACATCCTTTGGTATCATATGAATCATTGTGATATCTCCTTAGATCTTGATAACCATATACGGACTTAGTACTTTCCCCTTTTGTAGTAAGTTGTGTTTTTTAGAAAAAAACCTTAAATATAGGGATGATTCAGTGACTATGCATTGATTTTTCGAAACATATTTTAAATAATATTTTCAAGCTTATTCACTGTGCCTGTATGGAATTTTGGGCATTGTAGAGCCTTGGTACTGATATATTTAAAATATTATATTAATTATATTTTAGGCACATATTCTCATGGGAATAATTAATTTTCTTAAAAAAAGAGCCTCGTATGGGAAATATAATACCATAGTTTTATTCGTAATGAGATTTCAATCCTATAATCAATGTGTGTTTCATTCACACTAGTTTTGTTGAGATTGGGGTTTAATGGGTGGAATTAATTAATTAACTAATTGAATTAATTAATTAATTAATATAATAATTGTTGGATACCCTAAATTCATATTATAAAATCATCCTTATGAACTCTAATTAGATTTAATCATAAACCTTAATTATATAGGATAAGAGAGAAGTAGTCATGGGAAATATAGATATCTCGTAGACTCAATGTATGAAATTATTTATCAGATATTTTTAATGATACCTAACATAAACACATTCTCCTTTAATGATCTATGTTTTTGAGGGTTAGGGATTTTTTATTTATTTTATTCTCTATTTTTCATGATTTTGAGCACACATTATCTATTATAGATTTTATTTCTCTATATCATGGGCTTTTAAACTTACATGCTTCTATTTTTATCCAAAAAATCTAAGTTTCCACAACAATTTTCAATTGTTTTATGAATTTTTTATCCAACTATCGGTCGTCGGACTTCACAACATCCACCACTAATTCCCTGAATTATTTTCTCTATATTTCCTTTAACCATTTCTTTATGTGTTTATTTTTGACCTTCAATTAAGCTAACATTGGGATAAATATTGTCCTAGATCATCAAATATTAAAAATTTGTGACCCTTAGTGTTTGATTTACGTTCAATAACAGAGATGAGGCTTCTGGAATGATCACTGGATGATAAAGGATCATAGTAGAAGAATGTTGGTATTAATTCCCATAGGTAATTTCTAAATCATGCATCATAGGTTTATGATCAATTAATTAAAACTTTTTTCATACAAGAAATTGGAGAAAATCAACCATTGGTGGAGCATTATATATGGAAGAGAAGTTTGGTGACACATAGAGCCTGATTGGGGGTGAGAATGGAAATAACAAGTGGTTTCTATGCATTCTAAAAAATATAGGCTTTAAGATATTAGCACGCAACATGAATTTATGAGTCACATTTCATCTAGTTACTAGGAAATGACTACTACGGGTTTGGGTGGAGATAAATATCCCACATAGTGTAAATCAAGTGGAATAAGTCATGTAATCTTAAGTAGGACAACATGGTTTGTTCAAGGAGTACACATCTAGATGGCCATTTTTCCCACGCTCCATGTAAATTATGACAAAAAAATATGTACCTCTATCCTTTCATGTATTTGACTCCTATATAGTAAAAACCAAGTGAGTCAACCAATTCCACATGCCATGTTTCATCTAGAACGCACCATTTATGTTGAAGCTTTCATGGAACATGAAATAGTTGTACATTGAAAGTACTTTTTTGGTACCAAAAAACATAACACCTATTCAAAATACCTTTTATGTAGATCCATACATTCAATATATTGAGGTAGTAAAAAGGAATTATTTCTCAAAATATTTATACATCATGTATTCTAAATTTACATGTAATATATTTTCAAAATCCTTTATGAACATTCATATATCCTTTATTGAGGAATATCTTTTATAAATTGAATACTCTATACTGATTATTTTTCTATATCAATCCTAATAGTTTGTTCTGTTTAGTAATCCTAGAAATTTTTTAGGACATGATAGGAAATTATCAGGTTTACATTTGTTGGCTAGAAAATGGGAATCAGGCATGGTGATATGATCATTCATGGGTCAAGTACCTCTCTCTAGTCTATTAGGTACTACCCCTATATACTGCAAGCTATTATCATATTCTACGTTATACTATCATCTTTTGTATTCTATCATTGTCTTTTGTGTTCTAGACTTTCCCACCGTGTGCTCCTCCCACCCATTGTGTGCAACTCTCATCGGTTGTGCACTTTCAGATGACGCACAATTCCTCTTTGGTGGTTCCCTAGAGGTGTTATGAGTTATATAATTTTGGGTTGTTTATATTATTAGTGTTGTGTAATAAATTATCCTATAGTTGGATATAAAAAGTGAGGCATTATCATATATCCTAGGTTCTTTCACTTAAAGTATATCTAGGTTTTTAAAGGTTTCCTTTCTTTATTTTATTATGGTTAGAGATGGTTGAATTTCATATTTTTCCTTTAGGGGTTTGGGGTGTCTTATTTGGTCTTTTTATACTCATCCTTAAATGAGTTTCTTCACTAACATGTGTCATGTCTTATGAAGATAACATTTTTATGGTGTAATCATTATTGAATGTGGTGTTAGTGGGACATAGTGGAACATAGAGGTTGTGGAAACAGATGATGGTCTTATCAGGATATATTTAATTGCATGAACATTTCTATCTCAACTGTTAGATTGATTTACTTTTTTAGATGTTGAGAATGTGTCTTGAACCATTTTATTATGGATTATATAATAGTTTTCATTGGTATATCTGAGAATTTCCCATATTGATTATATATAATGTAGTTAGTTTTATTGTCCAATTATTCTTTTTTATGTCCTATGTGGGGGGTTTGATTTGTGTTCATGTGCATTTGGATAAGTAATCCTACTATATGCAATTTTTATTCACTTTTTTTCCACCATCTTCTAGCCCATTAGAGGTAGGATTAGGTTAATACTCTCTATTCACCATTACCTAAGAAGGGTCCAGGTGGGTTAGTTCATGTCCTGGAATGTGCCTATTATACACTATGATAAAGAATTTTGGTCATATATTCTTAATTTCATGATAATATTTCTCAATAATTATGTTCTCCCAACATTCAATCGTAAAAAATAATCTATGTTGCATTGGTATGATGTTTTTAGACCATAATATATATTTTTAAGAATATTGTTATATTATTATAAGGATGTCATTATACATGATAACTAATTTAATCTTTTAATTGGTTAAATTATGCAAGGTTGTTACCATATAAGTAATATATTAAAAATTCATAACACCATCATGGTAAAAATAAATCATGAATTTTTCAAACTATATACATGATATAATAATTGCAATATACTTTTTAAGATCAGTAAAAGTAACCCACTCTCAGAAAACTTCAACTTGAACTATAGCCATCTTACTAATACTCAACATGTTCATTATAATATGATATTAATTATTCTACTAAGACTTGAATCTGGCCAGTCATAATTCGATATACGAACTTATGTTAACTCTAATTTCCATGATTCCACCTCTGGGAAAGATATAATTATTTTAGGTATACATTTTCTCCACTCCCAAAGACCAGGATCTATGGTTCTTCCAAAATCATTATAATATTATCACAATATTGATTATCATGATAATAAAACACTTTCTTTGTATAAATATAAGATTAGGAACTAAGTTTCTTTTTATTATACTTTTTTACTTATAATAAAAGCTATAACATATTTATATATTGTTGAATTGGAAACCATTGGCTTTAATAAAAATATTTTAGTCATTTTTTTGATGAAATATGATAATAAATCAAACAAATATAATTAAAATCTATTTTTTATGTACATTTGATAACTATATCTATTTTCTTTCCAGGTATCAGGAACTTGTCCCCTATACTTTCTCAAATACTATTACATAGTTTAAAATGATTCATTGAATAGTTTTCAAAGATTTATTTGATATTTTTATTCCATCATATATGTATTGGAAATATAAAAACTAGTAAATGACATGAAATAAATGACATATACTATTTTTGAATAATATGGTGTTTTACTCATTTTTTTAATATAATCATATATCTTAAAGAAATTATTATAGAGATATTTATCCATGTTAGAAAGGAAAAAATTCACTCTCAGATTATTACAACTTGTTTTTTTTCGAAACCTTTTCAATTTATTCACTTTGAATTAGTCCAAACAACCTATATATTAAATCTCAAAAAAAAATTTCCCCTACAATAAGGGTTTTTAATTTTAATAATTAATAGAAGGATATTTTCAACTAATTAATTATAAAATATTATACTAATATTTGTTTTTATATATTATTAGTATATTTCACTTAGAGAACTATTGATATCCTAGTATCCTCTTGTAGGAATATTTAAAAAAATAATCCAATGATTTAATTCCGGATATAATGTAAAAATAGGCTATTTTATATTTATAAATTATATTGGAAACTTCTAATTTCATAAACCCTTTTGGTAATATCTAAAAATATATTTTATATGTTTTTAGTTTTTAAATTTAGTCCCTCAATATAATAACCGTGGAATGTTTCTAAGAATTTCAGAATTTATAATGGGTTTCATCAATCTATTGGTTTAAATTTTTCTCCACAATGAACACATTTACATATCTTGAAACCATTAACTAACAATATTTATTTATAGGTATTCACTTTACCTTCTGCATATATCTATTTATTTAATTATCTTTTAAACCAAGTAGAATTTACATTAACTGTATATTTGACCAAGATACATACCTGAAATTGGTACATGGAATCAATTTCAAAATTCATATCCACTTTTCCATTATTATGTTATGTTATATTTATTTCTTCCTTATAGGATAAGGATTTATTATTCTTAATGAATAATATACGATATAATTTGGGAGTTATAAAATTATATCTATTAGGTTTTATCTTACCTATGCATTATATATATTTGGAAAATTATTTTCCATGAATTATTGTATAAATTGTTCCTATATAAACTACCAATGAATCTTGATCATTTACTATATAAAATCCTTTATTTCTCCCACTATCTCAAATAGTGATGTGTTCTATTCTTATAGAAATATAGTATTTGACTTGACTGTTAATTGTTCATCTCAGGGATTTAAAAAATATCCAAAATAAATATAATATTAGATTCATAGATGGACTTTTTATTTCTTTATGTAATGTTTCTACTAGAATTATACTCAACAAACACATTTTAATCTCATAAAAATCATGATGAAACAATGTATTTATTTCATGTTAGAAACCATATGAAAAATGATTTCTTTATTTTAGTTAGTATGCAGTTAAGTATCAATGACACTATTTACAAAAAGTATCCTAAAATTAATAATGGAATACTTGAAACAATGTTCATTAATCTCATAATTACAAGAAAGGTGTAATTCATCATTTTAATAACACCCCCAATCTAATGTGTATAACGAAATATGATTTTAAGAATAATTTCCACTATATATTTAATGATCTATGGATTATTGATCATGAAATTATTTAGTCCATGCCCAATATTCATATTTTAATTCTTACCAATATTTTTCTCTACATCATATTTATATTACTTAAATATCAAAATGTAATCTTTAAAAGTATGATATTTTACCATTATATTCTACCTGACATAGCTCACAAATATCTCTCTAAAATAAATTTGAAAGTTTTTTGTATTTATCAACTTTAATATCAAGATGTTTCTTGGTTGGTATAACTTTTAAGAAATCATGTTAAATACCCAAGAGTTTAATCACAAATAGTATAAACACCATTATTGGTATATCATAAAAATATTGTTATTTTCTTTAATTTATAAAGTTATATCTTTCAAAAAATGGTAATTATTTGAGTTCTATAGTTTATATTCTTACTTAATTAATGACATAAGATATCTTTGTTTCTTGTATAACTAAAATAATATTCAAGCATGGTCTTCCAATAAAGTATTTATGTCTAAAATTGAAATAAAATCTCATTGTGTCTAAAAATAACACCAATATAATGTTTTTATTATGGCATGATATATTATAATTTTTTAAAAATAAAATAATCTTTCGAGTAAGAAATATTATTTTTTTATATTCTATAACTGATATAACAGCCTAGATACATCATCAAATTAAAAATATGATTCAACTTTTACAATATTTCTAAATTTACATTATTCTTAAAGTATATGTTTCTTATTTATTATTCATAAATTCATAGAAATTACTCTCTTGGTTTCCTTTATTTCCATGTTTAAAATAAATATCATTCTCTTTGATTATTTCCCACTTAATCATTGGTTTCTTGAAAATACATTGTGAAGGAGGCTTTGGATTTGTTCTTTCTCATAAACTATTTACTATTCCTTTCAACTTGGCCACAATAAATATTAATGAATTTTCTTTCTTTATAAACTTATCAACATTAATAACATTATACAAAACATATCTTAGAGATTTATCTATACTATTAATTTTTTTATTATCAAAAAAATTAGAGTAATTGGGTGATAATAATTCAACTATTAGATTTATATAAATATCATTGTTCAACATGAATTATAACTCTACTAATAAATTAAATCCCTCTATCAACATGGATACCAGGGGGATATAATTGATTAAGACTTTCATATTACATATACAATGTGTATTGATAATATAATTACTTTATAACGTCACTTTATTTTCATAAATTTTCTATAGAAGAGATAACATTGTGTAATTATAAAAACTGAGGACCCTCACGCCAAGATCCTAAGCTGAAATTATGAACATTAAATTTATGATTTTGATTCTGATTATGGTGACCCATTTCATTCCATCCAAACCTAAAAATATAAAAAGGAAGAATTGGATCACTTACATTCAAGATGACCTTTTTGGTTTATTGTTTTAGATAATTATGACGACATTATAAACAAACAGTACCCATGTCTTGAAAAGAGAATTTATACCAATTAACCTAGTTATTATTTTCTCATGTTAAGATAACATCACCATCCATATTAAATCACTTGTATACATAATTTTTTCAATATCATTCTTTAAAAAATTGGGAAAAGGACACATAATGAGTGTGAACATAACTTCTCAGTAAGGTTAAACATAATAATTGGCAATTGTATTTCATCAATGATCATAATAAGTGAATAATGGTATGATAGAGTAAATAGAGGGAATAATAAAATCATAAAGGAACACATAACCACCAATAACTGGATCATCAATGATGAATAAATGGAAAAAAATTAATTAGAACCAATAATCATGATCCTTATGATATCAATATTGACAGTGAGAAATATTATGAACCCATAAAATAAATCAAAACCCTTTGGGTAAATTGAATAATAATTTTAATAAACCCCTTTAAAAATAATTTTAATTGGAATATACCTAAGGACGACTTCCAATATAATCATGACCTGAATTTTGGTGTTTTATTTGGGTGCACCCATTGTTTAAGGTATTATGGGGTTTCCCAGTGTAATCTTGGTCACCCCATGTTAATATGTAATAGGCTTACCCAATGCTATCTCTGAATCCTCATGTTAAACTGTAATGGTATTAACTAATGCTATATATTACACCCCATGTTAATCTATAAAGGGCCTACCCTATACTATCTGGGCCACCCTATATAAAGTTTTAATGTCCAAGAACCACATCTTGAATAAAGTTCATATAGATTTAACTTCATCATAAAACCCAAATACAAAATCATTATTATTTAACTACCTAATTAACACCTAGAAAAGAAATTGTTTAAATTTAAATCTCTTTGGAACATGATTAATTCATGGAAACGAAATAGGTTCCATAACAATCTCTTTTAAACATGATTGACCCCTGGAAAAGAAATGGGATCCATAAAATTCTATTTTAAAAACAATTATCCATCCAATGAAATAATACGGATGGTATCAATACATAATATAACCAGTTTAGTATAATTAAAAACAGGGTTTTCTGATGTTGATGATAGGAAATACCTTTAAAATATCATTAAAAACATTCTTGAGGAAAATATCTTTTTCATTTTAAAAATCTATTTTAAAAACATAAAACATTTTAAAAATAATTCTCTTAGAAAAGAACCTTATTAAAATAGAAAGGATGTTTTGAAAAACATTTAAAAAATTTATTGAGAAAAATAACCTTTCATCCATGAAAATTACTTTTTCAAATATTTTTGAAAACTTTTTTTTTGAAAACATGGTTTTGGAAGAAAATATATTTTTGACTGGAGAGAGAAATGAAGCAGGGTTTTATTAAAAAACATTCTCACATATTTTATGTACCAAAGAGTGAAAAAATAGTGAAATTACTCAAAAATATAATTATTAATAAATGGAGAATATATTCCATGGAAATTATAATCTCTCAACATTGAATGCTTAATCTTACACAATCATGATAAATTATGAGATTGTAACAAAAGACTCTTACCACTTTTGTAACATTGAATCATAAGAAAAATGAAAGAATAAAATTAAATGAAAATTATAATATAATTAATGTATATATATTCATTATATTACATGTAAATTGGTTATTTTATAGACATCATAAAATAACATAGGTGTACAATATAACAAACGTCTCGAAGAAGAAAAATTGAGATAAATATATCTTAACACTTTTGTAACTTTGAAACCGTAAACACCATGAAAGAAGGATCCCTAAATGAATATTAAAATACATATAATTATAATTATAATATTTATAAAATACATTCATGGAAATTATATAAACTTCACAACAACAAAATTAGGTAAAAAAGGCATACATCTCATAGAAATAAAAGTGAGATGAGAAAAATCACCACCTCAGGATTTTTATTGGTCAAAATTTCTTTAAATTACTATTTCAAAATATTAAATATTTCAACCATGATATAAATATAATATATATATAGTATATATTTATTTATATTAATCCATAAAATATAGTGATAGGAAATGAAATATCCCATTCATGTATACATAAGGTCGTACGTACACATGAACGTTGTTTCCATTTTCTTTTAATATTAAAATTAGGAGAATTAAATGATATATATATTTATATATTATAATTCTATTATAATTTTTATTTCATGTACAATTCATATGTTTATTAAAAACTTCCTTAATATATTACATGTAGAGCATTATCAAACCATGCCGCTTCTAGTAAAAGTGGTCTTCCGTACACACGAACGACGTTATCGTATTCCCAAAAAATATAAAGAACGTAGGTATGTGTTATATAAAAATTATATTAGAATAATAAAATACGAAATATCATATATATATATATAATTTACATCATTATTTTCAACATTTAAAGGTGGTAATGTAAAAACAAATGACATTGTTCCACGATGCGGTAGTCCACCGTACACACTAATGGTGATTTCATAATGAATTTTATGGAATTTTTTTAGTTTTAGGTCATAAACTTAACCTAAAAAAATTAGTATGTGGAATATAATTTTTTCATTATATAATAATTATATAAAAATAATTTAAGGAAGTGGATATGTAAATAAAATAAAAATGATTTTAGAAGAACATTACCCATTCTTCAAGTATGTACCTTATGTTTTTACTAAAACATTGAAAAGATTTATTTATGATAAAAAGGATTCCTCTATTATGATTTTATGTAAGTTGGGAAGTGATTTTGGTAGGTTTTGAACAAGATAAAGGGATTTAAAGGTGTGGATAAGTGGGAATAGTTAGTGCCCTTTTATAGTTTAGGAGGGGTGACATTATTGTAATTACTCAAAATTATTCACTACTGGGAGGTATCCCTTAACTAATGTGATTAATAAATTGAAAAAAAATATTTTTAAGAGAATTTATGGTTTATCCACACACAAAAAACGAAAAATGAATGTCATTTGTATCAATTTGTTCTTTCTTCTTTAATTTTACTGAATTTTGCCTGTTTTTTCTTTATTATAGTAACCTGATTTATAACCTAGGTAATTTATTGTTTAATACTAAATTAAAGTTATAAATATTATAAAATTTAGAACCAATGATTCTAAATATTATATCTAATTTATGAAATAAAAAACACTATTTGTGTGAAAAATTAATTTTAATAGAAGCAGATGTAACCCGCAGAAACACTAATTATACCATAACTATGCTAAAAGGGTTTTTATATAGTAGTCATTATAGTCATTATAAAAGAACATGTTTCCCATGAATGTACCATATTTTATATTAAAAAAAATTTATAAATCAATTGTTAGAGTATATGTTTTTTAGTAATTTTATATTAATTAAAAAATATCATTCATTATAAAATTTCATTAATGTCAATTTTGACATTATTAATTAATTTTAAATTTAAAAAATTTTAAGATAATAATGGGATTAAAATATATTAGGTTTAGATCTACGCATCATGATATATTCCTCTAAAAAATAATGGAATAAATTAATTAATTATACTAACTTTTCTTTAAAAATTTTTAGTATCATTTATTTTATTTTATAATTAATTAAATAATTCATGTGTTGGTGTTTATTAAGAATTTAATATACTTACATCATCTATAAAAATTAAAGATAAATTATTTTGATAAAAATAACTCATTTATCTTCCAAATTAATATTTATAACTGAAAATATGTAGTTTCTCCCAATCCCTAAATCTTTATAGAAATTAAAAGAAGGAAATATATAGTTTTTTCATCTTTTTTTAAATTATTATATTGGTCAATTTCAAGGAAAAGTGTCTCACAAAATCATAAATTTCGATCCTAAGGTTATGATGATGAAAATGTTTCCAGAAAATAGGCATTGTGCAAGTTTTTTGTCTTTTGTACACCTTATATTGTAAATTTAAGGACTATGTAAATTTGTTTTTACCTTAATCGATAAAATTAATTTTAATTGTTTTCACAAATCACTTTTTTCAAAAATTAATTTAAACTTATTAGATAATATAAATTATTCTGATTCTAAATATTTAATCCATTTCTCCAAATTTAACTCACATAAGAAGCATAAATTAATTTAAAACTAATTTTACAGACGTGATGATAAAGTATGGATTTCAACTGAAAAAATATTAAAAGTTTTCAATGTTTTTATATCTACATTTAAGATGAAAAAGTTTAAAATTACTTATATCTGGATTAATTGATATTAAATTTTACTAATGATACTTTAAAAAATACAAAAAAGTTAACTTCGTAAATAAGTTTTGAGAAAAGACATTTTTCAATTGATATTTTGTATTTTTCACAATTCAAAAAATATTGAAACTTTTCAGAAAAAAAACACTATGATAATTTTGGTATTACTATTCAAAAAATAATTTTTTTTTTCAAATAATAATTTAAAAATTATCGAGAATTAGTTTTAAAATAAGTGCACCACAAAAGGAGTGAAAACTGGTTTATAGAAAAATATATTTTTTAAAAAAAAAATTGGATTTATTTTTTATATATTGTCTATAAAAAATATAGAATGAATGTTAAACATTAAATTGAATATATTAAATATAAATTTAATTAATATTGTATAACCAGATTGATTTTTTTAATTTATTTGTATAAAACACACATGTGTGCATTTAAATAGTTTTTTAAAAAATGATTTCCATTTTTTTTCAAATGGGTTTTATATTCATTTCTAATTAATAAGTAACTAAATAATTCACTATATATCAATGAATAAAACTTATTTTCATAATTAAATTAAACATGTCCATAACCTCTATTCCAATAGCTAAGTGATAACTATCATGCTAAATAATAATATTTGTAGTATATTGATGTTCAGTAAAACTCTGTCTTGTATGTAATGCAAGTTATTGAAGAAATTTATTGTTTTATGTATCATAATATAGGACCAGTTTTTCATGAAAATTACAATATACAATATAATTTTATTCATTTAAAATATCAGTGTGATACATGCTCCTACCCCCTTTAAAAAATTTCTTCCTCGCAATTTGAACCTTATCTCTGTAGTCTAAGGATGTACAATTGAAAATACTATTTGTAAACACCCATAATAACTAGAGTTAATAAAAAATCATCTCAATAATAGAGGAAGGGAAATAAAAAGGTCTTATGAAATAACACATAATTAGTTTTACCAATAAGAGAACATGTTTGTGAATAGAGGAAAAGTGTAAATATTTATAGAGAGTGATTCAGGTCACTGATCAAAAGAAAGGGAATGATCAATGGAGAGTTTAGGTCCTCAAAACCTTAAATTTGTGATTGTCAAAAATACCATTGGTTAATAAGAATTAAATTTACTAGGATAACATTTTTTTAATATCATTTTTATAGTTGAGTAATTTACTTACCATCTTGACTAAGATAATAATGGATATATACTTACTTGATGAGTCAATTTCCGCCAAAATCTCACCTTTTTCCCCAAATGATTTGTATTCATGATGATTTTTTATTTCCTAAAGCACTAAAATAATATTTTAAAGACCACATAACCATAAAATTTATATTCAGTCTATTCCATTTATCTTTAGACATTCCCAAAAAATGGTTATAACAAGGTAAGATAATTCCCAAAATCAGTAAACCAACATATGATACATTATTCTTCAAAATTCAATAGTAATTACCAAAGTTCAAACTAAATTGTTCCATAAAACTATATCACAAATAACATTAATATCCTCAAAATTAATGTCTATTTTAACCTCAATGGTTTTCTCATTAATTTTATATTTCAAGACAAAAAATATGTCAATATTCTTTTAAAGTACAATTTAACACTTACTCACCAAATCAATTTTGAATCCTAGAGTTATGAATTCAGTAAAAAATGTCCAATAAAAATACAAGATTATATAAACCCTAAAGTTTATCAATTACTCAAAAAATATTCCCATAAAATGTAAAGGAATTATTAACATTGAACAAAATATTTACATATACTTCAACCTATTAAGACTCTTAAAGTGTCATTATCCACTTTGTGATATCATCTATTAAACCTAAAGGGGTGTCTAAGACTTTGAACATGTGATAAAACAAAATAATATATACATAATATGATATCTATAACTATTATTATAACCCAACATGATAATATCCTAATCTCTAAAGTTATATAAACCAACATTGGATACCAACTATAACAACCTTGGACCCTCACTCACGGATCCTGTGCTGAAATCATAAAAATTACATTTCTAGCTTTGATGCTGATTAGGGTGACCCATTTTTTTCCTTCCAAACCTTAAAACATAATATGAAAAATTCGATAAATTACATCCTGGCGAACCTTTATACTTATAGTTCTAGATAATTTCAACAAATTTCCACAAAAACAATACCCATGTATTCAAAAGAAAATTTCTCGCACTTAACAAGTCTTTACCTTTTCACCTTAATACATTATCATGATACATATTAAATACATTCCATAAAAAATTCATTTAAAATTATTATTTAAAATCTATGTAAAATTAAACATAAGAACGGTGAAAACAAATTCTCCGTAACACTAAAAATAATCATTTTCAATTGAAAGTCATCAATGAATATTTGAAGTGTGTAAGGGTAAGAGGAAATAATCAGAGTGAATTATTTTATCATAAAAGTACTCATACCCATCAATACCTGAATCATAAATTATGAAAACAAGGTATATGATGGAGTCTTTAGTAGTAATAATCATGAACCCTGTTATATCAATCTTACTAATGAGAAATACAATAATCCAATAATAGGAAATTAAAATCCTTTTTGGTAACATGGAGAATAATTTTCATAAAACCCTTTAAAAATATTTTTAATTGTAATAACCATATTTTTTACTTCCAATAAAATCATTACCCATTGTATTGGAGATCTATCTTAGTGCACTGATCATTTAAGCTATTATGGGCTTACCTAACACTATCTAGGCCACCCCAAATTATGTTGTGACATTCTTACTTAGTGACATCTAGGATAACCCATGTTAAGATGTAACAGACATACCTCATCCTATCTAGGCCACCCCAAATTAAGTTTTAATGGCATAACATGGATCTATCTAGTCGACCCAATGTATAGCTGTAATACCCAAGAACCACAATATGAATAAATTACATAGTGATTTCACTTCATCATAAAACCTAAAGAAAAAATAATTATTTTTCCATAAACTGATTAACTCATGGAAAATAAATGGTCTTAATTTCATTACCTTTGATACATCATTAACCTGTGGAAAATAAATGGGTTCCATAACAATCTCTTTGAAACATGATTAACTCATGGAAAGGAAATGAGCTCCGCAACAATCTATTTTAAAAAAATATTATTTTTTTAGTGATATAATGAGATGGTATGAATACAAAATATCCCTTTCATAGGATAAGTGACAACATGTGTTGTGACATTGATGATTGTAAATAGAAATAAAATATCAGAAAAACATTCTTGAGGAAAATATCCTTTTTATTTTGAAAATCACCTTCTAAAACAGAAAACATTTTCAAAATAATTTTCTTTGGAAATAACCTTGTGAACTTATAAAAGATAATTTAATAATAGTTTAAAACATTTATTGAGTAAATTCACATTTTTTAATCTAAAAAAAACTTCTTCAAATATTTTTTCAAATATTTTTAAAAAACATGGTTTTAGAAGGAAACTGATTTTTAAACAAAGGGATAAATGAAGTATAATTTTATTAAAGATGATTTGTCAAACATTTTAAGCACCGAATATTGGAAATATGTCAAAATTAATTTAAAATATCATGAATGACCAAATTATAATCGATTTCATGAGAATTATTAGATTTAAACATTAGAGACTTAATCATACACAATCCTAATAAATGAAGAGATTTTAACAAATGACTCTTACCACTTTAGTAACATTGAATTGTAATCCTCATGAAATAATAATATTAAATGAAACATATAATATTATGAAAATATGGGAATTCATTATATAACATATCAAAGGGTATATATATACAACTCATAAAATAAAATAGGTGTATAATATAACAAATGTCTCAATGATGGAAAATTGTGACAAAAATCCTTTATCATATTGGTAACATTGGAATTGTAAACCCCATGAATAAGTGATCATAAAATGGAAATAAAAATTTCCTTAAATTTAAGTATAATATTCTTAAAATAAATTAATTTAAATTCTATACACCACATAACAAAAAGAAGTCGTGAATAGGGTAACATCTCACAGAAATAAAAGTGATATGAGAAAAACCCTTACCTCTTGCTTACTTTCACTCAAACATGATTTAACCCTCATTAGAGTGGGATTCAACATGTTACTAACTTATAAAATAAAAATATTAATATTTTTAATATCATATATTATTTGACTATAACCTTTTAATAACTTTTTATTAACAATTCCATGTCAAAGTTATATTTAAGTTAATAACAAATTTGTTTTTTGTATATTATTTACTTGATATTTTTTATCTGATAACTTTAATAATTGTTTCATAATCTACAATATGTAAGACATCATATAAATATCCTGATTTAATGTTTTAATATATATGAGTGATTTTTGAAATATTTTTGGGATTATTTTTTAAATGTGATATTTTAAAGGAAGTAATTTTCTCGAAAGTTTTCTAAATAAACTTAATATTTTCTAATGTGTGATGATGTTTATTTTTTCAAATCGTGTATTCCTTTAGAAACAAAATTGAGGCACGTTATGAAATAGAACATGGTTTAACTCAAAAATATGTTTTAAAATATGTATTAATATATAATATGTCATAATAAACAACTATGTCTTGGTATTTTCCCTTGGTGTCCTTTGGGACTATTTGGTTTATGTGTGAAATATGAATGGGTTTTATTCATGTTATATATATCACAATTACACCTCATAGGAGGGTATTGAGTAAATAATAAATTATATTTTATGGATATTCTATATGGGGAATCCTTTTTTCTCAGAGGTGTAGTGGTTCTAATTATTGGATCTTCCATGAATATGAGTGGGGTGGTGGTAATAGAACATTATTTTATCTAAGTTCTTTTGAGTCACAATCCTTTATTTTATGGAAATCAATGAAATTTTAAAGTAATGAATTTTTTATGTTGTTTTTATAATTCCTATGAATTTATTTACCTTCATAAATATTTATATTTTTTTATTTTGGGTTTGGGATCGTTGAGTTTATCTTAGATAATGGTTTTTAGGTGATTCCTACTATGTTTATTCTTTGATAAATTTGTGGTAACTCAATTATGGGTAATTGGTTTTGAATGTTTCACTTATTCTTTTGTGGTTTGTATTTATTTTTTGGAATTTTTTTCTTTGAAGCTTTCTATGGTTGACTTTTATTGTTTTTGAAATGGGAAGGCCTTGGTTATAGTTTTTTAAAGTATAATATGGATGTGGAACCCATTTTGGTAATGAAATATATGGTGTTTTTGTGATATTTTTAGGTTCACCAAGAAATAGTTTTATAGGTATGAGGTCCTAGATCACATCTTCCACTTCACATTATATCCAATATTAGAGCCCTTTCCATTTATTTCTGAGGAATGGCCCCGTTATGTTTATCTAGGATATAGTGAATTTGGGTAGTGTTTCTTTGTGATTTATTAGGTGTTTTTTGGTTTGTGTTTTTAGGCACTTGGAATCAATTATTTTATGGGTTTTTTTGTTTTTGTTAGGATCAGTGGTTTTATTTTTTGTATTTTATGGTAGAAAAGCTTTCTTTGTGATTGATTACAGTTGGTGGAGTTTTGTATGTTCCTTTTTTGTTTTGGGATATCAAAATTGGATTGGTAGTTTTGTTTTTATAGTAAAGGCTTTCTGTTTTTTCTACCACTTTTGAGGAATTATAAATAGCATGGAGACCTAAAATTGGCATTGATTCTATTGGAGTTATATGTTTTATGGAAATGAGTTGAATTTATCATGGAGATTTTTGAGGAAGACTAAAAATTTTATTTCACTATTTTGGGAAATTGTGTGTATAAGGTGTTCTACTTATCTTAAGATACTTTTATGTTTTCCACAACCATAACACTTATTATATGGTTGTATAGTTTTATATTTTTCCCTTAATTTTACATTTTTAATGACTTTGAGGGGTAGAAAGTGTTATGGAGGGGATAATTGTGACCCCATCATGTTACTGATGTATTATATTTTAATTTAGTTTTTAAGGTATTTTAAAATTTTGGAAGTTTCAATACAAAATATTGGATTTAAAGAACATTTTATTTTAATATAGTAGTTTCACATAATTTAGAAGGAATCATAGGTTGGCCCTATTGAATGACCCTTTTTAGTTTCTTCTAATATTACACAGTTTGATGTGAACTAGTAGTTCATGGTTTGAAATAAATCATGTGAGTTTTAGTGGAATATATGTGAGTTCGTTTGGGATTGGGGTATTAGTGAGAAACATGTTCATAGTTAAGGGAAAACATGTGAGTGAATCTTTCCATGTGTTTTAATTTTTTCAAAGGGGGTTTACACATTTGACACATTGTAATGTAAACATTGTGGAAAAAACAATGTTGGTCAATGGTGTTTTTCTAGTGTTAACAACATGGTAGGCTTATATCCTACTCCCAATTTATCCTAACCATTATTGTAACCCAAAATTCACTTAAAAATTGAATCTAATCATTCCCCCTTCAATTTTAACTCTCCCTTTCCCATATTTTCTCCCCTCTCATTCAGACGGAGTTGGGGATAATAAAGTGAGCTCATTTCCTCCCTTCCACCTTCAATTTTTATCCTCCCTCTAGTTTTATGTGGTTTCATTCATTTTGATCCCCTCTCTCTTGTTTAAATTTCAATTTTCTTCTCCCCAAACCCATTTTCTCTTATTTTAATCTTTTCTTGTGAACCCTATTTTCTTTTATAGCATAGGATAGGTTTTAGGGGGATCCTAATTCCTATTTTTGAAGATTATAGTGGGTGTGGGATGTTTAATTTCTTGATTGATCATTTTGCATCAAGTTTGACTTATTAGATCATTATTTCAATTTGTAGATGTGAAGTGTTTTTTGAATTTCATTTAAATGGAATGACATAATATTCTTTAGGGTTTTTAACATCATATTTTTCAAATTATATCCACACATGATATTAGTGATGGAATTCATAAATGTTTTAAGGGTTTTAACACTCAGAATAAAAGTTTTTAATGGTTTTCCAATTTTTATAAATAATTAATTCTTATTCCAAGTGTTTTTAAAAGATTCCCAAGAAGCTTGTTTGAAGTCAATTTTAGGATTAATGTAATTTAAAATTTTTTGGGTTTTGGAATGGTGAAAATGCGTTTTCCAATTAATTTTTTTAATATAAGATACTATTAAATATTTTTTAAATTATTTAAGGGAAACATGAATTGATTTATCAAGTTATTTTATGTGTGGTTTTTAATTTATTTTTGATTTTAAATGGTTTTGTGAAATTTTTTCCATGATTTGGTTTTAATTGATGTTCTAAATAAAGGATACAATTAGTGGGAAGAGGATCGGAATTCCAAGATGGTTTTGAAATAAATACCTTATTGGAAGTTTTAAATAAGTTGTTTTTAAAACATTTAAGTCCATTAATTATGCCTCATATGTATTTTATTGATATAAACTATGAACCTAATGTGGATGTTGTTAATACTCTATATTTTTTTGATTATGCATCAGAAGATGGACTGTTTCATTTCAGGGTGTTGGAGGTGTATTGTGGGATTTTATATTTTTCTATCAGTGATTTATATGATGTTATCTTAACATTATAGTATTTTCCTTTCCACTTTAACATATTATGAGAACCATGGAAGGTAATAAATGTCTATTATGCATGTTACACTAGTGTGTTGTTTTCTCAGTTTCCTTGGAGAGTTTCACCCTCCTATTTGTGTATATTGTACTCAGTTTTTGAGTTGGTGTCCTATAATGAACTGTTTGTACATTAGACTACATGTATATTAAAATAAGTTAATGTTAATAAATATTTTATTATGTATTTTTTATTTTATTGTATGAATTTAATGTAATAATGTCTTAAAGTTTCTATCACATTGAAAATGTCATAGAATATCCTCAATATTATGAGATCCTTGAAAATTTATGCCAATATTAATAAACATATGTCCTATATATAGAAAAAAACTACTGTGGAAAAAATATCATGTTTACTATTTTTTGAAATTACTCATACAAAGACGAGGCTTCTTCCCATGATGTTTCCACTCAACAATATCCATGACTAGATATTATGATGACAAACCTGCTTTTGGAATTTCACATGTTTAGGTGTCATTGGATATTCATATTGGTGAGTGTGTGTAATGATCCTTAGAATTTAAGATCATTATTAATTCATATCATTACTTAAATAATTTAATGTATTTTCATAATCTATGAAACCATATTTTCATAGAGAAGTAGGGTACATTGGGAGTGTTAGAAGGGATATGTTATTAATGAGTAAGTCAAGGAAGGATTTTTCAATTCCATCTTAATGAAACTAATTTTCTCCACCCATTTATTGCAATGGTACCATCACATTAAATTCCAGGTACATGGTGTATTATTGAGTTTGTTTCATAGTAATAGAAATACATATCAATCATATAGGTTGATGACATGAGTATACAACCTTCTTTACATGATATTGATAAAAATATAATATATTACACAGTGAGAATTCATATGTGGTTTTTGTCATTGTAAAATATATTCATCCTCTATGGGTGAATTAAAACTATTACTAGAAAATAATCTTCGACTTTAGAGAAGCTTACCTTATTCCAATTAGGAAGAGTCCTAGAGGGTCACACACAATGTTTTTCCATTGATCTCGGTTAAATATTATTTATATTTAACAATTATAAATAATATTATTATCTAAACTAATAAGTAATATTTATTCGGGATATTATAATCATAAATAATAAATAAATTCCAATTTTAAAGATAATTATTTAATTACATGGATAGATAATATTTATTTATATCTTGATATTCCAACAGTAATAAATAATTATATATTAAATAAAAAATTTATTTTGATTCATTAGTGTTAAAGAAAAATTTATTTTCTTGAATATAAATGGAATATTATTTTATATATTTAATAAATGATATTTATTTTAAAATTCAATAAATATCAGGGAGGTTTAATATACTATATTTCAAATATGAAGATAAATACTTAATTACTAGACTATAAAATAATATTTATCATTGTGCGGGTTTATACAACCAATGAGGTAAAATTATAATATCATTATTTTATATGGAATGTGGTTATTTATGAGTTTAATATACTATTAAGGGAATGTGTACAATTAATAAGTATTTTAACATAACCTTGAGTCATTGAATAGACTTTTACATCAATTGTGAAGAATATAATTGTTTTTCACAACATTCCCTGCCTAGATAATTATCTCCCAATAAATATTTTTTATAGTTTTTTTTCTAATAAGCTCAAGAGAACCACTTCCACCTTCTATCTCCCTCTCATGTTTTGGAAGAACAAGATAGATCTATTAAATCCCAAAGGAATGTTAAATGACTAATGTAAGATGATAAATCGACTATGCTAGTACCCCACACTTCTTCTCTATTACTTAGATATATGAAGAGAACACGTGGATCATTTCTAGATGGGATCTATTTGGGGTCCTCATGATGAAATGATGATAAAAATGTGGTTTGAATGGTTGATATGTTCCAGGAAGAAATAACTCACAACCGAGGTAATATTTCATAAAATGTTTTAAATTAATTATAAATTTTACATAAAAAGGTCCACTTGGTTTCCACCCCCTTAATAAATTTCAATAGAAAAATTTCATCAGTTATGTCCTTACACATCTTGTAAATTGAATTTTTTTTATTAAACATAACAAAAGTCGAGGTAGCTATTTCTGAATAGATGCTTTCATTTCATTCATAAACTTCAAGTGGTATCAAAGTTTCCACACATAAATTATAGAAAATTTACATGTTTAAAAGTTAGATTTCATTTCCAAAAAATCCATGCTTATAATCTGATTATCAAGATCTCTTTATATCCTATTCATTTCTTTATCCCAAATCTAGTTAATAATAAATGAAGAACATCCAAATAATATATCTAGAGGTGATGGAGATTATAGTTTGGTAATACAGAAGCACTAGAAGTGTTTCCTGAAGGTACATGTTGTCTATCCCATTATATCTCACTAGGATGATACAAAGATTTTATAGGTCATCATATAAAAAATACATCTAGATGTATTAAATACATGATTTGGGTCAACCAGAATAGGATAGAAAATAGTTTTTGAGACTATAAGTCATGATATTAGAATACACACCATGCAATCTACATGTTTTCATTGTGAAAAAATGTTTTGTAAAAAACAAATTATGTATTAATTACAAGACATGTAAGGTTCGACAACAACATAACAAGGAGGTTACATAGCGTGTACCAATTTTATATTCCATGTACCTCTGAAATGTATATAAATAAATGCAATCCCAATCCTTATTCATGTATCACATATTTACAATGAGTATGATATGGAATGAGTTACTGGTTATACATACTTTGTACCCAAACGTTTTATGCAGAAAATAAAAAATTAATTTATTACACCATTAAACCATACCATTATGAATTTTTGGTCTATTTATTTAGTGTACACACCATATGATATGTCTTATATGATATTAAAATCATAATTTCTATCCGAGTAAAATTTAAAACTACTAGTTGTGTATGGTCATTACCTATTACATACTCCATGTTCATTAAATATGTACACACAATGTAATTTTCATGCATCTTGGGTATCATTTATTATCAGTGCACACTAGAAATTCTAGCACATGTTGTGTACATGATATGTCATGTTAGTGATTTTAATGCGACATAGAATATAATGAGTTGAATGAAAAGTTACACATCATGTTTCTTCAATGTACAAGATATGTACCTATTTCATTATTTTTTTAAATAATTAATTTAATTTATCTAAAATCATAATATATGGGAATCTACAAGTTAGATTGGATAGATATTAAGATAAAACTAATAAATTGATCAATCCTATAACTTGTCAGACTAATTCATGTGTGTTTTATATTAATACAAGAATAAATTTAAATAATTACTTGTAAGATATTTTAATTGAATAGTCTTTATATTTATTTTACCAATCATGATCTTAGACCAAACCTCTGTATATGTTGGTTGAATTAAATTTTACATTAATTTCATAGGTTTTAAAATTATTTATTATTAAATTAAATTTTATGGCCTTCATTTTATCTCTCCCTCCATTATTATATTGGGCATGCATGTCCAAGGTTATTTTATGTAAATTTCATTTAAAATAATCTATTAAATATCCTCACCAATGTGTGAGGCAAAAATTATATAATGCATACACTATATGAGGATTATAGAGGCAGTTCAAGATAAAGTCGAGGTGGAATCAACCCAAATGATACATAGGAGGAGTGGGGGAATGTACTAACTTGTTCCCACACTGACAAAATGATATTTAACCTAGAGAAATGGGTTTATTTATTTTATTCTTAATAAATCAACTTATAAATAAGCTCATGATCAAAACATTTATTTATTTTGTTTTTATATTTTGTATAATTTATATTATAGATGTTAGATAGAGATCATGTATATATAAATTGTTTAACATGAAAAGATATAATTAAAATAATTGAATTATACATAAATATTTTTATTGAATCAATTATATTATTCCCAATAGTTACTTATTTTTATTATGATAAATCATGTTTTCTTTATTACTCCATAATATATTTTTACCATTATGAAGACTATGCATATAGAAATGTGTTTTATCATTAGGTAACAATTTCATAGCTATTAGGAATCTTATGAAAAGTGTTTCTTATCTTATGAATGGTGCATTGAAAAATTTATCTACATCAATGTTTATACGATTAGTTTTACATTTATATTACCAAAAGAGTTCATGATACCTCTAAAGTTCCTACTCTACCATTAGAAGTAATTTTCTTCTTCTAGAAGATATATCCTATCATTAGTTAATGTATATGAATATAAAATTTCATTTACTATAGATAGTGAAATAGAGATACAATCTAGAAAAATATACTTCAATCAATAATAGAATGTTGTTACTACTACTTGTACACTATACCACTACTAGCTCTACTACATATATACGTATATCAAATGTGATACCACTGGGATGTGATGCTACTACTACCATCGATTAAGATGAAGCTAATTATACTACTATAAGTCAAATAATGTTAGTACTTGATGGATCTACTACTTCAAAAAGATTCATCCACTACTAAAAGGAACTCTCTATTTCCAATTCACTTCATGCATTGACGATTCAAGTTTATATTTCTAGATGTACCATAGTTTTCAGAAATTAAATTGAAAATTTAATATCTGTAATGGTCACTTTAGGTATTTATTGAAAGTCAAAAATAGGTGGATTTAATAAAGACTATTAATAAAATATTTATAGAGGCACTATAAAAAAATCATACTTTCTGAAGATATTTCTCAGTATAAGGATTGACAGTATTCATTTATTATCCTACAATGAATAATTAGAAACTATGAAAATCTATAAGGATATTGGAACCCCTTGTACACAAGGGATATCCAATTTTCTCTATAAATGATTACTAATCCCTACTACCATCTGCATAGTTTAGATCTTACTAAATACATAGAATATTGTATAATAATCCATGAAATACTCTATTTTTCCATAAAAAAAGAGATATAGTGAAGAACCTTTTTTTTCTCAAGGATAGATTTAAAAATAATCTGTAACAATAATATGGACATTATCAATTATCACCTTGTTAATCAAATAAATAATAACTATTCAAACACTTCTACAATATTTCTTTTTTCTTATCAGCTTATTTAAAAATCATTGTAGCTATTTTATATATTTATTCATTGAGAAAAATTTCTTATATTGTATTAGAGAACACTTTGATACACCCTTCATTTATTTTTAAAACCGTTATTTTATAAAAAACATTAAAAGTGGTTTTATGTATCCTATATTACCTATGTACTATTGTTTTATGTAAAAACCATTTCTTGTCTGTGTATAATGTTTATGGTTTAATAAACCTTTTAGTAGTGGGTAATTTCCATATGGAAAGGACTAGGTATCAACTTGAGAATAAACCAATTGTTTTATTTCTATTTGTTTTCTTTCTTTATTTTTTTATTGTGTTTAAAAAACCAATTTAATTTTTATAAACTAAAAAAACAATATTTTGAAAGTAAAATATAATATATGTTATATACATAATGTTTAACATAAGTAAATTTGTTTTAAATGTTTATGCATTTTTAAACTTTATATAATTGAGTTTTTATCAAAATTTTAATAATTTTTTTTGAAAAAACAAAAAATAAAATAATTATAATATTTTAGTTAACTATGATATTTTTATAAGTTGGGTGATTTGGTTTAATTGTTTTAAATATAAATTTTTATTGGTAACTCAATTTATCCCCTCTTGAGTTTTCCTCTTCGACCTGCATTTGGTTTAAGTTTTATTTATTTTCATCTACCCAACCATGATCATGTTTTTACACAAAATTATTAAATTTATTTTTATTATAAATTTATATATTTATGTATAATTATTGGAATGAGGGTAATACTTTTAAAAAAAATCCTTACTTAATAGAAAAAATTACATAGAATGGAATATTATGATGAAATTACTTATTGAGAGCATGGGATTTGATATTTGTATTATAATGGAGCTCAAATATTAAGAACATAATGATACCACTGATAGTTGTAGTGATTCCCCTAATTTAACTTTTGATTTTAATTGCAATTCTATAAATTCCTTATATTTTTTATTTGTAGAATATGAATTCAATATATATTTTCCATATTCTAGTACTTTTGTTATTTTGGATACACTTTTTGTGTGTCATAAAGGAAAATAAAATTTTAAAGAAATATTCATAAATACTTATACTATTAAATATGATACTTTTAAAATAAAACCATGTATCATAGGTTCAATGAAATTTTCAATACGACGCATGCACTTGGAAATAAAATAGAAGACGAAGATAATGTGATGAGACCCCAACTACACTAAATAAATCAATGGAGCGGAACATCTATTTCCATTTTAGAATCATGATATATAATAAAACTACTAATTAAATATATGATTAGGTAAATCATGAAATTCTAGTATTTTTTTAAAGTGAATAACGAAGATAAAGAACCAAAAATAAAATTGGTTTCTTTTAAAAATTATGAGTCACATATAAAGGAGAAAATTAAAGAATATAACTTAAGCGAGGATGAGATTCCATATAATAGTGATGAGAAAATATATCTTCTATCGACAAGATTAATTAATTTATATAGGAATAAAAAACTCTTCAATAAATAAAATTATGGATAAAAATATGATATAATACAAAATTGAAAAAGGGAAAATTAATCAGGAGATATAAATGTTTTTGACTGAATAAGAAAATGTAATATAAAATATGAATATACAAAATTAAAGTAAAATAAAATAATTAATAATATAGGAAGGATATAAAATAAATTTATAAAATAATCCCAGAGTGCCTCTGTAGAAAATTCTAGTCAGTCTGACTCGAGCAGAGACGATTAGACCGATAAGAAAAACATATGTTTTATGGAAACATATCTAGGTTAATAAATACTATCTCTACATCTCATGATCGTATTTATAATATATCTGAAAATGAAAACAATGATGAAAATACAACCATATAATAATTACTTGAATATTGTAACATGCCAAAAGAAATGTTTAATGAAATTAACGATAAGCACAACAATTTAAATAAATAACATGATTTATCCATTTTTATTAAATCTGATTTTTCTGTATGAAAAATGAAGGAATTATTATTTATTAATTGATAATTATGATCATAAAATTTAAAATGGTCTTAAAATGTTTACAAATGGAAGAGAAACCTTGACTAGGATTCTTGGTAAGTAGACCACACCTAAGTACACAAATGGGATTAGATACCAGTTAAGTTAAATGATAATTTATAAAAATAAACTTATTCTTAGATCAAAATATAATAATATTATAAATATTTCATATTCTTATTGACCTAATAAGGATTTTATTTCTATAATTATTAAATATGATTATGGAAAATCTTTTAAATGGATTTGGATTCTAAAATAACTTACTTATAACTTCTCTTAACCCAATAATGTGTGGGTAAAAAATAATTTATTTTATAAACATTTTAAAGGAAACATACTTAAAGGTTACTGGTAAAAAATTATGGTTTTTGTACAATGGATTTTCCAAAAACATTACGAGAGGCTACTCAGTTTTTGGACCCTTATAAATGTGTATAGTGTACATGGAACTTTTTGAGACAATTCAAAAGTGAAAATAATAGGGCTTAGTAAAATTGATAAATATAATTCAATTTTAATCTCTAAAGTATTATTTGTGGATAAATTAATGTATAATATTATTATCATCTCAAAATTATTTGATAATGGTTATCATTTCATGTTTAAATTTAATACTTCCAAAATGTATGATTCTTTTAATGATTTAGTCATTACTTCTTTACATAATGATAATGTTTATGTATTTGATTTAGATAATTTATTTTTTCAATTCATTACATTCTTAAGTTACTTTAATAAATATTCTTGTCTATAACATAAGACATTAATCCCATATAACCTTTTATCTCTTAGAAATATAACTAGGACAAGTTTAGTTAAGGATATTCCTAAACTATAATTCCTAAAAGATAAAATCTGTAACCCTTATAAAAAGGGTAAAAAACACAATATTCCCTTCAATCTAAAGAAAAAAGATTCAAATTATCAACCCTTATAGTTGGTTCACATGGGATTTTTAGACCTTATAGTGTTTATAGTTTAAATGGGGATCATTATGAAAATGTTTATATAGATGTATATTCTTGAAATACTTTGGTATTTTGTTTATTTCACAAAAGTGAATGTTGTTCCTAATTTTAAAATAATGGAAAAATAATAGAATATAATAGTGGAATTACTATTAATAAATTAAGGAGTGATCTTGCCCATGGGTTTGAAAATCAATACATTGAATATTAGTGTTCCCACTATAGATAAATTCACAATTTGTTTCCTCCCAGGCCTTACCAATTGGATAGTGTTATAGAAAGAATAAATATGACTCTTTAATTAATATCTTATACTATGCTCAATGAGTATGACCTACCTTTTTTATTTTTTGGAAGTGGATGTCAATACATCCTCATACATGGTCAATGGGATTCTTATAAAACCAATTTTATAAATGGATTCATATGGGTTAAGGAATAAAAGAAAACAAATTATTAATTACTTAGAGTTTTTGGTTTCAATATATTAATTCTGAACACAAAAAAAATTAGATAAATCTTTATCCAAATTTGATGAATGAATTTTACTTAGTTATTAAATCTCTATTGAATCATATATGGTGTTCAATAAAATATTTATTTTTTTAAAAAAATCAGTATGTTCCAAATTTGGAGAATTAAATATACATGAGCCTAAAACTATATAGAAAACATTAAAGATGATCATTCTAACATGAATATCAATTCCTCAAAAAATCTTAGTGAATTTACTATAGAAATATATATATAAAAATCACATAGTGTTGATGAATTATTTTATCCAAACCCAAATGAAGAAAATGATGTACCAAGTAATTCATTCCCTAGATCCAATAGAAATCATAGAGACTATCCATTAGATGCTATTATATTGTATGATATCTATATATAAGTACTCATACTAGATATTATATTAGAAAATAGTTCGAACATTAAGGATTCTTATAAAATCTTGAACCTTAAAACTTAACTAAATCTATAGATAATTAAATCTGGGTAATGGATATGTAAGAAAATTTGAATCAATTTGGAAGAAAAAATGTATGGGAACTAGTGGAAAGACCTTAAAATTTTCATAACATTGGTACTAAATGGGTGTTTAGGAACAAGGTTGATGATTTTTGAATAATAATAATAAATAAATGTAGACTTGTTACATAATAATGCATTTAAGAAAAAGGTTTTATCTATGACGAAAATTTTTCTCTAGTTTAAATAATTGAATCTATTAGAATGTGTGTTTTCTATGCAGCACATTTTAATTTTAAATTACATCAAATCGATATCATGAGTGATTCTATTAATGGTTATATTTTTGAGGAAGTATTTTTGAAAACACCTCAGATTTCAAAACCCTCATTTTACAAATCATGTTTTCATAATTACTAAATATATTTAGCATTTAAAACATACCCCTAAAGCATGGTATGATAGGCTCAAATTTTTTTTTCTATTGGGTTTTCAAAAGGTATATATGATCAAAATTTATTTATAAAATGGATTTACAATTATGCATTAATATATTAAATTTATATTGATGATATAATTCGTTAATAATAAAAAACTACTTATGTATTTAATTTTCTAAAATGATGAGAAATGAATTTTAAATGAGTTTAATGGGTGAGTAGAAATTCTTCGTTGGTTTTCATAATTTTCAAAATAAGGAAGGTATCATTTTAAATCAAAGTAAATACAAAAAGTATATTTTTAAATGATTGGCATGGATATAACCAAGGGTATGATACACCCATGACTATAATACATAATTTATAAATGTATAAAAATCGAAAAGTCGGTTGGATATACTACTTATAGAGGTATGATTAGATGTTTATTATACTTAATTACTAGTTACATGATATTATGTTTATTGTGTTCATCTGTTCATATTTTAATGAAAACCCTGGTGAATCACATTTAAATGTTGTCAAATTAATTTTCAAATACCTAAAAAAGTAAAACACATTTATTATTATTCTATTATATATGAAGAAATATTTAACTTAGTTATTTAGATACAGATTTTATTGGAGTTAAATAATACAAAAAATAAGCTCCGGAACATGTCACCTTTTTGGAAAGTCTCTAGATTCATGGTGTAGTAAAAAGTAGAATTATTTTACATTATTTAATACTAAATTTGAGTATATAGTTGTAGGTAGTAGTTGTGTGTAGATTATATGGATGAAATAAACATTACTAGATTATGGATATTAGTTTTGACATTCCCTTATAAACTGTTATAATACAAGTTCTCTATAAACCTTTCAAAGAATCATGTGTATAATTCTAGGATATAAAATATTGATATCATTCATCACTTTTTGAGAGACAATTATAAAAAAGTATATATAAACCATGAATTAATTAGTAATGAACATTAGCTTAATGAAACATTTATAAATACATTAAATATAGAGAGAATGGTCCAAATCAAATATGAACTTTGAATGATAAATTTATCTTAGTCTTTTATTTTCTTAATTAATTTTATTTTATTAAATATGAGTCACAAAGTCTAATGATTATGTGGATTTATAATATGTATTTCTACCATGAGTGTTTCTACCATGGATTGCTACCATGGATTACTATCATATCTTTCTGCCTTGAGACATAATACTCTTACACTACTGAAAAAACGACCTATACCCACGGTTCAAAACCATGGGTATAGCCCCCAAAACCATGGGTATAGGCTATACCCACGATTTTGGGAACCATGGATAGGAAATGCATCACAAGAGGGATCTCAACCTATACCCACAGTTTTGGAGAACCATGGGTATAGATATATTGACACCATGTAATAATTCTATCCACCATGTCAATGGATTATACCCACGGTTTGAAAAACATGGGTATTTAATAAAACAATAAAATCACGCCTGGGTTTCGAACCCAGGCCCTGTTCAATCTATCTAACCTACTCGACAACTCATGCTGCTACTTATACATGTTTATATATGTACATTTTAATTAATATATTAATTTTCTTGAGTGAATTTGAAAATTGTAAAAGTAGAGTCTCTAACCAGCAACCTGCCAAACATAGTACCTACGCTGAAAAAATTAATATCCTTCATAATTAAAAGAAGTATCCAAGCCCTAAATGATAAAAACACCTAACAAGATTCTGAATTAAAATCTACTTTAGTAATCTCTATTTGAAACATATTTTTATCTCTAGATCCATGGACATTCACCTTCAACCACTAGCCCTAATCTATATGAAAAAATAGTGAGAGCGAATCATGATTCTAGTTCACCTATGAAGTTTTTTCCTTAATTGAAATCTAAAGGATAAATGAGTTGTCCGGTCAAGCCATTTAATCCTTAGCTTTTTTCACGATTATTTTTTGAATAAGAAATTGATTATACTTGGTTAACTTCATTAAAATCACTCATTTGGAAGGTAATCCAATATCGAGGTTAGAAATAGTGGTTTTCAAGGAATGGTAGACCATTATATCCTCGATTAGTTCATGTCTTCTATATGTTTTATGAGACCCATTTTGATGATAAGAAAGATTTTATTAGAACTATTATAAATAAGTATCATGTTTTTTCTTTGAAACACTGGGCTAAGTGCTTGAGAGTTCCTCATGATGGAGTGTATAAGGATTATTAGAGTTCCAATACCATTTACCATGAATAACTTGTCAATGAGGATGATATTATTGATTTTCTAAGAATAGTGCTATGATAAAGCCTAGTGCAGTTGAACTAGATGGTGAGTGTGGAAATATTTTCAAATTCAACCAATACATAATGTTCCCCAAGAGAGGGTATTTTACGATTATGATGTATCAACACTTATTTTATTTATATCTTATGAAAATAGGAGACAAGATCAATCCATATAGATATCTGATGGTGGAAATGATGAAATTGTGTAAGCCTACCTCAAGATAAAATTCCCTTGCCTAATGTAAACCAATATCTACCATATCGAAATCTAGAGGACTTGTTCTTAATGGAGAAGAAAATTTAACAAAATGTGATGGTTTTTTTCTTAGTCATGTCACCTATAAAAGAAAAAATTTAAATCTGAACCTTGTCTAAATATATGGGTAATGGATAATGAAAGATTCTATGAATAATTTAATCCTAAAATACCCTTCAAGACTAAGAGACTTGTTTGATCCTATTTTGGAGCCATATTAGATAGAGGTTTATTCCTCAGAAGAGAAATTGGAATAGTAATGAAAAAAATCCAAGGAAGAAGCATAAGAAGATAAAGATAAAGACTCTACACCTATTTTCTATTGAGGCTGGTAGTGACCCAAGCATTTTTAGAATTCAAAATTTTCCATAGGGACCTTTTTACCCACCTATTTACATTATCTATAAAGATAATTTTTTGTAAGATGGTAAATATTAAGATACTATAATTTATAATTTTTCTTAGCTTGATGGTTTTACTTCATTGATTTCTAAATATATTGTTGTTCTATCTGATGACTAAAATTTTGACTCTGATAGTGTAAATGAGGATGAGTAATCTAATCTCTTCCTGAATATTTATTAATTATACAGAACAACTTTTGATGATTTGTATAGTGCCTCCCAATATATTTTTGTGATTTATTCTACTATAATAATATATAGAAAATATATTTCAATTAAAGGTGAATAAGATGCATTATCTAAGGGTGGAAAGTCCCCATGGTCTTATTTAATTGGAATCACTTATTTTGAATTTGATGATAGAGGTAGTGGTAATGATGTTGATAAGGGAAGTCCACCAAATAATGGTAGACCTATCATCTTGGCTATCCAGCTATATCCATAAGTGTCCTTTGTGTAAAAGATATGTGAGGTAGATATTTTTGTTCCTTTTTCTTAAAGGGTACAGGTTTTTAATCCAATCACGATATTGTACCTTCAACTAGACTATAGGGGTCTTTACATCCTCATCATACTCCTACTCAAGATTGTTATTAGAAAATATTTTTCTTAGATTCCTTAAAGGGTTTTTATCTTATTTCAATTGTATGATAAGATTATCTACCTTACAAGATAGTTTACTGAAGGAGGATGACATGTGGTTTTTTCCTTGGTGGTGGATCATCTCTAAACCAAAATACTCACTGGGAAGAGAAATATAGATCTGTAGAATAACAAGTTAGTGTAAAAGATTCGAGTCATTAATTCCACCTTGGATAACATGATATCCAACCAAAAATAAATAAATTTATCAGTTCTAGAATATATATAATCATTGTCTATAACTAGAGATTCTTCTTTAATAGCTACTCCTCCCTATGTACCTTCCTTTTTTGATGTAGAGTTGATAAGATCTATTGTCAAATAATAGATACAATAATTGTTGGAAGACTCTTCTAACTTTCACTAGGTTGAAATTTTTATGATAAAATCTATTGATATGAATAGTTAAAAACTTTTTATAGAATACTTGAATGAAGCTAGAAGTGATAGAGAAACCATCCTAAATCTATAAAGTATTATCATTCAAGGACTTCTACCATGAATGGACTTAAATCTCATTTCAAGTCCATGGATGAGAGTCTGCGCATACCTCCTATCACTAAGGCCTTCAAATATGAAGTGAATCAGTTTATGGTTTTAGCGCCTTTCTCAAAATGTTTATAGAGGAGGAGACATATTTCTTTAGATCTATGATGAATTGTAGCAAAGTCATCACTCAGTTTGTGGAGCTCGTAGGCCCATTCTTCTACACCAATAGGATAATAGGTTTTTTCTTATAGACATTACAATGAAAACCTCAGTCTATGCACCAATCTCATCACGTATGTAGACCACTACCACTACGGTCATTCCTATTGGGCTAGCCTAAGTAGTGAAAGTATGAAAGTTGAGGCTCGTTGCATCTTCCATTGTTTTCATGCCTCCAACACATCCTTATGCCCCCACTTATACTAATCCTGTTGTTGTAAAGGGTAATAAACCAGTTCCTCTTACCTTTATCAATGATGATGATTCTTCATTAAATCCATAATTGGCTTTGATATGGTTATTTTATTTTATTTCATATCTTTTTACATTCATGTTCAACAAAAATCCTTTCTCTTTATTCATATTTTTTATGCAATTAATTTCATCATTTTTTTATTTTTTGATAATCCCAAAATGGGGAGAATATAGTAAGTATAATGGTAAATTAAAATGTTCATGGAAATTATTTATGGAGAAATGGACATCCTTATGAAAACTTTTATATATATATATTTTTTAAAATTCACTCAACTATAATAATTTTATAAAATTAGTATTTATGGTCATAAGAAAGGGTGATAGTGTTATATTAGTCCCAATAATTCCTTATTTTAATTCTAACAAATCATATATTCTTTATTAATATTATGTATTTATTTAATTTTATACATAGTATGTATATACAAATGTGTTTTATCTTTAGAAAAATTTTAAACAACCCTTACATATAATATGAATTTTTTTTAATCTTATTAAAGGAACATTGAAAAATATATCTATGTTAATTATTATACCATTAGTTCAACCTTGTTGCTACCAGCTACTACCGTTGTATCTATACTACCATTGGAAATAATTTTCAATGTCTAAAAGATATATCCTATAATTAGTTGAAGTATGTGATTGTCAGTGTGCTTCTTCAACTACTATTACAAAAGAGCAAAAATTAAGCAAAATTGACTACCTTTAGTTTTAGATGTTTTTGTTACCCCCAGTAAACTTTTCTACTTCCATATCTACTACTATTATAGCAAGTTCAAATATGCCACTAATAAAATAAGTTTCCACCACTACCAAAAGTTCAAAGCATATTACAACTAGAACGAGTCTTCTCCCATCAATTAGATTATGATACTTCCCATTAAATCAATGAATAATAGAATATTTATCTACTACTAAAAAGTTCCTTATACCAGCAGTTCACTTCAGCTATCACCTGTTGGATTTTTTATCACCCGACGTATTAACATGTCTGAAATTAAATTCAAAATTTAATTTCTCCAATGGATAATTTAAAGTATTTAATACCAAAAAAATACATGTAAATAAAAATAATTATTCTTAAAATTGATATAGAGGCATTAATTACAATGTCAAACCTTATAGAGATATTCCTTAGTATGAGGATTGTTCTTATTAAATTTTTATTTTGGAAATGGTAAATATAAAATATGAAAATATATAAAGATAAAGTAACCACTCGAACAAAAGGGATAACTATTTGTATTTTTGAAATATTAATCATTTTTAACAAATTCTATCTACTTTAGTGCTTATTGAATACAAATAGTTTTTTCTGATGAATTCATGAGACTCTCTATTTTTTATAAAAAAATATATCTAGAAAAAATGTTTCAAATTTTCCTCCATGAATGATTTAAAGACAATCCAAAAGAATAATAAGTAAATTCGTGATCATATCCGGTTTGATCAGAAAAAGAGGAATTAATCAAACACTTCTACAATATTTCATTATTCTTCTCTATTTGTTTAGATTTTAGTTTTACTTGATTTATATATTTATTCATTGATCACAATCTCCTTTATTGTATTATATAGTACTTTGATACTAAAATAATTTATTTCTTTCACCTGTTATCCCATGATGAACTTTATAAGAGGATGCATATAACCTAGACTGCCTATGTACATTTAAATTATCTAAAAACTAGATCCAGTTTTTGGATTATTTTTATTATTTAATACATTGCTCAGTAGTGAGTGATTTTCAAGTGGAGAGGAATAGGTCTCTACTTGAAACTACACCTCTTGTTTTATTTGGCTCTGTGTTTTTTCTATTTATTATGTTTCAAAACAAATCAATTTTATTTTTCTAAACTATACAGATAAACATATCATTGATAAATAACATTAATAAGTTTTTTATATAGTGTTTCATTTAGGTAAATTTATTTCAAATGTTAAAGTATTTTTGGAACATTTTTATCTAAATTGTGATAAAAATTTTATAAAATGTTTTAAAAATATAATTTTTTTTATTTCTAATATTTCAGTTAACATGGATATTTTTATTAATTGGGTGACTTGGTTGTATGTTTTTAAATATAAATTTTAATTGGAAACTAAATTCACCCTCTCTAAAGTTGCCCACTCCGATTAAAAGATACACGGTTAATCACTTAAGTAAAATCCATTTAATATTAACAATACCTGTAGAAAATATTGAAATAAGATAATTTATGCCTAATAAACAAAAATACCTTAATAAAATTTTAATTTAAACCATGACTTAAATAATGATAATTAATATGGACCTGTTGTTAAAGTGTCAGTTTGACCTTTATCAGGGGAACTTTTAATTATCAAGAAGTATTAACAAAGATAGTGGGTTGACATAATTGAATATTTATTTGGTTTCATAGCCTTAGGTTTTCCAGTAAAAATCTTGACAAATTCAAAGTCAGGATTTCTTGATTAGGTATTTCACTCCATGGATTGAGGATATTCCAATTTATAGTTGGAAAGACTACCATTATAAATTGTTTCTTATAATTTTTATATCCAACATATATATTATATGAAATAAATAAGGATCCTTTACACTATATTTTTTGTGATATATGACATTATAAATATAATGGTGATGTATATTGGGTTTATTAAACTAATGGGAGACTAAATAAGTATAATTTATTATGTCACATCTAGTAATCAAATAACACACTAATAATATACTATGATATTGTTGTTGAAAAATAGAAATTTAGTCAACCACATTATCCCTATGATAAAATTGAAAGGAAGTCCATCAACTCACTAGAAGTAACATAAAGGATTGGTATAGATAATTGTGGGAATTGTTGAACCATGAATAGAATTCTTATGTGTTAGAAACCACCATATTAGATCTTCCTACTATGAAGGTGTGTGATGAGGAGTTTAGTGTCTACAAAAAACTCAAATGATGCACTCGATGTTCAATGTTTGATTCTTTCGTCAATTTATAGAGAATTTAAAAATTCAAATGAGAACATAGATGCCTATAGAATGCTCATGCATCACTATAATATTTTATAGGATATACCTATATTGTAAAAATTTGATATATCCAAGGATCTCTTCATTATAAATCTTGGAGTGGGGGTTATTTAAGGGCCTCATATAGTCAAAATAATTGGATACATTTAGTATAAAGTGGTTCGCGGGTTTAGGATACCTGAAGAATTACACATTTAACTCATTATTTCATCAATACCTTAAATATTCTCCATATTTTTTTATTGATTTTAATATGAATAACATTGGGAAACCTCTCCAAGATCTCCTCACTCCACTTAACCATGATGATAAGGACATGAATCCAGAAATTACTTCTATTATTATAATGATCAAGAAGAAGGGAAAAAATCACTAGGATTCCCACCAAGTATGAGAATTCATAGAAATAAACATTAAATAAGAAGAGGATCAAGTAACAAAAAAGGGAACATGACACTATTTGATTCACATGTGTTGAGAAGGTCCACTAGAATAAAAATTATACACAGATAAATAAGTAAGGGGAATACATAGGTGTATTAATTATTGAGGGTATTCTAATGTTTCTACATATTAGGTATTAGATATAGCATGTGGTTCCCACATTTTTATTCAAATATAGAAACCTAGTATATTAGAAAAATATCCTGAGATGAGGTGGATCTATGAGTAGAAAATGTATCCAAGCATTATTTTGTGGAAATTAGATACTACAACCTCACATTGTTGAAGGAAGTGATCTTGTTTTTGGAAGAATATTATTATGTTTCCCATGTTACATAAAATATTAGTTTTGTGTCCATAATTTATAAAATTAGTTTATTGTTCAAATTTTAAAATAAATGTTACTTATTTAACAAATAAAGAATTTTTATTGTATGAAACATATAAATAATGGTTTTTATTTGTTGTATTATTCAAAATAGGTAATGGAATTTGTTAATGATTCAAGACCAAATGACTTATATTAAACCCTGATGTGGAATCACCATCAAGTTTATGTTAATAGAAATCACTTAAAAAATTACACCAAGATATATTTTTAGATTCTTTTTAATTGAAACAACTAGGTTTATTCCATGATTATTGTGATGAAACAATGACCAAATCCCCATTTAGTTGGATATATGAAATGTCTATAAAGCCTCTGGAATTGGAACATATGGATGTAGTAGACTATTTCAAGTTGAAGAATGGGGTGGATACTTTCACTTCATAAGTTTTACTGATGACTATAATAGATATAGATGAATCTAATTAATTAGGTATACATAAGATTACATTGAAAAATTTAAATAGTACAAGAATGAAATTGATAATTATCTTGGTAAGAAAATAAATAAACTATACTCAATCTGATACAAAGAATATCTTAAATAATTGATCATTGATTATCTATGAGTGTTTGATATTAAATCCTATCCCACTCCTCAAATTACACCATAATGGAATTATATAAGTGAAAAGTGGAACCACATAGTTTTGGACATGGTCAGGTAAATTGTAACATCTTGGCCTAATTGACCACTAAACTGATAACAACATCGGTCGGTCAAGTGGCCTTATGTTTGCCTCCCTGAATGAATGAGGTTGATGACTAGATGAAAGGGTCTATAGAGTTGATAGTGGGGAGAATATACATTCCTGATCAGAGTAGTAAATTGGTATATTAGAAAATAAATAGCAGAAAACAATAGAAGCGGTAAAATTAATGATAATCAAGAAGAAGAATAGTATAAACTGAATAATAAAAAGATAGAAAACACCAATGTATTACAATTCATGATTCTCCATATGATTATACATAAACAGAAAATGTAATCATACAATAGGAGACATGTTACTATACAATACATGGATATATAAAAGAAGTAAAAATCACTAAGGGAAATTTCTTTAAGCTTCCCAAGATCTATCTCATTTCTCATCTCTTAAATTCTAAGTACATTCAAGTCAATGTAATGAATAATCCATGGTCCTATGAACATGATATCTTCTTGGGTACCCTAGTGCAATGGAGACCCAACCGTGGTGAGAGGTAAAAATCCCAGATAGTTACCTCCCACGGTGTCTATTACTCAATATAGTATGTGAATACAATGTAAATCAATGTTCATGCATAATGAATAAATAAATAAATAAATAAATACTGGTTGGCTCATGTTCCAGGAGGACACATGGAAGACTCCACCAGCTTTGACTTATGTCCAGAATGAGTGTCTGATTAGTAACTATATATATAGTATATTTATATACATCATCCAACTATATGAACCAAGAAAATATAGATGTAAGGTGCCATACTTGGTGTTGGATGGACCGGGGCATAACATAGTCATCCATAACTAGTATGAATGATCCTACAAGTTCAAGAAATAGGGTACATGAACTAGATATCATAATTAGTGGGATACATCATTCTCGTTACTTGAGATGGTGTGTTACACCCAGACTATTGAAGGAATTATATTTTATTATTTTCTTTCCATTTAAGTATTTTGTTGGGGTGAGGGCCGAGCTCGATTGAAATTTTTGTGTTTTGGTGATAAATAAATGCTTTGGCCTTGACAAAGTCCAATTCTCATGAAGGGCATGGTATAAGATGCACGACTTCACCTGAGTCACCGTGCGGCCTGCCTGATGTTCAATGAAAATAAATAAAATGAAAGGAAAAACAAAATAAAAATAAAGTAAAATAATATGAATAATTAAATGGATTCAAAATAAAATAAGAAGTGTAATAAAATTTTAGAATTTTTTTAATGATAATAATAATATTATTTTTGAAAATAATAATATTATTATTACTATAGGTGTTTATTACTATTAGTATTAATAATGTCAATATTACAATTAAAATAATTAAATTATTATTATTATTTTCATTATTATTTTAAGTTGGTTTAATAATTTTTTTTGGGTTTTATTTTAATTATTTTTCTTCGTTATTATTTATTTGTTTTTTATTTTTTTCCACTTGTTATCACCTCTCTTCCTCTTGGTGGCATCATGCTCAACCCCCCTCCAACCAAGGTTATGCCACCATCTCTCTCCTGACTAAAATCATCATCGGGAAACCTCCCCTCTTCCATGCCGGTGCCTTCTCAGCCGAATTCCCCTCTTCATATCAGCACCCCAATTTCACCTCGCATAGTTGTGGTGCACACACCCTCCCCTATTAGGTCATGATGCTCCCCCTCCCATGGTTGGCACCACGTTTATACTCTGACCAGCCCTCACCGATGTCATTTCCCAGCCCTGGGGCCCTTTTATCATGACTCCCTTGTGCGTTCACTCCTCTACGGCAGCCCCTCTGGGTAAAACACTCTTTTAGTTTGGGGTTTTTGGTTTACAACATTTTAGGCTGTCAATTAGGTTTATAATTATAGGTGTTTTAGTTTTATCTTGTAGATTAGGTTCTTTTAAGTTTTCTTGTGGTGTACATTCTATGTGATTGAAGATTCAAACAAGATTTGGTAATTTCTACACTAAGGTAGGTGGTTCCACATTTAAATATTATTTAATGAATTCATTTTATTGTTTAATCAATTTACCATATTCTTTGATTAATTTTTTGTGTGTGGATTTGGTTTTCTTGAAGTTTATAATGTATTGGATTTGTTTGGGGTCATTTTCATATGGTATGGTTGTTTTTTTGCTGAAAATTTATATTTAGTCATTGAATAGTGTTTTAATAATATGTGACGTTAGTTTTCCATCATTTCAAGTGGTGTGAATTGTGTTTTTGACATGGTGTTGTGTGTTCTTAGTCTTAAATGAAGGTGTTGTGTGGGTTTAGTGGGTAAAGCCAAGCGATTTGTTTTTAAACTTCTTTATAAACGTTTATTTATGGCTTATTGAATTTTATGAGTGGTGAATAGGTGTCTTATAAATTGAATAAGGGTTTTTCCTAATTTTTTATATTTAGAAGGTCACATTTTAAAATATTTTTTGAGTGTGTATGGTGTTGAAATATAGTTTGTGTGTGTAAATATTGACATTAGTGTGTGTAAAGTCTTGATTTGCCCTTGTAATTGTTTATTAAATTGTCTAGTGGTTTTTTAATCCTGAAATGGTCTCTTTTTGTTTGTGTAGTTTGTTTATTTGATTGTATAAATGATACAGATTTATTTTCAAAAGGTGTTTGGTGTGTATGCTATTTCAAAGTGGAATTTGCGTGTGAAAGTGTGGTATTGGGTATAGAAATTGCATCGTTGGTTGAATTTATTTTAATATGACATGTGACATGGATTTTGAACCACTTGAGCACAAATGGGAAGCTTAGAGACTAGGTGGGTGCACTAGGACTAGTGTGATAGTGATACGATTACGACATTGGAATGGTTTCACTTAGCTGGATTGCAAATTATAATGCTAACTAATATTTGGGATGATGTTTGGAAACCACTAGGTTAGGAGTGTGTTCCATACTAGTGGATCATGCACGAGAACACATGTTATTGTGGTTCCTATACCACTTTTCGCCTTGATGAAATATTCTAGGGTCCCACATTTCACTAGTACCTTTAGTTCCTCTCCCATATTTGGTTATCCTTGTTAATGCATGCTCAACCTTGACATACTGTCTAACATATAGGTTGTCTTAAAGGTAAGTGTGTGTTTTTAACTTATGTTGTTTTCTTTGAAGTTGTTTTATTGAAACTGTTCCATTAAAATTGTTCTAGATTTTGTTTCCTTTCATCTATTTAACTTAATAATGTATTTTTCATTTAATATTTATGCATGGAATCTTTTCTCGGTGTCATCCTACTGGGATCTTGGTTCACACGCTAAATACACCATTGGTTGTACATAGATTTTGTTCCTTTTGTATTATAGGTCGAGGCATCGGGTTTAGCGATGATGATCTGGGTTGTTAGTGGATTTTTATAGTGATGGTTTGTATCAGTGGCTTGGGGATGTGGCTCCTCATGCCGCACCGAGGTTTGAGTGGGAGATTTTTTTTCCTCTGTTGTAGTTTCTTGTAGTTTTTGGTTGAAGTGGTAAATTTTAAATTTTATCATAGTTTTAGGACATGTTTAGTTGTCTGTTTTTAGTTTTAAATTTTTTTCTTGTTAGTTTTTTATGTTTATTATTTTGGGTAAATCATTCCCACATATTATTTTTGATACTTGAGAACTTGTTCCAGCCTTTGGGTATTAGGTACACCCCTTAGTCCTTGTTGTGGATTGGGTCGAGCATTGATTGGATGGATACCCAACTTGGTTCATGAAAAAATGGTACCAAAGTGAGGTTCACTCTTTCCAATATTGTTTCTTAGGAACGAGTTAGGGTAGACTGGAGCTAGTATTGTCGAAAATCAATATTTTGGTTACGAGTAAGGTTCCAATCCATCACATCTCATAGCGGGACTTGAGTTACCATGATAAGTTGAGGTTTTTATGTGTCTTTAGACATTGTGGTTAATCTTTTTTGGGGAAAATGGAAAGGGAGTAGGGTTGATGGTATCATCGGTCTCATAGGGCATGTCATGCTATGGGGATCTGGGGACATTTCCCTAGTACACTCTCTATGACGGTGTAGTGATTGGCGTATGGCCACCAACCATATGTCGAAGTCACCCACCGACACTAATTTACTCTTGTTTTGTATTGCGTCCCTTTGTGTTTTGGAAATCATTTTGAAAACATTTGTTTGAAAATTTTATGAAATATGGAATTTAGAATGGTCATGGATTGATTTTGAAGGGGTGGAACTTGGGTTTCCAGAACTATTTTCAATAAGGTTTTATAAAGGTGGATATTCATGAAACAGTCTTTGCAAGAAATGAAATTGGGTTTTTATAATTGAAACATGTTTATTTTCAAAACTGGTGGTTTGGGAAACAAGGATGATTTTAATTTGGGTTTTGATATTTTGTTTTTAATGGAATTTTTTAAACCAATGAAAATTGTTTTGAATGGGATGAAATTTTTTGGGAATTTACATGTAATATTTAAAAATTAAATTATTTATTGGATTAATGGTGTTTTTCTAAAATGTCTTGTGAAATTTAATATGGGTTTTATGTGAAGAGTCGGTAATTTTCCGAAGTGTTTTTTGATATATTTTGTGTTTTCATTAGTGACCAAATGATTGGGTTCAGCATGGTAGGTAAATTGGTTCTTGGTTGGCATGATAACTTGAATGTATAAGTCCCAGGAGGTACCATTGGTTAATGTACATCCCACCCTCCAGGTTTTAAATTTGGAAGTGTTTATAAAGAAAGGATTGAGTATTTGATGCTCTATAGTTGTGTGGTATGTATTTTGTTTTGTTTTGTAAATCTTGTAGTGGGGTGTTTTGAATTTTGAAAACCACTTTTTTGGAATGATGTTTTGGGTTTCATTCCATCAGTAAGTTGGGAAGATGTGTCAATAACTGGTTCCTTTTGAGAGGTGTCTCTGAAGGAATTTTTAGCAGTTTTTCCCATGCATCAGGTGTTTTTCAGGGTATGTTTGACCAACAGATTAGTTTTTTTGGGTCTGTAGTCTTTCTTATTGGATATTTTACACCGCCATAAATATTTGACATGTGATATAAGTGTGGCCATGGGAAATTTACCATTGGTTAGCTCCCCCAATTAATCAATGTAATACATTTCCCTTTTGAGTGTTAGTATTACTTATATCCCATTTTCCTTTTCGGTTAAGCCGATCTTCTCATGGAGGGATGGAAAATTCTAGTGGATTTTAAGGGAGTTTTGTTCTCTTTGAGATGTCTGAGTCACTGGGTATGCAATTCGACACTATTGTGACTAAAGGTCCTGCGTGGAAATGGTGAAAAGAATTCTAGCCGGAAAGGGTGAAGGTGGTTCAATGTTATTGGTCATAACCAGTCTCTTGAAAGGCTTTGTAGTGATTTCATAGATCGCAAGGGTCATGTTTGGTGATGTATTTCACTATGTTTTCTCTTTTAAATGAAAGGGTGGATTTCATAGAATCCTCTATGAATCCTTGTTTTCACAGGATTGTGTCCTCCTCTTGGGTAGTTCTAATTTTTATGTTCAAAGGGGAGTGTTTGTCGTGCGTATTTCCTGCAGATGTTTCTTGGTGATGGTGAAGATTTGATTCATGTATATCATCTAAACCCATGTTCTGGGGGATGTTCCATAAAAGAGTAGTTATATGTTGAGCTTTCTTGTGCTTATTGGTGTTGTCTTAGTTGCAGTGTGGTTATGTGTGGAACCAAAAGAAGAAGCTTTGTTTGGGAGTCTTTATTGACAGAGTGCGTGGTGGAAGATTCTTCAAACACTATGGCTGTAGACATAGGGCTCATAGTGAAGCTGGATCATATTCAGGAACCCTAGGAATGTATGGGACCCAACCTTATTTTTTCCTCAGTGTTGATGGTGATGGAATTTCAAATCATTTCCTTTATTTGTTCTATTTTGAATGACCTGTTTGGGTGTGTTATGTTTCTCATGGCTACAAGGAGGCGTGGTCATCTCGTTAACTTAAATCCTCAATGGTTTTGTCCCACCAATGTAATATCTTTTTGTGGACCTTATGGAGTATTTTTGAGTAAATAAGTCTCAATTTTGATTAGTGATCATCAAGGGATGTTAAGATGTTGGTTTGTCTTCAGTTGTGTTTTTGACACCCTAATAGTTGGGACCTTCCCTCCCCACCCCTTACAGTGGGGTTTTTGGTTAGTTCCGAGAAGTCTTATAGTTCTTGTGCTTTAGTTGTCTCCAATTTTGGTGAGACTCATTATGGGTGTCAATGAAATTCCTTATGAATAAACCGATGTTAGCCTATTCTTAATAGTGGGTAGTCTATTCGGGCCTCCCCGTGTCAGTTTTCCAGACTTATATCAGGGGTTGGTTGGTTACCAATGGTGGGGTGTCCTTTCAGGCCTCCCAATGTTAGTTTATTTGTTTTATTTCTAGAGATGGATCTGTGGTAGTTTATGAGAGTGTTATCTTTTTGTGGTTTGGTTTTACTTGTTCATTTTGGACAAGTGTAGTGGTGTCCATTTATAGATATTGATGTTTTTTTAGCTGTGAGAGGTTGGATATCTAGGATGTGAAAAATTATTTCCTTGATCAATCAACTAGAGATGTTTTAGCTTTTAGGGTAGGACGTAACATAGTAGGGAGTCTATTTTGGGTTCATGAGTTTGTAGGTCATTTCTCTTTACTGTCAGTGTTCTTGCTTCTCTTTTGTTTCATTATAGGGAACCTCATTGAGTTGAGAGGCGGTACTGGTTATATTTCCTAAGTCTCTCTATGAATTTACAGGGGGGACTTTAGGGTGAGGATAATTGTCACACTAGGACTATTAAAATAATTCTATTTTATTATTTTTTATTCCTCTGAAGTATTTTTCGGTGATGTGGGTCGAGCCTAATAGAAATTTTTGTGTTTTTCTGATAAATAAATACTTTGGCCTTGACAATATCTAATACTCGAGCATAGCACAATATAAACAACACGACTTCACCTGGGTCACTATGAAACCTTCCTGATGTTCAAGGAAAATAAATCAAATGAAATGAATAATAAAATGAGGCTAAAGTAAAATAAAATAAAATATAAATGGAAATAAAATAAAATAAGAAGTGTAATAAAATTTAAGGGAATTTTTTTATGATAATAATAAAAATATTATTGAAAATATTATTTTAATATTATTGTTAGTGTTTATTATTATTAGTATTTATAATTTAGATATTACTATAAAAATTATTAACCTCTTATTATTATTTTCATTAACATTATTTATGTCAGTATAATACATTTTTTAGAATTTTATTTCAATTAATTTTTTCTTTTTTAATTTCATTATTTTTTTATTTATTTTCCTATTATTATCCCACCTTCCCCTTGGTAGCATTGTGCTCAGCCCCCCTATAACCCAAGTCACACTTCCATATTCATCCCGTCCAACAGCCTCACCAGTGAACCTCCCCTCTTTCCTACTGGCGCCTTCTCGGTCGACCTCCCTTCTTCCTACCAGTGCCCCAATTTTCCCTTACCTTGTTGTAGAGAATACCCCATCCTTTATCTGGTCACAACTCTCCCCTCTCCCATGGCCGGCACCCCGTCGCTACTTCGGCCAACCCTCGCTGGTGTCCTTTCCCTACCCCGGTGCCCTCCGCTCACGACCCCCTTGTGCGCACACTCCTCTCCAGAAGTACTTCTAGGAAAAAACCTATTTTGGTTTGGGTTTTTAGGTTTCTGACATGTTAGAGTTTCAATTAGGGTATTAATTATATGTGTTTTTGTTCGATATTGTGTATTAGGGTTCTTTTCAGTTTTCTTGTGGTGCGCATTAAGTGTGATTGAATATTTTCATAATATTTTGAAATTTCTATACTAAGGTAGGTTGTTCTATGTTTAAATATTATTTATTGAATTATTTTTATGATTTAAATTATTTATCATATTCTTTGATTAAATGTTTTGGTGAGGAATTGGTTTTATTGATGTCTATCAAGCGTTGGATTTTTTTGGTTGCATGTTCATATGGTATGGGTGTGTTTTTGCCAAAAACATTAATGTATTCAATCATTAGTGTTTTAATAATATGTGAAGCTAGTTTTTAATCTATGTAAGTGGTGTGAATTGTGTTTTTGATGTTGTGTTGTGTGTGATTGGTCATAAATGAAGGTTTTGTGTGGGTTTAGTGGGTAAAGCTGAGTGATTTCTTCTTATATTATCTTATAACCTTTTATTTATCGTTAATTGAATTTTATGAACGGTGAATTTTTTTTATATAAATGTCATAAGGGTTTTACCAAATTGTTTATATGGATCATGTCACATTTTAAAATTTATTTTCAGTGAATATGGTGTTGAAATATGTTTTTGGGTGGGTAAATGGTGACTTTAGTGTGATCAAATTCATGAGTTCCCCGTGAAATAGTTTAACAAAAATTCTAGTCGTTTTTAATCGTGAAATTATCTCTTTTTAATTGTGATATTTGTTTATTTGATTGTGTAAATGATACAGATTGAGTTTCAAAAGGTTTTTGGTGTGATTATTATTTTAAAGTGGAATTTGTGTGTTCAATTGTGGTATTGGGTATAGATAGTTCCTAGTTTTCTTTCTTAATTTGAATATGACCTGTGACATGGACTTGGATCCTTTTGAGCTCAAATTGGAAGCATGGGGACTAGGTGGGCGGACAAGGACAAGTGTGCTAGTGATATGGAAGCGAAATTGGCCTGGTTTCACTTAGCTAAATTGAATATTACATTGCTAACTAAACTTTGGGATGATGTCTGGAGACTACTAGGTTATGGATTTTCTCCCTAATAGGGGCTCACGAACAAGAACACATGTTATTGTGGTTCCTATATGACTTTTTACCAAGACATGATATTATAGGGCCCAACATTTTTCTATTACCTATAGGGACTCTCCCATATTTTGTTCTCATTGTCACTTTAAGCTCACCATCATAATATGGTGTAACATCTAGGTTTTCATAAAGGTATGTGTGTGTTTTTAAATTAAGTTGCTTTCTTGGAAGTTTTTTTTGATTGAAACCGTTTCTTTAAAATTGTTCAAGCATTTGTTTCCTTTCATTTATTAAACTTGAAAATGTATTTGTCATTTAATATTTATGCATGGAATCATTTCTCGGTAGCATACTACTGGGATCTTGGATAAAACCCTATATACACCTTTGGGTGTATACAGATCTTGTTCCTTGTGTATTCCAGGTCGAGGCATTGGGCATAGTGATGATGGTTCAGGTTGTTAGTGGAATTTTCTCATACATGTTGGTATTAGAGAATTGGGGATGTGTCTAGTCATGTTTCACAGAGGTTTTAGTGGGAGTTTTGGATTTCCTTTTTTATATTTGTTTTTGTTTGGTTCATGTTTTAAATTTTAAATTTGATCATTATTTAAGGGCATGTTTTTTTGTCTATTTTTAGTTCTAATTTTTTTATCTTGTTTGCTTTTTTGGGTTTATTATTTTATGTAAATACTTCCCATGTATTATTTTTGATACCTAGGAACTTGTTCCAGCCCGAGGGGATCAAGAACGCCCATTGGGACTTGCCATGGATCAGGTCGTGCATCGATTGGATGATGACCTAACTTGGTTCGTGACATGGTGAGTGTGTCATCATGTCAAAACTTGAACTGTAGTGAGTGATCCATCTTGTCAATAATCACAAGGGACGTGGTGTTCCACTCCTACCATCCACATAGTATAAATGGTGTGAGGAATCATTCTCAACACCCGATGTAATGGAGTATTATACCTTTATTTTCAATAGAGCCCTAACCATCATCCCACAACCCATATAAATGCGTAATCTTAATTATAACCAATATCCATAGGAAATTACCTCTCATTATTTATGTTAATCAGGTCCACAAAAAATCAAGGGTATTAAATTCAATAATTTCATTAAATTAAACATGAAAAAATCCACATGACCTTGTCAACCTTTGAAAGTCATCTCAATTAAACCATTTAATTCATTCAAGGAAATGAAGTCTATCAGGAGGAATTCAATAATATATATATATATATCATAACATTTATACAATTTTAAATCAATAAAGGCAGGAAATCCATCATGATAATCCATTATAAATCATCTAATACTACTAAAAAAAATAGAAAATAAATTCAATGAAATCCTATACCAAAAAGGAAAGACTAGGAAAAGAGATACAAAGTTATGATGGTCTATAGTGGTTGAGATTGAGTGAATCACTAATAACTATATTAGAACCCTCACTAGGGAAGGATCCCAGGATGGATAAGGAAGAAAAGAGATCATACAGAGGAGCCTTGGAGGCTAAATAGTACGTTTCTTTGTTCCCCTCACACAAGGTATGAGTTATATCTGCGCCTTGAGAGACCAGATTAATAAACATCTAGACGTGATACAAGATTGACCAAGGGGAGGAACAACAACCATGAAGAGTGTTATACAATAGCTATGAGTATGTTTCCACCATAGTTAGACTAATATTCTCTTTCTTTCACAGATCATGACCGGATAACATGGTGTTTGCTTCATCCTGGAGAGAGACCCATTTCCCAAAGAAGGCCATGAATGAGTTCAAAATAGAGTCATTGGTGTTTCACACTAGACCTCGGCCACGCATCATACATAAGGTGCATGATACATCCATGTTTAACTTCAACCCCGTGCTTTGAGGGAACCAATGAATCCATAGGTGTGAGAGAGGCACTTGAGAAGATCCTCTAGGCATACATAGAGAAATGAGTGACCAGAGAGAGGGTGAAACCTCCCAGTTCGTAAACATGCAAAATAGGTCAATTAACTAGCTTTCATCTCAAAAGGAAATGTCCATCATCGAAACTCAAGAGGTCCTTGAATAGATATTTATTCCTTTAAAGATATAAAATCTAGAACCATGCTGAAAAGATGACACTCCAAGGTCTTGATTTAGTACTATTAATTCACACTCCTTGGAACCATAACTTGAGAAAGGTAGAACCCATTTAATAGAATGTACCCACTCTAGTGAAGGTACCAAAGCCAAGATATTGACTCCATTATCATTGGGATTTGAAGAAGATATGATTCATGGTTTCCTCATTAGGTTATCTATAACAGTTTTATATCAAAGAAAAGTGAATATTCATTTTCATAATATTATGTTCCATTGGTATAGGTTTGTTTCAAAATCTCCAAACCAAAAAGTAGAGTTTGGAAGGTATTTTTGAGAACCATATCTTCTCACCCAAACCATCATTAACCCCTATTGAATGATCCATAATTAAATAGTATTTAACCGGGAAGGAAATGGAGTCTGATCCAGTAAACACACACCTATCGAGGCCTAGAGAGATATCAGTTAAATCAAAGACCCTACGTTGATCTATGTTAATAATAGAATGACTGAAGACTGGATAATTAATGGATTGTTTAAAAGATATATTTGGAATGGTTAACCCTAGAAAACTGAGTTTATATTTTCTCTATTTGTTATGATAGAACATGACGTCCCCCGACATACAATCCAAAGTTATTTGGACTTGAGTTATAAGATGTGATGATGAAAAAAGCACCATATTGTAGTTGTTTTAGCTTTTTTATTCATCGAAGCCATATAGTATTTTATGGTAATTAATTTACCTCAAATATTCATCCCCTCAATGGTTTCCTATTTCAATTTATCTTGCATCCCTTGAATAGTTAAAGAGATGTTCTAGATTCCTCTTCCCCCTCCCACACTAGTCTGGAAAACCTAGCATAGGAGGCCCAATTCTTTTCCCCCTTCACGCAGGAATCCCAAATAAAATCTCCCATAATGCTATCCTGTATCAAAATAATGAATTTATGAACATTGAGATAAGAAATCATGTGAATGGGATTAAATTAAAGGACACTATTGACCAAGGTTATCCTACCCTAAATGATAAGAATGGGTACTTCCAGTTTTTTAAACTGCTGGTGAGTTTGTTCATCAAATTTTCAAGATGATAAACCTAATGTCTACTTAAAGAAATTGGGATGCCAAGATAATCCATGGGGAAGCCCCAACAATTTATTACTAGGAACACTTCAATGGATCTCACTCTATTATCTGGGCATCAATTTAGGACAGATAAATTTCTCTTATTGTGAATAACACATTTCCCACTACATTTGTAGTTTTCATCAAAAACCTTGATAACTAAACGCAATGAAAATTTTCTTCCACTAGCATATTTAATAGTGTCACCCACAAACATGGGATGAAATAGTCCTTGGATACCACTCCTACACAGAAATGTGATGATATTTATTTCATGGAAGTTCTTATTAACATATCTAATAAATGTGTCTTGCATCAAAATAAAAAGAGTGGGGTATAAAATATCACTCTGGTGTAAACCCCTAACCAATTTGATGAAACCATGGTTCTTTCCCATGGAGGAAAATTTCATCCATGGAGAGCTGAAATAGTAGAATAGGATGTTAATCATATTAATATAGAATCCCATTTAAGCGAGTTCCTTTAAAATGAATGACCATTCAATATGATTTAATGACTTGTCCATGTCAAGTTTGATTTTAGTGTGAGAGCATAGGGATTTGTGTTTTAAATCACTAAGAATATATTGTGATATGACAATGGAACCTTGTATTGATCTACCTATGACAAACTCATGATGTTAATTGGATATCCAGTGATGTAAATGATGGGACAACCTCCTATTGATCATGCAAGCAAGTATTTTTTAAGAAAAATTACAAAGTCTTATCAGCCTATAGTTCTTCAATAAGGAGGGGTCTTTGATCTTAGGGATGAGAACCAGAGAGGTAGAACTGGCCACTCAAGGTATGTTTATGCCACCTAAGAAGTATTTTACAGAACATACGATAAATTTATTGAGTATATCCTAGAAAGAGATATAAAAAGAGTCTAGGAAACCATCCAGCCCAGGTGCGCTATCAGGGTTTTGGGAGAGCACTACTTTGTATCTCTTCTAAAAATATGAGGATCAATTTCATCCTTGAGTTATCACCATCCAAGACTGTGTGATGGATAAAATAAAAAAGGGGAGTGTGTACCCTCGGGTAACATTCATCTATGCATGATTTTGGACCTGTAAGAAGAGACTTGAAGTATTTAAGTTCCATACCTCCATCCTCATCCTGATTATTTGTGGAGGATCCATCCTTTCAAAGAATATTTGGCCAGTAGACCCATAGTTTCTATTTGATGAAATCATGGAAGATGGAAGTATTTTTATCTCCTTCATAGATCCATTTTATCATTTATTTCTCATGGTCTAAGCATTTCATTCCAAGCAGATACTTCTATAGAAATTTCTTCTTTGACACCAGGTTTTCTAAAAGTGTATCATCCCATCAATTATATATGTTCAAATAGATATGCTCAACATAATTTCTTAAAGTATTAAATATAGGAAAAGGGGGAGGTATTTTCTTTCTCTAGCTTTGAAGTTCGCACCTCAGACGTCTCATCCTACTATGAATGGCTATCCAAAGTTTTCCAAGGACTAGTTTTGACCATGATTAAACTATGGTATAATGATATCAAAGGTAATAGATTTATATTTGTAAGTATATGAATAAATCACCTGAGGTTTTGTGGGAATAAATGTTCACAAGAATTAGGGAGTGGTCAAAAAGTGTGCGGACAAGTTGAGAGACTTTATCATGAGGGAAGTTGAAAATATAATTGAGATTGGAAAAATATCTATTATGTCTGAACCCAGTGCGCTCCCTCCCATTCTGGTTGTTACACCAAGTGAAGCGTTACCTATTTTATCCCAAATCCATGAGGCCCTTTCAATATATGAAAGAGGAGATCACTTTCCCAACCTTCCTTTGAAAATATCCCCATCCATTATTTTCTGATGGGTCCAAGACGATGTTGATGTCTCATCCAATGATCCATGGAGCTTCCTTGGGATCAAAGGAAATAAGATCATAATAGATAGATTCTATTTCATACATGTCACACATGGTGTATACAAAGTTCATAAACTAGATAAAACCCCTTATGTTGACATCCACAGTGATGAACAGATCTGAAACCTCTATGAGATTAACATAGATGAAGGGTTTCATGAAAATTAAAATGTACTAATTTTTGGGGTCAACCTGCATGTAATTACAGATTCTAAACTTGAATAAAAACATATATATTGGAAAGATGCTGCTTCAGATCAAGAACCACCGCAAACTAGGAATTATTTTGTTGAAGTTTATAAGATATAAAATTATTTTTAACATGAGTGGCTAATCCACGAGTATTCAAGATTAGGATGGAAGACATTGATTAAACAAGAGGGAAATATTTTTCCACTACCATAGGGGGGAGGGTGGGAAAGCTAGTTTAGAGAATAAAGAGTTAGAAATGTATTAAAGAGTGGGGTTATATTTAACTCTAGGGTACCTATAACTTTTTGCAATTAAACCCTGAGGGTGGGGTGGAATCATCACCTCTTAATCCATCATGGAAAAAGAAGATATCTACACTATCCTTACTTGATGATGAAAATCACTTTAAGAGAGAGTGAGACAAATAATGCCTCAAAATCTTTTAATACACTAGTTTCATGTAGGGAGATGGTTTTGAGGTTGAAGGTGGAAGGGAGGGGGAAGCCGGGTTTATTATTGGAGCTCTGGGGATCATAGGGAAAGCTAGAGGGGGAGGTCTAAGAAAGGGATGGGGGATGGTTTGGATAAGAAGATGGAAAAGAAGGAATCCTCCCTTGAAGAGCTAGGTAGTGTAGGTCTAGTATAAGGAGGAGAATCTTTGCTTTGGGAGGCCTGATGGGAAGCAGTGAATCTGTAGAGACCCGAAGCTAGACGTACATTGACATTACATTATTTTTTCGGAATACTTAGTACATAACAAAAACACACACACAAGGATCGTAATAGTTTAGTGTCTTTGGAAACTCGGAATAACATCTTCTAATCGTGGTGAAATATCTTCAACATCTCCCATAAAGATCTTCCTTTTTATTTACCTAAAACCTTTATTTATATCCTGGGGAAAAGAAAACATAAAAGGGTGAGCTCAAATGCTCAGTAAGGGTAAATAAAAGAAATAAAAATCATATCATATCTTTTTGAAAATCAAAACCTGCAAAAGAGATCATAATATCTTATCATGGAATAAATCATAGAAGTGAAAATGAGATCCCCATAATCATAACATGAAACATGAAACTTTGTGTCATTCACACATAATCATAGAGAATCATTTCTTGTTAGTCAAGACTCATTGCCAAGACTATCTTAGTGGACAATGTCCCTTTCTGAATCGAGTAACCCTCGTTTCAGTCCTGTTTCACTGAACCGGTATAACCTACCATTCCAGCCATGTCTATCTCATGAGATATGAAATCTTTACCCAATGCATTGGAGGGAGATATAGGTCCCACCCATCTCATAATGATACCATTCTTATGTGTGCCACAAAATCATAAACCATACATCATTGCATAAACCATGTAATAAAAATGGGATTCTTAAACAACATGACATCATAAAACAATCCATATAAGATAAAGGAATTCATAAAAATATTTCCATCACAACATAATCAAATCCATGTAATAATAGGGATAAAAACAGAACCCTTTTATTATATTAGATGGAAAATAATTTTGATAAAATACTTGAACTCCATTCTTGAGGAAAATATCCTTTCTACTTCAAAAAACTTTTTTCCTTTCATAACATGTCATACGACTTTAAAATAAAATAAGTTGATTAAAAATAAACTTGAAAACTTGTAAAGGAAGCTTCTTGGAAATAATGTTTTAAAAATCCATTCATGCCGTATAAGTTAAAAAAAACATTCTTCGTACTTTTGTCGGAAAAGTCAAAAAGTACCTCGTACGAAAAACGACAAAAGATTCCTTTCGTATCTTTTACTAAAAACTCACCGAAGGGTAAAATTGGATATAAACTATTGTAGGTGGATGGAAATAATATTACATATTGATGAAACATGGATGTGGATGATAAAATACACCCCAGTAAATACCAAATTATAAACAATCTCGGATAAAAATGAGATTGTGATATTTTCCCTTACCTTAGGTCCGACTTGCTTTGTAAGTGTCCGAAACTCCTGTATAATGATTTAAATCATGTTATTTACTTATTACAGAATCATATTCATTGTTATGATATCATATATGGTTCACTTATGACATTATATTACCCGTTCTTTTGTAAATTCCATGTTAAAGAAGCGTTTTGGGTAAAATCGTTTTATTTATCGTAGGTGTTTTGACTTGTTGTTCTTGACATCATTATTACTTATATCATGATTTAATCACTTCCAGAATATAAAATATGATTTATATATCATATATATTCAGTATATATATATATATAATAGGTAGATAAATAAAATGAAAAACACCGTTCATGGAGACGGTAGTCCGTACGTACGCATGAACGCTGTTTTCCTTTCCTTATTGTCTTGAAATGGAAGTAAGTAGATGAAATACATATGTATATATATAAATAAATCCAGTAGCTTTATAATGTCATATATTTCATTATTATTTCTTATATATACATTATAATCATTCTTAAATGGTTAACATGGAGAATGAATCTCATCGCGTCGTGGAGACGGTAGTCCGTACGTACGCACGAGCGATGATATCATTTCTATAAATATTGAATTGAATTGGAGTGGATTATAAAATATATCAGAATCAATATGATGTTGTAATAACTATTTATAGTTATTCTTTACACCATTATACCCATCCATGTAAGGTGGTGGTGGAAAATAGATTACACCACGACGTGGAGACGGTATTCCGTACGTACGCACGCGCGGTGATTTCTTTTTCCGTAGGATGGATAGATGGTGAAATAGGGTTGTTTCATACTTATAAGAACATATCAGTATATGAGTGATACTGATGTTATTACTTCATAATGAAACAACCTAAGAAGAAGAAGTGGAAGAAGAAATAAAGATGAAAGAATTGGTAACGGTAATTACCTCTTCTTTGAAGTGCCTCTTTGAGACCTCCTCTTAGGGCACTAAAATTGGTCTTTGAGGAAGACCAGAACCTCTAGGATGTTTTTAGGGAAGTGGAGAAGAGATTTTGGCAGGGGTTGGCCGAGCTTGAGTGCTCAAATTGGTGTGAGGAGGAGGGAGAGGAGGTATCCTTTTATAAGGGAGGAGAGGGGCACCTTAGGAATACCTCAAAATATTATTTTATATTAATGTCAAAATCGGTTTATAATGGTTCCAAAGGGTATTATTTCGAAGCTAAAGTGGGGATGGGTCGAAATCCTATCATCCAATAGGATTTAGACAAGTTTAGGATATTATTTTAACCTTATCAATTAGATTTAACTCTAAGTTAAATAATTTAACTTTTACTGTGTCTTTTTGTTTTCTTTCACTATATGGTTAATAAACTTACTATAACATGCCAAACGAACCCCAAATTGTTTATTAATAATATATATATCCTTATATAAGTCATTGGGCCGAACCTTAGATTTTTAGGAATATAATAACAATTAATAATATAATATTTGATTTAAAAACTATTTTGTGTCAATTTTGACACTATTTGATATATGATTTTTGTGAAAGTCATAACAGAATTATATGTTCTAACCAAGTTGATTAAATCAACACTAATATATCATAGTAACCTATAAAATTAGTGGAATTCATAAAAAGTCTTAAATTACATTTATTTTGGTATTTATAATATTAATTATGTCAATATTTCATTAATAAGATAATTACTGCATCATCTTTGTGTCATAAATAAATTAACTTATATGATGTCTAAAAATTACAAATAAATTACCATCATGTATTAAATCTTTTTATCTTTCTAATTAATATTTAAAATAGAATTTATCTTATGTATAACCCTATATTAAAAATGTTTTAGTAAATAAACTTTGATTTTAACTCTTTTAACTCTTCTTTGAATTAAATAATAATAAATGTCCTAATCTAACCCAAGTGGGCCTAAATGATAATATTTTACACTTAAGGTTGTTTTTGGTCGAGATACACTTGTCCAATGGAATTAGGACATGTGTTAGGGTAATATTAATATCATTCTTACCCTTAATTACCCTATTTACTTTTCACCGTGGTAAATAAAAGTAAAAAGTTACTATTCACGAAAAATTATTTTCATCTCATTGAACCACATTTTAGTCCTTGATATTAACCGTGTCTGTCGGATTTTCGAAATTCCATTCACAGAAGTGGTAAAATTAAGTTTTATGCAAAATTCAGTTTTTAACCTACCACTTAGTGGTTTCACTATTCATCAAAAATTAAAAGTTTTCAGAAAAAATCCAAAATTTCATCCTAAGCTATATTTAATATTCTAAATTCAAAAATGAAGTCTATTTTACCAAATTCATAACATATAAATTGCATTAATTAATTTTATAATTAAATCCCGCTGTTAAAACAAATAGCGTGTTTTTAAGAAACAATATCTATCAAAAGATTGACACTTGATTATGTCTGGTTTAAATGTGAAATTATATCCAATGACCAACATTGTATTAAATTGTAAAAATATATTCTAAATATACTTTAAAACAACTCAAATTAATAATTTATCACTATTAATTATTTTGATTAAAAAAGTTGTTTTTAATTATAATTTAGTAATTTTCACTATTCATCAGAATATGAAAGTTATCCGAAAAGTACCAAAATTTCACCTTAGGCTAAATTCGATACTCCGAATCCAAAAATGAAGTCCATTTTGGGAGCTAAAATTTCTAAAATTTTAAAAGGTGGTTATTACTATTCATAACGGCTAGTTATAATAATATTTTAATAGCATATCGTTGTTTAGTGAAACTCGGTATTGCGTACTACACATGCTATCGAGGAAGGTCACGATTGCGTGTAATGCAAGGAAAGTCAAGGATGCGTGTTGTGAAAGCTCATTTTGGTGTAGCGTACAACACAAGACATTAGTGAAATAAAAAAAATATTTTTCATAAAATCTCGGGCTGTTACATTCTACCCCCCTTAAAATGAATTTCGCCCTCAAAATTCGTCGGGGTTATAAATGGTTTACTATTCGAAAGTTTCTTTAATAGAAACCCACATCGTAAAATGGAATACCAAAACTTGGCTTTAAAAACTAAAGTATGAAATGTAACGATTACCCAAATAAACTAATCACTGGGTTTCCACATAGGTGAAAATATGGATATGGAAGAGAAATCTAACCATCATGTTCTGATGGAGAGTGGTAGAGAACATGGCTATGGAAAAGCCAGTAATCACAAATCCATAGATTTGTGATGATATAAGGTACCATCTGATTCATCAGGTATAAGATCACTAGGACAACATTTTTGGTTTTCAAGATCATTTCCCTAAAGTTGAAAATTTGAATTAGAATAAATACTTTCTTTATTTTGGTACAATCTCACTGTTGTTCATGCCTTGAACAATTTCCACTTCATCTCTTAAAGAAATGAAGTTGAATTTGTTATTCGTGAAGTGTTAGCAGATCATGTGATAGAATGACGGGTCATTCCATCTGTCTCAAACAAAAGGTTAGCAAAAAGTATATACATAAGTCGATCTATAGTGAGATTAATCATACATGGTTCCTAAAATGGACTTATACTTCATATATCATACTGCTTAATATAATAAAACTAGTTTCTTCTAAACAGGGACTTCCTGTAGGCCAGTGGTAGGCGATAAAGGCCAGCCGCACTTCGGTTGTGGGTTCGAATCCTACAGCCTTGTCCGAAGCGATGGGCTGTCGCCCGTCCTGCAGGTTGTCCTTTTTCTAAAACTATATTACTATAACATCCCATCAATAATATCGAAAAAACTTATATCCTTAAACAATACTAACTTATGTCCAACATAATCCATTCTAATTTTTAGGCTTATCCATAACATAGTGAAAACTATTACCATAGATTTAATACCATCGTTGATCCCAATATATCATAAGATATGTTTTGTTGGTCACATTCCAAACATTCAAAGTCCTTAATCATGTACTCTCTGGAATACCCATTGAACCTTAGTGAAAACATGAATGCTGTCAAAAGATAACTCTTACCACATACCAAAATCCAAAAATTCTATATACTCAAACCATGATATAACCTTCTCCTTATATCAGTCATGAGCTCATGAATACTATCAAACATTTAATTTTCTCCTTATCCCTTCATTATGTGCATATCATCTTCATTCCAAAAATATCTGAATAACCTTTCATGGATACTGGTAGCATTAATCACACACTTTCAAAACTCAAGGAAAGACAATAATGTAACAATCCTTAGATGTCTCTTTATTCCTTAGTACCATGAGATTCTTTATACAACATTACACTTGAATAACATGTAATCATTCCACTACCTTCTTAAACCATTGACCAAGATTCAACAATTCTTTCATATCACATATCATTTGTAGTCTCTTCATTATCATCAACATAAATACTACCCATACGGCCGTACTGATTCTCTTCATGAGACTTTCCCTTAGGGCATTGGTTTGCATAATGCCCGTACATTCCACATTTAAAACACTTAACCATTTTTGATGTCGTAGCAATACCATTATCCTCATCAATGGTGTTAACTGAACCTTTTCCTTTGCACTTACTAGCTTTGTGTCCTTCTCTTCCACACCCAAAGCATCTTCCAGTTCCTTTGAAACATTCTCCTTGATGCCTCTTCCCACATGATTTACATAGGGGAAATTGAACTTTCTTTCCTCTATGATCATCATGAAACTCCATCTTTCTCTTATTAGCCGAGTCAGGAAACTTACCAAATTTTACTTTATTGATCATATTATGAGATTGCTGATTCGGCATAATAATGATGTTTGGACTTCCAAATCCCATTTCATTTGGTTGCTCATGAAGAATATCATTCCATTGTCCATCATATCCTCCATTATCGTGAATCACCTTGTTTCCAGCCATTTTCTAAAACCCAAAAAGAATAGTGTGAGAGGAAAAAATCATAATAAACGGGGAGTAACTTAAATATCTAACATCTTTGGTTTAATCTAATATCGTTACCATGGTTCTAGGACTATATCATATACGTATACTTATCCTTAGGGGCATCCCTAGACATACCTTAGAAATATCTCTAGGGATCTCACTAACATTTTCGCTTCCTAGTTTCCAAAGGTTGACTAAACCTTTCCTCTAATACCAACTGTAGAAACCCAAAGCTTATCGTACATGGACATTACATTACTTTTGCGGAATACTTAGTACATAACAAAAACACACACACAAGGATCGTAATAGTTTAGTGTCTTTGGAAACTCGGAATAACATCTTCTAATCGTGGTGAAAGTTCTTCAACATCTCCCATAAAGATCTTCCTTTTTATTTACCTAAAACCTTTATTTATATCCTGGGGAAAAGAAAACATAAAAGGGTGAGCTCAAATGCTCAGTAAGGGTAAATAAAAGAAATAAAAATCATATCATATCTTTTTGAAAATCAAAACCGACAAAAGAGATCATAATATCTTATCATGGAATAAATCATAGAAGTGAAAATTAGATCCCCATAATCATAACATGAAACATGAAACTTTGTGTCATTCACAAATAATCATAGATAATCATTTCTTGTTAGTCAAGACTCATTGCCAAGACTATCTTAGTGGACAATGTCCCTTTCTGAATCGAGTAACCCTCGTTTCAGTCCTGTTTCACTGAACCGGTATAACCTACCATTCCAGCCATGTCTATCTCATGAGATATATTATCTTTACCCAATGCATTGGAGGGAGATATAGGTCCCACCCATCTCATAATGATACCATTCTTATGTGTGCCACAAAATCATAAACCATACATCATTGCATAAACCATGTAATAAAAATGGGATTCTTAAACAACATGACATCATAAAACAATCCATATAAGATAAAGGAATTCATAAAAATATTTCCATCACAACATAATCAAATCCAAGTAATAATAGGGATAAAAATAGAACCCTTTTATTATATTAGATGGAATATAATTTTGATAAAATACTTGAACTCCATTCTTGAGGAAAATATCCTTTCTACTTCAAAAAACATTTTTCCTTTCATAACATGTCATATGACTTTAAAATAAAAGAAGTTGATTAAAAATAAACTTGAAAACTTGTAAAGGAAGCTTCTTGGAAATAATGTTTTAAAAATCCATTCATGCCGTATAAGTTAAAAAAAACATTCTTCGTACTTTTGTCGGAAAAGTCAAAAAGTACCTCGTACGAAAAACGACAAAAGATTCCTTTCGTATCTTTTACTAAAAACTCACCGAAGGGTAAAATTGGATATAAACTATTGTAGCTGGATGGAAATAATATTACATATTGATGAAACATGGATGTGGATGATAAAATACACCCCAGTAAATACCAAATTATAAACAATCTCGGATAAAAATGAGATTGTGATATTTTCCCTTACCTTAGGTCCGACTTGCTTTGTAAGTGTCCGAACCTCCTGTATAATGATTTAAATCATGTTATTGACTTATTACAGAATCATATTCATTGTTATGATATCATATATGGTTCACTTATGACATTATATTACCCGTTCTTTTGTAAATTCCATGTTAAAGAAGCGTTTTGGGTAAAATCGTTTTATTTATCGTAGGTGTTTTGACTTGTTGTTCTTGACATCATTATTACTTATATCATGATTTACTCACTTCCAGAATATAAAATATGATTTATATATCATATATATTCAGTATATATATATATATATATATAATAGGTAGATAAATAAAATGAAAAACACCGTTCATGGAGACGGTAGTCCGTACGTACGCATGAACGCTGTTTTCCTTTCCTTATTGTCTTGAAATGGAAGTAAGTAGATGACATACATATGTATATATATACATAAATCCAGTAGCTTTATAATGTCATATATTTCATTATTATTTCTTATATATACATTATAATCATTCTTAAATGGTTAACATGGAGAATGAATCTCATCGCGTCGTGGAGACGGTAGTCCGTACGTACGCACGAGCGATGATATCATTTCTATAAATATTGAATTGAATTGGAGTGGATTATACAATATATCAGAATCAATATGATGTTGTAATAACTATGTATATTTATTCTTTACACCATTATACCCATCCATGTAAGGTGGTGGTGGAAAATAGATTACACCACGACGTGGAGAAGGTATTCCGTACGTACGCACGTCCGGTGATTTCTTTTTCCGTAGGATGGATAGATGGTGAAATAGGGTTGTTTCATACTTATAATAACATATCAGTATATGATTGATACTGATGTTATTACTTCATAATGAAACAACCTAAGAAGAAGAAGTGGAAGAAGAAATAAAGATGAAAGAATTGGTAACGGTAATTACCTCTTCTTTGAAGTGCCTCTTTGAGACCTCCTCTTAGGGCACTAAAATTGGTCTTTGAGGAAGACCAGAACCTCTAGGATGTTTTTAGGGAAGTGGAGAAGAGATTTTGGCAGGGGTTGGCCGAGCTTGAGTGCTCAAATTGGTGTGAGGAGGAGGGAGAGGAGGTATCCTTTTATAAGGGAGGAGAGGGGCACCTTAGGAATACCTCAAAATATTATTTTATATTAATGTCAAAATCGGTTTATAATGGTTCCAAAGGGTCTTATTTCGAAGCTAAAGTGGGGATGGGTCGAAATCCTATCATCCAATAGGATTTAGACAAGTTTAGGATATTATTTTAACCTTATCAATTAGATTTAACTCTAAGTTAAATAATTTATCTTTTACCGTGTCTTTTTGTTTTCTTTCACTATATGGTTAATACACTTACTATAACATGCCAAACGAACCCCAAATTGTTTATTAATAATATATATATCCTTATCTAAGTCATTTGGCCGAACCTTAGATTTTTAGGAATAGAATAACAATTAATAATATAATATTTGATTTAAAAACTATTTTGTGTCAATTTTGACACTATTTGATATATGATTTTTGTTAAAGTCATAACAGAATTATATGTTCTAACCAAGTTGATTAAATCAACACTAATATATCATAGTAACCTATAAAATTAGTGGAATTCATAAAAAGGCTTAAATTACATTTATTTTGGTATTTATAATATTAATTAGGTCAATATTTCATTAATAAGATAATTACTGCATCATCTTTGTGTCATAAATAAATTAACTTATATGATGTCTAAAAATTACAAATAAATTACCATCATGTATTAAATCTTTTTATCTTTCTAATGAATATTTAAAATCGAATTTATCTTATGTATAACCCTATATTAAAAATGTTTTAGTAAATAAACTTTTATTTTAACTCTTTTAACTCTTCTTTGAATTAAATAATAATAAATGTCCTAATCTAACCCAAGTGGGCCTAAATAATAATATTTTACACTTAAGGTTGTTTTTGGTCGAGATACACTTGTCCAATGGAATTAGGACATGTGTTAGAGTAATATTAATATCATTCTTACCCTTAATTACCCTATTTACTTTTCACCGTGGTAAATAAAAGTAAAAAGTTACTATTCACCAAAAATTATTTTCATCTCATTGAACCACATTTTAGTCCTTGATATTAACCATGTCTGTCGGATTTTCGAAATTCCATTCACAGAAGCGGTAAAATTAAGTTTTATGCAAAATTCAGTTTTTAACCTACCACTTAGTGGTTTCACTATTCATCAAAAATTAAAAGTTTTCAGAAAAAAGCCAAAATTTCATCCTAAGATATATTTAATATTCTAAATTCAAAAATGAAGTCTATTTTACCAAATTCATAACATAGAAATTGCATTAATTAATTTTATAATTAAATCCCGCTGTTAAAACAAATAGCGTGTTTTTAAGAAACAATATCTATCAAAAGATTGACACTTGATTATGTCTGGTTTAAATGTGAAATTACATCCAATGACCAACATTGTATTAAATTGTAAAAATATATTCTAAATATACTTTAAAACAACTCAAATTAATAATTTATCACTATTAATTATTTTGATTAAAAAAGTTGTTTTTAATTATAATTTAGTAATTTTCACTATTCATCAGAATATGAAAGTTATCCGAAAAGTACCAAAATTTCACCTTAGACTAAATTCGATACTCCGAATCCAAAAATGAAGTCCATTTTGGGAGCTAAAATTTCTAAAATTTTAAAAGGTGGTTATTACTATTCATAACGGCTAGTTATAATAATATTTTAATAGCATATCGTTGTTTAGTGAAACTCGGTATTGCGTACTACACACGCTATCGAGGAAGGTCACGATTGTGTGTAATGCAAGGCAAGTCAAGGATGCGTGTTGTGAAAGCTCATTTTGGTGTAGCGTACAACACAAGACATTAGTGAAATAAAAAAAATATTTTTCATAAAATCTCGGGCTGTTACAGAATCTCATGAAAGCTGGGTTCGAGTGTCCATGCATTTGGAAATGAGAACAAAATAGCACTAGGGACAAACATAGAATCTTATGTTATAAATTTTAAAGAATGTATAATTCTAGAATCAGAAACATTTCTTTAATAAACGAAACATGTTTCTTACCTCCAACAATTTTAAAAATAGGAAATGGTCGAATTAAAACTTGAATGCCTTCTACACTATGCATGGGGATGTAGATGGTGTTTTTTTCTTAATCCACCGTGTGCAGTGGTTATATTTATAGGGGGGTCTAGAATCAAGAACCCACCACAATTTACTCCATCTACAAGGAGTATTAATGGATATTGATTGCCATCATTGTAATAAATAAATTATTCAAACTGAATTTAATACATTAAATACATATATAATAAATTATTGTATTTATGATAACGTAGCTTATTTATTGATGGACCATTTATTAATAACATACCATATTAATTGTTGGACCATTTATTATGTTATACAATAATTTATTACATTATTAATTTATTTTATGGACCATTTATTACATTCTCCCACATGGTCCAAACCAATTAATGTGAATGAATTCAATCTCCATCTTTAAAAAGGAAACATGATATATGGATCATTGCGGTATTCATCTAGATTAAAAGTATTCCCTTACATGTCTCACAATATACCATGTACCATTAGATAACTTAATGAATAAACCTTAACCACATGGTTTATTCCACATATTAACAAACCTTAACCATATTGTTTATTCTGTAGCTGGAAAAATATTTCTAAAATAAAGAATATGTACACTTAATCTGAAGAGAGAAATACACATATATAAACATATCAAAATAAAATTCAACAAAATTATAATTTAGAACATAATCCCATACATATTACATGATCCTTGAATTTAAATGGAGGCATTCCTTTAGTCAAAGGATCTACAAACATCAATTTGGTGCTGATGTGGTAAATGGACTCCTTTTTATCTTAAACACGTTCCCTTATGGCTATGTATTTTATGTTGATGTTCTTACTTCGACTCCCACTTTTTTTATTCTTTTACATAAAAATAGATGGTGAATTGTCACAATATATAATCAGTGGCCCTAAAATAAAATACAAAACTTTATGGCCTAAAATGAAACTCTTTATCCATACACCATGGGAAGTGGCCACAAAACATTAAAAGAACTCAGATTCCATAGTAGAAGTCTCTATTAACATATGTTTGACACTTCTATATGACACAAATCCTCTAACCATCATAAAGAAATATCTTGAAGATGATTTTTGTGAATTAATGAAACTATAAAAGTCTGCATCTGAGTATCTAATGAATTCTAAATTGTGAGTGAATTTATATATAATAACGTAGTCTTTAGTGCCTTAGAGGTATCTCAATACCTTATTCACGACCTCCCATTGGTCTATAACCAGATCAATATGATATCTCCCCAATATTACCACTATAAATGAAATGTCAGGCCTTATGAAGACTTGAGCATAAATTAAACTACCAATAGCAGAAGAAAATGGGATGGATTTTCTTTTTTCTCTTTCAAAATCATTAGTAGGTTTTTGGTTCATGCTGAATTTATCACCCTTAATAATGGGTGTTATACTTGGTGGACAATCTTTCATACAAAATCTCTATAAGACTTTGTTAATATAGGTTTCTTGAGACAATCCTAGAATGCCTCTCTACCTATCCCTATAAATCTTTAATCCAGTGACATATGATACATCACCCATATCATTCTTGTCCAAACTTTTGGAGAGAAACTATTTAAACTCATATAGAAAAACCTTATCATTAGTGGCAAGTAAAATGTAAACTAAATATAAAATAAGAAAACTTATTTTACTCTCACTAAACATCTAGTATATACATTGATCCATAATGTTTTATTCGAAACCAAATGAAGTAAGGACATCATGAAATCATAAATACCATTGATGGGATTCCTGTTTGAAGCCATATATAGACCATTGGATTCTAAACACCAAATTCTCACCATTACTAGAGAGGAACCCTTCAGGTTGTTTCATGTAAACCTCCTCATCAAGATTTCCATTCAAAAAAGTAGTTTTCATATCCATTTGTTGTAATTAAAAATCAAAATGAGCTACTAATTCCAATACAATGCATAAGGAATCTTTTTTAGATACTGGATAATTTTTTTTAGTATAATCAATCCCTTCCTTTTGAGTGAACCCTTTAGTAAGTAGTCAGGCCTTGTATCTTTCAACATTGCCAAATGAATTCTTCTTTGTTTTAAAAACCCATTTACATCCAATATGTTTTACACCAATAGTAAAATAAAAAAGGTCCCAACAATCATTAATTTTAATGGAATTCAACTCCTCCATCTTGGAATCGTACCACATATTTGACTCGTCACAACTCATGGCATGTGAATATGTTTCAGGATTATTTTTGGATACAATATTATAGTCATATTCTCGTAGATACACTATATAATAACTAGAAATTAATGGCTTTATCATCCTTGTGGATCTTTTCAATGTTTCACCATTTTTTTCTTGAGGAATTTTTGGTTCAACTGATTATTCATGGGCTTCTAATTGTTGAACTATTTGATCAAAATGATGATCATCAACCATTTGTGGAATGATACTTTTTAAAAAATGAGGTTTTTTGTGAACAATTATCAATATATCACCTGAGTTAGAGGGTTTATCTTTTGAATGGTCTTCATCATGATTTTTATTATAAAATCACTCCCACTAATCAGATCATTTTCTAGAATTTTTTCATTTATTGATTCCACAATTCTATTATTTAATGATGGACAATAAAAACGACATCCTTTAGAACATTCGGTATATACAATGAATTTTCCACCAATGGTCCTAGGATCCAAAATATTTTCATTTGGATTATAAATACACACTTATGAAGGACATCCCAAAATGAGTATATACCGCAAACTCAGTTTACAACCTTAAACAATTCAAAAGGTGTTTTTGAAACTACCTTTGTTAGAACCTGATTCAAAATTCATAATGGCTCTCTAAGTGCATCCATCCAAAATATTCTTGGTGGCTTTGAGCTATAAAGCGTACTTCGTACCATGTACATTAATGTTCAGTTTGTTCATTCAGATACACTATTTTGGTTTGGTGAACCTTGCATATTGTATTTTGAAACAATTCTATTTTCTTGAAGAAACTTTGTTAATGGGCCAAGCAATTTTTCATCCTCAGTGTATCTCCCATAATATTCTACACCTTGATCTGACCACACAATTTTAATTTTTTTACCAAATTATTTCTCTACTTCAGCCTTAAATGTTTTAAAGGCGTCAAGTGCATCATTTTTATTGTGAAGCAAATAGAGACACATATATCGGGAATAGTCTTAAATGAATGAATTGAATAATTTATGATTATGTAAATCCATATCAGATCTATAGATGTATGTATTTAGGATTTATAATATGGATGAACTTCTATTTGCACCTTTCTATGATTTATTGGTTTATTTACCTTAATTTAATCCAAAAAGGTTTCAAAATCAGTGAAATCAAAATTACTAATTACCCCATTTTTAACTAATCGTTGAATCCTTTCTTTTGAGATATTACCTAATCTTTGGTGCCATAACATAGAAGTTTTTACATTTATTAGACTTCTTTTAATGCTAGTATGAAGATTAATGTTTTCATTATCAATTTTTATTTTCAAATAAATAAAGAAAAGACCATCGTTTAATGTACCACATCCAACAATGTCATCTTTGTATATCAAGGAAAAATTAGTCTCACAAAAACTAAATGTAAAACCCAATGGTACAAGATTTGAAACTAAAATAAAGTCTCTAGAGAAACATAGAATATAAAATGTCTTTTCAAAAAGAAAAGTAACCCTAGTGGATAACACTGAATTGCATGTCCCCATGGCCTCCATATGTGAGCACATCTTTTTTCCTAAATACATTCCAAGATCATTGTCCACTAGTTTTCTTAGGTTTTTCACACCCTATAAGGTATTAACAATATAGAGTGTAGAACGATAATCAATCCACCAAGTGTGTATCAAACATATATAATTAATAACAAACCAATGAGATTGAAATACCATTCTTTTGAATCCATTTCTAAAATTTAGAACACCTTTTCCTTATGTTTCCTTTTCCTTTGAAGAAAAAAATGACTTCATTCTTAATATTAGTTTGAGGAATCAATTTATCTTTACCATTTTTATTGGATTGAAATTTATGAACCTTATGTTTTTAGTGCATTATCAGTATATTGTTTTCTCCCATTTCCACCACAATCCTTTCCCCCTCTTGAAAGCACATAGTCATTAATTCATTAATTGACCTTTTGTCTTTATGTGTGTTATAAGAGATTTTAAATGGCCCATATTTATGTGAAAGAGTATTGAGAATATAATGATCTTGAAATGGCTCAGATATATCAACCTCAAGATTCTTATGTTGAGCCGCAATATCCCTCACCTACATGATATGCTGGCGCACACCATTCATGGTGGTGAGTCTCATAGATGAGAAATTCATGATTAATGAGATTTCTAATTATTTATCTGAAGAGATAAACTGGTCATCTATAGCTTTTAGCTAGTTACGAACATTATTATGCACATCGATTGAACCTCCAATGCTAACACATAGTTTAGTTTTTTGAATATCGTACTAAGATGGTTTGACTTCACCCAATGTTCATAATGTGATATATCATGTAGTGTGCTATCATTATTAACTTCATGCAGTTCATCTTTTTGAATAACATAATCAGTATCCATCCATCCTAGATGAAGAAAAATTTTCTCCTTCCAAATTTTATAGTTGTCACCCATTAATTCAAGAATTTAATAGTGAATATCAGAAAATAATGATGGCATAACTGGAAATTGATTACTATATTGTTAGTCCGAATTACATAATTTAAATAGAAATTATTCAACATGAGTCTAAAAAATAAAAAATTTCATATGTGCAAAATTTTAATTTAATAGATTCATGAAATCAATATATAATTATCATGTAATATTTTAATTCATTAATTGAATTATAATTTGATAATACAAAAAACCATATGACCAAATATTAAAATTTTAATTTTCATATTACTTGTGTGAAAATTATGAAAATTAAATTTAATATTTTATCTAAAAATATAATAAAACTTCATGTGGGATAAAATTTATTATATTTTTCACATAATGTGATTTAATTAATATGTAATTTTTATTTAAATCAGGAATGCTATGGAGAAACCCAATTTTTAATAAAATTTACAAAAATCAAAGAATTTTAAAATGATAGTTTAATTCATAAATTAATGATTTATAATTTGATAATTAAACAAACCATATGACAAAATAATAAATATTTTTTAATATTCAAAATACCTGTGGGAAAATTATGAAAATTAAATTTAATATTTCATATAATGAAAAAAAAAAGATATATAAATATCTTTTATTATTGAAATTGAAACAAGTGCATAAACATTTTAATGAGATTTTACTAAATATGTAAATTTTATTCAATTAGGAATGCTATTGAAAAACTCAATTTTAATAAAATCTACATAAAATAATGACTAATAAATTAAGGTTGTGCAAAACATCATTAATAATCATAAATTAAGAAATGAAGAGGATGAAAGTAGATAAGGAAATCTGTCCTTTCCAAATCTAAAAATATAAAATAGTTGTTGATAATACAGAGTGTGAGAATTTCTTTTACAAGACTCAGGTATAAATCCCTCTGATACCAAATGATTAGAAATTTTAAAGAAAGTATAATTCTAGGATTGGAAATATTTCTTTAATAAACGAAAATTTTTACCTACCACCATCCATAGTAAAAACCAGAAACATTTGAATTAAAACCTAAATTCCTTCTACACTCTGCATCGGGATGTAGATGGTGTATGTTTCCTTAAACTTCCGAGTGATGTGGGAATATATTTATAGGGGGTTCTACTATCTAGAACCCACCACAATTTACTCCATTGACAAGGAGCGTTAATGGAGATTGATTTCCATCAATGTAATAAATAAATTATTCAAACTGAATTTAATACATTAAATACATGTATAATAAATTATCTTATTTATGATAACGTATCCTATTAATTGATGGACCATTTATTAATAACATACTATATTAATTTTTGGGCCATTTATTATATTCTTCAATCATTTATTATAAAATTAATTAATTTGATGGATCATTTAGTACATCATCTTCCATCAAGAAAATGATCCCACTACTACGATAATTTATTCAGGTAGAGGGTACGAGAGGTCGACTTCCATGAAAATGTGATCTGCTAAATAATCAAGGAATCTGGATATGTGGTCATCATCTAGAAGAAAGGAACCCACAACATCACCAATTGACCAAATGAGAGCTACGTTGTTAAGGGTTAGTGGAAGGTTGGGGAGAGAGATCCACATAGAAACCTATAGGGGATCCAGACTTGAGTGGTCCCCTATAGACCACCTAAATAGGTTGAAGGGATGATTTCCATATGATCTGGAAGAGGATGAACATGCCAACACAAATTGTTTTCTGGATGAAAGGACCACACAGAAGGCTTTCTGGTTGAGATAGGAGACAGACAATGGGCCGACTAAACACCAAGTAGCTACTTCCTTCATAAAGTAGGGAAGTGGAGGCTAATATTGACTAAAGAGAGAGATTATAGTCCATTTGTGATGGTAAAAATCTATATTGAAATATTCCTCTAGAAAATATAGCATCGTGAAAACATCCAAAATTCAGAGAAAAGGAGATCTACAAGAATATCTTGGACTAGGTTAAGACTTCCAAGTGATGAGGGAACCATATAGAGAAGGATTTCCCTTAAAGATGGTCCCTTAGATGAAGCTAGGACCCAAGTAGGGCCAGAGGGAGAACCTAATGAGATGTCTAGAGGGTGATCCTGCATAGAAAACTGCATTCCATGAGTTCCTAAAAAGCCATCTTTTTATTTTTATTTTTTAAAATTTATAGAATTCATCTAATGAAATAAATTATTATAGGATTATTTATCAATTTCAAGTGGCATCATCATACTACCTAATCAATTTAATTTAATTTAAATCATTTTAATGTCTAAAATCCATTTCATTTATCAAGTAAATTTGACTTATCATCAACAAAATCCAACCCACTTAGATGGTGTTTGGTCTTTAATAATTTATAAGGAGGTAAACTGCACTTAATGATATCAAAGTCGCCATTAAAAAAAATTCTATACATCTAAAAATACAAAAAATGGAATAGGAAATCAGGAATTCAATAAGGTCACTCATGATTTATAACACAAATCATTAATTTTTAATTTAGAATACATCACACCTCATTTGATAGGTCTTGTTGTTAAAACCTGAATTTATTTATCAAACAATTCATTTATCCCAATTAACAAATCACATTAAGGAATATTAACTCAATTCACATTGATGGATTATTTAGTAAAAACCACCCAACATGGAAATTTAATTTATAAAGGTTCAACATATAATTAGGAGGTTCCATTATCATAAAGTTATTCTATACAATAGAAAATTCAATTATTAATCCATGATGAATGGTTATAAAGAATTCATGGATTTTAGTCATTTAATTATAAAGATGAAATATATTCCATCACACCCAAGGGGTATCTTTGTTTGAGTTGATTATCCTAAATTTACTAAACATCAATCGATGAGTGTACATCAATGGGTGTGTGATATTTAAAAATGAATAACTCACTTTTTATAGTGATAAATTATAAAGGCCAACATCTGGAACAACTAAAATGATTATAAAACAAAGAAAAAATTGTGAAATGTCTATAGACCATCTACCTCATACTTATGACACTCTACTCATCCAATATCAGGGTATGATTTGGTCTAGTTTTGTCAAAATCGAAGAAATATGCATTTTCCTTGAAAAATGGGAAAATGATCTCACACCGTGATAACATGGTTGAGAGAAAATCAAAATGAGGATGATAAAAAATGATAGAATATCTTATCGAGAGGATTCTATAGGTACCAAGGATGCTTGAATCTAACAAAGCATAGAGAAGTTAACATCCTTCCTAGAATGGGGGTCGGAGGAACCCACAATTCCATGAAGGTTAGCTCACATGGGTGGAGGCGAAGAAAAAAGAAAGAAATTATGATTTAAACTCTTTTTTTTTGTAAATTCACCCTAAAAAATAAGGTCACATGATTTGGCCACATGGTTTTCCAAGAAATGCACTAACAGTGAAGCTCCCACTTCTTTGGAAACCCATATCGCATGGTTTTTCCACATAAATTTCCCTAACTATGTGTCCACCATGTGATGAATAGTAGAATTATACTTCATAAGTGGCACTAACTATGCGAGCTAGACACATGGTTTGGAAATCCATTGATAGATCATGCATGACATGTTTTCTCACCTACTTCAGTCGTATGATTTTCTCTGGTGGCCAACACATTTTTAGAAAAACTGAGTTCCCTATTTAGAGCTTCCTATTTTTGAGTTTCCAGACACCAACACTCACCAAACTCAATGGATCCCTGAGGAACCTCTCAATCCTGAACCCGATTCTAAATAAAAAACATTTCGTAGTGTTCCAACTCCATAAATTTCATTCCAATTCTTGGTTCAAAGAATGGACCATCCACTAAATTCCAAAATTAAAATTCCCTTGGAATTATACATTGGATAAAAAGCATGGGTTATTATAACCTACCCACCATATAACTTCTTTTCCCCAAGATTCCTTTTAGAATAATGAAAACATCACTCAAACTATGATGTCCATGAAGTATTGTTCTAACATTCGCATTGCATTCCCAAATTCCAAACACACCTATAAGGATTACTTAATAAAATGACACTTAAGTCATGAAACCTAGAGCTAAATCCCTTTTTACAAATTTAAACACTGAAACAATTCATACCGATGTTTGTTTAGCTAGAGACATGATCATGTCATTTTATCTTCAAACATCAGGTTAAACGTGCTCCCCACCATAGGTTTCAACACTAAAAATGGACCATTTTCAAGTCATGGTACCTCCGCCATCATAATTTCCATACAAATCATGCCCTAATAATTCTAGCAATGATCGAGGTGTGATTTATTTAACTGGTTGAATTCCATTACTTCTAAGGTCATATCAGGGACCTCACTATAATGAAATAATTTAATCTTGATTGACTTAACTAAAATTGGTCATGAAATATTTCATGGAAGACACAGATGACCTTTACATAAAACTTGTCTTAAACTATAAACATGATTAAAAATGGTTTCATTTGATTGTATACATCAAACAAGGGGGATACCAGGTTGAGCCACCTCCTACTAACCATTATCAAGATTCCTGACTTATATTTTCTCCATATTACAATCTTAACTACAATGGATTCTTCCAAGGAATCTTGGGATTTCCATGATCACGTTCACAAAAATCCAATACCTAACTTCCAGTGATGTTTCTTGGTCAAACCATCACTTGAACATTTAATCTATTATGCCTTAGCATGAACATGGGTGTAACCTAGATCCAGACCTCCATAATCATTACTCCTTAAAAAATCACCTTTGATCCCAACAAAAAGTCTGAGATAATCTTAAATTAATTTAATTGGAGTCCATGGAACTAACCCAAGGTAGTCCATACCAAATTTTTACAAGTGAGATTTCATTACTAGGTGAAGAAATCCACATCAGGTCATTGACTGAGCCTAAAGAATCATATACATGGCGGTCAAGTCAAGAGAAAACCATTAGTTTCTAGGAGTATGACTAAGGTGTTCCTACTTGGGAACCCAAGTATCACTCATGACTAACCATGCATCATTAAAAACCACACAACTATTGAGTAACTTTTATAAATTATTCTTATTGATATAGAATTAAACACAAAACATTTATCTTAGAGTATGACCAACTCTCTCTTAGTCCATCAAGGAAGATGTCAAGATAGGGGACACGCTCGTCTCTAAGAAATATTACCCTAAGAGGATATAGGGACTTATCAAAATATTTGAGACAATTATATCACATTTGAGATGAATTGATCACTACAGTTTCCAACCAATCATACCCAAATAAAAGAAATGAGAACTGTTGAACCAATATTACTCGAATTCTTAAAAGAAGATAAAATTCATCTATTGATGTATCATCATAAATCGATCATAATAATTTACCATTCGAGGTGTTCTGAGATCAATCAAACATAACCACTAAATTATTTCCATGAAAAATGATTTTTCTCAATGGATGTCTATAAAACCTACCATATCAACATCGTTATGCTGATCAAGCAATGACATGATCCCAAACATGCAAGCCCCAATGGTATTCAATAAAGACCAAACATTCCCAATGGTCTTCCTCGATTGTGTTCTTTCTACCTAAAGGGACACATATTTACTAGAAATGGTGTGATTATCCACACCTTATGAGCATACAAGTCATTGAATGGTGAGAGATAGACTAGGCTCTCAAATGTGTGCTTGGAAAAACTTACCTTAAAGTCAAATGTTAATGCATCTGGCATGAAAACCGAAAACAATCTGACTAGCATGTCAAATCACCCAATAATATGGAATTAATCTTGAGAATTAGGATGAAATTGATTCCATTAATTCAATGGTCACTCTACTATAGACATGACTATAGAACGTACTTAAAAACATAAGGATTACAGATTTCACCAATCCCAACCGGTTCATTATACCATTTGGAAACTCGATGGGATCAACATATATGAACACAGACTACCCCAAGGATTAAGAAGAATGGTGAACATCCTGGACACTACCCATAGTTTTTTACCCTATAAATCCAAGCATCAGGTGGTCCATATAAGAGATTTATCTAAATGTTGTATTGACCCATACAACCAATAACCTAGATGATGACATGCCGATTTCTCCATCACTAAGGTTGAAGAAATGGTCACATGACCTAAAAAGTGGTCGACCATTCCCTAGGCATGTATAACCTACTAAAACTGAGAATTAACTGATTCTCATGCTCAAAATAGGTTCTAGGATACCATGACCACTCATCTAAATAAAGGTGTCACTTAGAAGATAAGAGTCATACTAGGGAAAATGACACCCAAACAGCACCACACAATAGAAAGATCACAATAATTATCAAGGAATTTAAGCTCTAAAGTTTCCACCTACCTCTGAGTATACCATTACAAAAGAAAACAATTTTCGACCATATCACTACATCATGATAAATATATTTCACTAGGACCTAGAATTATCATTGTATCCCATGATTAAAGGAAAATTACTATTTAAAATGAAAACATTATCATTCCAAGGAAACTCAAAGAAATGTTTAAACTACCCTTTTGTGATGGTTTAAACTAATAAAACCAACTAAAGTTCAATTTAAAATTTATTTAATTGAGTAACATTACGTATTTAAAAAATTAAAAGATCTAAAATGATCCTTAAGTACCAATAATAAAACAAAAGAACTGGGTAACAGATAAGGTGACATATGAAGGTCCTGCCAAGCTGCCTATGTCCATCAAAATGAAACCCAATAGAAGTTTCTTAATTATTAAAGTTTCAAGACGCCCATTATTGGTTATATCATAAGAAACATGCCCCAACTAACCTAATTTGGTCCAATTTTTCATTTAGTAATGTAATCATATGGAACCTCATGCTCATGTGAAAGAGTTAGAAGACTTTATAGAGGCAACCGATTTATTTAAGATCAAAATTGAAACAGCTTTTAAATTTATAACCATTTCAAAATACATCAATATCTTAAGTAAAAGTAATATTATATGGGTTTTCATATCTAATTTATAAAGCAGCCATATAGTTTATATATCGAAGAATAGATCCCATTTACTTAAACCTAATTCAATTTTAAATTTTAACTTTAGAAACTTTTACATTTTAACAAAGGTCTCTAAATATGTATAAATCTAAAATATGGTCTGAATAAATGGGTTACCTTTTCCCAATTATAATTCTCGCATACACTTTACAACTAAAAACTGGGTCCCATTTAATCACAACAAATAAATTCAACCCATTCAACCAATTATATGTTAAAAAAATCTTAGCGTGTTATTATAAGCAGTAACATAGAGAAACTTGGTTATAATCCTAGAAGCATGATAAATTGGCAAGAATGGTGAATAAGTAGGAAAAATGGAATATAGTTACATAATCTTGGAATATAATAGGCACAAAATCACAATTATCCACAACCTATACATGCAACTACATGGCATTAAATATTCATGTCATCTGAATATATATGTGACTATAATGATGTATGTAATTCTACTTCCTTTCCATATTGGTCTAATGGAAAATACCATAAAATTCATAAATCAATACACAATAGAAAGTACACCTCTCACTAAAGGTGAAATCAGCATTAAAGATGATAGAAAATAGTCTGAAGAACAAATCCCATCCCTAGACACTTGAAAATTTTCACATACATGGGTTGATTATTCCTAGGTATGACTATTTACCAAGAACCTCTATTTTCCTAGTCTTCTGTCTAGTAACATAGAATAGTAATAAAATATTAAAACCTCATTTGATACAACTCTATAACATGACAGCACTTCTGACCACTAAAATGGAATTCAGATCGGTGGGTCACATGACCTCAAGCATTCCACCTCATATGCTAGAGAATTCTAACTTGAAGCGAGGGTCTATGGAGGTAATAGTGGGGACTCTAAACCCTCATGATCAGAGTATAACAATGATATATCATAAAATAAATAATATAAAACAATGGAAGTAGTAATAAATGAAAGATAGAGATGTGTAAGAATAGAATAAAATGAATAATAAAAATATGTCCCACACCTATGTATAATAATTCATGCATGTCTATATAATGATATATAAACATAAATAGTAAATATAAAATAGAAAACAATCTACTGCACAATACATGAATAAAGACAAGAAGTAAAAAATACCTAAGGGAAATATCATTGAGCATACTAACCTCAAGATCTGTCTTATGATCCAAAATCCTTATTAAAAACAAAACAAATAAATCAGTAATATATGGTTCTATGAACATTATATCTGCTCAGTACCTCAGTGCAATGGAAGTACGAGAAGGGTGTGAGAAAAAATTCTTGAAGGTTACCTCCCATGGTGTCTATAACTCAATCTAGTTGGTGAATTTAAAGAAAATTAGTGTGTGGTTATATTGAATAATAAACCAAAATAAATAAATAAATACCGATTTTCTCAGGTTTCATCAGGAAACCTGGACAACTCTCTCATGGCTGGAATGAGTGTCTGGTAACTAAATATATATATATATATATATATATATTATAAAGATATATATTTAATTCACCTATATGATCAAAGTGTGTGTGAATGTGAGTGGCCATATACTTGGAATACTAGGTTCTATCTTGACTAGATAATAACTCAGTAATCCATAAATAGAATGAATGGGCCTATAATCTCAAGAAATAGGGTACATTCACTACATATCATAATGAGTGGTAAACTTCATACTCATCACTCGAGATGGAGAGGTTGATGTCATGTCAACACCTGAATAGTAGTGAGCATGCCAGTATGTAATCATAATGGACATGGTGTTCCATGGCCATCATCCACATAGTATCACTAGTGTGAGATGCCATACTCAACACCCGATGCAAGAGAGCATGATACCATCATACTAAAAAAACCCTTACCATTGTACCACAACCCATATTAAGGCATAATAATATTTATAATAAATATCCATGAGGAATTTCCTCTGATGAGATATATTAATCAATCCCATGAATAATCAACGACATTCAATTCAATAATTACATTTAATTAAACAAGAAACAATTAGTGTGGCCTTTCCAACCTTTATAAGTCTTCGTAATTAAACAATTTAATTAATTTAAGTCATTTATATCCATCATAAGTCATTCCTTAATATATATATATATAAGTGATAAACATTATACCATTTAAATATTTCCTAGAAGGCAATATATCAAAAAAATCTATTCCAATTCACCTATTACAATTAAACAAAGCCATGCTTATTTAGATACAGAAAGTGGCATCATCATACCACCCAATAAATATGATTTAATTTAAATCATTTGAATTTAAACAAGGAATTTCATTTATTAAGGAAATTTGATTAATATTAAAGGATTTACAACCCACTTAGAAGGTGGCTAGTCTTTAATCATTTATAAGGATTGAAACTCCACTTAAGGATATCAAAGAGGAAATAAAAAAAATATTCAACACATCTAATAATATCAAAAATCTCATATGTAAACACCAATACAATAAGTCCACTAAAGATTTAGAACACAAATCACCACTTTTTAATTTAAAAGACTACACACTTCATCTGAGGGGTTTTATTTTAAAAACATGACAATGTTCATCAAATAATTCATTTATCCCAATTAACCCATCACATTAAAGAATCATAACTCAAGTCAAATAAAAGTATCATCATATGAAAAATCACCCAACATGGAAATTCAATTTATAAAGGTTCAACATGGCATTAGGAGGTGCTATTATCATCCAACGATTCCCTACAGGAGGTAATTCAGTTATTAATATAAGAATAATGATTAGAAGGAATTAATGGATTTAAATAATATTATTCTTAAGATTAAATATATGATGACACACCTAAGAGGATTCCATGTATGTGGTCTATATCCTCAATTTATTAAACATCAAACAATGAGTTTACATCATGGGGAGTATGACATTTAAAAAATATGAGCTCAATTTTTTGGGACACACATGGAAAAGGAAAGCATGTGGTACAACTTAAATTTATATAAAATAATAGAAACAAATGGAAATATCTATAAAACACCTACCTCATACTGAGTATGCTCTACTCATCCAATATCAAGGTCTAATTTGGTCTGATTTGGAATAAATTGAAGAAACGATCATTCACCCAAAAAATAGGGGAAATGAGATCTCACCATGATAACATGGTTGATATGAAATTAATAGATTAATATTTGTTAGGAAAAAATATCTTACTGTGAGTAATCTATAGGTACCAATAACACTCTAGTCTAACAATGGATGCAGGTGTTATCATCATGGCTAGAATATGTAGGAGGAGGAACCCGTAATTCCATGTAGGAGAGGTCACACAACTAGAAGGGGAGAAGAAAGAACGAAATTAGTATTTGTCCTCATTAAAAGAATTTTTCTAAATTCATATTTAAAAAATGGGTCACATGGTTTTCCAAATTGTGCACCAATCATACGGCTCTAATTTCCTAGAAAACCCACCTCACACAGTTTTACCACACAGGTTTCCCTAACAGTGTGCCCATCATGTTATTTCTAGTGGAAGCATACTTCCCATGTAGAAAAAAACATGTGGCATGGGCACATGGTTTGTGAAATCATGAGAATCTAGTGTGGGGAACTTCTTCTCACCTAGTTCAGTTGCACAATTTTTTCTGGTGGCGTACACTATTTCATATAAACAATGTAACCTATTTATTGCGTCCTATTTTTGTGTATTTTGGATCCATAGATTCCCAAAACTCAATAGATAACTAGAGGATCCTATCATTTCTTTACCAAATTCTAAAAAAACAGTTTCATGTATTCCAACTTTCATAATTTTATTCTAAATCTCAGATCAAAGAATTGTCCATTCACTAAACATTGAAATTCAAATTCCCTTGGAATTATAACTTTGCTAAAAAATATAGGTCTCTATACCAATAATTATCATTAAGTTCTTCCATTATCTTTTTGGGGATATGTGTTGTATAAAACATATCACACTCTAAACTAAGTGCCAACTAAAGTGAAAAATTGCATTCTATATAAAATTTATTATAGAAATAAACCTGTGTTTTCACTTATATTAGTGTGTGATTTTGAAGCATTTATTAAGGATATTTTTAGAATAAAACTTTGACCCCAAAGAACTATGTGTATCCTTATAAAATACCATAAGGAAATAATGTAAAATTACATATAAAACTCTTTATATAAGAATATTTTGGTTAACAAACACCCCATATTTTTTAAGAGATATAACATTCTAAAAGTGATAGTGGGAGTGAGATAGACTTCAACAAAGGCATGGATAAAGATATATAGGAGTTTTAATAAGAATTTATTTTAAAAATCCCTATACGACATGATATTATAAAGATATAAGTACTATGTGGGAGTATAAGATAAGTTAAAATATATGGTTTTCTAGTCACTGAAGACAAAGAATCATTATTAGTTGATAATAATGATCCTATGACCAAAAAGTAAGTAGCTAGTGGCCCAATAGATTTTAAATGGAAATAAGCTACGAATTATAGAATGCATTCCCTGTACCAAAACCTAGTATGTTGTTTTTATGACTTTCAATTGATGTAAATCCCATAAGGTCTAAAATGGGTATTCAAGGATAAATTTGATATGTATGGACAAGTTAATACCTATATATAATGTCTGGTAGAAAGAGGTTACAAACAACGTTATGGAATTAATCAAAATAAAAACTTTTCAATAATTTCTATGCTAAAATATTTCATAATTCTAATATCCACATAAAATTGCAATTTTCTATGAGTTTTTAAAAATGGATTTCAAAATAGACTTACTTAATGGGAACATTTAATAAGATGTATCAACGACACAACCTAAAGGGGTTAAAACTGTAAAGGCTACCAACAAAGTATAAATCATGAAGAATTATATTTAATGATTAAATAAAGTATCCAAATAATTAATTTATTATTTTGATAAATCCCTTAAAATTAATATTGATAAAAAATTAATGTGATCCTTCTGTCTATAAGTTGTTTTGTGGGAGTGGTGTCATTAAATGTAGAAGATATATCACTTATTAGAAATGATATCCCGGTCTTACATTATGTTAATATATGGTTAAAAACCTATTTATCCAAGATGGACTTAGGTTTAATAGTATATATTATTGGGATCCATATACATAATTATAGATCCAAGCGGCTCATTAGACTAAGTAAATGTATGTACATTGACATGTTATAAAAGATATTTGGTATTGAAAAATCTAAGAGGGGATTGGGTCCACTTATATAATGAATTAATATTTATAATATAATATATCATTTGACGCATTAGGAGAGAAAAACTATATCATGGATTCCATACTTTTTTGTGATTGGGTCAGTCATGTATGTTATGTTATATATTAGTTCAGAAGAATTCTATGCCTTAAGTTTGGTAACAAGATATCAATCTATCCTAGGTGGATACCATTAGATGTTAGTAAAGAATTTCCTTAAATATCTATGTCATACTATGAATTTATTTCTTGTCTATGGTAGTGATGAGGAATTATTCTTCAAGGTATATACATATGCTAGTTACCAAATAGACAAAGACAACATAAAATCCCAGTAGGGATAAATCTTCACTCTCAATGGAGGTGATTTGAGTTGGATGAGAACAAATAAATATATAGTCATTGATTCTACAGTGGATTCTGAGTATATTTTTGTTTTTTAAGTTTCTATGGAAGCTCCTTAGACACAATAATTTGTGTAATATTTTGACATGATTTCTATTAGTAATGACTCTATCACACTCAATTATAACAATACTAAAATAATGACCTATTCAAAGTAGACTAGGTCACATCATCCAACAAAACACATACAAGATAAATGTCATCTCTTAATGGATTTTTCATATAGATTTGATGTCATAGTGAGGATAGTTTCCATTTAAGTAAACATTGTGGAACCCTAAACTAAAGTCTTAAGTTTTTAGAAAAATGTTCATCAGGTGAGAAATAGTAGTATAATAATTTTTAGTTTTTATCTCTAGTCGACGTTGTATTATCTTGGAGTTATTTTCCAAGAACAATCTATTTATAATTTGGATTACATTTATATTCAAATAATTGAATATTAATAAAATATTTCATTAGATATTGTTCATTATTCTATGTCAATTTAATGTATTGATTACCTAGTGAGTCTTTTAAATCAAAAATGTAACAACAATTCCCTACTATGATGAGAACCTTGAAATTATAATCCAATATTATTAAAAATATATCTTCTAGTTGGATAACATAATATGATATGAAAAATGGTATGTTGACTATCATTTGCAAGTTCTCATAAGAAAATGTTACTTAATCTCACGAGGTTTTAAATTGGTAATCTCCAAGACCTAAGATTAATAATACAGAACTTCCTATAAGAATTACACATGTCTATATGTCATTGGATATTCATGTCCATGAGTGTGTGTAATAATCTTTATACTTTGATATAATTATTATTTCATATCATGATTCAGACATTTATATGTATTTCTAAAACCATGAAACCATATATTTATGGTAATGTAGGATATGTTGGTTGTGTAATGAGTGATATGCTATTAAGGAATAAAAAAATATGATTTATATATTTTATCTTAATTGACATTAATTTCACATCACTTTGACTGAAATGGAATCATCACATTAAATTCCAAGTCCATTGTGTATTGAAGAGTTCATTTTAGATAGAAAAATAAGTAGAAATAAGGCATATAGATAGATGACATATGTATGAAACTTGCTTAATGAGATATCAAGACAACTGGATTATATTATAAAATGATCATTTATATGTGGTATTTATTGATAAAACATATATTCTTCATCATCGAGTGCTTTGACCAGTTGTTAGAATATTTTATTAGACTATTAGCAATATCACCTAATGCCAATGAGGAAGAGGCATAGAGGGTCATGCAAAAAGCGTTTCTATTAATCTAAATTAAATATTATTTATATCTAACAATTAAAATGTATATAATTATATAGAAAGAAAATTAATATTAATTGATTATAAAATAGTAAATAATTTTTTATTCCCAAGGTATTTATTTAATTACACCAGAATATAACATTTATTTATCTATTATTATTCACATGATAATAAATAATTATTTATTAAATAAATAATTTATTTATTAAAATATATATTAAATAATTATTTATTCATAATATTTTGAGTATAATGTTTATTTATTTATTGAATGAAAAAATATTTATATTTAAAGTATTCTAGAATTAAATAAATATAGAGTTGGATAAACAAACAATGTTTTATTCTCGAAGATAAAAATATATTTATGAGATTATAAAATAAAATTTATCATTACGTGGGTTTTAAAACCCAATGAAATGATTGAATAATAATATTATTTTTCATTCCATATTGTTATTTTGGGGATTAATATATTCTTAAGGTTCTTTGTGAAATTAATAAACCTTGAATCTAAACCCTTAGTTTTAACTAGAATGCTTTGTCATTTGTGAATAATTTAATCATTATGCAGAATATTACCTACCTATAGAATTTAATCCCAATGTTGAATTTCTATAGGTATTTTTCACTAAATAACAATATACCCACTTCCCCCTAAACTCTTCCTCCCAATAATGAGATAATGCATCTATAATCCTTCAATCTTGAAGTATTATTAAGAGGTCAAGGAAAATAGTGCACATCACTCATTGAGCTATGATATTACCTGAAATTTCATTGATGCCATTTGAAGAGTCATGGGGTACATGTGGATAATTTCTAGAGAGTTTATAATTAGGGTCCTCATGATGAAATTATTATACACTAAATAGGGTTTAAAGTATCAACATCTTTAATGAAGAAATAACTCGTGGATGAGATAATTTTTCTTATTGTGTTTGAAATTAATTATAATTTTGATAAGAAAAATACTATAAATTACAGTACCCTTTTACAATTTAATTGATCATATTATCACATATCATGTAAATTTTGTATTATCTATTGAAATTGAAAAATTTCAAGATGTATATTTCCCAATAAGTGTTTCTATTATGTCCATAACCTTTAATCTGTGACCCAATATGGTGAGAAATGGGGATATTCCAATTTCACTTAGGCCCCCATAGAAAGTGTGAACAGATGAAATGAAGTCCATTATAATTCATGATATATCCTAGGAAATTACCCATGATGAGTTGTTTTTCTTGAGGATTATTTTTATTATCCCTTCCCATTCCTTTTTCGTATTTTATAGCTCTTGATTTGATTATATAAAATCATACAATTGGTTATTAATTTTTTTATCCATCATTATATTCATTCCCATTACGATTTGTTTCATTTTATTTATAGAATTTTATTACATTCAAATTGATTTATAAATTTATTTAGAATGTGGGATTTAAAAATAAAGAATTTAGTGTGTGATTTTATAAATGAAGTTGTTTTTTTAAAAGAAATAAAAAGGGTTTGAATGTATTTTCAATGAGATCATAAAAGAATTCTCATTAATGGTTTAACAGATTATTTTAAATTAAAGGATTTTTTTCAAAAACCATACTAACATAATATGGGAGATGTTATATAGAGTTCATTTATAAGAGGTTATTTGGTTTTCCTTTTTCTCATTTGTTGAAAAGAATTCTACTTGTATTTAAAAATTACATTACTGAAATGAATTTTTAAAGGAAATGGCACAAAATATTTAGTGAAATCCCACTAGGAATTTTTTTGACACAATATATACACCATTGTGTGTATAAAACTCTTAAATTTTCTTTTATCTGCCCAAAAACATGTCACTTTTGGAGTTGGTTTTCATGTTTTTGGAGGATAGATGTTGTGGGATGTGGTGAGTGACCATGGGTCACAAGGAGATGGTTATTAGTGGTTTTGGTAATGGTTTTTTTGGTATGGTGATGTACTATCCTTGATAAATTGAATATTTATTTTTTTTATATATGTGAAATTTCCTTTTTTTAAATTATTGATTAGGTTCACCTTATTAGATAATTATTAGTATGTTTTGTTATATGTTTCCTAGTTTGGTTGTTTAATTATATATATATACTATTTATTAACATGCATCTGAATATGATATGTGAATGGGTCATATTATATTCTAGATAGTCTCCCTGCTCATTTAAATATTATATCAAGGGTGAAACCATTCCCAAGTCTTTATTCATTAAATGCACACACTAGTAGTAAACCTCTCGGGATTGGGAAAGACCTTTTGGCCCATTGGAAAATTGTGTCAGGTTACATGTTGGGTCATGCTATGCTAGTTTGTTTAAAATGGTACCAGTGTTAGGTTCGTAAAGAGGCCTTGGGTTCTTGAAACATTATATAATTATTTAGGGTACATCATGGTAGATATAATATTTGTATAATCATAATAACTAAAGAGGTATATTATTAGTAAGTTTTTGATCACCACTTATCATGATAAAAATTGAGTTATCATGGGTAGTTATAATTTGAGACTTTAATTATAAGTTCATTTTTGATACATTGTTTTATGGTTTTGGATATTAAATTATGGAAATTTGATCCCCATTGACTGCATTAGTGATTTTAAGGTTATCCTTGAGCATCTAGGGTGAAAATATAGAAATAAATAAAATTTAATTGTTAGTTCAAATTGTATGGAAAATTATGTGGAGCATGTGTGGTTGGTTATGTGAGATATTAACAGGTTTTCTTCATAGTAGGTTCACATGTTTGTGACATGGGATTCCAAATTATAGTTAGTTTTCTTTTTCACCAGATTTTTTGTTTGGAATTCATTGGAATTTTAATCGAATTTAATGGTTTTCAATATAAATATGATATTAAATGGTGTAGTTTTTATGGTAAATTTATAATGTTGGGTGATGTTTTTATTGATTCTTTGGGCCTTGTTATTTCATAGAACTTGTATAATTTGATGGGGTTTTGATAAACAGATTCTTGAATTAAAATAATTTATTGGTTGATTAGTTTGTGAGACTAGTTCTTTGATAGAATAAAAGAAAATATTGGTTCACATAAATTTTTTTAAAAGTAATTCATTTTTTATTTATAATAACTATTTTAAATTAGGAGGATGATTTTGAGAATTTATTAGGCTTTAAAAAAATTATGGTTATTTTGTTTTTTTCATATATTTTGAAATTCTTTAGAAGTGGTTTATTTTCAAGACGATTTTTAATTATATAAGAACATATCAAATTTTTTTATTTGACTATAAAATTTGGGAAAAATATTTTTAAAATGGAAGTATAATCAAGGAAAATGATTTCAAACTCCCATGGGTTTTTATTTAATAAAGATTGAAGGATTGAAATCAAGTGTTCTCTTTGTGAATTAGTTCTATTATATATTTTTTAAATCTAATGATGTTAATAAAATGAATTTTATTTATACTCTTTTAAAATAGTTGAAGCATTTATAAATGGGATTGAGTTGTTTTCATATTGTGTATGCCTTTGGAAAATTAATTTGAGAGATCTTATGAAAATGTTCATGATTTAAAAAAAATATTTTTTAAAAATATGTCATATATTATGTTTTATTGATTTTTATATTTTGGGTCTATCCCTTGGTGTGCATATGGAGTATTTTATTTGGGTGTGAAACATTGATGGGTTAGATTCGTGGTCATTGATACTTATTTATGCCCCTACCCTTGAGGGTTTTGTGATAATTTAGAAGTTTATCTTTGATTATAAGCTATGCAGTGAATCCTCTTCTTTTATTTGTGTACCCCTCTTGGTTTTTGGATCTGCCTAGATTTCGAGTGTCGTGGTGGAACTAGAACTTTATTTGTCCTAGGAAACTTTTGAGTCACCATCCTTTTATCCATGGTCGTTAATGTACTTTTGAATATATAAAGATGTTATGTCATTTTTAGAAACACAATGTGTTGAATTAACAATATAGTACTTAGTGATTGTTTAATTTTGTATTGTTCTCATTGATTTTAGAGTGGAATGTGATTTTTATATTGAATTATAGTGGGTGTAATTTTTTATGTTTTTTTGGTTCCCTAATTATATGGTTTTGGTTGTGATGGAAGTAATTATGAATTGATGTTTGAGCATTCCCTTTGTGGATTTCATGTGTGAAGCTTAGTATAGTTGGATTGTTTATGGTGAGGATATGGAAAGGCGTTGGGTTTTTATTTTGGGTACTTAGGATAGATCTGGAACCAACTGAGATTATACATTGGTTGGTTTCAGTTTTGATATGATTTCGTTAACTGAGTGATGGTGTTCTAGGCATGACGTCCAAGATCACATTTCACTTATCATTGTGGGGTCTTGGTTAGAGCCCTTGTCATTTGTTATCGAAGAACTCTTTCGACTGAGGACATTTTTTCCCTTTTAGTGATCTTGGATACTATGGATTTATGTAGCATTACCTTGTGATTGTTTGAGTGTCTATTGGTAGAAATTTACATTGGTATGTGATGTATATTATTGGATGGTTGTTGGGATTTTTTGGTGGGATGATTATTTCTTTTGATTCCTTGGTCATAGTCTAGTATTTTTGGTCGTTGGTTTTTATTTGTGGTGTTTTGTGTTGTCCTTTGTTGTTCTGGGAAAGAATATTTTTTTTTGATGGATATATCTTCATAGAAGTGGTCACCTATTGTTTCCACTACATTAAAAAAATTATAAATAGTGGTGATACCTACAACATGTATACATTCTCCCAGATTCATGGATTTTATGTCCATGAGTTAGATTATGCTTAAATATTCTTGGGGATTTTATTGTACAGTTTTGGGAAATTGAGTGTGTGATGTGCTCTCCTTGTCTTAGGGTCCTTTTAAGTTTTCCGCCAACACTCCCAACTATGATATAAGTATTTAGGTTTCCAAAAATTACTTTATTTTATATTTACTAATGAATTTATCGAGAAGGGGGGGGGGGGCGTGGCATGGTATGTAGAATTGTGATATCCCCATGTCATTATTATTTTATATTATATTTAGGAAATTCTAAATTTTTGTATGTTTTGCTTTAAATTTTATGGTTTATAGAAATTTTCTTCAATCACATGGTTTAGAAGGAACTATGTGGGTCCTCAAGTGATTGATCCTTTCTGGTTTATTCCTTTCTTTCACGATTTAGTGTGCACTTTCATCACACGATTTGGGCTAAACCGTGCATTTTTTAGTTGAACCCACATGAGACCTTTTGGGAATGACTCTTCGATAAATAAACCATTTAGGGATGGTTTAAGCTACTAATAAATGATTTTCTGGCCATTTTCAGAAAACCGTCGCGAAATGTGGAGTCATGAATGATGCTATTAAAAAATAATAATGGAATGATTTCACTTTGATATTCAAAACCGTAGCTATTTGTTTAATCACAATTTTTTATTTTCTTGTTTTTTATTATATATCTATCTATTTATTATTATAAATATTTACCATTTATTAATTATTATTTTTATTTTTTTACTTATTTTTAGGTTTTATTTAATTATTATTTATTAAGTACGACCCATATAAAAAAATTATACACATGTGTATGTTGGGATTTGAACCTCTTGTATATTGGTTACTCTGTAATGACTTTCCCACTTCAACAAGTTCTCCGTGTCATCACTAAAAAAAATTAATATATATATATATATATATGTATGTATGTATGTATGTATGTATGTTTACACAGACACATAGAAAAATATATTTGTAAATTCACATGCACACACATATTATTTTTTCTTTATTATTATCCAAGATTATTTATTATTTATTATCTATTATTTATTATACATACATACATATGCATAATTGCAGGAATAAATAATGAATAAAAAATAACAAATAAAACTAATAAATAAATAAAAAAAGTAAGATAAAAAAGAAAAAGTAAAAAAATAAAAAGTAAACGATTAAAAATAAAAAATAAAAAAGAAAACGTAAAAAATAAGGGATATGTGGTAAGTGATAAATGATAAATAATAAATAATAAATAATTAATAAATGATAATTAAATAATAAGTTAACATTAAATAAAAATTAATATTAAATATTAAATAAATCATAAAAAATAAAAAATAAATAATTATAAATAATAAACAAATAATAATTAATAATTAGTGAAATAAAAAATTATAGATTATAAATTATAAATTATAAATAAAAAAATAAATAAGAAAAAAAAGAAATGATAAATAATAAGTAATAAATAATTGTAAATAACAAATAATTAATAAATAAATAAATAATAAATAATAAGTAACAAATAATAACTGAGTAATAAATTAAAATAAATAATAAATAAATAATTAGAAAATAATAAATGAATAATAAATATAAAATAAATAAATAATAATAAATAAACAAATAATAAATAATAATAACAATCAAATAAGAAATAAATAACAAGTAAATAATAAATAAAGGATAAATAAATTATAACAAATAAATAATATATTTTTCTTAAATTAATAAATAAGAAATAAATAAATAAGAAATAAGAAATAATAAATAATGAATACTAAATAATTGTTAATAAATAGTAAATAAAAAAATAATAAATAAATATAATCAATTAATTAAAAAATAATAAATAATAAATAAAATATAGAAATATAAACACACATACATATAAGTATTTATAAATATACACAAATATATGAAAATAGATATAAATATCTATAAATATGTAATTATATATAAGTATAAATAAACATAAATAGATATAGATGAAAACATATAAATTATAAATAAGTATATTAAAATACATACATATATTAACATACACACATAAAAACATACAAAAATAATTCACCAAAAGGGGGAATACCACTACAGTTTCAATATAATCATATTGGTATGAATGTAAATTAATAGAATGAAATCATATACCACATACCAAGAATACAAATATTCGCTTAAAAAATCCAAAATCCAATCAAATGTTTAAAAATTATGGTATCCTAACTAAAAACCAAGTTTTTAGGGCTTTACATTCATTTTTTACCGAAAAGAAAAATACAAACCATTATCTCTTCAAATTTAAATAACATATAACTTATTATAATATTTTATTTGACTATTTAACATGTCCAAATAGACACCTATATCAAAATTTATGGTTGTTTGAAGATGTTGTTTTATTTTCTTGTCCTTTTAGACCATCAATAGATTTTTATTATTTATTTCTAAATTAATATCTAAAATTTTATGTTATTTTTCATAATATTTTTTTTGATAGTTTATGGTGATTAAAAGGAAACCTGTATCAAAAGTTATAGTCCTTTGATGGTGACAACCAATCATTAATTTATCCTATGACTAAATTAATTTAGAGTTACAATGTTAAAAACAACATGAATTCGTGATAGTTTATAAAGACCCACCACAAATTAGTATAGTTTTAGAAAAAACAACAACTAATATTAATTTAATCGTGGTTATCCAAAACCACCACTAAAAATATAAAAATTAAACATTTTTATATGGTTTTGTAAACATCAACTAAAAAACCACATCCAAATGCTTGTTTCTTTATAGTATCAGGTGTTGGAGTCTAACTTCCTTATAGTTATGTGAGAAAATGTGACCTAATGTTGTATATTTATCAAATCTGTTTCTCATGGTTAGTGTGTATTTATGTAAATTGTGTGGCCTTATCATTCATTTGTGTGATGTTTTTCCTCTAGAAATTTTACGATTTCTTCATGGTTTGTCTAAATATTTATTGTAACTATGTGAGATACCCATAATTTACATAAAATTAATTTACATGTTTCCCCTTTCTTAACCACATTCACCACTTTAGTCTCCTCTCATTAATCTCAAGTTATGTTACATGAAGGGGGCTCATTTCCTCATTTTATCGTTTAATTTTTAGCCTCCCTCCTTCAATTTCAATTAGCTTCCTTCAAGGAAATCCCATCCCTTTTATTTTTATTCAAATTTCATTCTTCCTACACACATTTTATCTTGTTTATGAATCCAAAAAAAAAATCCTAAGAGAAATTATGGCCAAGCTTAGTGTTCAATTTGGATCATAATTCATGTTTTGTGTATCTTGGTCTTATATAGGATGTGCTATAGCTTGGTCAAGCCTTCAAATTTGAAAGTAAATTATTGGATCTTGATTCAATAGTAGAAAAGGTAGGTTTTTGTCCTTTAATGGTTATTTCATTATAATCATGATCATTTGTAACACCATGTTTGTTAAATTAAATATTTACATGATAGTAGTGATTACATTCATAACTGTTTTAAGAGTTGGATCACTTGGAATAATTGTGTTTAATGATTTTATTAGTTTTCTAAAAAGCCCATTTTTATTCCTAGTGTTATTAAAAGATTTTTAAGAGTTTTTTTGAAGTGAATTTTATGATTAAATGATTTTAACCCTATTTGGGTTGTGGAATGAGAAAATTTTGATTTCTAAAGAATGTTTTAATTATAAGATATTATAGTGGAATTTAAATTACTTAAAGGGAATTAGAATGTATTAATTAATTGATTTTAAGTGTAAATCTATTTGGATTGTTTTTAAATGATGTTTTGAATGATTTTAATGATTTTATATCAATGTATGTTTTAGATAAATTTTTCAAATCAAGAAATATGCCTTGGAATTCTAAGATTATTTTGAAAGAGTGGCCTAGTTTTTACTTTTAAAGAAGTCGTTTTTAAAACCTGTGAGTCCTTAAATTTATCCCCTAGTTTTTTTATTGATATAATTATATATAATAATTTGTATATAGTTTTTCATTTTCATATTTATTTATTCTTAGGAATGTGAAAATGGTTTTTTCTTATGAGGGTGTTAGAGCTGGGATGAGGGATTTGTTCAATATCTTTAATAACTCTTTTATGTGATGGTATTTTTATTTTATTTTTATCATATCCACTAAGAATTATCATGGGAACCCATGTACCTAATAGATGGTATTGAATTATGTTATTATAGTGTGGTGTGTTCTCACTATCTATATCTATATTCAATTTTCTTCCTTGTTGGGGTATGCATTATACTTCATGACCCATAAGGGTATAAAATGGAGATGTTCCATTTTCTCTTAGGGGGGCCTAGAGAGAGTTAACTAAGGAAGCCAATTCCAATATTATTCATTTTTAGTCCAAGGGAGTTTCCCATGATGCCTTGTTTATATTTATTATTGTTTAGAGGATCCCCTCTATTTCCATGGTTTCATACCCTTTCTCTTGAAATGATTATATAAAAAATTAATTTTTGTAGTTTATTTTGTATGATCCTCTATTATGTTGGTTCCTTTAGTTTTTTTTCACCATAATTCAGGTTCTATTTTACTTTTAAAATTATTTATCAAATCATATGTAAAATTGGATTTTAACAAAACAAAGAAGTGTTTTTTTATAAAATAAGTTTTAAAAAATTATATGAAATAGGAAAATGAATTTGAAATTTTATTCATGAGGTAATTAAATTATTATATTCCTAGGATAAAAATTAATTTTAAATAAAAGGTGTTTGGTCCCACCCTTACCTACCTTAAGAAGGGGGATTTTTTTGAAGTAAATTTAAGTAATGCTATTTTTTCCATTTTATAACTTGTGGAAAATATATTATCTAAATATATTTCAAAATAAAATTCATGAAATGGATTTTTAAAGTAAATGTCACAAAATCCGGTGAAATATTACTGTGTCACACCCCAAACTCAATTTATAATATTTTTATATTAAATTTTTATTTATAAATTTTTTCTATCTCCTTGGAAGAAAATATTTGAAATTTATATATTTTGTGTGTGTGGTGAATGTGAAACATTTTGTGCACCGCTAATACTAAACATAAAGAAACTGTGTGACATGCCTATTATTTATAAAGGTTTCAAATTTCACTATTGGTGAATAATTAGTCTAACCATATGGAATACCCATGAATTGTTCCAAGTTTCATTCGTTGAGGCATTTACAATTGGAAAAAGTTTTGGTAAACCAAGAGGCTAAACTATGAAGCCCCCCTGTTTCATTAAAAATTGGAAATTACCATGGTTAAAGTCTTTAATTAATGAATTTATGGGATTAGTTTCTCCCCCATTCAACCCCTATGTTTGTGGCTCACCTATTTCCTATATCAGTAAGTCCCCTTAGATAAATCATGGTGCTTCTTCATAGTTTTATGTGGAAGGTATACTACTTATGGCCTCTTCCCTTCATTATTTTATTTATTTTTCTTCGTTTTCTTTCTAAAATAACATCATACAGTCCATGGGTTCCTCTTGATTCAAATTTAATTTGTGGGTTTTTTTGTTTCGGGATCATGTGGTTCTATATTGGTATTTTAGGTATTCTCAAATTGAATTTAGGTGGTTTTGAATATTGGTTTTGAAATGTGACAAAATTAATGGTAGGTGGTCTCTTTAATAGCTCTTAAAATTATTAATTATTAATTATTGTTAGGTTTTTCATGATTTATGTGTTTTATTTTTTTCATGTATATCTTGATGGTTTTTTTAGTGTAAGGTCATTTCTTTTTGGACTGTATCAAATGAAAAAGTGATTTCACATATTTTTCAATGTATAAAACCTATTTTGGAAATCCATTACACAATAAGTGATTATATAAATTCCTAGTTTGATATTTTAAAATTGAATTTACAAGATTAAGGAGGTCATTGTTCTTAAAATAAAATAATTAAATTATCTCAAGAATTATGGGTGTGCTTGGTCTTTTAAAAGGAGTGCAATCCACAAAAATGATTGAAGTTATAAATTATGTTTTTTTGGGTAAATATTTTGTGACTGAATTTCATAAGATATAATTATAAGGATTTATTTGAACTTTTTGTGTTTTTAAAAAAATATAATAATACATTAAAAAATACCCCATGTATTATGGAAATTGAATTTTTATTGATGTCATGCTTATGTATGGTGCCTGGTATAGGGGCTTATATACCTTTATGCATGTAATTATAGAATTAGTTTTATTTATTAATAGGTAATTTGTGGTGAGAGTGTGATTTTTATGATTTATATTATATCTTATTAATTGATTTTTATTTGAACTAACATCCATTTGAATGTCATGGGAGGCAACGATTTACTAGGTGGGAAGTCCCAGAAAACATTCTTCACTAGTTTACAATCAGACCCTGTCTAGTGGCCCTATGATAGGTTTTTCACTAATTTTGAGATTTTTATCCTTTTTTGGATATTTATAGAAATATAGGGTGCTATGTGATACTTGGGATTTGATCATGAAAACACAATCCATGATTTCCCCTTTAACAATGTAGCATAGTGGTGACCACCGTGTTGTCACATAGGGATGTGGTAGAGCAAGTTGCTAAACTGTTACATTATTAATCTATTTTTGATAAATTTTTAAATTATATGTGGGTATTGAACTGAGATAAAAAATATAAATTAAAGAAAATGGATTAAAATTACAAATTAACGATTTCGATTAGAAATTATATTCCATATTGATAGAAGAATATAGACTAGTGAAAAAAGCAGTGGATATGTTTGGGACTTCAGACACTCCCTTTATCACTATGTAAAAAAAATTTACCAATTATATTTTTTAATGTCTACATAATGACCTAAAGTAATACACATAAATTATTTTGACACCATATTGAGATATCAAATATGGGTTTTATTACCTTATTAATGTGATATTATTACCTGAAGAATTCTGAGTAATCAAAACATATTGTAAGGATTATGATCAATGGGGAGACCTATCCCAATGAAATTTAAACAATTAGAATAACCAATTTACATTAATAATTGTATCTAAAATACATAATAAGTTCGAATAAATCTAATTAAATAATTAAAATATCCCTCTTCAGTGATGTTTTTTCCAATGAAATACAAAAGATAATGATGAAATGCACAAACTAAAAGGAGAAGAGTGATATCAAAATTCCACCACCCAATACCACTTGGGGTTCAGCCCATCCGAGATAGATTTTGTTCATTATAAATCTTATAATCCAGAATATTCTCTCCTTATATAAATCTTACTCCTTCCAACCAACCTTTTAAATTAAGTTGAGATGAGAATACATAAGAAAAGGCAGTGTTCAAGGTTATATAATGTTTGTTTACTTATTATGATTTTTCTATTTTGTACATCTTCTTGGATTAATCTTTGAATTGTTCCTTATTAAATGTTTCTTTGAAGATAGTTTTATTTATCACTAGAAAATTATACAAAATTTTCACAAGTTTAGAAAAATATATATTCGAATTAATAAAGTGAACTATTTTTTCTTGAAGTGACTCTTCAAATTCTTCCATTTTGGAACATTAAAAACCATACTTAATGAGAGAATTTAATATTTTTGATATATGGGAATATGAGAATTAAATTATTATGTATTTTGAAGTTATAATCACTTCATTTGGACACATTTAGTCATTTTTATGAGTCATTTACTAAAAACATATTAATTCTATTAGATTTATTTCAAATAGATTAATTTTTGGGCCCCCATATGCTCATTTTAGCATTTCAGATAGTTGGATTAAATGAATACCATAAGTAAAGGTTTTCAATAAAAAATAATATCTATAATTGGATCATTACTAAAATGTTAATTCAAAAATATAAAAGTGATAAAAAACTCTTATAATTCAAGAATTAAGGCATTTTGAAAATTTAGATGAAACTCATAAAAATTCCTAAATTAATGGAATTTAACATAAATTAATATTTTTGTGGGGTTATAATCATAGAAATACATGTGAAATATTCTATAGATACTAGTTTTATCAATTCCCCCACACATGGAACTTGGACTCCTATACAAGTGAGCACTCAAAATAAATTTCCAATGAAAATTCAAAGAAATGTTAATGAAATTTACAAGAACAAAAGAAAGTAACCCAACATATCATGCCTCTTAAATATCTTAAAATAAAAATTAAAAATTATTTTCATTCATTAAATTTCCATTTATTTCATTCTTCCATGCATAAGGATTCATACCTTACATATTTCCATCTCACTAAAAGATTTTGATTTTGAAATTTTTTTTCTCATCCAAATAATTGAAAGGGTCACCATATAATTGAAAATTTTCTAAATCATTGACCAATTATTTTAAAGAATTATATTCATCAATATATATTAGAAATGGTTTTTTTATGATTGAAGGATGGTGGGATTCAAATATAAAAAATTATTTGGCTGAAGAAGAGGGTTTGTCTCTTTGTTGAAGCAAGCTTCCATGATTCTAGTTTCTAATCAATCATGGTATTATCTTCTTTTTTAGGGCATTAAATCTGCCCCAAAATAACATTAAAATTTATTTCACAGAAAACCCACTACTTATCCAATTCAGTAGCTATGAAATAATAATTTATTCCCAAAATTTTAGAATTCATTTTTTAAGATCAAGAAAAGAATATCTTTTTTTATTAGAAGCTATAGAAAGGAACAACATACTTTCCCCAAAAATATCTAGTAAGGAAAATAATTAAACATAAAAAAATAATCTTTCAGACCATTATTTTTTCTCTAGATACAGTATCAAAATATGGTATAGAAAATAAAAAAGTAGCCATCCCACGCATAATATTTACTAAAATCCGGAAATGTACTCAAAGATCATGTTATTGAGGTAAATTGGCCCATAATAAAGCTATATAATTGGATATACATGGGTATTAAGGGATAAAAAGATCAAATTTATCATCTAGACTTGAATAAAAAATATTACATTGAAAAGGTTCCATTAAATTACCAGTAATTTCCTTAATCATTTTGAACAAAACTTCTTTAATGTTCACAGTTTTTGAAAGAAAAATCAAAATTTATGGTCCAAACAATTATTTTTTTGGTTTATAAATAAGTTTTATTACTATGAAGAAGATAAAAAAATGGTTCAGATTCCTCAATAGATGTTATTTTCAACACTGGACAACATTCTTGGCATGATATTCAAAATTTAATGGACTTTTTATGAATTTCCACAAGTTAAACATTGAAAAAAACACATTTAAACAATCATTTAAGACTATCTTCATGAATAAATATGGATCCCATCATTAAATATTTTTTTCAGACCATAATGGTAATTAGTTTGAATATAAAAAGTTTTTTTTATAAAAACAATTTAAAATAGAATACACTAAATTTTTACAAACGCACAAAATTTGAAAGGAAATAATGAAATGGAAATTTTAAAATAAAATACCCATAATCCTAATATAACTAGGATATTAATCTCCTAAACTTATTTTTTAAAATTCACTTATTATGGATAGTTTATATGAGAAGTAAAAATATAGAAGGTAAAAATGAAAAAAATTAGTGGGAATAAATGACACAACCTTGTCTTTTGTGTGAAATAATTGCCTTTATCTAGATTCCTAAATTATATAAGTTAGAAACCTACATAGAAAACCAATGTATTAGAGTATATTAAAAGAAAAAAAATGAAAAAAAATAAAAGTAGAGGCAAAATAGACTTGCTTTGAACCCTCAAATGGGTTTTTGGATTTTACAGCCCATAGTCTAGTATTTCTACCTAGTCATCCCCAATCTAAAGGCAGGTGTGATATTTTCTTTATAAAACACCAAAATCCAATTTCTGAATTTTTCTATATCTAAAAAAAATTACATGCGCTCAAAAAATAAATTTATTCAGGTTTCCATCTATGATTTTTGTTCAAAAAAATTATTGGAAGAAAGAAAAAAATATAAGGGAAAGTTCCCAATACTTTATATTCAGAAATAACCTCCACTGGTTGTCAAACTTTAATTCTATGATGTGGTTAATCATTAATTTCATTTTCAAAAATGACTTGTTCATCATAAAATATCATGGTTTCACCATCCTTATGTATGTTAGTGTACTCTTCAATCAGGAATACCATTTATTCTTCAATTTCAGCTTTTACTACCTTTAAATCTGAAAAACCAATACACTCAAAAGTAGTATATACTAAGTCTTCACAGGGAGAAACAATTAATTTTTTTATCATAATTTTCTAGAAAAATAGAATTTAAATTTGATACATCTCCCTAAGGATTTTCAGAGTTTAGATATTTTTTGGAGAGAAAAACATTTGTATTGAAAGTATGTAACAACTCAGGTTCCCCCAAATTCTCTTAAAAATGAATGGCTTGAGTGGTTCTTCCTATATAGTAAATTTTTGAAATATTATTCCTGATTTTTAATATTCAAAAAATGGTATTTCAAATAGAATTTCATTATCAACAAATTCATCCAAATAACATTACAAAGTATTATTATTTTTCAAAGACTAATGAATTAAAAAATGAGTAATAATTTCTTCCTTTTCATTTAGAAAAGGATATTTCAATTCATTATTTCAAATCACCCATAAAAGGTTCTTAAATATCAAAATTTTGTGGGAATTTTTTTTATTTCTTGATATTATTATTGAGCTTTTAATTATTTTAAGTCCATTAAATATATGGAAATAGTTTTATTTTTTTCTTACTTATTTAACAATCGAAGCATTGTGTTGAAGCATCCATTTTTTTCGGATCAAGAAATTAGTTTGTTGAATCATGAAATAATTATGTTTCATTGTTAAATTATTTTTTTCCATATAAATTATAAAAAAATATACCTTATTGGAATTATATAATTTTTTATATTCTGGCCAAGAATAGGTGTATCACTATGAAAACCCATTCTTTTAATTATGCCAAATTAGTGATTAAAATCATAGATATTCAATAAAAAATTAAAAAAAAGGAAAACTCCCCTTAAATAACACTAAATTTATGGGGGGGTATATTTTCATGAAACTACAATTAATAATTTCCCCATTATAATTACAGTACAATGATGACCACAAGGTTCTTTCATGATGTGGTTGAAAACTATGTTTTCAAATAATCACTTTGTTAATCTATTTTTATTTAATGTAAAAATTAATAATAGTGACTAAAATTACTTAAATAGTGTTAAATTATATAAAATTAGTTAAGGAATATATATTAAAGTTATATATTATAAATCAAAAGCAATAATTATATAAAAGGGCAGATTAAGGATAAGAGGAATGGACAAGTTTTAACCATTAGATACTCCCTTTATCATTTTCTATAAATGAATTTACCAATTATATTTCTCGATATATAGTTAAAGAACTCAATTAATAATCCTTAATTATATAGACAACATATTGAGAACTTAAATATGTGTTTTTATCCCATTAAAAATGTGATCATATTACTCGAAGACCTCGAGGAAACCAAAAAAGATTAATCCCATTGTGCTCAATGTGGAGACCTCACATAAAGAAATTTAAACAATGATGATAACCAATTAACATTGATAAGTTGATCAAAAATGAAAAATTGTTTATAATAAAGTGAATAAATTAATTAAAATGACCCTCTTCTATCATGAAAAATTATTTCCATAGAAATACACTAGATAATGATGAAAAACAGAAAATTATAAGGGAAGAGTGTTATCGGGCTTTCACCATCCATTAGTGCCTGAGGTTCAACCCATAATGGTTATATATTAATCCTTATAACCCATATTCTCTACAAAATGGTCTTTTTCCATAATGGTTCCTCCTTCCAACCATCATTTAAAATGATGTAGAGATTAGAAAATATAAGAAAAGGGGGTATCCAAGGTATTATCTAGTTTCAGTACTTTGAATGTATGATAGATTTTGGACCTTTTCCCTTAAAAATCTTGGGAATGTTCCTTATTATGTGCCATTATATTGATATTTTTATTTCTCCATAAAAAAGTATAGTATTTTTTAAAATTTTCCTTAATATTTATTTACAAATTACTAAATTGATTTTATTTATTCGAAGCGACACTTTAACTTCCTCCATTTTTGTGAATTAAAATCTAGAATTAATGATTGAATTTAATCATGGTAATCAATATAGAGATGATAATTTTAATATTTTTTATTTTACAGATGTAATCAATTCTTTTAGATATTTTATTGAATATTTATGCCACATTTACTGAAGGTGTATTAATTAAGTTTGAAAAAATATTTTCCAAAATGGTTGATTTTTTTTGGGCATCCAAATGATTGATTCAGAACATGGGCCTGGTAGATGAAATAAATACTACCTCTCATGATTTATTTTAATCAAGTACACACAAAATAAAGGGTATTAAATTCAATAATGTCATTAAATTAAACAAGAAAAAATTAGTATGACATTTTCACCCTTTGAAAGTCATCTCAATTAAACCATTTAATTCATTCAAGGAAATGAAATCCATCAAGAAGAATTATATAATATATATATATATATATATATATCATAACATTTATACAATTTTAAATCAATAAAGGTAGGAAATCCATCATGATAATCCATTACAATTCAACTAATACCACTACTAAATATAGAAAATAAATTCAATGAAATCCTAGACCAAAAAGGTAGTACTAGGATAGTAGATACAAAGTTACGAGGGACTGTAGTGGTTGAGCTTGAGTGAATCACTAATAACTATATTAGAACCCTCACTAGGGAAGGATCCCAGGATATAGAAGGATGAAGAGAGATCATATAGAGGATCCTTAGAGGCTAAATAGTATGTTGCTTTGTTCCCCTCACACAAGGTGTGAGTTATATCTGCACCTTGAGTGACCAGATTAATAAACTTCCTGACCTGATACAAGATTGACCAAGGGGAGGTATGAAAACTATGTAGATTGTTATACAACATCTAAGAGTATGATTCAACCATAGTTGGCCTAATATTCTCTTTCTTTCACAGATCATGACCAGCAAACATGGTGTTTGATTTGTCTTGAAGAGAGACCCATTTCCCCATAAAGGCCATGAATGAGTTCAAAACATAGTCATTGGTGTTTCACACTAGACCTCCGCCACGCATCATACCTAAGGTGCAAGATACATCCATGTTTAACTTCAACCTTGAGCTTTGAGGGAACCAATGAATCCATCAGTCTGGGAGAGGCACTTGAGCAGATCCGCTAGGCATATATAGAGGAATGAGTGACTAGAGAGATGGAGAAACCTCCCAGTTCGTAAACAAGAAAAATAGGTCAATTAACTAGCTTTTATCTCTAAATGCGATGTCCATCATCGAACTCAAGAGTCCCTTGAATACATATTTATACCCTTAAAGCTATAAAATCTAGAACCATGATGAAAATATGACACTCTAAGGTCTTGATTTAGTACTATTACTTCACACTCCTTGGAACCAGAACTTTAGAAAGGTAGAACCCATTTAATAGAATGTACCCACTCAAGTAAAGGTACCCAAGACAAGATATTTATTCCTTTCCCATTGGTATTTGAAGAAGATATGCTTCATGTTTTCTTCATTAGGTTATCTATAGTAGTTTAATTTCAAATAAAAGAGAATATTCATTTTCATAATATTATTTTCCATTGGTATAGGCTTGTTTCAGAATCTCTAGACCAAAAAGTTGAGTTTGGAAGGGATTTCTGAGAACCATATCTTCTCACCCCAACCATCATGAAACCCTATTGAAAGATCCATAATTAAATAGTATTTAACCGAGAAGGTAGTGGAGGATGATCCGGTAAACACGCACCTATCAAGGCCTAGAGAGATATTAGTTAAATCAAATACCCTACGTTGATCTATGTTAATAATGGAATGAATGAAGACTGGATAATTAACGGATTTTTTAAAGGATATATTTGGAATGATGAAACCTAGAAAATGGAGTTTAGATTTTCTCTAGTTGTTATGGTAGAACATGACGTCCCCTGATCTACAATCCAAAGTTCTTTGGACTAGAGATCTAAGATGTGAGGATGAAAAAAGCACCATATTATAGGTATTTTATCCTTTTTAGTCATCAAAGCCATATAGTATTTTTTGGTAGTTAATTTAACTCGAAGAGTCCTTCCCTCAATGGTTTACCATTCCAATTTACCTTGAATCCATTGCATAGTTATAGAGATGTTCTAGATTCTTATTCCCCCTCCCACACTAGTCTGGACAGCCTAGCATAAGAGGCCCAATTCTTTCCCCCCTTCACACAGGCATCCCAAATAAAAGCTACCACAATTCTATCGTGTATCAAAATAATGGATTTAGGAACAATGAGATAAAAAAGAATGTGAATGGGATTAATTTAAAGGATACTACTGTCCAAGTTTATCCTACCCTGAATGATAAGAATGGGCACTTCTAGTTTTTTATACAGCTGGTGAGTTTGTTAATCAAATTTTCAAGATGATGAACCTAATTTCTACTCAAAGAAATCGGGATGCCAAGATAATCCATGGGGAAGCTCCACCATTTTATTCTGAGGAACACTTCAATGGATCTCACTCTATGATCTGGGCATCTAATTAGGAAAGATAAATTGCTCTTGTTGTGATTAAGACATTTCCCACTCCATTTTTAGTTTTCATCAACAAGCTTGATAACTAAACACAATGAAAATTTTCTTCCACTAATGAAGTGAATAGAGTCACCCGCACACATCGGCAGCAGTAGTCCTTGGATGCCACTCCTACACTAAAATGGGATGATATTTATTTCATGTAAGTTCTTGTTAACGTATCTAATAAATGTGTCTTGAATCAATATAAAAAGAGTGGGGGATAAAAGATCACTCTGGCATAAACCCCAAACCGATTTGATGAAACCCTGGTTCTTTCCCATAGAGGAAAATTTCATCCATGGAGAGCTGAAACACCAGAATAGGATGTTAATCATATGAATATAGAATCCCATTTAAGCGATTATCTTTCAAATTAATGACTATTCAATATGATTTAGAGACTTGTGTATGTCAATATTTATTTCAGTGTGGGAGTAGAGGGACTTGTGTTTTAAATCACTAAGAATTTATTGTGATATGATAATGGAACCTTGGATTGATATACCTCTGAAAAACTCATGATGTTAATTGGATATCCAGTGATGTAAATGATGGGACAACCTCTTATTGATCATGAAAGTAAGTATTTTGTATGAAAAATTAAAATGTGTTATCAGCCTATAGTGCTTCAGTAATAAGGGGTCTTTGATCTTAGGGATGAGAACCATAGAGGTAGCACTAGCCACTCGAGGTATGTTTATTCCACCTAAGAAGTCTTTTACTGAACATACGATAAATTTATTTAGTGTATCCCATAAAGAGATATAAAAAGAGTCTAGGAAGTCATCCAGCCCAGGTGCGCTATCATTGTTGTGGGAGAGCACTACTTTGTATCTCTTCTAAAAATCCAAGATCGATTTCATCCTTGAGTTATCACCATCCATGATTGTGTGAGGGATAACTTCAAAAATGGGAGTGTGTACCCTCGGGTAACCTTCATCCATGCATGATTTTGGACCTGTAAGAAGAGACTTGAAGTATTTAAGTGCCATACCTCCAACCTCATCCCAATCATTTACATAGGATCCATATTTTTGATGAATATTCATCCAGTATACCCATAGTTTCTCCTTGATGAAATCATATACGAAGGAAGTATTTTTATCTCCTTCGCAGAGCCATTTTATCATTTATTTCTCATGGTCCAGGCATTTCATTCAAAGCAGAGACTTCTCCAGAAATTTCTTCTTTGACACAAGGTTTTCTAAAAGTGCATCATATCATCCATTATATATGTTCAAATATATATGCTCAACATAATTTATTAAAGTATCCAATTTAAGAAAAGTGGGTGGTAGGTTCTTTCTCTATCTTTGAAGTTCGCTCCTTAGACGTCTCAGACTACTACGAATGGCTATCCAGAGTTTTCCTAGGACTAGATTTGACCACGAGTCAATATAGTCTAATGATATCCAAGTTCGTAGATCCATATTTGTAAGTAGATAAATAAATCACCTGAGGTTTTGTGGGAATAAATGTCCACAATAATTAGGGAGTGGTCAAAAAGTGTGTAGGCAAGTTGAGAGACTTTATCATTAGGGAAGTAGAAAATGGAATTGAGATTGACTGAGCATCTATTAAGTCTGCACCAAGTGCACTCCCTCCCCTTCTGGATGTTACACCAATTGAATCATTACCTATTTTATCACAGATCAATGAGTCCCTTTGTATATATGAAAGAGGATATCACTTTTCCAACCTTACTTAGAAAAGATCATCATACATTATTTTTTGATGGGTCCAAGATGATGTTGAAGTCTCCTCCAATGAGCCATGGAGCTTCCTTGGGATCAAAGTACATAAGATCATACTAGATAGCTTATCTTTCATACATATCACTCATGGTATATACAAAGGTAAAAAACTAGAGAAAACCCATTATGTTGACATCCATGGTGATGAAAAGATCTGAAACCTCTACAATATTAACATAGATGCTGGGTTTCATGAAAATTAAAATATACTGATTTTGGGGGTTAGCCTGCATGTAATTACAAATTCTGAACTTGAAATAAAACATAGATATCTTGGATGGATGCTGCTTTGGATCAAGAACCACTGTAAACAAGGAATTATTATGCTGAAGTTCATAATACTGAAAATTAGTTTTAACCTGAGTGCTTAATCCATGAGTATTCAAGATTAGGATGGAAGACATTGATTAAAAAAAAGGGAAGTATTTTTCCACTGTTATAGGGGGGAGGGTGGGGATGATTGTTGAGGGAATAAAGTGTTTGAAATATATTAAATAGTGGGGTTATAATTAACTCTAAGGTACCTGGATCTTTTGTCAATGAAGCCCCGAGGGGAGGGGGGGTGGAATCATCACCTCTTCATCCGTCATGGAAGAAGAAGATATCTACTTTATCCTTACTTGATTATTAAAATATCTTTAAGATAGAGTGAGACTTATCATTCTACAAAAATCTTGAAATACACCAGGTCCATGTAAGGAGATGGTTTAGAGGTTAAAGGTGGAAGAGAGGGGGAAGCTGGGTAGATTATTAGAGGTTTGGTGATCATAGGGCAAGCCAAAGGGGGAGGTCTAGGAAAGGGATGGGGGATGTGGGATGGTTTGGATAACAAGAGGTAAAATAAGGATTCCTCCCTTGAAGAGGTAGGTAGTGTAGGTCTGGGAGAAGGAGGATAATCTTTGATTTGGGAGGCCTGATGGGCAGTAGTGAATCTCATGCAAGCTAGGGTCGAGTGTCCTTGTATTTGGAAATGAGAACAAAATAGCACCAGGGACAAATAGATAATCTTATGTTATAAATTTTAGAGAATGTATAATTCTTGGATCAGAAACATTTCTATAATAAATGAAACATGTTACTTACCTACAACCATATTAAAAATAGGAAACTATCGAATTAAAACCTGAATACATTCTACACTCTACATGGGGATGTAGATGGTGTTTGTTTTCTTAATCCACCATGTGCAGTGGTTATATTTATAGGGGGGTCTACTATCAAGAACCCACCACAATTTACTCCATCGACATGGAGTATTAATAGAGATTTATTTCCATCAATATAATAAAAAAAATATTTAAACTGAATTTAATACATTAAATACATATATAATAAATTATCGTTTTTATGATAACGTACCTTATTTATTGATGGACTATTTATTAACAACGTACCATATTGATTTTTGGGCCATTTATTATATTATACAATAATTTATTACATTATTAATTTATTTGATGGACCACTTATTACATTCTCCCACTTTGTCCAAACCAATTAATGTAAATGAATTCAATATCCCTCTTTAAAAAGGAAACATGATATATGGATCATAGTGGTATTCCTCAAGATTACAAGTATTCCATTACATGTATCACAATAAACCTTGTACCATTAGATAACTGAATGAATAAACCATAACCACATGGTTTATTCCACATATGAACAAACTTTAACCATATTGTTTCTTCTGTAGCTCCAAAAATAGTTCTCAAATAAGGAATATGTATACTTAATCTGAAGAGAGAAATACTCAAATATAAATATCTCAAAATAAAATTCATCAAAATTATAATGTAGAACACAATCCCATACATATTGCATGATCCTTGAATTTAAATGGAGGCATGCCTTGAGTCAAAGGATCTACAAACATCAATTTGGTGCTGATGTGCTAAATGGACACCTTTTTATCTTTAACACATTCCCTTATGGCTATGTATTTTATGTCGATGTTCTTACTTCAACTCCCACTTTTTTATTCTTTTCCATAAAAATAACAGTTGAATTGTCACAATATATAATCAATGTCCATGAAATAGAATCCATAACTTTATCGCCCGAAATGAAACTCTTTATCCACACACTATTGGAAGTGGACTCAAAACATTAAATGAACTCAGATTCAATAGTAGAAGCCTCTATTAGCATATGTTTGACACTTCTCCATGACACAGCTCCTCCAACCATCATAAAGACATATCCAAAAGATTATTTGTGTGAATAAAAAAAACCAGAAACATCTACATCTGAGTATCCGATGACTTCCAAATTATGAGTGTGTTTATATATAAGGATGCAGTCTTTAGTGCCTTGGAGGTATCTCAATACCTTATTCACAGTCTTCCAGTGGTCATACCCATATCAATCTGATATCACCCCAAAATTCCCACTACACATGAAATGTCAGGCCTTATGCAAACCTGAGCATACATTAAACTACCAACAGTAGAAGCAAATGAGATGGATTTCATTTTTATCTATCAAAATCATTAGTAGGGTTTTGGTTCATGCTGAAATTATCACCCTTAGTAATGGGTGTTATTCTTGGTGCACAATCTTTCATAAAAAATCTCTGTAAGACTTTATTAATATCGGTTTCTTGAGACAAGCCTAGAATGGCTCTCTACATATTTCTATGAATCTTTAATCCAGTGATATATGATAAATCACCCATATCATTCATGTCTAATCTTTTGGAGAGAAACTGTTTAACCTCATATAAGAAACCCTTATCATTCATGGAAAGTAAAATGCCATCTACATAAATAAGAAAACATATTTTACTCCAACTAAACTTTTGGTATATACATTGATCCATAATGTTTTCTTTGAAACCAAATGAAGTAAATACATCATGAGATCATAAATACCATTGATGTGATGTCTATTTGAAACCATAGATAGACCAATGGAGCTTACACACCAAATTCTCACCATTACTAGAGAGTAATCCTTCAGGTTGATTCATGTAAACCTCCTCATCTATATTACCATTCAAAAAAGTATTTTTCATATACATTTGTTGTAATTACAAATCCAAATGAGCTACTAATTCCAATACAATGCATAAAGAATATTTTTTAGATACTAGAGAAATTTTTTTAGTATAATCAATCCATTCCTTGTGAGTGAACCCTTTTGAATCTAGTCGGGCCTTGTATATTTCAACATTGCCAAATGAATTCTTCTTTGTCTTAAAAACCCATTTACATCCAATAGGTTTTACACCAAAAGTAAAATAAAAATTGTCCAAAACATCATTACTCTTAATGGAATTCAACTCCTCCATCATGGAATCGTACCACATATTTCACTCCTCACAACTCATTGCATGTGAATATGTTTTAGAATCATTTTCAGATCCAATATTATAGTCATATTCTCATAGATACACTATATAATCACTATAAATTAATTGATTTATCATCCTTGTGGATGTTCTCAATGTTTCACAATTATTTTCTTGAGTAATTTTTTGTTCAACTGATTATTCATGGGCTTCTAATTGTTGAACTATTTGATCAAAATGATGATCATCAACCATTTGTGGAATGATACTTGTTCAAATATGAGGTTTTTTGTGAACAATTATCAATCTATCACCTGAGTTAGAGGGTTGATATTCTGAATGGTCTCTATCATGATTTTTTTTGATAAAATCACTTCCACTAATCAGATCATTTTTTAGAAATTTTTCATTTATTGATTCTAGAATTCTAGTATTTAATGATGGACAATAAAAAATGATATCATTTAGAACATTCGATATATCAAATGAATTATCCACTAATGGTCCCAAGATCCAACATATTTTCATGTGGATTATAAATACACCCTTATGAAGGAAATCCCAAAATTAGTATATACCAAAAACTCAGTTTCCAAGCTTAAACAATTCAAAAGGTGCTTTTGAAACTACCTTTGTTGGAACCTTATTCAAAATGCATGATGCCTCTTTAAGTGCATCCGTCCACAAGATTTTTGGTAGCTTAGAGCTACTAAATGTACTTAATACCATGTACATTAATGTTCATTTTCTTCTTTTAGCTACACCATTTTGGTTTGGTGAACATGGCATAGTGTATTGTGCAACAATTCAATTTTCTTGAAGAAACTTTATTAATGGGTCAAGCGATTTCCCATCCTCAGTGTATCTCCCATAATATTATCCACCTTGATATGACCACACAATATTAATTTGTTTACAACATTATTTCACTGCTTCAGCCTTAAAAGTTTTAAAGGCATCAAAAGCATCATTTTTATTGTGAAGAAAATAGAGACACATATATCATGAATAGTCATCACTAAATGAAATGAAGAATTTAGGATTATGTAAATCCATATCTGATCTACATATGTCTGTATTTATGATTTCTAGTATGGATGAAATTCTATTTAAACCTTTCTTTGATTTATTGGTTTATTTCCTTAATTCAATCAAAAAAGGTTTCAAAATCAGTGAAATCAAAATTACTAATTACCCCATTCTTAACTAATCATTGAATTATTTCTTTTGAGATATGACCTAATCTTTGGTGCCGTAACATAGAAGTTTTTTCATTTATAAAAATTATTTTAATTCCAGTATGAAGATGCAGGTTATCATTATCAATTTTTCTTTTCAAATCAATAAATAAAAGACCATCCTTTAATGTACCACATCCAACGACATTATTTCCATACATAAAGGAAAAATTAGTTTCACAAAAACTAAATGTAAAACCAAATGGTACAATTTTTGAAACTAAAATCAAGTCTCTAGAGAAAAATATAATATAAAATGTCTTTTAAAAAAGCAATGTAACCCTAGTGGATAACACTGAATTTGCATGTCCCCATGGCGTCCACATGTGAGTGCATCTTGTTTCCTGAATACATGCCAAGATCACTATCCACTGGTTTCCATAGGTTTTGCATACCCCGTAAGGTATTCACAATATGGATTGTAGAACCATAATCAATCCACCAAGTTTTATAAATTGTATCAAACATATACGATTAATAAAAAATCAATGAGATTGAAATACCATTCTTTTATAGCCATTTCTGAAATTTATGACACCTTTTCTTTATGTTTCCTTTTACTTTGAATAAAAAATGACTCCATTCTTAATATTAGGTTGAGGAGTCAATTTATCTTTACCCTTTTTATTGGATTGAAATTTATGACCCTTATGTTTCTGGTGCATTTTCATCATATTGGTTTCTCCCATTTCCACCATAAGCTTTTCCCCCTCTTGAACACACATAGTCATCAATTCATTAATTGAACATTTGTCTTTATATGTGTTATAAGAGATTTTAAATGGCCAATATTTATGTGAAAGAGTGTTGAGAATATAATTCACTTGAAATGGATCAGATATATCAACCTCAAGATTCTTATCTTGAGCCGCAATATCCCTCACCTGCATGATCTGCTCGCGCACACCATTCATGGTGGTGAGTCTCATAGATGAGAAATTCATGATTAATGAGTTTGTTAATGCTTTATCTGAAGAGATAAACTGGTCATCTATAGCTTTTAGCTAGTTATGAACATTATTATGCCCATAGACTGAATCTCCAATGCTAACACATAGTTTGGTTTCTTTGAATATCGTACTAAGACGGTTTGACCACACCCAATGGTCATAAAGGGATATATAATCTAGTGTGATATCATTATTAACTACATGTAGTTCATATTTTTGAATAACATAATCAACATCCATCCATCCTAGATGCAGAAAATTTTCTCCTTCCAAATTTTACAGTTTTCACCCTTTAATTCAGGAATGTCATAGTGAATATCAGAAAATACTGATGGTGTAATTAAAAATTGAATACAAGCTTGTTAGTCTGAATTACATAATTTATATAGAAATTATGTCAACATGAGTCTAAAAAATATAAAATTTCCTATGGGTGAATTTTAAATTTAATATATTCATGAAATCAATATAGAATTATCAAGTGAAATTTTAATTCATTAATTGAATTATAATTTGATAATACAACAAACCATATGACCAAATACTACAATTTTAATTTTCATATTACCTGTGGGAAAATTATGAAAATTAAATTTAATATTTCATCTAAAAATATCATAAAAATTATTGTGGGATAAAATTTATTATACTATTCATATAAAATTTAATGTTATTTAGTGAATATGTAATTTTTATTTAAATTTGGAATGATATGGAAAAGCCCAATTTTTAATAAAATTTACAAAATTCACAGAATTATCAATTGATAGTTTAATTCATAAATTATTTATTTATATTTTGATAATTAAACAAACCATATGAAAAAATATTAAAAAATTTAATATTCAAAATACCTATGGGAAAATTATGAAAATTAAAATTTCTTCTAATGAAAACAAATATATATAAATATATTTGATTATTGAAATTGAAAGAAGTTCATATACATTTTAATTAGATTTTACTTAATATGTAAATTTTATTTAATTAGGAATGCTGTTGAAAAACTCAATTTTAATAAAATCTACAAAAAATCATGACTAATAAATTAAGGATGTGTATAACTTCATTAATAATCATAAATTAAGAAACGAAGAGGATTACAGTAGACAAGGAAATATGTCCTTTCCAAATCTGAAAATATAAAATAGTTTTTGATAATATAGGTTGGGAGAAGTTCTTTTACAAGACAAAGGTATAACTCCCTCTAATACCAAATGTTTGAAATTTTAAAGAAAGTATAATTATAGGATCAAAAATATTTCTTTAATAAATGAAAATTGTTACTTACCTCAAGCCATTGTAAAAACTCGAAACATTTGGATTAAAACCTTAATGCCTTCTACACTATGCATGGGGATGTAGTTGGTGTGTTTTTCCTTAATCTGTCGAGTGCTTTGGGATTATATTTATAGGGGGTTATACCATCTAGAACCCACCACAGTTTACTCCGTTGACAAGGGGTGTTAATGGATATTGATTTCTATCAATGTAAAAAATAAATTATTCAAACTGAATTGAATTTATTAAATACATGTATGATAAATTATCGTATTTATGATAACGTATCGTATTTATTGATGGACCATTTATTAATAACATACTATATTAATTGTTGGACCATTTATTATATTCTTCAATAATTTATTATAATATCAATTAATTTGATGGATCATTTATTACAACTTCTACCATCAAGAAAATGATCCCACTCTTATGATAATTCATTCAGGTAGAGGGTACGAGAGGTCAAATTCCAAAAAAAATGTGATCTTATGAATCATCAAGGAATCTAGATGTGTGGTCATCATCTGGCAGAAAGGAACCCACAACATCACCAATTGACCGAAGGAGAGCTATGCTGTTAAAGTTAAGTGGATGGTTGGGGAGAGAGATCCACATAACAACCTATAGTGGATCTTGACTTGAGTGAACCCCTATAGACCACCTAAATAGATTGAAGTGATGATTTCTAGATGATCTAGAAGAGGATGAACATCAAAAAACAAATTGTTTTCTGGATGAAAGGACCACACAGTAGGATTTCTGCTTGAGATAGGTTACACAAAATGGGCCGACTAAACACCAAGAAGCTACTTCCTTTAAGAAGTAGCGTAGTGGAGGCTAATATTGACTAAAGAGATAGATTATAGTCCATTTTTGATGGTCATAATCTATAGTGAAATCTTCCTATAGCAAATCTACCACCAGGAAAACATCCAACATTTAGAGAGAATGAGATCTACAGGAATATCTTTGATGAGGTGAAGACTTCCAATTGAAGAGGGAACCATATGAAGAAGGATTTCCCTTAGAGATGGTCCTGCGGGATTCTTCGATGTGGCTAGGAAATAAGGAGGGCTAGGGTGAGAACCTAATGAGATGTCCAGAGGGTGATCTTGCATAGCCAAGTTCATTCCATGAGTTCCTAAAGAGCCATATTTTTTTTTTATTTTTTAAAATTTCATGAATCCATTTAATGCAAAAAAATTATTCTAGGATTATTTATAAATTTCAGGTTTCATGATCATAATACCCAATAAATTTCATTTAATTTAAATCATTTTAATGTATAAAGTACATTTAATTTATCAAGGAAATTTTATTTATCATCAACGAAATCCAACCCACTTAGATGGTGGTTGGTCTTTAAAAATTTATAAAGAGGTAAACTGCACTTAATGATATCAAAGTCGCCATTAAAAAAACATTTTGTACATCTAAAAATATAAAAAATGCAATAGGCTATCATGATTGCAATAAGGTCACTCAAGATTTATAACAAAAATCACTAATTTTTAATTTAGAATACATCACACCTTATTTGAGAGGTCTTGTTATTTAAACCTGAAATTATTTATCAAACAATTCATTTATCCCAATTAACAAATCGCATTAAGGAATCATAATTCAATTCACATTGATGGATTATTTAGGAAAAACCCTCCAAGATGGAAATTCAATTTATAAAGGTTCAACATATAATTAAGAGGTTCCATTATCATCAAGTTATTATCTACAATATACAATTCAATTATTAATCCAAGATGAATGGTTATAATGAATTCATGGATTTAAGTCATTTAATTCTAAAGATGAAATATATTCTGGCACACCCAAGGGGTGTTTGTGTTTGTGGTCATTATCCTTTATTTACTAAACACTAATCAACAAGTGTACATCAAGAGGTTTGTGATATTTAAAAAAATAATAACTCACTTTTTATAGTGATAAATAATAAAGGCCAACATCTGGAAAAACTAAAATGTTTATAAAAAAAGAAAAAATTGGGAAATGTCTATATACCATCTTCCTCATACTTATAACTCTCTACTCATCCAATATCAGGGTCTGATTCGGTCCATTTTGGAAGAAATTGAAGAAATAGACTTTTTCCTCGAAAAAGGGGAAAATGACCTCACACTGTGATAACATGGTTTAGAGGAAATCAAAAGGAGGATGATTAAAAATGATAGAATATCTTACCGAGAGGATTCTATAGGGACCAAGGATGCTTGAATCTAACAAAGCATAGAGGATTTAACATCATTCCTATAATGGGGGTAGGAGGAACCCACGATGCCATGGAGGAGAGCTCACATGGGTGGAGGAGGAGAAGAAAGAAAGAAATTATGATTTAAAATCATTAATATTTTTTTTGTAAATTCACCCTAAAAAACTAGGTCACGTGATTTTGCAACATGTGTTTTCAAGCCATGCACTAATAGTGCACCTCCCACTTCTTAGGAAACCCAGCTCACACGATTTTCTATATAATTTTCCCAAACCATGTGTCCACCATGTGATGAATAGTAGAATTATACTTCGTAAGTGGCACTAACTATGTGAGCTAGACACATGGTTTGGAAATCCATTGATAGATCATGCATGACACTTTTTCTCAACTACTTCAGTTGTATGATTTTATCTGGTGGCCAATATAGTTTTAGAAAAACCGAGTTCCCTATTTAGAGATTCCTATTTTTGAGTTTTCAGACACCAGAACTATCCAAACTCAATGGATCACTGAGGAACCTCTAAAGCATGAACCCAGTTCTAAATAAAAAACACTTCGTAGTGTTCCAACTCTCTAAATTTCATTCCAATTCTTGGTTCAAAGAATGGACCATCCACTAAACTCCAAAATTCAAATTCCCTTGGAATTATACATTGGATAAAAAGCATGGGTTGTTACAACCTTCCCACTATATAACCTCTTTTCCCCAAGATTCCTTTGGGAATAATGAAAACATCACTCAACCTATGAATTCCATGAAGTCTCGTTCTAACGGTCGCATTTCATTCCCAAATTCCAAACACACCTACAAGGATTACTTAATAAAATGACACTTAAGTCGTGAAACCTAGAGATAAATCTCTTTTTCCCAATTTAAACACTAAAAAAATTCATACCCAAGTCCATTTAGCTAGATACATGATCACATCATTTTATCTTCAAACATTATGTCTGACGTGCTCCCCACCATAGGTTTCAACACTGAAAATGGGCCATTTCCATGTCATGGTACCTCCTCCATCATAATTTCCATACAAATAATGCCCTAATAATTATAGTGATGATCGTGGTGTGATTTATTTAACTGGGTGAATTCCATTACTTCTAAGGTCATATCAGGGACCTCGCTATAATGAAATAATTGAATCTTGATTGACTTAACTAAAATTGGTCATGAAAGATTCCATGGAAGACACTGATTAACTTTACAAAAAACCATGTCTTAAACTATAAACATGATTAAAAATGGTTTAATTTGATTGTATACATAAAACAAGGGGGATACCAGGTTGAGCCACCTCCCACTAACCATTATCAGGATGCCTGACTTAGATGTTCTCCATATTACAAACTGAACTACAATGCATTCTTCCAAGGAATATTGGGAATACCTGGATCACGTTCACTAAATCCAATACCTAAATTCCAGTGATGTTTCTTAGTCAAACCATCACTTGAACATTTAATCTATTATTCCTTAGCATGAACATGGGTGTAACCTAGATCTAGACCTCCATAATCATTGCTTCTTAAAACATCACCTTCGATCCCAACAAAAAGTCTGAGATAATCTCAAATTAATTTAATTAGAGTCCATGGAACTAACCCAAGGTAGTCCATACAGAATTTTTACAAGTGAGATGTCATTACCAGGTGAAGACATCCACATCAGTTAATTGACTGTGCCTAAAGAGTTATATATATGGCGGTCAAGTCAGGGGAAAACAATTGATGTCTGTGAGTCTGACTAAGGTGTTCCTACTTGGGAACCCAAGTTTCACTCATGACTAACCATGCCTAATTAAAAACCACTCAGCTAGGGAGAAACTATTATAAATAATTCTTATTGATATAGAAGGAAACACAAAACATTTATCTCAGAGCATAACCAACAATCTCTTAGTCCATCAAGGAAGACGTCAAGATAGGGGACACGCTCGTCTCTAAGAAATATTACACTAAGAGGATATAGGGATTTATCAAAATATTTGAGACAATTATATCACATATGAGATGAATTGATCACTACATTTTCCAACCAATCATACCCAAATAATGGAAATGAGAAATGTTGAACCAATATTACTTGAATTCTTAAAAGAAGGTAAAATTCAGTTATGATGTATCGCCATAAATAAATCATAATAATTTACCATTTGAGGTGTTCCAAGATCAATCAAACATGACCACTAAATTCCTTCGATGAAAAAATATTTTTCTCAATGTATGTCTATAAAACCTACCATATCAACATCGTTATGCTGATCAAGAAAGTAAATGATCCCAAACATGCAAACCCCAAGGGAATTCAAGAAAGACCAAACACTCCCAATGGTCTTCCTCGATTGTGTTCATTCTACCTAGAAGGACACGTATTTACTAGAAATGATGTGATTATCCACACCTTATGAGAATACAAGTCATTTAATGGTGATAGATAGACTATCCTCTCACAAGTGTGTTAGGTAAAACTCACCTTAAAGTAAAATGTTAAAGAATATTACATGAAAACCGAAACCAATCTGACTAGCATGTCAAAACACCCAATCATATGGAATTCATCTTGAGAATTAGGATGAAACTGATTCCTTTAATGACCTGTTAACTCTACTATAGAGATGACCTGAGAACGTACTAAACAACATAAGGATTACAGATTTCACCAATCCCTACCAGTTCATTATACCATTTAGAAACTCACTGGGCTCAAAATATATGAATGGACACTACCCCATGGATTCAGAAGGATGGTGAACATCCTTGACACTACCCATAGTTTTTTTCCCTATGAATCCAAGCATCAGGTGGTCCATATAAGAGATTTATCTGAATGTTGTATTGAATCATACAACCAATAACAAATAGGATGACATACCAAGTTCTCCATCACTAAGGTTGAAGAAAGGTTCACATGACCTAAAAAGTGGTCGACCATTCCCAAGGCATGTATAACCTACTGAAACTGAGCATTACCTGATGCTCATTCTCAAAATAGGGTCTGGGATACCATGACCTCTCATCCAAATGAAGGTTTCACTTAGAATATAATATTCCTACTAGGGAAAATGACACCCAAACAAAACCACACAATAGAAAGATCACAATAATTATCAAGGAATTTAAACTCTAAAGTTTCCACCTACCTCTAAGTATCCCTTTACAAAAGAAAAAAAATCTTCGACCCTATCAATACATCATAACAAATATATTTCACTAGGCCCTAGTATTATCATTTAATCCTATTATTAAAGGAAAATTCCTATTTAAAATGAAAACATTATCATTCTAAGGAAACTCAAAGAAAATATTAAACTACCCTTATGTGAGGGTTTGAACTAAGGAAACCACCTAAAGTTCAATTTTAAATTTTTTAAATTGAGTAACATTACGTATTTAAAAAATTAAAAATCCTAACTGATCCTCAAGAACCAATATTAAAACAAATAATTGGGTAATAGATAAGGTGACATATGAAGGTCCTGCCAAGCTGACCTAGGTTCATCAAAATGAAACCCAATAGAAGTTTCTTTATTATTAAAGTTTCAAAACACCCATTGTGATTTATGTCATAAGAAACATGCCCCAACTAACCTAATTTGGTCCAATAGTGCATTTAGTAATGTAATCACATGGATCCTCATGCCCATGTGAAAGAGTCGGAAGACTTTATAGAGGCAATCGATTCATTTAAGATCAAAATTGAAATAGATTTTACATTTATAACCATTTCAAAATACATCAAGATATTAAGTAAAAGTAGGATTATATTGGTTTTCCATATCTAATTTATAAAGCACCCATAGACTTTATATATCGAATAATAGATCACATTTAATCAAACCTAATTCAATTTTAAATTTTAACTTTAGAAACTTTTACATTTTAACACAGTCTCTAAATATGTATAAATCTCAAATATGGTCTGAACAAATGGGTTACCTTTTCCCAATTATAATGCTCCCATACACCTTACAACTAAAAACTGGGTCCCATTTAATCACAACAAATAAATTCATCCCATTCAACCAATTATATGTTAAAAAATCTTAGTGTGTTATTATAAGCAGTGACCATATTGAAACATGGTAATAACCATATAATCATGATACATTGGAAAGAATGGTGAATAATTAGGCAACATGGAATATATTTACATAATCTTGGAATATAACAGGCACAAAATCAGAATTAGCAACAACCTATACATGCAACTACATGGCATGAAATATTCATGTCATCTTAATATTTAGGTGAATATAATGATTTATGTAATTCTACTTCCTTTCCATATTAGTCCAATGGAAAATACAATAAAATTCATAAATCAATACATAATATAAAGTACAACAATCACTAAAGGTGAAATCATCATTAATAATGATAAGAAATTGGCCTAAATAACAAATCTCATCCCTAGACTCTTGAAAATTTTCACATACATGGGTTGATTATTCCTAGGTATGACTATTTACCAAGAACCTATATTTTCATAGTCTTCTGTCTAGTAACATAGAATAGTAATATAAAAGAAAAACCTCCTTTGATACAACTTTATAACATGACATCCCGTTTGACCACTAAAATGGTATTCAGATCGGTGGGTCACATGACCTCAAGCATTCCTCCTCATATGCTAGATAATTACAACTAGAAGCGAGGGTCTAATGAGATGATAGTGGGGACTCTATACCATCATGATCAGAGTATAACAATGATATATCATAAAATAAATAATATAAAACAATGGAAGTAGTAATAAATGAAAGATAGAGTAGTGGAAGAATAGAATAAAATGAATAATAAAAATATGTCCAACGCCTATGTATAATAAATAATGCATGTACATATGATGATATATAAATAGAAATAGTAAATATAAAATTGTAAACAATCTACTACATAATACATGAATAAAGACAAGAAGTAAAAAATCCCTAAGGGAAATATAGTTGAGCATACTAACCTCCAGATCAGTTCCATGATCCCAAATACTTAGTAAAAACAAGACAAATCTACTATATTTACTAAACTTGGGTGATTCCCTACTTATGTGTCACCTCCACATTAAATCACGACACCCATTTCTCCTATCCATTTACCATTCTACCCTCCTCTATACACTCGCACACCCGCAATACCTTTCACTTCTCATCTCCGACAAACGCAAAAACGTGACCCGACTTCGTGATTAGGGTTACCTTATTCCATCTTCATCCTCCCGCTACGAGTTCAATAAATAGGAATTTCACCAATCCCACTCACTATTTACCTCCGGTGTTCCTAGGCTTCCCACTGAATGCCGACGTCTCCCTTCTCAAATCTCCTCTTGTGCCACACCGCACGACACCGTGCCTCCGCCTATATTTCCGATCTCCTCCCTAATATCTCCTTAAACCATGGAATACACATTATCCTAGATTCCCCTCCACCACCATTTCCTGAAAATCTACGACTTCCTACTGCTTGGTATACTCTCGATCGACACTGTATTTCACATACAACATGTTGCTGCTCATGCTTCCATCGAAGATTTTACTCGGCGACGGTTTTCTCCCACATCTCTCGCATTCTAGGTTTTCTCTTCGGCTTCAACCCAGAGGGGGAGGCTTGCGAATTCATTGAGCTTTGGTGACACCTCCCCCTTATATCTACCCATTTCCTTTCTTTTTTCTCTCGCAGGTTGGCGCTCGATGGTCTTCGCGATGCTGGTGAATAGTGTTGATGCTTTGAGGTTGGAAGATCTGGAGGTGTTTTTGCAGCGATTCCATCCGCGGTGTTCCCCTCCCCCCATGATGTCTTATTCTACTTTCAGTGTTTTGCGTGATTTGTATTATGGCGTTGACCCTTCCGTGGTTCAAATCTGATGAGATCCAAGATCAGAGCGGCGGTTCTTGGTTACATCCGCTTGGATCTCCTCATCAGCGATTCTACCTCGGCACGGGGTTGGGCCTCCCAGTCATGGGTGATAGTGGTTCCACTGCGTGATCTTTGGTATGAATTCCTCATCAGGTTTCTGCCGCGGCTGTGATGTTGGAGGAGGTCTCGTGGTGGTGGTGGGGTTCTTCAACTTTGGTTATGGCGGTCGGGCCTTTGAAGAGATGATGCTTCTTCACTGGTTGTTTTTGTCTTTGTTTTCTGAATGATGAAGCTAGAATACTATTTGTTGTTGAAGTTTGATGTTGCGTATGAGATGAAGAAGGTGGAGGAGGGGCTCTGTTCAGTTCTCTAGCTTGGTGATGGAGGATATGGTCCTGTGCAGGTTTTATGTGTGATGATTGATGAATGTTTTTTTTTCTGTGGAATTGTTTGCATTGTGGGTCCGTAGTTTTCATTTAATAGAATTTGCAACCATTTCAACTACAATGGGTGCTCCAGAGGAGGTTCAGAGAAGAGTGAAATCACTTGGTCATTGATATTCAGATTTGGACGTTTGATGGTTTATTATGCTAGGTAGGGGACTTGCATTATAGTTTTGAAGGAGTTGTTTTTTGGGTTGAACATATTTTAGAGGCTTGGTTGTTTTTTAAGTCGTCGATGTGAGGTTAGGTTCCCCTTCATTCCTATTGGGTTTCCACTCATCCCTTAAAAAGGGTTTATAATGAAAAATTAATTTTCATTCATGCTTCCATCGAAGGCATTACGTAACCCCACCTCCATCAACACTGCAAGCTGCTCCCAGAAACCCTCAATGCATCCTCCAATTTTCATCCGGTTTGATTTATTTCTTTCAATTTATTTTCTTCAACATCATTCATTGATGTAGAAAAGGGTATTTCTTAAATCCAATTTGTAATTAGGAAAATTCTACATTGCATCAGATCCAAGCTCGAGTTGACCTTCAAACACTGGCAGGTCATCTTCATCGAGTAGGTTTGTTGTTTCTTGAATTAGATCTGGTTGAATGAAAATTATTTTTTTGGATCCAGGTTCTTAGGTTTCGATTTGAATTTTGGTTTCGACTTCAATGTTGGTGAATCGTCTTCAAACTGTATGCTCACATCCAGTTTCCATTTGAGTGTGAAGTCTATACATTTTTTCATAATGTGAAATCTTATTAATTTTTTTAATGTTATGTCTATTTTGAATATTCTTTTAATGTTTTGTGTATATTTCTTATTTGTTGCACGTTCTTCTAAATGAAATTTTATTAATGACTTGTACATTGATTCTACATTCCATTATCATTATAATGTTTCCCAATGATCTTACATTTCTTCTTCTATTATGGTTGCTATATCAGCATCTCCGGTTATTCAATGCAATATTGACAATGATTCATGGTAGTTTTTCTTTCAGTATTGATTCTATATTGCATTATCATTATTATTGTCCATTGTGCATAATACAATTACATTGCCCACATTGACTGTTAAATATAAAGAAAAACATTACAAACATGAATTGCCCATTAACCTCTAAAGATGCAAGGTTTTAGATGAAATTACTAATGAAGGAACGCCAAAAAAATTGCGAGTTATCTATTATGTTCACATTAAAGTTCTGTATATATGATATTTATTTTAATATATATATATACATTATGACTAACACAATAACAGTTTCGATATCTATTTGGAATTATTCACTTACATCTATTCATCTCTCTTGTACTCCAATAAGTGGACTGCTGCCAACAAATGGCATCACACATGGCGACACACACATGCCATTAACACCATTACCTATAAATGGTTAGTTCTGTATAATTTTCCAATCTAAATCTATATACTTATAACTACATTAAATACTAACACAAATTAGTCATATAGAACATCTTCTATGTCGACAGTTCCTCCATAATCGGCAGCTGAGACAACAATCTCTATAGGATCAAATAATAAAAAACAAAGACAACATGCATATGGAGAATCTCCACTTCCATTATCTAAGTATGATGTCAATTTCCTTCTAAATAACTTATATATTTTAGTTGAATTTCCATTTTTTGAATAACTTGTAGATTTGAAGCTCATATCTGTGTTTTAATTTTCACTCTCAGATTGATTGCAGATTGAAATTGTTCTTAACTATTTTGTTTATGAATTTATTATTTAAAAGGTATGGGAAATTGCAGATACTAAATGCCAAGGATTCCTCAGGTTTAATGAGTTCGTTATAGCGATGTAGGTTGCACTATGGTTCCTTCAATGCATTATTCTTCTTTCATTTTATTTAATGGTTTTATGCATACCTAGGTTGTATGTTATATGTTTAATCCAACAGATTTCTTTGGAACAAGGAGGATATGAATTGACATCAAATCTCTTCAGGTTTGTAAGAAAGTAAATTAATTTTTCTCAAATTTTTCCTTCAATCAGAATTGTTGTCTTATCATCGATGAATTTAGGGTTATAACCTATCTCTCTAAAAATTTATGTTAGACACATAATGAATTTGTTTAATTTTATATATCATTAAATTCACTTCTTACCATTACATATGAATCAGATTCTATTATTTAATAACCTAACAACATCATCAAATGAAGATTAAATGTTGATTGGATAGCTGATTTCTTCCCATCCCATGGCATGTGGCATAGAGGCTTCAAAGCCTCCACTAATGGAAGGTGCTGATTCCCTCACCACAGTGAAGGTAAACACTCTGATGAGCTATGTTTAATCTCAATTCAATGGTCAATTTCTCATCACTCAATAATTAATTGATCACTTTAGTTTCTTGAATGTAAAAAAATTATGTTGTCGGGACTATACGGTTGAAGCCTTTATACCTTCCAAACAATGGTTTACTTCAAAATCTCCAAAGCGGGTAAAGCAGGAACTTGTAATTACAACTAGATTGAAAGGATCATATTTTCATATTTTGTATGTTTTTATTAGATACCATTAGATGCAGTTACATAAATATTTTATGGGATGAAAATATTGAACATTGGAATGTTTAAGCCACTAGAAGTTTCCTATCTTTTTGATGATTTAAGATCTCCCTTATTAGAAAGTATATTGAACACATAATGAATATATTTCCATCCAGTTGTAAATTTAGTCATTTTCATGTGGCATATATTGTGTTGAGGTTTCAAATTAAATATGGTTTCTATTTCTACTTGTAGAAAAACAATTATTTCAATGCAAAGCCTATGATTATGCTTCTCGGTCAGTATTCAACTGAAAAAAAACCTATATAAAACACTTGCTTAGGAGTGACTACCTGGGTAAGAAATCTCATTGTCTACATTTTTTTTGGGTTTCTTCATTTTTAAAGAATGATTAATTATATGGATAAAACTTATTGTTTCATTATTTCTTTTAATATGAGCACACATTGGAATAGAGCCTACCATCGATCTATTTGTTGTTCTTATGGTATCATGGTCATTATTAATAATAATAATCATATTTATTTTTATATATAGATTAATTCCTTTTTCTTTGTTCTATTGACTGAATATAAAGGATTTTGGTTTAAAGGGTCAATTAATTTCTTTTCCTATTTGGGGAAAGCATGTGGTTTTAATAACTCTGCAAAATAATTTTCTCTTTTGACCATAATCCAATGTAATGTAACTTATGCTTCTTATTTCATACCTTGCAATTAATGGATCATTATGTTATTTTTCCCAATCTAGACCTGATGAAAGGAGTATTCCTGGAAACACAATTGCAGTTAATGAAAAAATGTTGTTTACTAGGCTGACAACATTTGGGGGATCTTTCTTATCTAAGTTTAAGGGTTCTCAAATGCCACATCCTGTGAGCTACATACTAATAGGGGTTGAATCTATAACAACCATTGAATATAAATATCATTGAATCCTTATTTAATATTCCAGATATTGGATTACATCGCATTTGTGGACAACCCCGGGGTTTTATCAGGATAGAAGAAACGAACACACTAATTCTATGACAATACATCTATCAGGAATTCCATGGATTTAATCAAGGAGAAGCTGCGTTAATTTTTTGTGATAATACATCTGTCAGAATGTTTGAAAAACTGATTTCTGTTGAAAAAGTTGGTAGCATGATATTGTTACTTTTAAATAGGTTTGAGTCCCAAATAATTAAATAGGATAAGAATGATATTGATATTGATACATTTTTTCAGCATAATGTCAAATTAAACATATTTCAATAATATCAGTTGGAGAGATTGTGAAATTAATGCTTTTTAGTATTTTGTGATTTTTTTACTATGTTTTAGGAATAAAATTTTAAACAATGGATTTCCCATTTTACCAGCGGGTTTTAAGTCTTCATTATACATATTTTCTGACTTAACAATAACCAGGTGAAATTCCACCAAATTTGACACTTAGTACCAGAAATATGCATGTTCTCATTATCATATGTAAGTTATATATGGAGTTATAATACAATAATTCCACTTAACCATTAATTTTAGGTTTCACTAATTTTATTACTTTGTGCAGGCTCGAATATTTCATTTTGATGAGACAATTGTGCGACATGATGAGTGTGAATCAGGTACATGTTCCATCTCAAATTCTAATTGTAGATGGTGAGCTCCTACCATATTACATTTGATTCCACCACAATAAATCCTCAAATAATTATGTCCGCAAGTCAATCCCTCTCAATATCCAATTCATGTGGTATAAATGGTATGTAATAATTCATAACCACTTTTGCTACTATTTATTTTAACTTATTTTTCAAATTTGATGTCATAACATGTATGGTACATCTGGAATGATCTTACTATGACCTCTTATATATAGAGTGCTACAAAGAAAATGTGGCAATAAGTCAAATGCATGCATTGTTTTCTTGATACCAAGATAAAGTTCACATGATTTCTTTCTGTGATCAATTGATAATTGATTGGATGGCTTCATGATCTTCTTAATTAATTATATGAATTTTAAGTTCTCAATGTGAAATTATAAGATCAACACCCACCCACCTGGCCACCCATCATCATAGGTATTGAAATATAAATTCTTGATTTTTCTTCTACATTATCCCAGTTTCATTTATAAATTCATCAGGATTTCATGTTTTTTTCCTCTAATGTTGAAAATTTTGTTACTTAAATAATTTATCATAATAGTGTTTTCATGACCATGGATTGAGTCTAACTTTCATATGGCCCTTCTTTATATTTTTTTATTGACTTTAGAGGTTTCTTGGGGTTTAATTTTGTTCTTCTTTGGTTACATTAATTAATGGGAATCAAGAACTAGAGTGTTGACAATATATAATGCTTCTTTATATTATGATTATTCTACCTTGCTGTTTCTTAGTGTTTAATTTTTCAATTTATTCCTGGGTAAATTAAAATATGGTTATCAAGAGTGAGATTGATGAAGAATACTTGATGATAGACCAACTAGAGTCTATTCCATTTGAAGAAGCTAGCAGTGAGGGAAACTCATGTGGAGTCTATTCATTGAAAAAGGTCCATGGACATCAGCTGAAGATGCAATTTTAATGATTTTTGTTAGTAAGCATGGTGAAGGGAATTGGAATGTTGTACAGAAGAACTCAGGGCTTTATCTCTTTGGGAAAAGCTACTTCCTACGATGGAAAAATCACATGAGACCAGATTTGAAGAAGGTTACATTCACCTCGGAAGAAGAACATCACATAATCGAGCTACATGTTAAGATGGGAAATAAATGGGCTTGGATGGATGTAGAGTTATTTTTTCTTGTCTCATCTTAATTACCCTATATTTTAACCCAAAATAAGACTTATGTCTTGATTCCCTATGTATGCTTCAATTAACTGTAATTGAATCTTATTTTTTCTGTTATTCTGGCTATATCGATTTGAGAATTAATCAATGTTTTTTGAGTTTTTTACTGTCCAATATCTTGTGCATTTCAAAAACATTCACTTCAATTACTACTAAATTTTTCTATATAATTTTTATATTGTATTTTCATATTTAAATATTCATTACTACTTATTAATCTATATAATTAAATTTTCATCTGCAGAGTTCATTTTCTGGACAATGAAGCTGAAGAGATGTTGCAATGAACCTTCATTCCTTTAACACTTATCAAAAATTACTTAGTTGAAATAATTTACAAACATGTAGTTCATAGACTACTGTGTAATTATTGATTGGGTTTTGACATTTTTTACTCAAATTAATCCTCTGGTCATAATGGCAGAGAAGTAGGAATTGTATGCATTTTGAAATTATTTTCAAACTTCCTCAAAAAAACAAAATTTTATTTTCCTATACTGGTTCTATGTTCAAATTTTATGTTGTTGTATCCATATATTTCCCCTTATATTCTATTTATATATACCAATACTATCTGTTAAAAAATTAATAAAAATTACTATTACTGGGTAACTTTTACAAATATCATTCATTTTTTAATGAAAACCCTTTAATTTAATAGGCTGTGTGTATGCACGGGTGAGGACTAGTTAATCAATAATTTATGGTTCTATGAACATTATATCTTCTCATTACCTTAGTGTAATGGAAGTCCGAGTAGGGCATGAGAAAAAAATTCTAGAAGGTTACCTCCCATGGTGTATATAACTCAATCTAGTTGGTGAATTTAATGAAAATTAGTGTGTGGGTATAATGAATAATAAACCAAAATAAATAAATTAATACTGATTTTCTTAGGTTTTTTCAGGAAACCTGGCCATTTCTCTCATGGCTAGAATTAGTGTCTGGTAAGTAACTATATATATAGTAACAATATATATAATTATTATAAAGATATATATTTAATTCACCTATATGATCCAAGTCTGTGTGAATGTGAGTGACCATATACATGGAATACTAGGTTCCAGCTTGACTAGATAATAACTCAGTCATCCATAAATAGAATGAATGGGCCTATAATCTCAAGAAATAGGGTACATTTACTACATATAATAATGAGTGGTAAATGTCATGCTCATCACTCGAGATGGAGAGGTTTCTATCATGTCAACACTTGAATAGTAGTGAGTGTGCCGACATATAATCATAATGGACATAGTGTTCCATGCCCATCATCCACATAGTATCACTAGTGTGAGATGTCATACTCAACACCTGATGCAAGAGAGGATGATATCATCACACTAAAAAAACCCTTACTATTGTCCCACAACCCATATCAAGGTGTAATCATATTTATAATTAATATCTGTGAGGAATTTCCTCTCATGAGATATGTTAATCAATCCCATGAAAAATCAATGACATTAAATTCAATAATTACATCTAATTAAACAAGAAACAATTAGTGTGGCCTTTCCAACCATTAAAACTCTTCTAAATTAAACCATTTAATTAATTCAGGGCATTTATATCCATCATAAGGCATTCCTTAATATATATATATATATATATATATATAAATGATAAACTTTGTACCATTTTAATCTTTCATGGAAGAAAATATATCAATAAAATCTATTCCAATTCACCTATTACAATTAAAATAATAAAGTCTTATTTAGATACAGAAAGTGGCGTGGTCTTACCACCCAATAAATTTTATTTAATTTAAATCATTTGAATGTAAACAAGGCATTTCATTTATTAATAAAATTTGATTAATATTAATGGATTTACAACCCACTTAGAAGGTGGTTGGTCATTAATCATTTATAAGGATTGAAACTCCTCATAAGGATATCAAAGAGGCAATAAAATATATTCAATACATCTAATAATATCAAAAATCTCATATGTAAACAGCAATACAATAAGGCCACTAAAGATTTAGAACAAAAATCACCACTTTTTAATTTAAAAGACTACACACTTCATCTAAGGGGTTTTATTTTAAAAACATGATATTGTTTATTAAATAATTCATTTATCCCAATTAACCCATCACATTAAATAATTCCAACTCAATTCAAATAAAAGTATCATCTTATAGAAAATCACCCAACATGGAAATTCAATTTATAAAGTTCAACAAGGCATTAGGAGGCGGTATTATCATCCAACTATTCCCTACAAGAGGAAATTCAGTTATTAATCCAAGAAGAATGATTATAAGGAATTCATGGATTTAAATAATATTATTCCTAAGATTAAATATATGATGAGACACCCAAGGGGATTCCATTTTTGAGGTCTATATCCTCAATTTAATAAAAATAAATCAAAGTGTTTACATCATGGGTAGTATGAAATTTAAAAAAAATGAGCTCAATTTTTTAGGACACACATGGAAAAGGAAAGCACGTGGTGCAACTTAAATTTTTATAAAACAATAGAAACAAAGGGAAATATCTGTAAAACACCTAACTCATACTTAGTATTCTCTAACCATCCAATACCAAGGTCAAATTTGATATGATTTAGAATAAATTTAAGAAACAGACATTCACCCTGAAAATAAGGGAAATGAGCTCTCACCATTATAACATGGTTGATATGAAATTAATAGATTAATATTTATTTGGAATGAAGAGCCTAATGTGAGGAATCCATAGGTACCAATAACACTCTAATCTAACAATTGATGTAGGTGTTATCATCATGGATAGAATATGTAAGAGGAGGAACCCATAATTCCATGGAGGAGAGCTCAAACAACTGGAAGGGGAGAAGAAAGAATGAAATTAGTATTTGTCCTCATTAAAATAATTTTGGTAAATTCATCCTTAAAAAATGGGTCACACATTTTTCTAAATTGTGTGCCAATCGAATGACTACCACTTCTTAGAAACCCACCTCACACAGTTTTACCACACAACTTTCCCTAACGGTGTGCCAATCATGTGATTTATAGTGGAAGCATACCTCCCAAGTCAAAAAAAACATGTGGCCTGGGCACATGGTTTGGGAAATTAGGAGAAGCAATTGTGGGACACTTCTTATCACTTATTACAACTACAAAATCTTTTCTGGTGGGCTGCACTGTTTTGTATAAACCATGTATCCTATTTATAGCATCTTGTTTTTGAGTATTTTGGATCCATAAATTCCTAAAACTCAAAATATAACTCGAGGATCCTATCATTTCTTTACCTAAGTCTAAAAAAACGTTGATGTATTCCAACTCTCATAATTTCATTCTAAATCTCAGATCAACAAATTGTACATTGAAAAAAAGTTGAAATTCAAATTCCCTTGGAATTCTACCTTGGATCAAAAACATAGGTCTCTACACCAATAAAGACAATTCAGGTCTTCCATTATCTTTTTGAGAAAATGTGTTGTAGAGTGCATTCCCTGTACCAAAAAGGAAGTAGCTAGTGGTGCAATATATTTTAAATGGAAATAAGCTAGGAATTATAGAGTGCATTCCCTGTACCAAAACTTAGTATGGAGTTTTTTATGACTTTCAATTGATGTAAATCCCATATGGTTTCAAATGGATATTCAAGGATAAATTTGATATGTATGGACAAGTTAATACCTATATGTAATGTCTGGTAGAAATATGGTACAAACAACATTATATATTAATCAAAATAAAACCTTTTCACCAATTTCTATGCTAAACTATTTCATAATTATAATTTCTATATAAGATTACAATTTACTGTGAGATTTTAAAAATTGATTTCAAAATAGACTTACTTAATGGGAACCTTTAATAAGATGTATCAATGACACAACCTAAAGGGGTTATAACTCTAAAGGATAACAACAAATTATGCATCATGACGATTTATATTTATTGATTAAATAAAGTATCCAAATAATTAAATTATTATTTTGATAAATCCATTAAAATTAATATTGATAAATAATGAATATGATCCTTGTGTCTATAAGTTGTTTTGTGGGAGTGGTGTCATTAAATGTAGATGATATATCACTTATTAGAAATGAGATACCAGTCTTACATTCTGTTAATATAGGTTTAAAAAAATATTTATATATGATGGAATTAGGTTTTATAGTATATATTATTGGGATCAAGATATATAGTTATAGATCCAAGAGGCTCATTGGACTATGTAAATGTATGTACATTGAAAAGTTATAAAAGATATTTGGTATTGAAAAATACAAGATGGAATTGTGTCCACTGATATAATAAATTAATATTTATAATAAAATATATCATTTGACGCATTAGGAGTGGAAAATTATATCAAGGATTCCATACTTTTCAGTGATTGGGTCAGTCATGTATGTCATGTTATATACTAGTTCAGATGACTTATATTCCTTAATTTTGGTAAGAAGATATCAAGATAGCCTAGGTGGCTACCATTAGATGTTAGTCAAGAATTTCATTAAATATCTATGGAATACTTGGAATTTCTTTCTTCTCTATGGAGGAGATGAAAAATTAGTCTTCAAGGTATATACATATTCTAGTTACTAAATAGACAAAGAAAATATAAAATCCTAGTAGGGATAAATCATCACTCTCAATGGAGGTGATTTGAGTTGTATGAGAAAAAATAAATATATATTTATTTATTCTATAGTGGATTCTAAGTATATTTTTGTATTTTAAGTTTCTAAGGAAGCACCTTATATACACAAATTTTTGTAATATTTTGACATGATTGCTACTAGTAATGACCCTATCACACTCAATTACGACAACACTACAACAATGACCTATTCAAAGTAGACAAGGTCACATCATCCAACCAAACACATACAAGATAAATATCATCTCTTGATGGATTTTTCATATAGAATTGATGTCATAGTGAGGATAGTTTCGATTTAAGTAAACTTGGTGGCACCCTAAACTAATGTCTTAACTCAGTAGAAAAATGATCATCATGCGAGAACTAGTAGAATAATACATTTTAGTTTTCATTTCTAGTATATTTTTCATTATCTTGGAGTTATTTTCCAAGAAAAATCTATTTATAATTTATATTACATGTATATTCAAATAATTGAATATTAAAAAAATACTTCATTACATAGTGTTCATTGTTTTGTGTCACTTTAATGTATTGATTACCTAGTGAGTCTTTTATATTGAAAATGTAACAACAATTCCCTAATATGATGAGAACCTTGAAATCATAATTCAATACCGTTAAACATATATATTCTAGTTGGATAACATACTATGATAGAAAAAATGGTATGTTGACTATCATGTGCGAGTACTCATAAGAAGATGTGACTTAATCTCACGAGGTTTTAAATTGGTAATCTCCAAGACCTATGATTAATAATACAGAACTACCTATAAGAATTACACATGTCTATATGTCATCGGATATTCATGTCCAGGAGTTTGTGTAATGATTTTTATACTTTGATATAATTATTAATTCATATCATGAATCACACATTTAGATGTATTTCTAAAACCATGAAACCAAATATTTATGGTAATGTAGGATAAATTTGTTGTGTAATGAGTGATATGCTATTAAAGAATAAGACAAAATAGTATTTATATATTTTATCTTAATTGATGTTAATTTCTCATCACTTTGACTGAAATTGAATCATCACATTAAATTCCTAGTCCATTGTGTATTGAAGAGTTCATTTCAGATAGAGAAATAAATACAAATAAGGCATATAGATAGATGACATGTGTATGAAACTTGCTTGATGATATATCAAGACAAATAGATTATATTAAAAAATGATCATTAATATGTGGTACTAATTGTTACAACATATATTCTTCATCATCATGTGCTTTGACCAGTTTTTAGATTATTTTATTAGACTATTAGTAATATCACCTAATGCCAATGGGGAAGAGGCATAGAGGGTCACACAAAAAGCGTTTCTATTGATCTAAATTAAATATTATTTATATCTAATAATTAAAAAATATATCATTATATAGAACGTCAATTAATATACATTGATTATAAAATAGTAAATAAGTTTTCATTCCCAAGTTATTTTTTAATTACACAAGTATATAACAGTTTTTTATCTATTATTATTCACATGATAATAAATAATTATTTTTAAAATAAATAATTTATTTTGTAACATATATATTAAATAATTATTTATTCATAATATTTTGAGTAAAATGTTTATTTATTTATTGAATGAATAAAGTTTTATATTTAAAGTATTCTAGAATTAAATAAATATAGAGCTGGATAAACAAACAATGTTTTAGGCCTGAAGATAAAAATATATTTACGAGATTATATAATAAAATTTATCAATACAGGGGTTTTAAAACCCAATGAAATAATTTAATTTTATTATTATTTTGCATTCCATCTTTTTATTTGAGGGATTAATATATTATTAAGGGCCTTTGTGAAATTAATAAACATTGAATCTAAACCCTGAGTTTTAACTAGAATGCTTTTTCATTTGTGAATAATTTAATCATAATGCAGAAGATTACCTATCTATAGAATTTTATCCCAATGTTAAATTTCTATAGGTACTTTTCTCTCAATATCAAGATACTCTCTTCCTCTTCAACTCTTACTCTCAATAATGAGATAAAAAATCTATAATCCTTTAATATTGAAGTATTTTTAAGAGATCAAGGAAAATAGGGCACAATGCTCATTGAGCTATGTTATTACCTGACATTTCATTGATGACATTTGAAGAGTCATGGGGTACATGTGGATAATTTCTAGAGGGTTTCTATTTAGGGTCCTCATGATGAAATTATTACACACTAAATAGGGTTTAAATGATCAACGTCTTCAATGGAGAAATAACTCAAGGATGAGATAATTTTTCTTATTGTGTTTGAAATTAATTAAAATTTTGACAAGAAAAATACATTAAATTACCGCACCCTTTTCCAATTTAACTGATCATATTATCACATATCATGTAAATTTTGTATTAAATATTGAAATTGAAAAATTATATGATGGATATTTCCAATATGTGTTTCTATTATGTCTATAACCTTCAATCTGTGACCCAATTCTGTGAGAAATGGGGATGTTCCAATTTCACTTAAGACCCCTTAGAAAGAGTAAACAGATGAAACCAAGTCCATTATAATTCATGATATATCCTAGGAAATTACCAATGATGATTTTTTTCTTGAGTATTATTTTTAGTATCCCTTCCCATTCCTTGTTTGTATTCCATAGCTCTTGATTTGATTGTATAAAATCATCCCATTGGTTGTTAATTTTTTTTATTATCCATTATTATATTCATTCTCATTATGATTTGTTTAATTTTATTTATAGTGTTTTATTACATTCAAATTGATTTATAAATTGATTTAGAATGTGGGATTTAAAAATAAACAACATAGTGTGTGATTTTATAAATGAAGTTGTTTTTTTTCAATAGAAATAAAAACGGTTTGAATGTATTCTCAATGAGATCATTAAAGAATACTCTTTAATGGTTTATCAAATTATTTTAAATTAAAGGATTTTTTTCTGAAACCTTCCTACCATAATATAGGGGATGTTATATGGAGTTCATTTATAGAAGGTTATTTGGTTTTCCATTTACTCATTTGTTGAAAAAAAATTCTACTTGTATTTTAAATTTAGATTACTGAAATGAATTTTTAATGGAAATGACACATAATCTTCAGTGAAATCCCACTAGGAATTTTTTTGACACACTATATGCACCATTGGGTGTATAAAACTCTTAAATTTTCTTTTATCTACCCAGACATATGTTACTTTTGGAGTTGGTTTTCATGTTTTCAGAGGATGGATGTTGTGGGATGTGGTGAGTGACCATGGGTCATAAAAATATGGTTATTAGTGGTTTTGGTAATGGTTTGTTTAGTATGGTGATGTACCAACCTTGATAACTTGAATATTTTTTTGGTTTTTTATATATGTGATATTTCCTTTTTTTTTAATTATTGATTAGGTTCACTTTATGAGATAATTATTAGTATTTTTTGTTACATGTTTCCTAGATTGGTTGTTTAATTATATATATAGATTGTTTATTAACATGCTTGTGAATATGATATGTGAATGGGTCATATTGAATTCTAGATAGTTTCTCTGCTCATTTAAATCATATATCGAGGGTGAAACCATTCTCAAGTGTTTATTCTTTAAATGCACACACTAGTTGTTAAACAATGGGGATCAGGAAAGCCCTTTGGGCCCATTGGAAAATTGTGCCAGGTTACATGTTGGGTCATCCTATGTTGGTTTGTTTAAAATGGTACCAATGTTAGGTACTTAAAGAGTTCTTGGGTTATTGAAACATTATATCATTATTTTGGGTATATCATGGTAGATATAATATTTGTATAATCATAATAGCCAAAGAGGTATATTATTAGTATGTTTTTTATCACCACTTGTCATGAAAAAAATTGAGTTATCATGGTTAGTTATAATTTGAGACTTAAATAATAAGTTCATTTTTGTTAATTTTTTTATCGTTTTGGATATTAAATTATGGTAATTTGATCCACATTGACCACATTAGTGATTTTAGATTTATCCTTGATCATTTGGGGTGAAAATATAGAAATAAATAAAATTTCATTGTTAGTTCAAATTGTATGGAAATTTATGTAGAGCATGTGTGGTTGGCTCTGTGAGCTATTAATAAGTTTTTTTCATAGTAGGTGCATGTGTTTTTGACCCGGGATTCAAAATTATAGTTAGTTTTATTTTTCACCAGATTTTTTGTTTGGATATCATTGGAATATTAATCAAATTTAATGGTATTCTATATAAATATGATATTAAATGGTGGAGTTTTTATGGTAAATTGATAATGTTGGGTGATATTTTTATTGATTTTTTGGGCCTTGTTATTTCATCCAACTTTTATGAATTTTCTGGTGTTTTGATAAACTGATACATGAATTAAAAAAATTTATTGGTTGATTAAATTGTGAGAGTAGTTATTTGATAGAATAAAAGAAAATATCGGTGCATATAAAATGTTTTAAAAGTGATTCATTTTTTATTTAGAAGAACTTTTTTAAATCAGGAGGTTGATTTTGAGAATTTATTAGGTTTTAAAAAAATTATGGTTCAGTTGTATGGTTTTTCTCATCTATTTTGAAATTATTTAGAAGTGGTTTATTTTCAAGAGGATTTTGAATTATATAAGAACAAATCTAAATTTTTTTATTTCCCTATAAAATTTGGGAAAACAATTTTTAAAATGGAAGTAGAATTGGGGAAAATGATTTGAAATTCATGTGGGTTTTTATTTAATAAATATTGAAGGATTTAAATAAAGTTTTATCTTTGTGAAATAAGTTTGATCATATTATTTTCAAATATAATGATGTTAATAAAATGAATTTTATTTCCACTCTTATAAATTAGTTAAATCATTTCTAAATGGGGTTGAGTTCTTTTTATATTGTGTATGCCTTGGAAAAATTAATTTGAGAGATCTTATGAAAATGATCATGATTTAAAAAAAATATATTTTTTAAATAGGTGGTGTATTATGTTTTATTGATTTTTATATTTTGGGTATTTCCCTTTGTGTGCATAGGGACTATTTTATTTGGGTGTGAAACATAGATGGGACAAATTTATGGTCATTGATACTCAGTTATGCCCCCCCTTGAGGGTTTTGTGATAATTTAGAAGTTTATCTTTTTGGATAAGCTATGCAGTGAATCTTTTTATTTTATCTATGTACCCCTCTTGGTTTTTGGCTCTACCTAGATTTTGAGTGCAGTTATGGAACTTGAACTTTATTTGGCCTAGGTAACTTTTGAGTCACCATACATTCATCCATGGTGGTTAAAGTACTTTTGAGGATATAAAGATGTTATGTTATTTTTAGAAACACAATGTGTTTAATTAACTATATAGTATTTAGTGATAGTTTAATTTTGCATTGTTCTCATTGATTTTGGAGTGGATTGTGATTTTTAAGTTGAATTCCACTGGGTGTGATTTTTGATGATTTTTTGGTTCCCTAATTATATGGTTTTGGTTGTGATGGATGTAATTATTAATTGATGTTTGAGGTTTCCCTTTATGTGTTTCATGTGTGAAGGTTAGTATAATTGGGTTTTTATGGTGAGTATATAGAAAGGCATTGGGTTTGTATTTTGGGTACTTAGGATAGATCTAAAACCAATTTAGATTATACATTGGCTAGTTTCAGTTTTAATATTATTTCGTTAACTGAGAGATGGTGTTCTAGGAATGAAATCTAAGATCACCATTCACTTAGCATTGTGGGGCCATGGTTAGATCCCTTGTCATTTTTTATTGAGTTATTCTTTCGAATAAGGCAATTTTTCCCCATGTAGTTATCTAGGATACTATGGATTTATGTAGCATTACCTACTGATTGTTTGGGTGTCTATTAGTAAGAATTTACAATGGTATGTGAGTTATATTATTGGATGGTTGTTGGGGTTTGTTGGTGGAATTATTATTTCTTTTGATTCCTTGGTCATAGTCTAGTCTTTTTTGTGGTTGGTTTTTATTTGTGGTGTTTTGTCTGGTCCTTTGTTGTTTTGGGATAGCATTTTTTTCTTGATGGATATCTCTCCATAGAATTGGTCACCTATTGTTTCCACCACATTAAAATAATTCTAAATAATGGTGAGACCTACAACATGTATCCATTATCCCAGATTCATGGATTTGATGTCCATGAGTTAGATTATGCTTAAATATTCTTGAAGATTTTATTCTGTATTTTTGGGAAATTGAGTTTATGACGTGCTCTCTTTGTCTTAGAGTCCTTTTATGTTTTCCTCCAACACTCCCACCTATGATATAAGTGTTTAGGTTTCCATAAATCCATTTGTTTTATATTTACCAATGAATTTATTGGGAGGGGGGGCAGTGGCATGGTAGGGAGAATTGTGATATCCCCGTGTCATTATTATTTTATATTTTATATTATATTTAGGAAATTCTAAATTTCTGTATTTTTTGCTTTAACAATTTTGGTTTATAGAAATTCTCTTCAATCACATGGTTTAAAAGGAATTGTGTGGATCCTCGTGTGATTGAACCTTTCAGGATTATTCTGTTCTTGTACGATTTAGTGTGCACTGTCATCACACGATTTGGGCTAAACTGTGCAATTTTTTTTGAACCCGCATGAGACCTTTTGGGAATGAATCATCGATAAATAAACAATTTAGGGATGGTTTAAGCTACTAATAAATGTTTTTTTGGCCATTTTCCAAAAACCGCCGCGAAATGTGGAGTCATGAAATAATTCATGATGTTATTAAAAAAATACCTATGGAATGATTTCTGTAGAGAACCGAAGCTTGACGTACATGGAAATTACATTAATTTTGCGGAATACTTAATACATAACAAAAACGGACACACAAGGACCGTAATAGTTTAGTGTCTTTGGAAACTCGGAATGTAATCTTCTAATCGTGGTGAAAGATCTTTAACATCTCCCATAAAGATCTTCCCCTTTTTTTTCTTACCTAAAACCTTTCTTTATATCCTGGGGAAAAGAAAACATATAAAGGGTGATCACAAATTCTCAGTAAGGGTAAGCATGTATAAAATAAAACAAATCATATACATTTGAACTTAAAAACATGAACATAATGTTTAAACAACAAAATCTTGAGCAATGACATAAAACATGGAAATGCATAAGGCATAGATCATAAAGAAACATTAATCATGATAAAATAAAATGGGAATAACACATGTGACTATAGAAACCATTAAGCACATGATATGATTTCCATAGTAGCCTAGGCATTGCTGCGAAGGCCATCTTAGTGGACAAAGTCCCTTTCTGAATCGAGTTCACTCCTCGTTCTAGTCCTGTATTACTGAACCGGATTAACTTACCATTCCAGCCATGTCTATCTCATGAGATATAAATCTTTACCTAATGCATTGGTGGGAGATATAGGTCCCACCCATCTCATAATGAAATCATTCTTACTATTTCCACAAAATAAACAAACATCATTCATAAAACCCCAATAAATAAAACGGGTTTCATAAACATCATCCCATCATCACATAATCCATATAAAAGAAATGGATATCATTTCATAATAATAAAATTGAAACCATATAAATCATAGAGACATTATACTTGAAACATACACATATTAAATAATGTCATCTTAGATGAAAAATGGGTTTGATAAAACACTTGAAATGAATTCTTGAGGAAAATATCATTTTTTCTTTAAAATCATTTTCTTTTCACAAAATGTCATGCAATGTTAAAAGAAAAGGATTTTTTTAAAAATAGTCATGAAATATTTTGGAGGAAGCTTCATGAAAAAAAGGCTTTATAAAACCATAAAAATCCTTTCATGCCGTATACGTTAAAAAAACATTCTTCGCGTACTTTTTTCAGAAAAGTCAAAAAGTACCTCATATGGTAAACAAAAGAAATATTACTTACATACCATGTAGTAAAATTATAAAATGGGTAAAAATTACTTTAAACATACATTAAAACACTTTTATAAAACATGGACATAGATGATAGAAATAACCCTAGTAAATACTTATGAATAAGCAATCTCAGATAAAAATGATATTTGCAAAATTATCCCTTACCTTAGGTCTGATATGCTTCGTACGTATCCGAACCTCCTATATAATGATTTATATAATTCCATTGACTTATTACAGAATCATATTCATTGTTATGATATCGTATATGTTTCACTTATGACTTTATATTACCCGTTCTTTTGTAAATTCCATGTTAAAGCAGCGTTTTGGGTAAAATCATTTCATTTATCGTATGTGTTTCGACTTGTCATTCTTGATATTATTACTTATATCCTGATTTACATAATTCTAGAATATAAAACATTATTTATATATAATATATATTCATCATATACATATATATATTATAGATCGATAAAAGGAATGAAATACACCGTTCATGGAGACGGTAGGCCGTATGTACCCATGAATGCTATTTTTGTTTCTTTATTGAATTGAATGAAACTAAATAGATGATATATATATATAAATAAATCCAGTAGAATTATTATTTCATATATTTCATTATTATTCATTATATAAACTTTATTATAATTCATTTATGGTTAACATGGAGAATGAATCTCATCGCGTCGTGGAGACGGTAGTCCGTACGTATGCACGAGCGATGATATCATTTCCATGATCATGGAATTGTATTTAAGTGTATGTATAATATTAAATAATCAATATAAATTTACAATAATAATATATAGTTATTCTTTACACCATTATACCCATCCAAGTAAGGCGGTGGTGGAAAATAGATTACACCACGGCGTGGAGACGGTATTCCGTACGTACGCACGCGCAGTGATTTCGTTTTCCGTAGGATGGATAGATGGTGAAATAACGTTGTTTAATACTTATAATAACATATCAGTATATGAGTTATAATTATGTTATTACTTCATAATGAAAAAACTAAAGAAGAATAAGTGGGAGAAGAAATAAAGTTGAAAGAATCGGTAATGGACATTACCTCTTCTTTGAAGCGCCACTTCTTAACCTCCTCTTAGGGCACTAAAATTGGTCTTTGAAGAAGACCAAGACCTATAGGTTGTTTCTAAGGAAGTTTAGAAGAGAATTTGATAGGGTTTGGACAAGCTTTAAGGCTCAAAGTGGTGTTAGGAAGAGAGGGAGGAGGTGCCCTTTTATAAGGGAGGAGAGGGGCACCTTTGGAATAACTAAAAATATTGTTTTATTATAAAGTCATATTCGGTTTTTAATAGCTCCAAATTAATTTATTTCGAAGATAAGGTGGGGTTGGGTCGAAATAATCTCATCAAAAAAAATTTAGACAAGTTTAGGTTTCTATTTTAACCTTATCATTTAGATTTAACTTTAAGTTAAATAATTTTACTTTTATCGTGTCTTCTTGTTTTCTTACACTATAAGGTTAATAAACTTACTATAACAAGACAAAAGAACCCCAAGTGGTTCATTATTAATATATATATCCTTATCTAAGTCATTTGGCCGAACCTTAGATTTTTTAGGAATAAAATAACAATTAATAATATAATATTTGTTTTAAAAACTATTTTATGTCAGTTTTGACACTATTTGGTACTTGATTTTTGTGAAAATCATAACAGAATTATTAGTTCAAAAAACATTACTTAAATCAATAATAACATGTCATATTAACCTATAAAATTATTTTAATTCATAAAAAGTCTCAAATTACATTTATTTGGGTATTTATAATATCAATTATTTTAATATTTCATTATTTAGGTAATTACAGCATCACCATTGTGTCATAAATAACTTAAATTATATAATGTCGAAAAATTATAAATAAAATACCATTAGGTAGGAAATATTTTTATATTTCTAATGAATATTTATAGTTGAATTTATCTTATGTATAACCCTATATTAAAAATTATTTAGTTATTAAACTTTGATTTTAACTATTTTAACCCTTCTTTAAATAAGTTAATAATAAATATCCTAATCTAATCCAAGTGGGCCTAAATGGTCATATTTTATTACTAAGATTGTTTTTGGTTGAATTACACTTATCCAATATAATTAGGAAATGTGTTATGGTAATAATAATATCATTTTTACCCTCAATTACCCTATTTACTTTTAACCGTGGTAAAAAAAAGTAAAAAGTTACTATTCACCAGAAATTATTTTCATCTCATTGAACCACATTTTAGTCCTTGATATTAACCATGTCTCTCTGATTTTCGAAATTCAATTCACAGAAGTGGTAAAATTTCATTTAAATGAAAAGGTCAGTTTTTTTAACTACAACTAAGTGGTTTCACTATTCATCAAAAATTGCAGTTTTTCAGAAAAATACCAAAAATTCAGCCTAAGCATTATTTGATATTCCGAATTCAAAATTTATGGCTATTTTTCCAAATTAAAAAAATAAAAGTAGCATTAATTAATTTTAAAATTAATTCTTGTTATCAAAACAAATAGCGTGTTTTTTTAAGAAATAATAACTATCAAAAGATTGATACTTGTTTATATCCAATTTCAAAATGAAATTAATTCCAATGACCAACATTGGATTGAATGGTAAATATATATTCTAATTACACTTTAAACAAAATTAAAAATATAATCTAACCATATAAATTATTGCGCTGAAAAAAGTTGTTTATAATTAAAATATAGCGTGTTTTTACTATTCATTAAAATATGAAAGTTATCAGAATAATATGAAAAATTTATCCAAAGTAAATTTTTATATCCTGATTCCAAAGAAGAATTTTATTTTGTCAAATTAAACTTATAGACATGTCAAAAACAAGATTTAAAGTGGGTGCGCTATCAAAAGGCGGAAAAACTACATTTTTAGAAAATTACTTATTTTACTTGAAAAATTGATTTTGTTCTCATAACATGTTCTAGAAAATGAGTAATATGAATAATAATGTTATAAAATTCAAATTTTAGTTGATACAATTCATAACGGGTAGTTCATATAACATATCATTGTTTAGCGAAACTCAGTATTGCGTACAACACACGCTATCATGGAAGGTCGTGATTGCATGTAATGCAAGCCAAGTCAAGGATGCGTGTTGTGCAAGCTCCTTTTGGTGTAGCGTACAACATAAGAAATTATTTAAATTAAAAATAATATTTGTCATAAAATCTCGGGGTGTTACGATTTCACTTCGATATTGAAACCTGTAGCTATTTGTTTAATCACAATTGTTTATTTTCTTATTTTTTATTATCTATCTATCTATTTATTATCATAAATATTTACAATTTATTAATTTTTTTTTTTTTTTTTACTTATTTTTAGCTTTTATTTAATTATTATTTATTAAGTATGACCCACATAAATAAATTATATACATGTGTATGTTGGGTTTGAACTTCTTGTATATTGGTTACTCTGTAATGACATCCCCACTTCAACAAGTTCTCCATGTCATCACTAAACAAAATTATATATATATATATATATATATACATGTTAACACACACACATAGAAAAATATATATGTAAATTCACATGTATACATATATTATTTTTTATTTATTATTATCCAGGATTATTTATTATTTATTATTTATTATACGTACATATATATGCTTAATTGCAGCAATAAATAAGGAATAAAAATAACAATTAAAATAAATAAATAAATAAATAAGATAAAAAATGAAAAGTAAAAAAAAAGAAAAGTAAACGACTAAAAAGAAAAAATAAAAAATAAAAAAGAAAAAGTAAAAAATAAGGGATAAGTGGTAAGTGATAAATGATAAATAATAAATAATAAATAATAAATAAATGATAATTAAATAATATGCTAACACTAAATAAAAAATTAATATTAAAAATTAAATAAATAATAAATAAGTAAAAAATAACTAATTATAAATAACAAACAAATAATAAATAATAATTAAAGAAATAAAAAATTATAAATTACAAATTATAAACAAAAAATATAAAATAAATATAAAATAAGAAATGATAAATAATTAGTAATAAATAATTGTCAATAATAAATTACTAATAAAGAAGTAAATAATAAATAATAAATACAAATAATAACTAAGTAATAAATTAAAATAGATAATAAATAAATAATTTGAAAATAATAAATGAATACTAAATATATAATAAATAAACAAATAATAAATAATAATAACAATCAAATAAAAAATAAATTACAAGTAAATAATAAATAATTGATAAATAAATTATAACAAATAAAAATAAATAATAAATTATTTATAAATTAATAAATAAGAAATAAATAACAAATAAATAATAAATAATGAAAACTAAATAATTGTTAATAAATAGTAAGTAAAAAACTATTAAATAAAGATCATCAAATAAAAAACAAAGAATAAATTTCAAATAAAATATATAAATATAAACACGCATACATATAAATATTTATAAATGTACACAAATATATGAAAATGGATATAAATATCTATAAATATATAATTATATATAAGTATAAATAAACATAAATAGATATAGATAAAAACATATAAATTATAAATAAATATATTTAAATACATACATATATGAACACACACACATAAAAACATTCAAAAATAATTCACCGAAAGGAGGAATACTACTACAGTTTCAACATAATCATATCGGTATGAATATAAATTAACAGAATAAAATCATATACCACACAAAAATCATAAAAATATTAACTTAAAAAAACCAAAATCCCATAAAATGTTTAAAATTACGGTATCCCAACTAAAAACCATGTTTTTGTGGCTTTACATGCATTTTTTACCAAGAAAAAAATAGAAGCTATCATCTCTTCAAATTTAAATAACATAAAACTTATTATAGTATTTTATTTTACTAGTTAAAGTGTCCAAATAGACACCTGCATCAAAAGCTATAGTTTTTTAAAGATGATTTTTTATTTTCTTGTTCTTTTAGACCATTAATATATTTTTTTTATTTATTTCTAAATTAATATCTAAAATATTAAGTTATTTTTTATAATATTTTATTTGATAGTTTATGGTGATTAAAAGGAACCCTGTATCAAAAGTAATGGTCCTTTTATGGTAACAACCAGTCATTAATTTCTCCTATAACTAAATTAATTTAGAGATAGATTTTTAAAAAAACATGAATTAGTGATAGTTTATAAAGACCCACCACAAATTAGTATAGTTTTAGAGAAAACAATAACTAATATTAATTCAATGGTGGTTATCCAAAACTAACCCTAAAAATATAAAAATGAAACTTTTCTATATGGTTTTGTAAAATTCCACTAAAAACCACATCCAAATTCTTGTTTCTTAATAGTATTGGTTGTTGGAGTCTAACTTCTTTACAGTTATGTGAGTAAATTTGAACCAATGTTTTATATTTATCAAATCGGTTTCTCATGGTTAATGTATATTCATGTAAATTGTGTGGCCTTATCATTCATTTGTGTGATGTTTTTCCTGTAGAAATTTTATGGTTTCTGCATGGTTTGTCTAACTATTTATTGTAACAATGTGAGATACCCAAAATTTACATAAAATTAATTTACATGTTTCCCCTTTTTAACCCCCTACACCACTTTAGTCTCCTCTCATTCATCTCAATTTATGGTGCATTAAGGGGGCTCATTTCTTCATTTTATCATTCAATTTTTATCCTCCCTCCTTTAATTTCATGTAGCTTCCTTCAAGGAAATCCCTTCTCTATTATTTTTATTAAAATTGTATTCTCCCTACACACATTTTGTCTTGTTTCTGAATCCTACCAAAAACCCTAGGTGAAATTGTGGCCAAGTTTAGTGTTCAAGTTGGATCTTAATTCATGTTTTATGTGTATTGGTCTTATATAGTATGTGTTATTGTTTGGTCAACCCTTAAAATTTTAAAATAAATTATTAGATATTGATTCAATAGTAGAAAAGGTAGGCTTTTTTCCTTTAAATGGTATTTCAGTATACGCATGATGGTTTATAACACTATGTTTGTTAAATTAAATCTTTACATGATAGTAGTGATTGCATTCATAACTATTTTAAGGGTTGGATCACTTGGAATAAATGTGTTTAATGAATTTATTATCTTTTTAAAGTTCCTATTTTGATTCGTAGTGTTTTTACAAGATGTTTAAGAGTATTTTTTGAAGTTAATTTGATGATTAAATAATTTAAACCCTATTTGGGTTGTGGAATGAAAATATTTTGGTTTCTAGATAAGGTTTTAATTATAAGATATTAAAGTAGACTTTAAATGATTTAAATGGAATTAGAATGTATTAATTAATTTATTTTAAGTGTAGTTCTTTTGGATTGTTTTTAAATGAACTTTTGAAAATTTTTAATGATTTTATATCAATTTATGTTTTATAGAAATGTTTCAAATCAAGAAATTTTTCTTGGCATTATAAGATGATTTTGAAAGAGAGGCCTAGATTGTTCTTTTAAATAAGTTTTTAAAACCTATGAGTCCTTCAATTTATCCCCTAGTTTTTTAATTGATATAATTATATATAATAATTTGGATATAATTTTTCATTTTCATATTTATTTATTCTTATGCATGTGAAAAGGGTTTTTTTCTTATGGGGGTGTTAGAGGTGAGATGAGGGATTTGTTCAATATATTTAATCACTCCTTTATGTGATGGGATTTTTACTTTATTTTTAACATCTCCACTAAGAATTATCATGGGAACCCATGTACCTAATAGATGGAATTGAATTATGTTATTATAGTGTGGTGTGTTCTCAATATCTGTATCTATATGAGATTTTCTACCTCGTAAGGGTATGTATTATACTTCATTTCCTATAAGGGTATAAAATGGAAATGTTCTATTTTCTCTTAAGGGGACCTAGAGAGAGTAAATTATGGAAACCAATTCCCATATTATTCATTATTAGTCCTAGGGAGTTTCCCAAGATTCCTTATTTATATTTATTATTTTTTAGAGGATCCCCTCCATTTGCATGGTTTCATACCCTAGCTCTTGAAATGATTGTATAAAAAAATTATTTCTGTAGTTTATTTTGTACAATCCACTATTATGTTGGTTCCTTTTTTTGTTTCACCATAATTTGGGTTCTATTTTACTTTTAAGTTTATTTATCAAATCATATGTGAAATTGTATTTTAACAAAACAAAGAAGTGTTTGTTTTTATAAAATAAGTTTGAAAAAATTATATGAAATAGGAAAACGAATTGGAAATTTTATTCATGAGATAATTAAATTATCATCTTTCATGGATAAAAATTTATTTTAAATATAAAGTGTTTGGTCCCACCCTTACCTACCTTAAGAAGGGGGATGTATTATGAAGGAAATTTATGAAATGTTATTTTTTTTCCATTTTACAACATGTGAAAAATATATTATCTAAATATATTTCACAATAAAATTCAAGAAATGGATTTTGACAGTAAATGTCAAAAAATCCTGTGAAATATTACTGTGTCACACCCCGAACTCTCTGTATAATATTTTTTTATTAAATTTTTATGTATCAATTTTTTCTCTCTCCTTCTTGGAAGAACATATTTGAAATTTATATATTTTGTGTGTGAGGTGAATGTGAAACATTTTGTGCATGTCTAATAATAAACAAGAAGAAACTATGTGACATTCCGATTGTTTATAAAGGGTTCAAATTTCACTATTGGTGCATAATTATTCTAACCATATGGAATACCCATGAATTGTTCTTAGTTCCATTTGGTGGGGCTTTTACAATTGGAATAAGGTTCGGTAAATAAGATCCTAAACTATGAAGCCCCCAAGTTTCATTAAAATTTGAAGTTACCATGGTTTAAGTCTTTAATTAATGCATTTATGGGATTAATTTCTCCCCCCCTTCAACCCCTATGTTCGTGGATCACCTATTTAATATCTCTGTAAGTTCCCTTAGATAAATCGTGATGCTTCTTCAGGGTTTTATGTGGAAGGTATACTACTTATGGCCTCTTCCCTTCATTATTTTCTTTATTTTTCTTCTTTTTCCGTCAACAGTAATGTCATGCAGTCCATGGGTTCCTCTTTATTCAAATTTAATTGGTGGGTTTTTGTGTTTCAGGTTAATGTGGTTCTGTATTGGAATTTTAGGTATTCTTAAACTTTATTGAGGTGGTTTTGCATCTTGGTTTTCAAATGTGAGAATATTAAAGGTAGGTGGTCTCTGGAATAGCTCTTAAAATGAATAATTATTAATTATTGGTAGGTTTTTTCATGATTTATGTGTTTTATTTTTTTTCATGTATATCTTGAAGGTTTTTTAAAGTAAGGTAATTTTTTTGGACTATATCAAATGAAAAATTGATTTCACATATTTTTCAATGTATAAAACCTATTATGTAAATCCATTACACAATAAGTGTTTGTATAAATTTATAGTTTGATATTTGAAAATTGAATTTAGAAGTTTAAGGAGGTATTTGTTCTTAAAATAAAATAATTAAATTATCTCTAGAATTATGGGTGTGCTTGGTCTTTTAAAAGGAGTGCAATCCACTCAAATGATTGAAGTTATAAATTATCCTTATTTATTTTTTTGGGTACATGTTTTGAGACTAGATATCAGAAATTATAATTATAAGGATTTATTGGAACTTTTTTTGTTTTTTGAAAAATATAATAAAACATTAAAAAAATACCCCATGTATTATGGAAATTAAATTTTTATTGATGTCATGCTTATGGATGGTGCTTAGTGTAGGGGCTTGTGTACCTTTATACATGTTATTATAGAATTGGTTATATTTATTAATAGGTAATTGTAGGTGAGAGTGTGATTTTTATGATTTATATCATATCTTATTAATTGATTTTTATTTGAACTAACATCCATTTGAAAGTCATGGGAGGCAACGAGTTACTAGGTGGGAAATCTCTAAAAACTTTCTTCACAAGTTTACAATTAGACCCTGTCTAGTGGCCCTGCGATAAGTTTTTCACTAATTTTGATATTTTTTGACTTGTTTAGGATATTTATAGAAATATAGGGTGTTTATTGATACTTGGGATATTATCATGAGACCAAAATCCATGATTTCCCCTTTAAGAATGTTCTATAGTGGTGACCACCGTGTTTTCTCACAGGGATATGGTAGAACAAGTTGCTAAACTGTTACATTAACAATATATTTTTGAAAAATTTTAAAATTATAAGTGGGTATTCAACTGAGTTAAAAAAGTTAAATTATAAAAAATGGATTAAAATTATAAATTAATGGTTTCTATTAGAAATTATATTCCATAATTATAGAAGAATATAGACTGGTGATAAAAGTAGTGGATACGTTTGGGACGTCAGACACTCCCTTTATCATTGTGTAAAGAAAAATTTACCCCTTATATATTCTTATTGCCTATATAATGACCTGAAGTAATACACATAAATTATCTAGAAACCATATTGAGATAAAAAGTATGGGTTTTATCACCTTATTAATGTGATATTTTTACCTGAAGACTTCTGAGCAATCAAAACATATTGTACGGATTATGCTCAATGGGGAGACCTATCCCAATGAAATTTAAACAATGAGAATAACCAATTTACTTTAATAAGTGTATCTAAAATACATAATAAGTTAGAATAAATTTAATTAAATAATAAAAATATCCCTCTTTAGTGATGTTTTTCTCCCAATGAAATATAGAAGATAACGATGAAATTCACAAACTCAAAGGGGATGAGTGATATAAAGATTCCACCACCCAATACCACTTGGGGTTCAGCAAATCAAGGATAGATTTTGTTCATTATAACTATTATAATCCAGAATATTCTACCCTTATAGAAATATTCATCCTTCCAACCAACCTTTTAAATGAAGTGGAGATGAGAATACATATGAAAAGGCAGTGTTCAAGGTTATATCATGTTTATTTACTTATTTAGTTTTTTCTATTTTCACCTCTTCTTGGATTAATCTTGGGATTGTTCCTTATTAAATGTTTTTTTGAAGATAGTTTTATTTATCTCTAGAAATTTATACAAAATTTTCTAAAGTTTAGAAAAATATATATCCGAATTAATAAAGTGAACTATTTTTTCTTGAAGTGACTCTTCAAATTCCTCTATTTTGGAACATTAAAAACCATACCTAATGAGAGAATTTAATATTTTTGTTATATGGGAATATTAAAATTCAATTATTATGTATTTTGAAGTTATAATCACTTTATTTGGACACATTTAGTCATTTTTATGAGTCATTTACTGAAAACTTATTAATTCTATTAGATTGTTTTCAAATCGATTGATTTTTTTGCCCCCATATGCTAATTTCAGCATTTTAGATAGTTGGATAAAATGAGTACCATAAGTAAAGGTTTCCAATAAATAATAATTTCTATAATTGGATTTTTATTGAAATATTAATTCAAAAATATAAAGGTGATAAAAAACACTTATAATTCAAGAATTAAGGCATTTTCACAAATTAGATGAAACTCATAGAAATTCCAAAATTGATGTAGTTTAAAGTAAAATAATATTTTTTTGGGGTTATAATAATAAACATACACGTGAAATATTCTATATATATTAGTTTTATCAATTCCCCCACACAGAGAAATTGGACTCCTATACAAGTGAGCACTCAAAATAAATTTCCAATGAAAATTCAAAAAAATGTTATTGAAATTTACAAGCACAAAAGAAAGTAACCCAAAATTTCATGCCTCTTAAATTTCATAAATTAAAAATTATACATCATTTTCATTCATTAAATTCCCATTTATTTCAATATTCCATGAATAAGGATCATACCTTAACTATTTTCCATCTCACCAAAAGATTTTGATTTTAAAAAAATGTTTTTTCTCATCCATATAATTGAAAGGGTCACCATATAATTGAAAATTTTATAAATCATCGCCGAATTATGTTAAAGAATTGTATTCATCATGATAACATAGAAAAGTTTTTTTTAGGATTTAAGGTTGTTGGGTTTCAAATATAAAAAATTATGTGGCTGAAGAAGAGGGTTTCTCTCTTTGTTGAAGCATGCTTCCATGATTCTAGTTTCTACTCAATCATGGTATTATCCTCTTTTTTAGGGAATTAAATCTACCCCAATATAACATTAAAATTTATTTCATGGGAAGCCCACAACTTATCCAATTTAGTAGCAATGAAATAATAATTTATTCCCAAAATTATATAATTCCTTTTTTAAGATCTAGAATAGAATATCTTTTTTTATTAGAATCTATAGAAAGGAACAACATACTTTCCCCAGAATTATCTAGTAATGAAAATAATTCTATATAAAAAAATAATCTTTTAGATCATTATTTTTTCTCTAGATAAAGTATCATAATATGGTATAGAAAATCAAAAAGTAGATATCCCACACATAAGATAAATTAAAATCAAGAAATGTACTCAAAGATCATGTTATCGAGGGAAATTGGCCCATAATAAAGCTATATAATTGGATATACATGGTTAGTAAGGGCTAAAAAGATCAAATTTATCAGCTAGACTGGAATAAAAAATATTTTATTGAAAATTTTCCATTAAATTACAAATAATTTCCTTAATCATTTTGAACAAAACTTCTTTAATGTTCACAATTTTTGAAAGAAAAATAAAAATTTATGGTTCAAACAATCATTTTTTTGGGTTTATAAATAAGTGGTATTACTATGAAGAAGATAGAAAAATGGATCAGATTCCTCAATAGATGTTATTTGCAACACTAGACAACATTCTTGGAATGGGATTCAAATTATAATGAACTTTTTATGAATTTCCACAAGTTAAACATTGAAAAAAACACATTTAAAAAATCATTTATGATAATCTTCATGAATCAAAATGGATCTAATTATTGAATTTTGTTTTTAAACCATAATGGTAATTAACTTGAATATAAAAAGTATTTTTATAAAAACAATATAAAATAGCATACACAAAATTTTTAAAAACGCACAAAATTTTAAAGAAAATAATGAAATGGAAATTTTAAAAGAAAATACAAATAATCCTATTATAACTACGATATTAATCTCCCAAACTTATTTTTTACAATTCACTTATTATGGATAGTTTATATGAGAAGTAAAAATAAATGAGATAAAAATGAAAAAAATAGTTGGAATAAAGGACACAACTTTGTTTTTTGTGTGCAATAATTGCCTTTATCTAGATTCTTAAATTATATAAGTTTGAAACATACATAAAAAAACCAAAGAATTAGAATATATTAAAAGAGAAAAAAATGAAAATATAATAAAAGTGGAGGGAAAATAGACTTGGTTTGAACCCTCAAATGGGTTTTTAGATTTTACTACCCCTAGTCTAGCAGTTCTATCTAGTCATCCCCAATTTAAAGGTGGGTGCAGTTTTTTCTTTATAAACTACCAAAATCAAATTTTTGCATTTCTGTTCATCTCAAAAAAATTGTATGAGCTAAAAAAATAAATTTATTCAGGTTTCCATCTATTATTTTTGTTCAAAAAATGTTTTGGAATAAAGAAAAAAATATAAGGGCAACTTCCCAATACTTTATATTCAGAAATAACCTCTATTGGAATTTAATTATATGATGTGGTTAATCATTAATTTCATTTTCAAAAATGACTTTTTCAACATAAAATATCATGGTACCACCATCCTCATGTATGTTATTGTACTATTCAATAAAGCATACCATCCATTCTTCAATTTCATCTTTTGCTACCTTTAAATCTGAAAAACTAGTGCACTCAAAAGTAGTATACGCTAAGTCTTCACAGGGAGAAACAATTAATTTTTTTAAAATAAATTTTTGAGAAAAATAGAATTTAAATTTGATACATCTCCCCAATGATTTTCAGGGTTCAGATCTTTTTGGGAGAGAAAAACATTTGTATTGAAAGTATGTAGCAACTCAGTTTCCCCCAAATTATCTTAAAAATGAATGGCTAGAGTGTTTCTTCCTATATAGTCAATTTTTGAAATACTATTCCTGATTTTTAATATTCAAGAAATGGTATTTCAAATATAATTTCATAATCAAAAAATTCATCCAAATAATATTCCAAAGTATTTTGATTTTTCAAAGACTAATAAATTAGAAAATGAGTGATAATTTCTTCATTTTCTTTTAGGAAATTATATTTCAATTATTTATTTCAAATCACCCACAAAAGGTTATTAAATATCATAATTTTGTGGGAAAAAGTTTTTTATTTCTTGATATTATTTTTGAACTTTTAATTATTTTATTTCCATTAAAGATATAAAAATTATTTTATTTTATTTTTTACTTATTTAACAATGGAAGCATCATGTTGAAGCATCTGATTTTTTTTGGATCAATAAATTAGTTTCTTAAATCATGAAATAATTATGTTTCATTGTAATATTATTTTTTTCCATATTAATTTTAAAAAAAACTACCTTATTGGACTTATACAATTTTTTATATTCTATCCAGGAATAGGTGTATCACTACGAAAATCCATTCTTTTAATTACTACAAATTAGTGAATAAAATCATAGATATTCAACATAAAATTAAAAAAAGGAAAAATCCACTTAAATAAAACTAAATTTATAGTGGGGTATTTTTTCATGAAACCCAAATTAATAATTTCCCCTTTATAAGTGCAGTACAATGATGACCACAAGGTTATTTCATGATGTGGTTTCAAATTATATTTTCAAACAATCACTTTGTTAATATATTTTTATTTAATGTTAAAATTAATATTGGTGACTAAAATTATATAAATAAAGTTAAATTATATAAAATAAGATAATTAATTGATATTAAAGTTATCTATTATAAATCAGAACCAATAGTTATAGAAAAATGCAGATTGAGGATAAGAAGAATGAGAAAGTTTTAACCATTGGATACTCCATTTATCATTTTCTATAAATGAATTTACCAATAATATTTCTCAATATATAGTTAAAGAACTCAATTAATAATCCATAATTATATAAACACCATATTGAGACCTTAAATATGGGTTCTGATCCCATTAAGAATGTGATCAGATTACTCGATGACCTCGAAGCAACCAAAACAGATTAAACTCACTATGCTCAATGTGGAGACCACACATAAAGAAATTTAAACATTGATAATAACCAATTAAAATTTATATGTTGATAAAAAAATAGAAATTATTTATAATAATGCGAATAAATTAATTAAAAGTACCCTCTTCTTTCATGAAATTTATTTTCCATAGAAATAGAATAGATAATGATAAAAAATTGAAAATTATAAGGGAAGAGTGTTCTTGAGCTTTCACCATCCATTAATGCTTGAGGTTTGACCCATCATGGTTATATTTTAATCCTTATAACCCATATTCTCTACAAAATAGTCTTTTTCCATAACGGTTCCTCCTTCCAACCATCATTTAAAATGATATAGAGATGAAAAAATATAGGAAAAGGGGGTGTCTAAGGTATTATATAGTTTCATTACTTTGAATGTATGATAGATTTTGGGCCTTTCCCTTCTAAATCATGGAAATTTTCCTTATTATGTGCCATTATAATGAGATTTTTATTTCTCAATAAAAAAGTTTAGGATTTTTTGAAATTTTCATTAAAATTTATCTAAAAATTACTAAAGTGAATTTTTTTATTCGAAGTGACACTTCAAATTACTCCATTTTTTAGCATCAAAAACAAGAATTAATGATTTAATTTAATCATGGTAATCAATAGAGAGATGATAATTTGAATATTTTTTATTTTACATATGTAATCACTTCATTTAAATAATTTATGTCATATTTATGCCTCATTTACTGAAGGTGTATTAAATTAGTTTGAAAACATATTTTCACAAATGGTTGATTTTTTTGGGCATCCAAATGATCAATTTAGAACATAGGCCTGTTAGATGAAATAAATAGTACAAGTAAAGAGTTCCTATAAAAAATAATTTAGGAAGTTGGATGATTATTAAAAAAGTTAATCCCAAAATAAAGAAATGATAAAATATAATTAAAATTACAGAATTAAGGAATTTTCAAAATTTATCATTAATCTCATAAAAATTAAATAATTGATGAAATTTAACATCAAATGAACATTTTTATTGGGATATAAGAAATAAAATACACATACAAAATACTAGAAATTTTATTTACATCAATTCCACCACACTTATCACTTAGACTCTAAGAAAAGTGAGCACCAATGATTAATTTCTAGTGAAAATTTAGAAATCTTGTCAATAAAATTATCAATCTCAAAATCAAGTCACTCAAATTATAATTCCTTTTCAGTGGCTTGAGTTCTAAAATTATCATAATGTTCATTATTTCGATTCAATTTCTTTCAGTCTTTCATGTATAAGGATTCATAACTCACCTATTTTCCCTCCATGAACAAGATTTTGATTTTGAACAAAGTTTTACTCATCTAAATTGAGTAAAAATATCTAAATCCCTACATAATTAAGATAAATAATTTTATATATCATGAGGTCCTAGAAATTTTTAATATGAGTTTTGATGGTTGGGGGGTTTCAAATTTCAAAAATTCTATGGACGAATAAAAGTGTTCGACTCTTTATTGAAGAATGATTACATAATTCTAGTTTCTAATCAATAGTGGTCCTCTATAATTTCTCAGTGGCTTAAAATTATATAAAAAATAACATTAAAAAAATTTTCATCTAAAAAAAATTTCCCAATTTATAAGTAATGACTTAACAATTTCTTCACAAAATGTAATAATTATTTTTTTAAAGCTCAAGATATGAACAATTTTATTTTCATTGGATGATATAGAAAGCCAGAACATTATTTTCCTTGAAATATCCATAATGTAGAAGCTTTTAATTTAATCAATATTCTCTCAGGAATTTTATTTTTTCTCTAAAAAAACTAGGAATACATGGTATATAAAATCACAAGGAATCCCCCTTACACATAACATTTAAAAGAATCATGTAATTTAATTCAAAAACATGTTTAATAGGGAAACATTCTTGTAATGAGGCTATATACATGGATATTTATGTCTACTATTGGATTATAAAGGAAAAATTTATTAAGTAGGTAAGCATAAAAATAATTTTCTTAAAAAGTGATATTTTAATAAAAAATAATTTCCCCAACCATTTGGAACACAACTTCCAAGAATATCACTTTTTTTAAAGAAAAATATAAAATTTTGGTCTGCACAAGAATTTTTTGTTTTACTCAAGAATTGAGATTATTGTAAAAAAGATGAAAAAATGGGTCAGATTCCTCCCAAGAAAGTTATATTCAATATTTGACATCATTAATATAAATTAATTTGAATTTAAATTATCATTTTAGGAATTTCCACATCTCAAATCAGGGAAAAAAATTCCACAATAATTTAAGTTTAGTTCCATGAGTCAAGATGGATCCATTTTTTTCAATTCACAACGGTAATTACTTTTAAGCTTGCAGATTTTTTTATAAACACAATTTTAAATAAAATACCTATAATTTGAAAATATAACACAATAAATTTAAAAGAAAAAATGAAACATAAATTTTAATTAAAAAGTACTAATCTACCAAGGATATTCCTCTATCGAATATTATTTTTTACAATGTCTGTATTTTTCATAGTTTATATAATAATTTAGAATAAATAATATAATACTTTACTAAAAAAATTGGTAATGAATGAAACAACCTGATTTTTATTATGTATAATCATCCTTTAGCTAGCCTCATTAAAGTTTCATGTCAAAAACCTTCATGAAAAAATGAAAATAATCAATATTTATTGAATGAAAATAAAGAAAAGTAAAAATAAATATTTGGAAAAAATAATTAGTTTGAGCACCCAAGTGGGTGATAAGATTTTCTTTCCCCTAGTGATGTAGTTTCATCTGATCGTTCCTAATATGATGGTTGTTGTGGTTTCTTCTTCATGAACTATAGAAATAAAATTTCTACAATTTTATCTATTTTACACAACTTTTAAAAGATCCAAAAAATTAATTTCTTAAAGTACCCCTCAATAAATTAATATTTAAAATTATGTAGTGGGAGGGAGAATATAATATTTGTGAAACGTTCCAACCCTTTATCTTTAGAAATTACATCCAATAGTTGTTGAAATTTAATTATAGGATGTGGTTCATATTCAATTTTATCTTTAAAAATGATTTATTCATTTGAAAATAGCCCAATACCACTACCCTCATGTTATCTAGCATACTATTCAATTAGGAAGATAATTATTTAATCAATTTTAGCTATCAATTTCTCTTCATCTGAAATAAGTCCATTAAAAAGTCATTGACACTAAATTTTCATAAGGTGGTAAATTAACATTTTATTATTGAAAAAATATGGAAAATGTGGATTATTATTGAAGATATGTCCTCATATCTTCTTAGGTTCTATAATTATTTGGTAGTAGAAATAGTGGTATTGGAAGTATATAGCTTCTTAGGTTCATCAAAATTCTCTTAAAAAATGAAAGGATCATCTTTTTATTCTTCATTAAGTAATTTTTAAAACAAGGTTTTAGTTTTTTCATATTCAAAATAATGGATTTCACTTAGAATTTAATTTTCAAGAAATTTATCCAAATAATTTTGGAAATAATTTTGATTTTATAAAGAAAAATCAATTAAAAAACTCAGGGATACCTTTTTCCTTAAAATTTTAAAAAGGGGATTTCAATTCCTTTTTTAACTTAGCCATAAAATGTTATTCAGTAGCGAAAATGGTTTGGAAAAAGTATAATTTTTTTCTTTATCTTATTTTTGTGCATATAAATATTTCAATTTTTTTAATGAAGTGGAAATAATTAATATTTCTTTTATTACTTCTTCAATCATGGATGTATCTTATTAGAGCTTAAAATCATTTTATTAGATCATGAAATATGTTTCTTGGATCGCAAAATAATTTTTTCGATGAATAAAATCAATTTGTTCAACTTTCCTTTTCAAAAATATCATTCATATTAGACTATTTAAATTGTTGGTAATTATGCCAAATATAGGTATTTTTTTCTTTCTAAAGACACTAAATTAGTGATTAATGTTTAAGATATTCAAAAAAAAGTCATAGGAAAAATATATGGAAATAGTTCTAGATTGATTTTTTTTTGTTTTCTCGATGAAACCACAATAAATAATTTCTCCTTTATAAATGTTTCAAAACAGTGACCATGGGGTTGTCTCAGGAGAAATTTGCAGACTATGTTATAAAACTGTCACTTTTTAATCATTTTTTGTTAAATGTTAAAATTAGAAGTGGGGATTGAAATTACAAAAAGAAATTTTAAGTTAAAAAATAATATTACAAATAGAAATTAAAGTTAGTGATTAGAAATCAAAAACAAGATTGACATAAAAAGATAGACTAGGGATAGAATTAGTGGATATGTTTTGTCCATTAGATACTCCCTTTATCAATGTATAAAAATACATTTATAAACTATATTTCTCAATTTATACTTCAAAGCCTCAAATAATACTCCTAAATTAACTTGAAACCATACTAAGTCCTCAAATATTGGGTTTTATCCCCTTATGAATGTGATATGATTACTCATAGAAATTTTAGAAATAAAAATAGATTAAAATAATTGTTCTCAATGGGGTGACCTCCCCCAATGAAATTTACACAACTAGAATAAAAAATTTAGATTTATAAGTTGATTATAAATCCATAATAATTTAGAATAAATTTCATTCAAATATGATACAGACCCTCTTCACTCATGAAAAATTGTTTCCAAATAAATAAATAAAAATTGCAATGAAAAAAAGAAAATCAAAAGGGAAGAGTGTTCTAGAACTTTCACCATCCAAGACTGCTTGGGTTTCAACCCATCATGTCTAGATTTTCATCATTAGAACTAATTTATTCCAACATATTTCCTTCTTCTAGCAAGATTCCTCCTTCTAACCATCCTTTTTAGTGATGTTGAGATGAGAATATATAGGAGAATGGGGTTTCTAAGGTTCTATCAAGTTTCTGTAATTAGAAAGTACGATCAATTTTGGACCTATTAAAGGATAAATATTGGAAACCATAATTCCTAAATTTTATTCTCCCATGAGTTTTAAATCTCCCTAAATAATTTCAAGAAATTATTTAATGTTTATAAAAAGTTATATTAGAATTTATAAAGTTAATTTTTTCTTCCTGAAGTGAATCTCCATCTTTCTCCACTTTTTCACATTCAAAAATAGTTTTACCGGGAGAATTTAATCATGAATTGAATTGAGAAATTAAATTTAAGGTATTTGACTATTTCAGCTAGATTCACTTCATTTTCAAACTTGTATTAATATATATTACCCATTTATTATAGGAGTATTAATTCTCTTTAAAAATATATTTTTGTAAGCGATTGGTTTTTTTGGGTCATCCAAATAATCGATTTAGCACTTTGGCGAGTTTAATTAAATGAATCCCAAAAGAAAAGTGCTTCTAAAAAATATAATTTTTATTATTGGATCTTTATTAAAGAGTATATCCTAAAATAAAAAAATGATGAAAAAAATAATAATATTCCTAAAGTAGGTAATTATTGAAATTTATCTCAAAACACATCAAAATTCAAAAATTGATAAACTTCCAAATAAAATGACAATTTTATGAGGATATAATTATTGAAATACATGTTAAAAATACAGGAAATATTAGTTCTATCATTAGGGATAATTATTTTAGTATGTTGTAGTATCCTTTCTTTGTAGTGGTTATGCAAGATTTGTCATAGATTATCTGACAACCTCTTATATTACCATGACTATTTTAATTATATAAAGTTTATAAACTATATATTTTATGTAGTTTTATACATATCAATTTTCAATCCCCCTATTCTCCCCTCATTATGTTATTTTCAAAAGTGTAGTGGGTTTTAAAATTTACTTTTTAAATCCTATTTCCCACTTTTTATAAAAAGTGATCACTCTTAGTTCTATAAGAATAGTTTTAGAATGAATGATGGGATACTCTTTTTAAATGGAAAATGGAAATATATTTTCTATATGTATTTCAAACTGTAATGTAATTTTTTTATCTTTAAATAATATGAACATGATGTGGGGGAGGATACCTACTAGGAATGTTTTCTGACACTTATCATCATTATATGTTTATCAGGTTTGGTTGGGTAATTTTCTATTATCCATAGGTTTTTTTGGCTATGGGGTGACATCTGGTGAAAGTGTATCACTTGGTGCATGTTGTCAGTATTTTATTCCTCATTAATTTTTATATATCTTTTGGTTTATTTTTTGTATCTTTTTCCTATTATCCACTTTATAAAACCCTATTTTACCCAAAAACATTTTTTAGGATGTTATCTTTATGTTCTAGGTTTTTTATTTTATCAGGATAAAGGATTATTTCTTTATATATTGTGTTTTATTGTTTTTTTAGGTTACAAATACTTTTTCTGTTCTATTATTATCCACAGTATGGAAGGTACATGTCAAGATTCCTAGTGATTTTTTTGTATTTATTATGAAAATTCATTCTCAATTATAGTATTCTAGATGCCCTCAAACTTTTCACCATCCCAAGGGGATTGTAAAATATCTGATCCTTTAATGGGATAGATCAGGTTTCTAGAGTAGGGTGGTTGGGTTGGATCCTGCAAAAATGGTATTAGAGACTTGGTTATTTAGAGGGGATATGTTACAGAGTTACCTTGATATTTAGCGTGTCTGGGATAAGGGAAATAAGGGTTTTGATACTCAATATGTAGATCATGGGTGGATTCTTGATCACTAGGTCTTCATGATGAATCTTGGGTTACTAAATTAGTCCAAGATGTGTATATCTCAAATTTGATAATTTATTCTCAAGTATTCTTAATATTTTGAGTACTTATTGGAGTATATATTAGTTTTTATTTAGAATATGTGAGTTAAATTTTAGATAACCATTTTTGGGGTAAAATTTTGAAGAGAAATAAAGGCATATTGATGATATAATATATGAATATTGTGCAAAAATGTGTTGTACACTTCTAGTGGGACTTCACACTATTGGGGCATGGTTAGTTAAACCATGTATCCAACTCATGCACGATTGAAAAGTTTTGGGATTGTGAAGTTTGGGTTACTTTGATCATTTTTATTATCCTAATATTATTTTTGATTGATTTAGGATTATTTGATATTTTTTATATGAGATATTGTTTTTTTGCATTAATGTATGTAACGGTCAATGCCTTGTTGGCCTGTTACATTTCTAGTTTGTTTGCTACAGGAATTTGAAGAAGTATTAAGGAGGGTTCAGGGAATTTTAGGCTGTATGTGATCCACAGTAGGTAGTTCATGATGTGAATACGTATTCACATAATTATAGATTTATTCATGGATAGGCAGTATCCAATTCATGCCTTAAGTTTGGATAAGGAGTCCAAATCTAAAAAAACTCATGAAGGGAAATGAAAATTCAGGGTCTGAATTAAATTTTGGATGAGGCACCATGAAAATCAGAGGATATTATCTGGGTTTGTAATTTAAAGTATTCATTGCCTAAAACTATTTAAAAAATTGAATTTTTGGGCCCACCATAAATTTATGATGTGAATAGGGGTTCATTCTAAGAATGTACCAACATCCAGCTTACCTATAAAACTCTGGGGGGACCTCAGTTTTACCCCATTCCTCTTGTATTCATGTAAATTTTTGGGAAAACCCAATGATTTTTTGGGATATATTATAGACCCTCTCCTCTAAATTTGATCATTAGATTCCAAAGGTTGGCTTTTGGAAATCCAAGGTGAGTTCTATTAATTTTCCCCTTACTTTCCTTCATTATTCTTTTAAGTATTTTTAGTGGTGTTTTTTTTGTTCAGGTTGAGTTTAGGTTCTAATTTTGATGATTAATTGGTGTAATCTATGTTTACTTGATGTTTCCTTATGTACTTTTAGTTTAATGGTTGTTTTTACTTCACCCGATTGTGCGTGTAATATTAGAAAGCTTCATTGTTTTAGGGGATTCTCATTCTCTCCCTATTTATGTTCATGTTTTTGGATTGAATTATTATTTACATCCATTTTTAATATAGCGAGGTTCAATTTAATATAGATATTGAATTTAATAAATTTGAAATTGAGGGTATAGGGAGAAATCCTGTGTTTTACTGGTTTTGTGTTATTTTTGTGAGATTATATATGTTTATTTACATTTATGAAAATCACAGAAGTTAGGGGACATTATTTTATTATAGTTTTTATGTTTTGAGATCCTTTTAGGGTTGATTATTTGATATTGTAATGAATTGAACCAAAATATACTAAAAATGGACTTGATCTAGTTGGTCACATGGCCTCAAGAGTGCCACCCCATAGGCCAGAGGCTGTCAACTAGTAGCAAGAGACTAGGTTATGCTTATAGGGAGACTATTCCCTAATTTCAGAGTATAAAAAATGGGGTAAACACATCAATCAATATCAGAAGAATAATATAAGTCACTAATAGAGGATAAATCATCCAGAAAAATTTAATAATAAAATAGAAAAAAGTAGTCATATACAATATAATGATCATGTCATATCTCTATAAAAATAGAAGTTAATACATGAAATATGAAATAAATAAAATACATGTATTAATATATATAAATACAAAAAATAAGTATCTCTAGATACAATGGAGATCCTTCCTTTTCCCTGTACTCCCCGGCTCATAATAAATGATCATATCAAGAATTGTACAATAGAAACATTCCCTGGTCCCCACATGAATACATGATGTCTATTTGGGTAACCAATGGTGGTCTAAATAGGGTGTGAGTTAATACTTACAAAACCACCCCCAACTCTTTGTATGACAAGTCTAGTTTATATAGTATAAAAATAATCAGTGTATAATATATCATTGTTATAATAGTAATAAATGTAAAGTTTCAAATTAAAATGTGATCCTTTCCAGAAAAACATAGATTCCTGTAAATTAATAATCGATATCCAACAAACAATGGAAGATTTTAACCATAAATAAACAATTTTGACACAATATAGTCTAAAAAATATAATCTAATTCCAATAGTAGAGTTATATGTATGTATAGAAAATATACACAATGGCTATGATGTGTAATCAAACGTATAACATCCAAAATAGTCACACCGTGTAATCTAGTGTTAGACCATGATGGCTCGGATCCAAGGTATATAATTCCAAGTAATCCTCATCGATTACCTAGTGTATCATGATGGAAAATCATTAAAGACTTGGGTGGAGTCCAAGGATCATGTTAACAGAGCATGTAAAATATGAATCCAAGCAAGTTGGATCTTGGGGTAGGAAGTCTCAAGGAATCCTACATAATCAAGATCCAAGGTGTAAACTTGTAAAGGGGACCCACTACCATAATAATGATCCATGGAGTTAAAATATCAGCGGTATCTAATGGAATCAGGATCTGAGGGTCTCATCCATTGAATCCACTACCATTATCAATTCATCAATCATTATCATTCAAAACCATTGAGTTCTTCCAAACCATTCACCATTTTCTATACAAATATTTTATCCATTTTATTCACATGAATTCACATGGATGGAGGAAACAACCTTATATTATAAATTCAATTCATTTATATTTCAATTTAACAAGGATCCCAAAATTAGTGGTGATACCACACTCACTGAGCGGGGTGGTATAAAACAGGTCATATATAAAGGTACACCACATGGGTGGCCTAGGTTAGTGCCAATAATCTCTAATGACCTCAAAGGTGTTAGTGAGAATGAATAACAAGTCCCAAAAAAATTAAATCTATACATTCAATTAATGTTTGGGGAAATAATGATATGTCTGGAATACAACATAATGGAAACAATGCTTATAAAACACTAAACCTTGAGGGAAAGGTATATAGAACCTACGATATGTACATGATAGAAAAATCATCTAGTAGTGACTCATAAATCAAGATTTATTAGAATAAATTAGATAAATAGATGAATACCATATAAATAGTAAAAATAATCTTTCACCATAATAACTCCACTGATATGAAGATAAATAAGGAATGAAATAAGATGAATGCAGAACATACCATTTGGGATCAAATGAGATGATTAGTGCTTGAATCTTATGTTGTATAGATAATTGAGACCACATCCAACCTTTAAACATGAATAAATTATAAAATCAGGGGGGAATATTTTAGAGAATGAATTTTGAAAGTACGAGTTTGAGTTTTAATTGATATGAGGAAAATAATTTTAAATTCCATCTAATTACTGGGTAGCATAGTTTGGTTGAATGGTTATCCAAACCATGCTCCAACTATGAAACCTTCTCTACCTCAAGGGTAACCTCACATGGTTCATATGAATATATTGTAAAACCATGTGTAATCCATGCCATTTTAACCTGTCACCTACCACATGATCATGGAACATAGTTAGAAAAAATGTGCTCCAACCATGCATTGTGCCTTCGCTAAAACTTTTAGTTGGATCTTACCAGCATGAACCCCTATATTCATGGTTTCCTCAAATTTTTCATCCATTCTATGAACTTTTTCCATCCCTATATGGTTTACTCAAACCATTAAACCCAGGTTACATAGTTTCAACTAACCATGTTTCCCATATACCTTTCCAAAAACCAAGCCTCTAGGATTTGAACAAGACAACACACCCCTGAAACGCTATTCATCTCATTAGACACTACCATTAGGTTAAATCCAATGAGTTAAACCAAAATAAAAATATATCCATACCTCATAGGAAATCATGGAATATAACAATCACTGAGCTCATATATTGGACTTCCGGTCCAATGTCTCATACTGTAAATTACTGTGTTGGCATAAAACCCAAACTAGAGTAACTGACTAGTATCAGAGAGCCTTTTTTTCTCTTATCAATGATACCAATATAATTCTCCTCAAAGGATGAATCTACCTGTAACTCATCCTAATCAGACTACAAAGTGTGAGTTGTGTCTGAGTGATAATGACACAACTGAGAAAGATGGAAGATGCCACACATAGCTATGTACCTATGAGGTAACTACAATCGATATGATATTGTCCTGACTCACTCTATAATCTCAAATTTCCTGACACATCATGGTAAAACTTTACCTTGTCTCTTAATCTATCTGTGTCCCAACCTTGGTGATATATGTTAAAAGACCAGATCCAAAACCTTGAACTATAGTGTTCATCGATGGTCACCATCATAATATTTCTATACATATTGTGTAGTATCCCTCCCCTTATGAATCAATGAAAACTACTATAAAATATCCTAAATTAGGAAAGGTTAGAGTAAATCTACCTCTCCAACCTCTAACCATTACAAATTTGATAAAAATAAACCACTATATAAATCTTCATAAGGCTGTATCTCTATTATTGCCAGATAGCTATTGTTTTAAGATAACTAAACCAGAGGTATATTCCTCTCCCAAGATCCCCCAAAATCAAGAACACTTACTATTAGCATGTCTCCTAGAACCTTTATAGTTTTCTTTGATTTTATATTAGTCTGAGGGTGGTATGTCCTTCTTAGAAGCACTTGTGTACACAATTACCTTTGTAAACTCTTTAAAGAAATGATATGAAAATGGGGAATCCATTTTTGATAACACGTTCTGAGGAACCTTATGAGGGCCCATTGTCTCAAATATATAATGTATTCCTAGATTATATACTGGGAAAATTTCTCTGATTGGATGGAAATGAGTGACCTTCATAAGCATTTCCATGACATCCCATACAATAACACTACCTCTATGTGTCCACAAAAACCTTTTCATGAAATTAATGTAAAACACATCCCATTTCTACTTAGGAATGGGAAAGTGCTGTAAAAGTATAGTTGGTTGCTAGAGTTATGACTTATCCTACTGAATGGTGGGACACATCATGAGAAAACTAGCTACCTCAAATTTCAAAACTGCCCACTAGTAATAATGGCACAACTCATGATACATCTTGGTGATGTTGGGGTGTATTTCCCGAACTCGAGCTTGGGAATCTCACATCAACTCCTCATTTATGTATTCTAGAACACAAACACAACTATTAATATTTAGAATATCATCCCCACCCATATTCCAACTAGGATTTTGGTCCTCACCCACCACACTATCTCATAAGACTAGGCCCTCAAATTCTAGATAAGTGCCTCATCATTAATCTATCTCGAAGAGTGGAAGTCAAAAACAAGGACATGAGAAAAGACATTCCATGACCATATTGCACTTCTAAGTGCACGTTTGAAAATAAGGCCATAAATGTTCACTCACTTCTAGCCTCCTAAGATACCTATATTAGTGTACACATTTTCAGTGCATTGGCAACTTCATTTCCCTTCCTTGGAATATAGAAAATCTAAATGTAAAAATATTATAGTTACTCAAACCACCTTCACTTCCTAATATTGAAGTAACATAATGTAAATATATACTTGAGGATTTTGTGGTCTATGTACACCGAAAAATGCTCTCCTCATAAATAGTGCCTCTAATAATTCAAGGCAGGTACAACATCAGCCAACTCAAGATCGTACGTTGGGAAATTCTTATTGTGGGGACTCAACTAACAATACATGAATGAAAAAACTCATTTATTCTTGCATAATAAAACTTACTAGTTCGACACATGATGCATCACAATACACAGTGTAGCTCTGGCCTGAATCTAACAGAATGAGGACCATCACTGACATCAGTGTCCCTTTAATCGCTTGATATACTATCTCATAGGTTTCTAACCATCAAAACTTCACACCAGTCTTTTTCAAGACCATACGAAGTGATTATGAGAATGAGAAGTGCTGTATGAAATGCCTGTAATTTATATCTATCCTTAAAAAACTATGTATATCCAATATTTTATTGGGATTATCCCAGGAAACTACATCTCATACCTTCTCTGGGTCAACTGATAGTCCTGCCTCTGAGATAATATGAATCATGAAGTGAATCTTATCTATCCAAAATTTGAACTTTATGATCTTATCATATTACTGATGATCTCTTTTTGTATCTAAAATGATCTCATGATGTTTTTAATGGTCATGTCTATTGTGAGGATACACCAATATATAATCCACAAATACCACAAAAAAATCCATATAAGGATGCAAATATTGGTTTATTAACTCCTTGAGAATTTTGGGAGTGTTCGTGAGACTGAACAACATAGCCAAATACTCATATAGACCATACCTTATATAAAAACTGTACAAAGTATATATGAATGTCGAACATATACATGGTGATAAACGGACCTAAAATAAATCTTTGTGAAAACTCAAGATCCATAGAGGTGAACCAAGAGATAATATATCTCAAGCTAGGGATACTAGTTCTTAACTATCAAAAAACATCAATTGTCAGTAATCAAAACATAGCCTAAGGGTTCCATCAAATATTTTTCAAAATTATCCATGATCCCCACATAAAAGTACTAGTTCATATAAACCCATTTTCATCAAAGTATTATTACTATCTATTGAGCTCAAGTAACTCCATAGTAGCCATCCTATAAGTAGAAATGGATTTTGGTGCAACTCTTGGCACTAACTCAATAGTGAACTCCAACTCTATATCTAGAGGTAAACCAGAAAGTCACCTAGTAAATCATCGCTAAAATAACCAACCGCTGGAGAAAAATTAGCCCGATGAAATCCCTAATCATCCAAATTTAAACTATAATACTGAATGTATTCCATCTCGATCCAAGATGATCTTGTCCATATTAGATCACCTAGAAATCCCATTCACCCTTGAGACTAAAAAACCCACCTTCTAGTGATGTGAAGGTCTTCCATCCGTGATAGAAATTGACATGGTAATGGTAAAAATCTAGCCATTCAATCCCATGTTCGATGTAAAACCTTTTCATATTAATGAAAAAATGATTAAAAATGATGGTACACCCACCAATATCAATTGGGAACTCCGTACACTAGTGTATACCATTCCTTCTGATCCCCAATAGAGTATCCCAAGTCACAACACCGTGAGAAAATAGAACAATGAGCCCAAGTCTCGCCAAAAGAGGTAGAAATATAAATAAATTTAGTGCACCTATATAATAAATAGATGATAATAAACTAGAGGCTATGAATAATATACCTCTAAATATAAAAGGCTCGATGCTCTAACCCTCAGGTGTAGGATATATAGAATATATCGGTCATAAACCGCAACCCTGTGAAAAAACTTCCCTACCTAGAGAAGTCCCATTCTATATTCACGATACAACTGGTTCTTAGATACCTCTTCCTTAGCCACCACATCATCCTGAATAGAAAATACTACTCTAGCTCTCAAACTGATGTGAAACTTTGAATCCCACTCCTAAACATGGATTCAGTGATTGTACCCTTCCCCTAAATCCTATAGAGAAGGTCCTGCATAAACACTACACATAGCACATCATGTTACATTCTTGGGACACAACTAGGTCTTGATCACATTGGTTTCCCATATATATCTATCTTGCACACTAATGAAAGAAGATATTAGTAGCACCACTAGAAGACTGGTAGATATTCATCTCATGGAAGCCTAAAAAAATGTGTTTAGTGCTAACTGTCACTAAACCATTTGGTCTAGAGGCCAAACAACCTTATACCATTTCCCCAGCTTCCCTCATGTTATAATAATTAGTCAATAACTAAATCACTATTTTTTTAATAATAGTTAATCAACACATGTTGAAATGTGATTGAATGGAATTATTGAGACCTTTGTCAATTCATTTTTCTCTTAATGTATCATCAACAATATAAATCACCAAAAAATGATAAAACCTTATGAATCATTCCTAATATGAAATAATTTTCATCCATCCCCACTCAAGAAACAAAAACTCACTAGCCCTTTTATCTCTAATAGTATCTGAAAAAAAGTAATCATAAAAAATAGATTGGAAATACCTCCAATCTATATCATGAAGCGTATCAGTCTAGTTCAAAACATCCAACTAGAACTTTTCTTCTCTGTGAAACATTTATTTTAAAAGATTTAATCCCTTATCCCGAGGTGTATACAAATGCTCATAGATAGGAAATATAGTCTCATTCTACAACTCATCAGGTTATGGACCTCCATCCCTAAAAAATGTTGAAGGATGCTGCTACGGGAACATAAATTCTAGCTCTACCATAGACGAGGAAGGCCACATGTAACACCCCAAGATTTCATAGTATGTAATATAATTAAAGTAATTCAATATATTATGTTTTATGAAACACTGAGATCACATGCACCACGACTTACCAAACTAGCCATTCAAAAAGTAGTTATGAATAATATTAATAGAATTTTGAATACTCCATATAATTTTAACATCTATTTAATGTGTTTCTTAGACATAAGATAAGAACTAATTCAATTTTTCAGATAAAGAAGTATTTCAAAAAAATTATATTTTACCGCCTATTAATGGAGTACAATTTTTAAATCCATTGTTTTAAACTTTCATATATTAAATTTGACAAAATAAACTTATTCTTTTGAATATTTATATAAAAATTTAGTTTGGATAAATTATTTGTGTTTTTCTGATAACTTTCATATTTTGATGAACAGTGAAAGATACTAAATTTTAATTGAATAGAACTTTTTTAATCAAAATAATATATATTGATAAATTATACCTTTTAATGGTTTTTAAGTATAATTAGATTATATTTTTATCATTTAATACAATTTAGGTCATTATAAGTAATTTCACATTTAAATTGGACACAAACAAATGTCATTCTTTTGATAGTTTTTACTTTTTAAAAACCCGTTTTTAGTTTTTAGAATAGGAATTAATTTTTAATTAATTAATGAAACTTATATGTTTTTAATTTGGTAAAATAACTTCATTTTTGAATTCAGAATATCAAAATTATATTAGGATGAAATTTTGGTATTTTTCTGAAAACCTTCAATTATTGATGAATAGTGAAAAACATAGCGTTATTGTTTAAAACAGACTTTTAGTTAAATAATTATTATTTATTATTTAAATTTATTTAAAAATTAAAATTTATAAATAATACATATATTATCCCAATTAATGTCATCAGAGTCATTTTATAATGATATTAGATATATGAATTTTTATTGGACTTTTAATGTCGTTTACCTACCTTCTAGGCACATTTGCAAATTTTCATAAAATGTAACTTAACCACTTCTATGAATTGAATTCAAATACTATGAGAAATTTTTTTGACATCAGTAAGTAAAATGTGTTTTAATAATATGAAAATAATTTTTGGTGAATAGTAATTTTTAAATTTTACTTATCACGGTTAAAAGTAAATTGAGTAATTAAAGGTAAAAATGATTTTATAATTACCCCAACAGATGTACTAATTCTATTGGATAAGTGTTTCTTTTGAAAAAAATCATCCTTACGAATAAAATATGAATTTTTTTTATCCACTTGGATTAGATTAGGACATTTATTATTATTTTATTTAAAGAAGAGTTAAAAGTGTTAAATTCAAACTCTAATAACTAAAAAAATTTTAATATAGGGTTATACATAATATAATTTTGACTATAAATATTCATATAAAATAAAAAAATATTTCCTATATCATAGTATTTTATTTATAATTTTTATATTTTATATAATTAAATTTATTTATGACACAATGATGATGCAGTAATTACTTTATCAATGAATTATTAAAATAATTGATATTATAGATATAAAATTAATTTTAAATTGACACTTTTGATGCCACACACAAATTTTCTAGGTGAATAAGACATGTTAGGGATGATTTAATATTTTTTTGAAGTAATCAACTTGTTATGACTTTCACAAAAACCAAATACAAAATAGTGTCAAAATTTACATAATTGAATCATTAAAAAAATACAATATTATTAAATGAAATAATTTTCCTAAAAATATAATATTCCTCCAAAGGACTTATATAATGATATATATATCATTAATGAACCACTTGAGGTTCTCTTGGAATTTTATAGTAAATTTAATAACCATTTAATATAAAAATACAAGAAGACATGGTAAAAGTTAAGCAATTTAACTAAGACTTAAATCTAAAAGATAAGGTTAATATGGTGACCAAAAATTTCTAAAATATATTGGTTGAAATGGTTTTGACCCATAATCACATATCCTAGACATAAATTCACTTGGATCCATTAGAAACAGAAAATGAGTTTATAATAAAATAATATTTCAATCTTTTCCTAAAGTTCCCCTCACCTCTCTTATAAAAGTATACTTTCCCTTCTCTTAATTTCACACCTTCAAAGCCATTTGTATCATCCAAAACCTTCTCACATATCCTCCAAAATACCATAAATTCAACCTAAAGGCATTACATTGATCATAATGGCAACCTTAGAATCCCTATGGATCAAATCAAAAGGAAGCATCCCAAGAAGAGGTAATTATTTCATCACCTATTTCAATGTTCTTTTCTTCTTCCACTTCCTCTTTCTTGGTTGTTTCCATACCAAAATAATAACTCTAATAACTTCTAAATACTATAATGTTATTATAAATATGGTACAACTCTATTCATTATTCTATTCATCATATGAATGACAAATTCCCCATATGTGCGTACACATAGATTACCGTCTCCACTTTTGGGTGTAGTTTTCTATTCAACACATCATTATTTGGATGAATATAAAAATGATTATAATTGATTTAAATAATAAATATAACCTATTAATTTTTCTGTATAATTAATATACCATCCAATTACATACAATTTTTTCATTTAAGGAAATTCTATTGTTGCTTGTGCGTACGTACGACTTGTCGTTTCCACGATGTGATGAGATTCATTTTCACATTCACCATTAAACGATGATTATAAAAATATATATTATTAATAAGTATGTAATATATGAAATAATAAATATTCTAGATATATATATATATATATACATATATCTCAATCACTTACTTCTACTCAATACAATAAGAAAACAGAAACAACGTCCATGAGTACGTACAGACTACTGTCTCCATGAATTCTGTTTCCATTTAATATATATATATCTATTATACATATTTATATTATTAATATATATGATATATAAATCATTTTTTATATTCTGGAATTATTTAAATCATGATCTAAGTGACACGATCAAGAATAACAAGGTATAACACATACGATAAAAATGTTATTATTACCCAAAATGTTAGTTTATTAGGGAAATTATTATTAATGGGCTTTATAAAGTCATAAATGAGTCGTTTATGACATAATAAATATGAATATGTATTTTCTATAATTTAATTACATACTATGGTCATTATACATGAGGTTAAACGTACCCTCAACTAAAGGAAAGTACAAGGTAACGGTTAATTCTTCAATCTCATTTTTCTCCGAGATTGTTTATATGTAAGTATTTTCTGGGACATATTTGTCATCAATGTATATGTATCATAAAAATGTATTCAAAAGGAATATTTTATGTTTTGTGGAAGGTACTATTTAACTATATCATCATTTAAATGATTTAAGATTTATTTTTCAAAATCTTTTCAATTAATGTTTATGTTTTCTAAATGATTTTATGGATTTATTTATATTGCCATGATTGTTTTAAAATTATAATTCCTTTAAAAAGTTTCAAATTGGTATGGGAAAATTTGATTTAAAAATATCTTTTAAATGACTTCCTTTATAAATTCCTGACTTGTAAATTATTTCACAAAAAGGGATATTTCTCTCAAAGAGTTTTAATGATAATTTTCAACTATGTCAACTTCATTTATTTGATATTATTCATGATTGAGGTTGATTTATTATAATAAATTTATCCATATAGTATTGAATGGGTAATGATATGTTTTACTATGGATGTGCTATTTATATACAATTAATAGTTTATGGTTAAAGTATTAAAATTTCGTATGCCAGTTTTAATATGAATGTTTTAGTTATGTTTCAACATTTTCATATGGGGAATGCATTGGACTTAATAAGTGATGGGTGAAGCCCGATATAGATCCTCAATGCATTGTTAGGTCTTATGAGACAAATTAGTGTCATGGCACAAGGCCTTTAAAAAAATTTATTTGTAGTCTTGGCATGAGACCTTAACTATGTAGTTATGATATCCGACATTATGCATTCCATCGTTATGAAATTTGTAATTATATGTGATTATTAGACTAGTAGAATATCCATGTTATTTCTTAGTGGTAATGTTTGATTTATTTTTACTATATTATGTTCAAGATTATGTTTAAAAGGATTTTGTTTTTATTACACATACTTCCTTAAAAGTTTATAGTTTTTTCTATATTATTTACCCTTATTGAGCATCTGAGCTCACCCCTTTTTGTGTTTTATTTTTTCCTAGGATTAGAAGAAGTATATCATGACTTACTTATTGGGACAAGCTAAGGGATATGAGTGAGTTCAAAGGATAAAAAAAGTTTTTTTTATCATTTTATAATGTAATTTAAAACACATGTATGTATCTAGTACTTCTAAGGATACTAAACTTATCGATCCTTCGAGACTTGATTCTTGGTAATCATGCCAATGTAATAAAATAATACACTGACTCTGTGCTTCTATGGTAGGGGCGTTACAGTTGGTATCATAGGAAGTTCAGTAAAAACCTTGGAAAGTAGATTTATAAAAACTCTAATTAGAGAACATTACCCTAAGATAAAATTTGAGGATTAGTTTAGAAGAACTTCTTAGAATTTTGGTAATGTAGAGATTCTATGAATTTTACAAGAAATACATCCATGTATGGATACAAGAAGGTAGAGGATGATCTGGAACAGATGTACCTAAGAGTGAAATCTCCAACAAGGAGTTTCGGTTTTGACCCATGGTATCTTGGTACAAGACAACGGGCCTTGCTGCACTCTTGGTTATGACACTCCTGAGGGATATGCTTAGAATAATTCAAATTTTCCTTACAAGACATTATAAAGGATTTACGAGTAAATACTTCCTCAAAGAATTTTTTATGATTATAGATTATATGAATAATCTTTTGAATTTACGTTATAAATTTTACAAGTTTTTAATTATGCATTGTGATTCATAAACTAACCTAGTGTATTCCATTGTTTAGAAAAGGCGCCCAATAGAAGGAATGAGAACTCCTAAAATATGCAAGATACAAAATGTAATAAGGATCATATCTTTCGTGGTATTAAGCCAACATTTAGAAGGTAAATAGTCTCTTATATATTCTCATCATATGAAGAAATAATATCATGTGTTAATAAGATAAGTAACAAATTATCTCAGTCCTATGGCTTTGAAGGGAAGTAAGAGAAGAAAACAATGGTAGAGATAAAGATTGATAAATGGAAGAAAGGAAAGAAGGATTTTCCCATATGTGATAACTGTGGAAAGAATCACTTTGGTAAATACATGAAGGGGATGTGAGTTTATTATAAGTGTGGAGAAAAAGGACACCAAGTACATGATTAAAAGGGTGAGAAAAATGTTTCAAATGTACAATGCTTCATTTACAAGGAGTTGGGACAGTATGTTAATCAATTTCCCAATCATTAGAGTGTACCCAAAATGCTACTATTGGATAATAATCATGTTATGATACTGTTTCAGATGAAGAGGTATGATTAGTGTTTTTATTTTGTTATTATATAATTTTGTCATTTGAGTATTGTATTAATGATGTACAAGTTATAAGAATTATAGACAATATAAGGATTATACTACAGTACTATTACATTAAGGACTTGAGATTTTATGGTACTAAGAAATGTGACTCAATATAAAGTTAATATTTTTTGAAATTAAATTGGTGAAGGAATCATAATCTTAAATATGATCCTGATACTGAGGTAGTGATGTTAGAATAGAAGATGGTTGATTTGGATAAATTATTTTGGATATTCTTGACTACCTTGAAACTGATTAATGGTTTTTTATTCCCATCATTTTTAGAGTATTAAATTTTTTTGATATAAGTAATATATCTAGTATTCTATAAGGAATAAGGGAGCATGAATGTAATCAATAAAATTATATGGTGTTTTAGGGTGTTACCATGTTTTAATAGAATACACGATGAAGGTATTCACATGTTATTATGTGAAAAAAGGGATCTTCATTATGTTATATTGATCTTCCTTACAAATTTTTGGACCATGAGTTTGGACACATTTATTTTGGATAAGTGTAAATGTTGGAATTGATTTAGTTTGACATTGGATACTATTTTTTACGATTAAAACTTTTCTTAATATTATTTTTGGATTGTAATATATAAGACAATCTGGATGTTGGATGACAACATGTCGCGTCCAGCAAGGTCGTGAGTCTTGAACCTGCAATTGAAGGGAGACAAGGGCACATCACCCACTACTGGCCTACATGATGTTCTAGTTTGTATAATGTAGTATTTTTTAAAAATGGTATAAACGATTATTTATGAATTAATTTTTTATGTAACCCTATATGATTAGGTTTAATATAATATTTTTATGTTCTACTATCTTTTGGAGAGAAATATGAGTTTGTCGTATAAATTATTTAATGGATGGAACTCTACTTTTCAAGTATAATTTTTTTATACTATGAAGAAATAAATTCTTAAAATTTTTGGAAAGGATATCAAAACCAAAAATGTGTTATCCTAATAACTTATCTTTTGTTGAACCATTGATATTTTAAATCATCATAAATTTGTGGCTTTGAGGCCCTCAAATTTCCATTCATTTTTCACTTATTTTTTTTTGATGAACTCAATCACTCCTTATAAATATTTACGTTTTCCCTCCAATTATGTGTCTATAATTTCCACCAATGTACTCTGATCTGAACCCCTAATTTTTTGGTGACTATTTCATTTCCCTTTCCTTATTAATAAAAATAAATTGAATTAACGCTATTTTTGATGTGGGTTTTCCACAAAGGTATTTTCTATTTTAAACCTTTTATTTTTTGAAGAAAAATTTCAAATTTAAAGGATGTAATTTATTGAAGGAGGGGAGAATTTAACACCCTAAGATTTCATAGTACGTTATCTCTTTAAAGTAATTAAATAGTTAGTGCTACACTTAAAACTGAGTTCGAGCGCACCACAACTTACAAAACTAGCCGTTCAAAAGGTAGTTATGAATAGTATTAACTAAATTTTGAATAAAAAATATAATTTTAACATCCATGTTATGTTTTTCTTAGACATAATATAAGAACAAATTCCGTTTTTCATATAAAAGAAGTATTTTAAAAAAAATAAAATTTTACCACCTATTAATGGAGAAACCTTTTTAAACTAATGTTTGACACTTTTATATATTAAATTTGAAAAAATAAACTTTTTTAAAGATAAGGTTATAAAAATTTAGTTTAGATAAATTTTTTGGGTTTTTCTGATTACTTTCATATTTTGAGGAATAGTGAAAGATGCTACATTTTAATTGAAAACAAATTCTTTAATAAAAATAGTTTATATTGTTAAATTATACATTTGAATGATTTTGAAGTATAATTAGATTATATTTTTATCATTTAATACTATTTAGGTCATTATAAGTAATTTCCCATTTAAATTGGACATAAACACATGTCAATCTTTGGGTAGTTTGTAATTTTTAAAATCCCACTTTTTTGGTTTTGACAATGGGAATTAATTTTAAATTAATTAATACATATTCTATGTTATAAATTTTTTAAAATATAATTCATTTTTTAATTCAGAATATCAAAATTATCTTAGGGTGAATTTTTTTTATTTTTCTGAAAACATTCAATTTTTTATGAATAGTGAAAAACACTATGTTATTGTTTAAAACTGGCATTTATTATACAATTATTGTATTTTATTTAAATTTATTTTTAAATATAAAAAATACATAATACCTATATTATTTCAATTTTACTCATTAGAGTCATTTTATAATAAGATTAGATATATAAATTTTTATTGAACTTTTAATGTTTTTTACCCACCTTCTTGGCACATTTGCAAATTTTCATAAAATGGAATTTTTCTGCTTCTGTGAATTAAATTTCAAAAATATTAGATACATGATTGGCATTAGTAAGTAAAATTTGTTTCAATAAGATGAAAATAATTTTTGGTGAATAGTAACTTTTGAATTTTATTTATCGTGGTTAAAAGTAAATATGGTAATTAAAGGAAAAAATGATATTATAATTATCCCAACACATGTAATAATTATATTGGATAAGTGTTATTTGACCAAAATCAACATTAGGAATAAAATATGATCCTTTTTTATCCACATGGATTAGATTAGAACATTTATTATTATTTTATTTAAAGAAGAGTTGATAGTGTTAAATTCAAATTCTAATAACAAAAACATTTTTAATATAGGGTTATACATAAGATAATTTTGACAATAAATATTATTTATAAATCTTAAAATACTTCCTATATCATAGTATTTTATTTATAATTTTTATATTTTAATAATTAAATTTATTTATGACACAATGATGATGTAATAATTACTTTATCAATGAATGATTAAATTAATAGGTATTGTAAATATCAAAATAAATGTAGATTGAGCCTTTTTATTCCATACAATAATTTTATATGTGAACATGAATTGTTAGGGTTTATTTAATGTGTTTTTTTTTTCAAATTAATCAACTTGATATGACATTCACAAAAAACAAATACTAAATAGTGTTAAAATTGTCATAATTGAGTTTTTAAAACAAATACAATATTATTAACTGATATAATATTCTTAAAAATATAAGATCCATCCAAAGGACTTATGTAATGATCGATATTTCATTAATGAACCACTTGAGGTTCTCTTGTAATTTTATAGTATGTTTATTAACAATGTAATATAAAAATACAAGAAGACATTGTAAAAGTTAAACTATTTAACTAAGAGTTAAATCTAAATGATAAGGTTAATACGGTGACCTAAACTTGTCTAAAACATATTGGTTGAGTGGTTTTAGACCCCTCCTCACCTTTTCCTAGAAATAAATTCATTTGGATCCATTAGAAACCGAAAATTATTTTATATTAAAATAACATTTTAATCTTTTCCCAAAGTGCCCCTCACCTCTCTTATAAAAGAGTACTTCTCCTTCTCTTAATTTCACACCTCTAAAGCCATTTGGATCAGCCAAAACCTTCTCAAATATCCTCAAAACTACCCTCAATTCAACCTAGAGGCCTTAATTTGATCCAAAATCCAACTTAAGGATCCCATTTGAACAAATCAAAAGGAAGCATCGGTAGAAGAGGTAATTATTTAATCACCTCTTTCAAAGTTCTTTTCTTCTTCTACTTCCTCTTTCATTGTTATTTCCATATAAAAATTAATAAATCCATTACCTTATTCATACTGTGATTTTATTATAAATATGGTACAACTATATTCATTATTCTACGCATCCTATGAATGACAAATCCACCATATGTGCTTTTGTTCCGCTCACCGTCTCCACGTCATGGTGTAGTTTGTTATTAAACACATCATTATTTGGATGGGTATAATAATGAATATAATTAATGTAAAAAATAAATATAAAATTTTAATTTTTCTTTATAATTAATATATCATCCAATTATATACTATTTTATCATTAAGGGAATGATATTGTTTCTCATGCGTACGTACGGCTTACCATCTCCACGACGTGATAAGATTCAATTTTACATTAAACATTAAACAATGATTATAAAAATATATATTATTAATAAGTATGTAATATATGACATAATAATTACCTTGTAAATATAAATATATGTATGTATTTACATATATTTCAATCACTTACTTCTATTCAATACGATAAGAAAAGTAAATAACATCCATGCGTACGTACGAACTACCATCCCCCTGAATGGTGTTTCCAATTCATATATATATATATATATTATACATATTTATATTATGAATATATATGATATATAAATGATGTTTTATATTGTGGAAGTATGTAAATCATGATCTAAGTGATACGATCCAGAATTAAAAGTTAAAAAACATAAGATAAAGAAAGCGATTTTTACCTGAAATGTTACTTTATCCTAGAAATTATTATTAATGGGAAGTATAAAGTCAAAAATAAATCATGTATGATATAATAAATATGAATATTGTTTTATAATTTAATAACATACTATGGTCATTATATATGAGGTTAAACGTACCCTCGATTAAAGGAAAGTACAAGGTAAAGGTTAATTCCCCAATCTCATTATTATCCGAGATTGTTTATTTGTGAGTATTTTCTATTACATATTTATCATGAATGTCCATGTATCATAATTTTTATTTCAAAAGGAATATTTTATGTTTTATGGAAGTTACTATTTAACTAGATCATCATTTAAATGTTTCAAATATTAATTTTTCTAAATCTTGTTAATGTCCATGTTTTCAAAATGATTTTAAGGATTTATTTATATGGACATGATTGTTTTAAAGTTTTAATTCCTTTAAAAAGTTTCAATATGGTATGAGACATTTTGATTCAAAAATTTCTTTTAAATTAATTCCGTTATAAATACGTGACTTTTATATGATTTCACAAAAGGGATATTTCTCTCAAAGAGTTTTACTAATCATTTTCGACTATGTAAACAAATTTTACAAGATATTATTCTTGATTAGTGTTGATTTTTTATAATACAATATTCCATATTGAATTGAATGATTTATGATATGTTTGAATATGGATGTGCTATTTTTATAGAATTAATGGTTTATGGTTAAAGTATTAACATTTCGTATGCTAGTTTTAATACCAATGTTTTTTTATTTGTCAACATTTTTATATGAGGAATGCAATGGACTTAGTAAGTGATTGGTGGATTTTGATATAGTTCCATGATTCATTGGTAGGTCTTATTATACAAATTAGTGTCATGGAACAAGTCCTTGAAAAATAATTTATTTGTAGACTTGGAATGAGGCCTTGATGGTGTGGTTATGATGTCCGGCACTATGCATTCCCTCATTATGAAATTAGTTATCACATGTGATTATTCAACTAGTAGAATATCTATGTGCATGTTTATATGGTAATGTTTGATTTATTTTTTCCATATTATGTTCAAGATTATTTTTATAATGGTTTTTTTATTACACATCTTTCCTTAAAAGTTTATAGTTTATGCTATATTACTTACCCTTACTGAGCATCAGAGCTCACCCCTCTTATGTTTTATTTTTTCCCAGGATGCAAAGAAGTATATTATTTATGAATTAAAGGGACAAGGTAAGTGATATGAGTGTGTTCAAAGGATACACAATGTTGTTATTTTCCATTTTATAATGTAATGTAAAACTCATGTATATATCTAGTAATTCAAAGGCTGCTAAACTGATCAGTCCTTTAGGACTTGATTCTTTATAATCATGCAAATGTACTAAAATAAAGAACTAGATCTAGGCTTATAAGGTCAGGGAATTACATCATGAGGCTCCCTAAAAGGTTTCTATGAATCGTAATAACATCTCGTGGAATTGGGCATTATTAACTGCATATGATACAACCAATGGTGCCACAACCGACACTAATAGAGGTTCCTCTCACAACCTATGTCACTCCACCTCTAGTGATTGTTAATTACCACCATATAGGTGTATGTCTGGAGGACATCATGGTGATATCTCTCTAAAATTTCAAACAAAAACCTAATAAAAATAAATTGGTAACAACCCAATCACATATGTAAAATAAAATTATAGCTAAAATCCTTAATATAAACAAGTCAGAACCCCCTTCATTCCCCTAAATCCAATACTCGGTAATAGGAACTACCATGAAAAGTACTAGAGACACTACCCACATACCACTCTAAAGCTATGTCTAGGTCAACTTTCATATTTTACAATTTTAAATTTCATTTAATTTCATAATTATTTTACAAATATATTTTAATTGATAAACCAAATGGGCCAAAAAATTTGATGCATAAGGGACCATATTACTCATGAAACGAAGTGTGGCATCCACTTAATCTAAACCATAACATGTCCCAATTCATATTACCAATGTCCCATGACTCAATGTGCCATAATTATCTAATTAGGGTTTATTCTATTACCTTTGTAGGAAATAATTATTTATATTATGATAGGTACTCTAATTAAAAATCATTTTTATCAATTCCCTACCCAAATAATTCATCAAAAAATATGTATATCATTCAATCCACATATATTAATATCACCCAGTCAAGCAATTCATCCAATATAGAGTAACATAAGCATGACATGTGAATTATAAAAGGTGTAAAAAAATGATGCATTGGATAGTGTGTTCCCATATCATTGGGATAATTATAAATGTTTGTAATCATAATAAACATAAAAACTCATGTATGTCAGCCAATGGTAGAATCAAACTGATTGTAAAAGGAAAAATCCATAAAAACATGTTCCATTCTAGGAAGTTTGGCTTTTTTATGGTACGTGGGTTAGTTACTCCCATGTATAACTTATTACCAAATTTCAAAAGATTCTTAATCTTCTTTCTATTATATGAAAATAATAATACAAAAATTAAAATGATCTAATACTACATTGTAACATACCAAACACTAATCCACTAAATAGTTCCCTGAGCTGGTGTGTCACATGTCATCAAGAATGCCTTCCCATATGCCAGAGGCTACTGACTAGTAGTAAGGGTCTTGAGAGGGTATGTGGGGATACTATGCCCTCATGATAGAAAGTAACATAGTGGTGAAAAAAATATAAATTAATAGAATAAGAATAATATAAAGCACTGATAGAAGAAAAAAAATCGTGAATACTCTAATAAAAAATATTTCTAAAATAATCATATATAATAAGATGATCATGTCATGCCTCTAAAAAAGGTGCCAGGAAATATATGGAATAAGATACCAGTACAATACAAGTATAAAAATAAAAAAAATAGCAAAAATAATTATCTCTAGATAGAATCATGATCCTAGCTCAGTTCTGTGCTTCCCTGCTCTTAGGTAATGATCATATCAAGAATAGTACAGAGGGAACTTTTTGTAGTCCCTACTTGAATCCATGAAGCCTATGTGGGTATCCCATAGTGGCCTAAAATGGGTGTGAGATAACACTCATTGGACCACCACCAAAGTATACTATAACAAGTTCAGTCCATGAAATATAAATTGAAGTAGCGTGCCATATATATCACAAGTATAACAGTACTAATAGTAAGGGGTCAAATGAAAATGTGATCCTATCCCGCCAAACATGCCACCCTATTAGACAATAGCCATGTTCCCATAAAAAAGTGTAGCTATAATGTATAAATAAAAATGTGTTATACTTTATAGTCTAACAAACTGTAAACTAATACCCATACATGGTCTATATGTAAGCATAGATAAATATGCACAATGGCCACATCATGTGGTCAAACATATAACATCCACAACAACCATGCATTGTAATCTAGTGTCAGACCATGATTGTCTAGATCCAAGTTATAGAATACCAAGGAATCTATTTTGAGTATAAGGAGCATCTTGATGGAAACTCAGTAAATACATGGGTGGAGTCTAAGGAAAATATCAATAGAACATTCTAAACCTGATTCTAAGAAATGAAGATACAAGGGAATTAAGACCTATGCTACTATATGGTATCAATATCCAAGGAGTAAGCATGTCTAAACAATCCACTACTGTAATCATCATACATGGAGTAGAAATTTCATTAGAATCTAATAGAGTTAGGATCTAAGGATCCCATCCAAGTTATCCACTACCATTATCAATTAATAAATCATTATCATTCATTACCCATGGGTCCTTAAAACATGTTCAATATTTTATATATAAATCATTTATCCATTTTATTCATATGCATTCACATGTAATGGTGGAAATAACATTCTCCTAACAATTCAATTCAATTATTATTCAATTTTAAAAGGATCCCAAAATCAGTGATGATCTCACACTCACCCAACAAGGTGGTATAAGATTGGATAGATACAAAGTCACACCCAATAGAGGGCCTATGTTGGGGATATCAACCTTCAATGATCTTAAAGTATATATTGGGCATCCCTAACAGGTCAAATAAATTCTATTAAGACATTCAATTAATTTTAGAGGAAACACAAGGAATTTTAGAATTCTGAACAGTGAAAATTGATTATAAAACACCAAACCATTAGGTAAAGGTATAGAACACCTACCGAATATCCATGGTAGAACTCTTGAATTATATCGACTCTAAACTCATGCTGGATTGGAAGAAATTTGAGAATTGGATGAATACCCTAGAAATATGGAAAATAGTCTTGCACCAAATAACTTCATCAATGTGAATGAAAAATAATAACAAAATAAGTTGAATTAATAAAATACCGATGTGGATCCAATGAGATGATTAGTGATTGAATTGGATTTCATATAGATAATCAATATCGAAACATACATTTAGGATAGATGAAACTCTCAAATATGAGGATGACCTATTGAAGAATGAAAATAATAAGGAGTGTTTTGTTTTTAATTAATGTATAGAAAAAAATAGTAAATTCACATCTAATTACTAGGTCACAAGGTTTTGATACAATTTTGGCCAAACCTTGAAGGAACTGGGTGACATTCTCTTCATCAAGGGGAACCTCACACATTTCATGCACATAATTTTCAAAACCATGCACAAGTTGTTCCATAATCCACTGTCCCCTATCACCCCTCACACGGTCATAGTTCACTATTATACAAACTATTCATAGAACATGTGTTTAGACTCTACTAAAAATATAGTATTCCTGTATGGGCGTGTTCCCATAGAAGTAAGGTTTTCTCAAACCATGGGTCCTTACTCTAGCCTCTTTCAAGTCCTTTAGACTTTACTCCAATAGTATGGCCTAGGTTGAACAATTTCTACTAATTGTTCTAAACAATAACCTAATTCCAAAAACTGAGACATCAAGCTCTCAACAAGCCCCATAAAACCCCTGAAACTCCCATGATCTCATTAGAAACACAATTATTCAAAACCAATTAGTTAAAACTACATTTAAAATATTTGTGCCTCATAAGAAAAATATAGATCTTATAGATATCACCCTAAATAAAATTCTAAGAATGTAATTGTGGGTAATTAATAGGTTTACCAAGGAAATAAAAAATTTGTGTGAGAATAACCAGGATAAATAAGGAAGTAAAGCTATGTAATCTCTTGAATCTATATTTTCAAAGTTGGGATGTAATGTTATATGTGGTTATTATTATTGTATTTCCTTGAGTGATGTGGGGTATTGTTTAGTGAATATGGTGACCATATGGGTTTTGAAATATGTGGGGTGATGATGCAATGGTTGGTTTCCATGTGATGTGAGTTGGGTGGTTTTGTTGTGGGGTGTTTCTGATGTGTGTTGGTTGTGTTTTACGGGGGTTGTAATGTATATTAGTGGATACATGTAGTTATTATAGAGATATGGTATGACATATGTGGTGTTGAGGTGATGGTTTTTTTGATATTGGTGAGTTTTTATATGGTTTTGTTGTGTTAGTTTCCTAGTTATCAAAGGAATAAATTATAATTATTAAATGAAATATCAGGGGTTAGTAAGTAAGTAAGAATGGGCATAAATTTTTTCTGTACATTGGATTAAATGGATTGAATGAATAATGAATGGGATATGGAAATTTGAATAGAATGGATTAATAAATGGGAATTAGTGGAAACTTGTTTGGTTTGAAAAATTTGCAACCTGTAATTATAAGTTTAATTATATTTCTATGCGTGGTGGTTGTGTGTTGTGATAAATAAAGTGACAAAATCTATTTTTGAAACTTCCATGTGGTACAGTGTTTTAGTTGTGGTGTATACTAGTGTTGTTACAGTGAACACAGAAATTTGGTATTATTTACTATCTTTATATCATGTATTTTATGTTAGTTTTCTATGTTACCCACCCAAGTTGTATAAACTTACCAACTCCCAAAGGGTTTGGGTTCCAGGAGTTTTCCATAATATCCATAATTGTGGTGATAGGGATGGTTGGATAACTGATCCTCCCCACTCTTCCTCAAGTAGTGATGATTTGGTTTGGTATTGGAGATTAACTCATGGTGATTAGGATTCAATATGTTGTGGGGTTATATGTGGTAAGAGGAGGTAATGATGTTGATGTCCTTCATTTTTGAGATGCCATACATCCCTAGTTTTATGATGAGGTTGTGAGGTGATATGATGAGGTTGTGATGTGATGTGATAAGGGTATGATGTGACGATGGATGATTCTAGACCTAGATGTGTGGCCTTGTGAGTATGGGGTTTGGGGAATGAGGGAAATAAAATCTAAGGGGTTGTGTCTGTAGTGAAATTTTGTTTTTATTCTTGATATTATGTTATTATAACTGATGTGTGAATTGGTGAATGAGCTACAATGAGTTTGGGATGGGTTTGTTGACCCCTTTAGGTTCTTGTTGGTTATATATTCTATTTCACAAGTGTATAAGTATGCTCTATTGACATGTTCACTAAAGACCTCATGTATGATTCTAATGATAATAAATGTTATCTTCACCCAACGTATATAAATTATTTCTCATATTCCTATTTGGTATTTGGGGACCAAGCCAAAAAATATCATATTGATTTTTAGAGCTGATGTTGAGTAATTGATATAGGCATTATCTTTTTCTTTTTTCTTAGAAATTATTATATATATATTTTTACATTTTTCATGAATCATGAAAGAGGTTTGGTTATACATTTATATTATATGCTAGAATTTCATTGTGGGTTTTTATCATATATCATGATCCTATATTATTAGAGTGGGTAGTTTATTCTATGTGTGTGATTTTTATACCCTAGATGATTATTTCCAACATGGGGCCTACTGAAGGCTAGAATCATGGGTTATTATCTCCCTTCCTTCATTGCTGACCTAGAAGGGTTAACTCTAGTTGGATGGGGTCATGAAAGAGTGGTATTAGATATTTTTGTTAAGAGATAAGATGGAGTTTGGAATTAGAAACTATAAGGATTGAATGGTTTTTTAGGGAAACATTTTTAGTTGATATTGGTTCACGACATAGGCTAGGAAGACTAACTAGGACATATGATTTTAAGGCCCCCATGATCCAATGAAAGGATTGTGATCTTATTGAATGAAAAATTGATCTTGTAATATTTTTAGTGTATAGACCTGTGAGAGTTTCATTAATCATTATTGGTTTTTTCATGAATGAACTAGGTGATTGTGCAAAATGAAAATGAATTAATTAAATAAAATTTGATAAAATTATAGATACCAGGATTCGGATTCCTCCTTGATTTTTAAAAAGGTAACATTCTCATTATCAATTTATAGACTATTTAGTAAAGGTTCTGTAGGATAATATGGTTTATCTTCATAGGATTGACCCAACAGTTGAGTATTAGTCATGGAAAATGGATTTTCATTACTTTTGGTGGAAGTTATTAAGGAATTATGAGGGGAACATCTATAATTTGGAGACAAAGAACTAGTTGGAGAATATCTAGATCACCTTTAGTCTGATTGTAGCTTATTATGAGTTTTGGGTTCCTTTGGTAGTTATTTAAATATGGGGATCCCCATGTTAGTGGTTGCAAATTTATCTCTGTGATTGTAAGGAGGATGTTTTCATGTGGATATAATTTTAGAAGGAGTTTTTTTTTTGGAATTCGTATCATCAATAATAAAGATAAAAAAGTGTAAGGAGTTTAACTATTTTAAATATAGAATCCAGAGTGTACAAGATCTTGGACTCAAGTTCAAGCACCTCCTATAGTCTTATCTTAATGTATTTATAGATTAAGAGTCTAGAGTGTGTTGTAATGAGAAGGCTTTATGCCCAATGATCAGGGATTTCATCACCAAATTTATGATTCATACTAATTGGGAGGTGTCTAAGAATAATGATGTTTTGGATTAGATGATTTCACTAGGAGGTTATCCTTAGGGTAGTGTCCCATAGGATGTATCTATGTGGATATTTTCTAGTAGAGCATCACATAAGTTTAGTTAGTTGGGGTTCTAACCAGTGAGGAACCAGTTGTGGTAGATTATTTCATGTATTTATGGGGTAGGTTTCATTCAAGAATCATCTTGTTTTAATGATTTATCTATGAGGGAAATGGATACTACAAGGATTAGTGTATGAACACTCATTGAGGCTAGTTTAAGATGGGTTCTTGGTACCCTTTTTAATAGTCTCAATAGTTTCCTCTGAGACAGTTTCAGTAGTAAGGACCACCAATGTTTTTTTTGTAATTGGGGGAGGATAGTGTTGGTAGGGGTAATAATCATGATGGTATCCATCCTTGGGGACCTAAGTAAGAGTATACTTGGAAAATATTACAATATAGAGGATATGGAGCTATGTGTGGTTAGATTCATGCGATGGAGGTGGAAATTTTCTTACGGACCGAGGTTGTCCAATGTATGATCAGTTTTTCATTTTCCCTTGTTTCTACCTTGTTTAATATTGGATCCTCTTAGTCATTTGTTACTTATACATTGGTTTTTTCCTTAGTAATAGATTCATAGAGGCTTCTAGTTCCCCTGGTGTTATCTTGGCTAGTTGGAGGTTAGACTGCTTGGTTTGATGTGTGTCGGGGATGTAGAATGGTGATGGGGCATTTCCAGTCAGTGGGGGATTTTTTCTTACTATAGATAAAACCATATTATGTTATCCTTGACATGGATTAGTTGTATTCTATGAATGATGTTGTTGAATATTTCTGTAGAATATTTTTGTCTTTCAATGTGGAGGGACATCGAGTGGTGTTTCTTGGAGAGCGGGGTTATTGGATGGGTATAGGAAAGTGGAGCCTCTATTGTCACCATTGAGAGAGATACCCACATAAAATCTGGTAGAGGATACTACTAGGGTTTTTGAGAAGTTCCTTAAGGAACTAATACATGAGTTTATGGAACTACCCCATGACACGACATATGGTTTGGGATTGATTTTCAATTGGGATCATCTCTGATTTCAAAAGATCCATATGAAATGGCACCTAATAAGTTGTGTAGGTTAAGGATTTAAGTTGATGAAATGATATATAAGGGTTTCATCAGACCCGATGTGTATCCTTGGGGTGATCTAGGGTTGTTGACCAAGAAAAAAGATAATATTATGAGGTTTTTGATAGACTGTTAGGGGTTGAATCATGTAACAGTCAAGTAATGTTTCCCTCTTCCATGGATTGATGATCTTTTTGACCAATTTAAGGGAGCTAGTTGGCTTTCAAAAATCAATTTTCAAATTATTTATCACCATATGAGGGTGAAAGATGAAGATATCATGAAGGCTGACTTCAGATGTTGGTATGGGAACATGGAGATCATTTTCATTCCATTAAATGTCATGAATGAACCATCATGATTCATGGGGATCGTGAACTCCATATTCCATGATTTTTTGGACTACTTCATCATCATGCTCATTAACAACATCTTGATCTCCTTGAATCTATAGGAGGAGCATAGTGATCATCTTAGGGCATATATACAGGTCCTTAAACTCCACTATCTCTATGATTAGTCATCTAAGTGAATGTTTTGAAAACAATAGGTGAATTTACATGGACATGTGGTGTCTAAGAAAGGTGTTTCCATTGAACCATAAAAGATAGAGGCAATTTCTTAGAGGATTCCCAATAACGTTGCATATTTTTAATGATTTCTAGGTCTTGTGGACTATTAAAAAAAGGATTGTGTCATATTTCACTCAGATTGATACCCTATTGATAATATTTTCTAGGAAGGACTAGGATTTTTTATGGAATGATTAGTTCCAGGGTGTGTTTTCATTCTTAAGGGAAATTTTAATCAGTGCCAAAATGTGTAGATTAAGTTAGGTGGGTGGTATGTTTGAGGTTTTCTATAATGAGTCCCAAATGGGATTTAGTTACATATTTATATAGCAGAGGATGATGATCTCTAAGGGTTAAGGTATTTATTCTCCCACTAGTTTAACTATGAAACCAAGGATCTTGAGTTGGTACCAGTTGTGTTTACACTGATGTTATAGTTCCATTACCCAATCGATAAGTAATTTTTTGTTTTCCCAAACCATAAGAACCTATGACATGACTTCTCTTATTGGAATTTGAATATATGAAATCATAGGTGGATAGAGTTTCTCTATTAATAAAAGTTTTAGATATATTACACTCTTAGATAACAGAATATTGATATTAATGAGGTGAGTGAGATGCCCCTAGGATACATGTCTTGGGGATCAGCTGGTGTTTGGAAAGGGATGGAGGAGAATGCATAAATAAATCATGATGTGGAGAATAGTTGTGGATATGTTTTTCTATACTAGATAAACATAGATTCATCATTGATGTAATAGGTTGAGGAGTATCAGGGGGAGAGGTATAGGTAGAGGTGATTCATGACTATGTTTTCCATGGAGAATCTCTAGTGGGTAGCTAAATAATGGTTCAAACCAAGTTTTGTTCTAGGGGAGCTTGTTTTTTCCATTGTAAATGTGGGAGAGATTAATCTTTGAGTTTCATAGTTTACCTTTAGTGGTACATAATGAAGTGAATAGGATGTATAATGGATTTAGGAGAAATATTTTGTGTCCTGGGATGAAATATTCAGTGGCAGATTTTGGGGAAAAGTGACTAGTTTAAAAGTAGGTGAAAGAATAACACCATGTTCTTGGGGGTTTATTTCATCCTTTTGATGTTCCTGAGTGAACATGGGAGGAAATATTGATGGATTTCATATCTATGTTAGAAAATACTAAGGGAGTATGAGATTTAGTTAATGTTACTTTGGACCAGCTAATGAATTTTTTCAATTTTATGGTGATCTATGAATCAAGTTTCATTGATGTAAAAATGAGGAATTATGTTAATGATATAGTTAGGCTTTATGAGGTAACAAATACCATCATATTTAATTGTTATCCTAATTTTAAATCAGGGGTCTTGAGTGTTATGCAACATGATATTAGCTCACAATTTCAATTTAGAATTATTTTCAACCCTTAGAAAAATTGGAAGATGGGTCAGGAAATCTGGACAATAGAGGATTTTTTATGAGTTTTCATCCTAGATTTTGGTGGATCATGGATAAAACACTTTCCTTTGGTTGAGTTCTCCAATAATGATCGATATCAGTCATCCATTGGTATGACTCCATTTGAGGTGTTGTATAGGGGTCTATTTTGTTCTCTATTGTGTCGAATGGAGGTTAGATAGTTAGTAGTTCGTATCTCTTATGTGGGTCAGAGAATAACTAAGAAGATGTAGTTATTTTGATATAGTATAAGGCTACAGAAAGACCATTAAAAGGCATAACCTGATACAAAGTGTACGCTTCTAAAGATCTATATTAGAGATAAAATGTTTCTTGAGGGTATCCCCTCATTAGGGAAATAATATTTTTGTAAGAGGATGTAAGATTTCTCTATGGTTTGTCAAGCCATTTGAGGTGTTGGGGTGTGTTGGTGAGGTGGAGTATCTGTTGGAACACACACCACATGTAAAGAGGATCCATGAAGTTTTACAATTTCCCCCACATTGTCAGTATCTGAGTGATGACTTCTATATAATTACCCAGGGAGAGTTGGATATAAAGGATGAAATGATGTTGATGTATATACCAATATGGATCCTATATCATTCAGATATTGTGTTTTGCGAGAAATAATCCACTTAGTTTTTGTTTTGGGGAGACATGGTGTCCTTTAATAGAGTACTTTGGAGCACGAACCATATATGTGTTTCCAGTACCTGAAGTTGTTTTGAGTTTCTTAATGTCCTAGTTTTCTTTGTTGATGTAATGTTTGGACCTTTTTTATCTATGAGATGTACCTTTTTCCATGTTGGTGATGTGGGTTATAGATTCAACAAAATTAATAGGTAAAAACACCTTCCTAATCAAGACATTTTATGTTTATAACAAATTTATATACCACATGGGAGAGTTAATTCTAACCAAAGTGGAAAATTTCTTGATATAGAGGGAATTTTTTCTTGATTCTTGTTCTTAAGGTAGTTTTATATGACCATATATATGACATTTTGTTTGGTTTTGTAGTGGTTTAATGGTTTTGAAAGTAGTTATATGGAAAAGATGTGTCATGTTGCTGGTGTGAGATGGTGCATTGTTATATATGTCCAATGAGTTGGTGATGTAGTTCTATGGGATGTTTTGTGAACATTTTGGTTTGGTGTGTTTGGTTAGTGGCAATGTTTGGGGTGTAATGAGACCCCTAAGAGGTATTTCATGGGATTATTTTTATGTACCTTCCATTTTTTAGGTTTTCTTTGGATTATAAAGGAAAATAATAAATTAAGTGGTTTAAAATGTAATGGTTCATGCCTTCTCAGCATATTAGTTTTCTAGTTTGGAAGTTAGTGTCATTTGAAGGAGGATCAAGGATAATTTGATGGAGTTCAGGCTATATGTTTTATGAAAAAGTTATTCCATGATGTTAATTCTTCTAAAATCAATAGAGTCCACTTCATGGCTAGGAATCTAGTTATTCAACACTTAAGCTCATATGAGGAGTCCCATTCAAAACAAACACACAACATGAAAGAAAAAAAATCATGATGTGAATTAAATCGATGAGGAGGAACCATGAAAATAATTAGATGTTCTTAAAGATTGGAATTAAAATATTCATGGCATAAATCTATTTTACTAATTTAATTTTGTGGCCTCACATAGATTCATGGCATAAATATTGGTTTCATACCCCAAATATACAAACATCCAACCTACTTATAAATTTTGGGGGCCCTCAATTTTATCCCATTGATCTCAGATTCTACATATTTTTGGGTAAAGCCAAGGTGTTTTAGGGAAATATTCTACCCCCTTTACTCCAATTTTGATACTTGTATTACAAATTTTGTTCTTTGTCAATCCATGGAGAGTTATCCCCTTTCTCCCTTGTTTTATTTTGTTCTTATTTTGTAGATTCACAGTGATGATGTTGCTTCAGTTTTTGGTGACTTGGGGATATGATTTTGGTGATAAAGTAGTGTGATCCCTATTTATTCAAGGTTTCTTCTTCTGTTTTTATTCTTATATTTATTAATCCTTCATCATTTTGTGCACAGTGATTCATAAATCTTATTTAAGGTACGAGATTCACTCTCTCTCAAAAACTTTGTGCATGTATGGGGATTTCATGACATTTACATCTAATAGATGGATAGTAATGGTTGGATAAATCTATATAATGAATTGTATTAATATAATATTGAGTATAATTGAGATAAATCCCATGATTTAATGAATTTTAAGTAATTTCTATTGAGACTATATGTGTTTTTTTTCAATGATCAATATCACGGCTATTGGGATCATTTCCTATCATGTAGTTGATATGTATACAAGACCCTGGCATTGTTGATTATTTTATTGAACACCAAATAAGAGTATAAGAACATATACATTGATAATTAATTGGATTCCCTTGTAGATCTGGAATTTGTGTGAGAAAAACCATGCTAAATAATGATGTAAAGTAAAGAAAGACCTTGAACCTAAATTGTTAATGTTGGGATGTGATGCTATGCGTCGTCATTTTGGTTATGTTTCCTTATGGGATGTGGGATATTATGCTATGATTTTGGGGACCATATGGGTTATGAAATTTGTTTGGTAGTGATGTAAGGGTTGGTTTTCATGAAATGTGATGTGGGTGATTGTGGGATGTCGGGGTTGTGATGTGTAGTGATTGTGTTGAATGTTTGTTGTGATGTGTAGTTCTAGATACATGTGGTTTGTATTGAGATATGTATTGAATGATTTGGTGTTGTGGTGATGGTTGATGTGATATTGGTGAGTTTTTATATAGTGTGGCTATGTTAGTTTTGCAGTTATCCATGAAAATAATTCTAATGATAGAATAAAATATCATGGGTTATTAAATAAATAAGAATCAGCTTGAATGTTATGTGTTAGTTGGATTAAATGAATTGAATAATAAATGAATGGTAATTTTAAATTTGAATAAAATGGATTAGTAAATGGGGGTTAGGTGAAACATGTTTAATCTAAAAAATGATGGAACCTATAATTAAAAGTAGAATTGTGTGGGTATGTGTGGTGGTTGTGTGGTGTGATGCATATAGTGGTGGATGTGATTATGACAATTATCATGTTGTATAGTGGTGGGGTTTTGGTGTTTTCTAGTTCCGTTTTTGTGAACCCATAAGTTAGTTATTTTGTGATATATAAATATCTTGTATTATTTGTTATTTCTAAAACCCCCACCCATATTGGATAATGTTACCAATGCTGAATGTTTTTGGGTTCTAGGTGTTTTCCCAATCATCATGGATGGTAGTGATATGGATGAATGGTTAACCCCTTGTCCTCATTCATCCTTCAGTAGTGATGATAGAAGTTGGGGTTGGAGATTACCCAATGGTTATTAGGATGTGATATGTGGTGAGGGACATATGTGGTAGGAGGATGGAATGAGGTTGATGTCCTTCACTTGTATGATACTAAAATGCCTTGATTATGGGATGAGGTTATGATGTGATGTTAAAAGTTTGTGATGTGATGATGAATGATGGTATCACTATATGATCGACTTAAAAGGGTGTGGTAGGTGGTGATGCATCTTGAAACACATCCAAGATGGCTGGATATGTGATGTGATATGTAAGGAATTGATTATATAAAATGGAATTTAACATGGGGGACTGAGAGCAGTAAATCAGTGGGGAATTATAGGTGGGGATACTTTATTTATTTTATTGATACATTGTTACTATATTGGATTCACGATTTAGTGAGTGATCTATGGTGAGGTAGGTATTGGTTAGTTGACTTGTTTAGGTGGTTGCTGGTCATGGTGCTTATCCCCAGCAGAGTGGTATGCTCTTTTCAAATGTTCACAAGAGACCATGGGTTTGATTACACTACTTATATAGGTTATTCTCATACTATGTATATAAAATACTTTTATGGTTTTTGGGAGGACTTTGGGGATCGATGCGGACATTACTATCTTGGATTTTGTAGTTTTTTTTTATTCAATACCGTAGGACTTTCCTTTTGGTATTTTCATGGATGCTTTTTTTGTATTTTTTTGACAATGTTCATGAATTTTGTGATGGTTTGGGTTCAATTTTATATTATTTTTTAGAGTTTTTTCATGGTTATTTATCATATCTCTTGACCCTTTATTATTATTGTTGATAATTCCTTTTAAGTGTGATACTTTTGTACCATCGGTGCTTATCACCAACTCAAGGCCTATTAAAGGTTGGAATCAAGGGTGATTATCTCTCTTAACACATTTTATTCATAAGAGGGCTACCAGTAGAGGGAGGGATTAATGGAAAATTAAATTAAATTTGAAATAAAATCCTCAAAAATTTATTTTTAAATAAATTATAATAATTTATTTAAATTAGTTGAATTTTAAAAATAGAATTAGTTTTGGTAGGATTTGTTTTTTATAGAGGAATGGTTGTGTATTGTTAAAGAGATATTAACCCATAATGAACTCCATAAACATATTAATCTCTATTTTTATACCTTAATGAAATATGGTCTTTTTTGGAAGTTCTGGATGTCCATTATCCATACTAGAGAACATAAGGATTAATCAAGGTAATGATTTATGGTGCTATTCATTTAGAAGTACTTCCATAAGAATGTGAAGATACAAAAAGTGATGGAGATTTATTACCTCTATAAAGGTGATAAATCTGTGATTAAATCTACCTATAATGTTAATAATTTTGTGTGATACCTTCTCAATTTTATGATGGATGAATCCTTGAAGGTATACTATTTTGAAAGAGTTCTTTAACAATATATTCTAATGGAAGTGTCTTACCTTAGCCTTAACACATATGAATAGATAGTGAAACAAGACATTAGATTATAGGATGACATGGTTGGGATTCCATAGGAAATTTATTTCTTCCCTATTCCTTGGGGAAGTTGTGGAAGCTCAAGTAAAGTAATGTGAAATCGAGACAATCTTAGGTAGTTAGGTTCATCATCAGTTCGTTTTTTTATTAAAGAAGATACAAATCAAGAAATAGACAAGTCCAAATGACCACAATACCACAATACCACATGCAAGGAAAGGCACCTAAGGTGGTCTAAAATAGTAGAGATAGAGGGAATCCCCTCAGATGAGTTTGACCCCTTCGGGTTTCAATGTTTGAACATTGTGTAAGAAAACCAGATCAGGACCAATGACCTCAAGAGAAGTAAGGTAATCCACAACACGACTTCCCTCTCTCTAGGAGTGTTTTACAATGGTGTCATTTTTTATCATGTTACATTCTTTCATGATAATATAGGTGATAGCCCACAGAATTGGGCAGAGATCATACAGAGAATCATGGAGGATTTTAGAGTCTGTTTCCACCTCTGAGATAACAATGACCTGATGTTTTCAAATACAAAATCCTTTCATCATAGCCTTGAATTCAGACTAAAGAGATGATCCATAGCTGAGGAAAGCAGAGTAGGACAAAATCAAAAAACCTTAAGAATCATGGACCACCCCACCTCCTCGCAGGACCCCTCCGCAGCATGATCCATCCATATTAAGCATCAGGCCCCTGGAGGGGGGATTCTAACAGATCAAATCACTATGAGAACTGCTGATGTTTGGATGAGATACTTGATGTTGCATGCTCATCCAACGCAGGGAGGGAGCATCCCACCAATTTCTGTAGAGACAGTCTAGGTTGATAAGGAGACATTTTGTTTTGAAAATAATGGACTGGCAAGAAGATTTAACCCCTTCATGATGATGCTTATTTTTGGCCTGCCAAATAGACCAACATACTGTTTGTAGGATCAACGTTTGATCCACATTCTCTATCCCTCTATCCCGCAAGCCATGAAACCACCTATCTAGGAAAGGAGAGTCTACCCAGTTCTAGGAAAGAAGGTCAGTAAACTCCCCAATGTAGCTCTAAATAGCACCATCCCATTCAGCGTAGAAGAAAAGACAGTCTCCTCATCACTGACAACACAATAGGGGAAACAAGACACAATAGGGATCCCACAACATTTGATATTCTCGTCATTCGGAATGGACTTATTCTTGATTCTCTAGAGTTGAAAGTAGAATTTATAAGGGATTGGTTTGGACCATAAAATATCATTCCAACAATTAACTGAAGTGTCTAGTGGTTGTCATTTTTTTAAGAGCGTCTTATTTTTTTAATTAATTCTAGGAGTATCACCAATGTAGAAAGGTGTGGCATAATAAGGCTCCATGTTAGGATAATCTTAAAATATGAGATATATATTCCCATATTATTCCCTTAGAATGGGTTTTTAGAGGGGTTTTTCACAATATGGGTGGAACAAAATCTACTGTATCAAAATATCATCATGTTTAACTTTCTAAAATTGATATTGATTTGGAGACCATTCATGTTTTTATTTAGGAAAACCCTTTTTCTTTTTATGAAGTGGTGTTTGGTAGAGTTTCATTAAGGTTAACATGTAATATAATATTAATTATTGGGAATCTTTAGTGTCATTGACAGATTTTTGTATCTATACCTTCTATTAAAATCTATAGCTTTGATTAATGCATGAGATCTTTAAATTTAGAATTAAAGATTATTTAATATAGTTAGGAGACCACCATAGGTGAAAGCATTATATTTGAAGGGTTTAATCCTTAATTTGGGGTGAGTTTGGTCTATCTATGTCTTTTGTAGATTTTTTGCCTCTTTTATTGTGTGTGTGCCTCTACCTTTAGAGTGGATAAAATCATTTGGTGGTTTTAGTCTAGACCAACCCCACCCATTAGTAAAATTATGTATCTTTAGATGTTTTTTCTTCATGGTAATTGTATAAGAATAGAATTGTTTATTATTTAGTTGAATTATTGGGATAGTGGGTTTCTTTTTTTCTGGGGATCATGTCCCCTAGAAATAATCTTTTAATGTTTCAGAAGAATCTTATTCCAATTCATGATAAAACTCTACCTTTATTATTTTTGGAGGTATAAATTTATATGATGGAGTGAATTGTGACACATCGAGTGAGGCTACCCAATCCCACAATTTTGGGGTTGATGCTAAAAAACATTTTAAAACACTGTCATTAAAAAATAATGAGGTGATACTATGTTTATTTTACAACACTACCATAAGTTAAACTTTAAATCTCAAAATAACAACATAATACCCTGAATGGATGGTTTAATTACTTTGAGGATAATTTAAATAAAAAAATAATTTTTCAATCATTGGGAACATGTCTCCATAACTGAGTAACTCTATAATCCCTTATAGTGTTCTCATAGGTTATACACATCTTTATAACCTAGAGAATATAAAATAAGAAAATAGTGAGATCAAATGATTAGTTAGGGAAAAATTATATAAATGTACTCAAGTATTAGATTATAAGAATATAATTGAACTTGACCAAGGGAGAAATATCTTATTAAAAATATTATATATCAATAAGATTTGTTCATAAGTCATGATATGAGGACATGTAATGTCAAATAAACAAACATATTCCATGGTAAAAGATTGTGAGGAAATAATGTTGATCTAAGGGGAATAATATTAGGTATATAATAATATGTAATTTTGATGAAATAGATCTTAATAAATAATTAGGTGACAAAACTAAGTATATAAAATCTTGTAAACAAGTCTATCCATATCACATTCACGTAACAAACCTAAAAAAACAACTACCGACATCACGTTCACTCTATAAATTTGCGAAAAAATATTCATGAATCTTGTTCACTAAATTGGTTTTTTGAACAAGGATCCCTGCATCATGTTCACATGACACACATGTGAAAAATGGTTCCCATATTATCAATTTTTTTAAAACTACATCCTAGATTATTTTTACACCAAAAACTTGTGAAAAATTCTTCTCATATCATGTTCACAATAAATTTCCTCATCCCATGTGATATGAAAAATTACATAACAAATTATAGATAAACATAGGACCTTAAAATTCATAATAATAGTACTATATATGTGTTCCATTATAACATTAAAAAAATAATACTTAAAACATAACATAATTAACACATGGGAAAGAGATGGGTGTTATGAAAAAACATTCCATCAACATTCCATAAACTATACAGAGAAATAATATGTAAATTAGAATAAAAAAATATCCCTAGGGTGACATAAGAAACATAAAAGTATATTGAAAGAGATTAAATACCCCCCCCCCTAAGAGGTCATTGGAGAAATAACATTGAAAATCATTAAGAGTCAATACTTCTTTAAATTCATGAAAATCAGTTATTTTTTTAAATTAAATACTATGAGATTGATAATTTTTAAAGATTATACTCTAAAACCAAAAAGGGGTTTCAAGAGAATTTTTTTGTAGAAAAAATATTTTTTCAAAAACATTTAAAAATTATTTCTTAAAAATACAATCCTTTTAGATATATTTTAAAATCATGAGTTTAATTTAAAAGAAAAATTTTACATTTAAAAAATAAAAGAATTTGGTATTTTATTTTTAAAATAACAAAGATTGAAATTCATTTGGAAAACCATTATAAAATCACGGAAATAAATTTCCTTAAATAATAATGTTCATAATATGTTACAAAACCTAAAATAGTTTTTGGTTTATTTTTTCCATACTCAAAAAGAAAATGATACATGATACATTAAAAAGATATTTTTAAAATTACAATGGGATATTTTTTGATAAAAATAATTTTTAAAAGGTTTATTCAATAATAGTGCTTTGATAAATATATAAATGTTTTTATTGTAAATTTGGAGTTGAAGATAATTCATTTGATCATGAAAGGAAAAAAAGTTAATATTATAAAATACTTTTTTGAATACCAACATTATAAAATGGTCTAATAAAAATCAATTTTTTAAAGAGAATAATGGAAAGAATAAGTTCACATGAGATAAAAGATTATTTATTTTCTATATATATAGGATAAAATTGGTAGGAAGGAGAAAATATAGACAATGAAGAGAAACTATAGTTAAATAACATGAAATTTATTCTTAATTGTGATATACTTTTGGAGAAATCATTTCATCAAGGTAAAAGTTTTTTGTTTAATAGTAATGTTAATATATAGTGAATATAGAATAATATGAAATAGAATATTAGAGTAGAATAAATCATGTTTAAAAAAAAATAGATCAATAATAAGTGTTACAACTCAACAAAAGGGTATTGTTTTAAGAAGCACCTTTGAAATAATAGTAATGTAAGAATCAAATTCCCAAAAGAGAGATACAATGAAATGATAATTAAAATATTATGAAATTAAAGGTAATAATTATAATTTATGTTAATAAGGTATTGGATACACAATATAAAATAGAAGATGTTTTGAAATATCAAACATGTCTCATGGAGTTGAAAATATGGATAAATAACACCAACCCACATTCCTAACATCCACTAAAGCACTTGATTATCCTACATAATAAAAAAATTATTAATAAAATATTTAATTATTATATTAATATATATAATCTTTTATAAAATTAATTTATAATTATTCTCTATATGTATTTTAGTTAATTATTATCTATTTTCAATATTGAGTGCGGGTAATTTTGATTGTTTAAATCTAGTTTCATTATAGCAGTGTTGTTAATCATTATTCTCCAAAATATTACAACCACCAAATCATTAATATAATTTTAATTTATTATTTATAATTACTTATAATGTTATAATTTCATTCTCTGGGTATCTTGGTTAGGATCCGTCAAGTTGAAATCGACAATGAGAATGTTTTGATGATTTTTCATGAATGGACGTTGGTATCATAAATAATGAGTTTAATATTAATGATGTAATGTATTTTATTTTACATGTTTTTTTTGGAAATTATATGGGATTATTTTGAGACCAGACGATAAGACAACGTGTGATTCTGAGGCCCAGGGTGCCTACAAAAAATGTTTGAACATTGTTTAAGTTTATTAAAAATAAATCGCGTGGAATGTTTTAGTAACTTATAAAAGGGTGATCGGATTGGAAATATGAGGGCACCATTGTGTTTAGGAAGACAGATTTACTCCATTCATGACTTAACTTTACTCGATGCTGGTCTCCGGTAAGAAAACACAAAAAGGAATAACATGTAATTTAAATAATTAAATTAAATTATTTTTTATAAAATATTAGTAACTCCTAAAAGGTATCTCGAATTCGATGTATGATACCACCATGGAGTTTGTAATAGAGTGTTTTCCTTAGGAGGATCTTAACCTCAACCATCACGGGTTGAGGGTGAATGTTTATTTCTGGACTTTAACATCTTTAAAATATTAAAAAAAAAATTGACATAACGTGGTAACACAATGTTGGTTTTCTTTTTAATTGAGTCTTATTAAGAAATCCAAGTCTATTTTCCTATCCATGGAGTTTTTCTTAGGCAAGAAGGAGGAACCCTTCCATTGGAAAATGATGACAAATGAGAGATCAAGATCACTCATGGATGGATCATAATCAATGAAGAATCATATTATTAGATTGATCTAAACTCTAGGTAGGGGATTTATTTTATTCATGATCCATTTCCCCTTTTTTTCAAAGACAAATATGGACCAACCTGGGAAAAAGTTGATCTGTGGTTCGATCATTCCTATGGAATTGTAGAAAATGTGGGATTAAAATAGATGCATCCCATTGAATATCCTTTTTATCCCCTTTTATATTTCTATTAACATGAATAGACCCATAAAAATTCAAAAAAGTCCAATGTTCATTCTAATGATGTTCTTGTGCTTATCTATCTTCCCTATTCTCGTGTTCTTCACCAACAAACCCCTGTTGTCGTGTTGGCCTTTTCCAAGAGGTTCCAAACATTAACGGACCCCCAAAGCAAGGAAAATATGATCCTGACCCCAATATAGTAATGTAATCAACACATGAGTCACAAGAGTTCTTCATTTTAGAATAATGAAGCACTATAGTGCGACTGACGACCCACATAAAGAGGGGAGTCAGCGGTGGCACACAACTGTGTGAATACCCTGTAGAAGAAGGACGCCTGCTCGACAACAAGCAGCGAAGGACCCTGTAACTCAGTGGCCAAGGGTAGAAAATAGGGTCACTGGCTCGATGGCCGGTGGCAGGCTCGACTGGACACGGCACAAAGCCGTGTCATACGACAAAGGGGATTTGGTCCAAATGGACTACGAAGAGACCCACATCTACCACCACGAGGTGGTTCATGTGGTGTCTGACCATGTTAAACACAACAGTCGATGATGTTTACTAGGAGGGGATACACCACCCACCGTGTCTAGGAAGACCAAACCAGTATGTGTCTGAGTGGACTATGTTGAAGCCAGAAGGCCAGTTCAAAATCTATTTGAGTCACACTCGGCGGTTTGGGGTAGGCGGGACCCAGGTAGGTTGGACCGGGTTAGAATTGACATAGACCTGACCAATTCCTTTTTAATTAAATTCCATAACTCTAAAACTGTGTGTCTGTTTGACAAGACATTTGTGGCATTGGAACTCTTGATATGAGTGGTACTTTTATGATACTGTACGTGAGTTTCCATGGAAGTTGGAGTACGACCTACTGGATCGAGGAGGAGGTTCTCCCGAAATGAGCATGCTAAGGAAGGAATATTGTGGCTGATTGTGACCTAGATGCAACGTGATTACCTAGACTGCATGTCTTACCTATACCATTTTTCTTATAAAGATTTGGTTTCTTACCAATACTAAGTTGGTACTCCCCTTTCCTATAAGGGTGCGGGTCCCCTAGTCATTGAAAACACTCATTGTGTTACCTAACCCCACGTGTTACCAAAACACTTTGTGTTATCAAAAATCCTTGTGTTACCTAACCCCATGATTTACCAACACACTCTGTGTTATCTAAACTCTGTGTGTTATCTACACTCTGTGTGTTACTTATACTCCATGTCTTACCCATGCTCCATGTGTTACTACTTTAGGGTACTGTGGATTCTTAAAAAAATACAGTTTATGTACTGTAGACCTATACTTGGTGTAAGATAACTCTAGTGAATATCTTGTCTATACCTCTAAGAGACTACACTTTTTGTGACTCTTTGGTAGTCTACATGGGGTATTTCATTGTGCTCTTCCTTCTGTAATAATTTGTGTAATTACTTTTAGGTTTGGGGTCCCTACTGAGTATTTTTTTACTCACCCCTACACTGGCTTCAACCGCACATATCGTGTCTTGTGCATATGATCAACATATTTGATGGTGACCTTGGTGGGCTGGAGACAGGGGTGCTTCAGGGTGACCCAACGGACGTGGTACACTTCAATGACATTCATACAACTAATTGTACCCACCATTCGGGTAGGGTTTTCTTAATTTGATATCCATGAGCTATTACTTTACTTTTTATTTGGGCTTGTATTCTAGCCCCTTTTTCTTTCAGTTTTATACCTTACTCTGATTGGGGATTTTGAGGGGTTTGCAACCATGTTTACATAGTGTTTTCAGTTTTAGCTTTTTCATGGAGACAGGTGTGTGCATACAGGAACATAGGAAAATTCCTCCCACATGTGTTATATAGAACTAGTCTATATCACCTTCCCTATGGGAGGTGGGTTTAGGGTAGTCATGGAATGTGACCTAGGGGGATGAGTTGTGATAGAGTGGCATCAGAGGATGGCAAGTTTTACCCCTGTTTTGGGGAAACAATGTTAAGTGCTTCATGTTTGGATTTCAGGACAAGGAACCCAGTGTTGGTGTGGCGGCTGATGTGTCCATACACTCATACCTTGAATTATGATTTCTATATTAGTACATGAATACACTAGTTTCATGATAATTTTATCATTCATGCATCATATATGAATTGAGTGTGTTCTCATGTCCTTCTTGAGTCAGAGGCAGCTCACCAGATATACTATATGGATTGCGGTGCATATTGTTCGGTTTCAGCATGTTTTGACATAGGTAGCGATCCAGGATTCCAGGATGTGACCATGAGGATAGTCTTTCAAGCAATGAGGCATCAATATAGGGACCGTTTCATGACATAGTACATCTCGGTGGTGTACCAGCAATACCACCGATTGGAGAGCAGCAGTTCCTACCAGAGTTATCTATATAGAATTCACATAGGTTCAATGCATTGCACAAGTTCCAGAGATAGTGACCTCCCTAGATACGAGGTGAGACAGATCCTCATGTAGCTGAGGACTAGATGAAGGTGGTGAAATGTGTTTTTTTCTTAGTAAGGAAGCCTCCCGACCATATGTAAGTCCTAGCCGTGAGCCTTCTTTAGGGCTCGGTGGGGTTATTGTGGATCCTACTGACTTAGACACATGAGAAGGTGACAATATCCTGGATCGACTTTGATATCCTCTTTATAAAGGATTCCATTCCAACGATGTTACTCTATTTGTGTATACAATATCTACCACACCTACAGCAGGGTATCCAATCAGTATCAGAGTACACAACGAGATTCATGGATCTTTCTTGCTACTCTACAAAAATGTTGCAAGTCCTATTATTCATCCCCCCCTTGATTTGGGACTCAACTGAGAGTCCAGGGAATCAATGATGTCCATTATCATCCCTACGCATGCTAAGATGCTGGAGTGAGCTCTACTGGTATAGATCATACTTATAGAGCAGGCACCGGCAGTGGGAGCTACCACTGGGTGACAGGTAGAAGAGTCTTTAGTAGATGGTAGCCAAAAAATTACATTGGAACCCAAGAAGGTAAAGCACTCCAGGGGATGATCCCAGTATACAAGATCAGCTATGCGAGCCTGCCAGGGTAGAGTGAGGCAGCTGAAAGACAAACTATGCTACTCGTGTGGTGGTCAGGGGAATATGGGTAGAGATTTCCTGAATCATCGTACAACTAACCAGGAGACTGTCGAGGGACTGCCTCAGTAGCAATAAAGGTTTGAGCATGGTCGTCCGTAGGGTGGCAGACATGGTAGTGGAGTAGGTTGAGCCTCATGCGGTGGGTAGAGGATTGAGGTACTACCACCACTACCCATAGGTGGTTCACCACGGGCTTTAGGATCTGGTGGACAAGGGCAGGCCCATCTTCAGGCGATAAAGTCTTGTGTTCCTAATGCTTCTGAGATGATTAGAGGTAAAAATTTTGTATTATCCACCCTAGCTATAGTTTTTATAGGAATAGGTTCTAGGCACTCTATCCTTTCCACCAACCTTGCTCAGAGCTCAGTGATTCCGGTGGAGCCGTTGGATCAATCCTTACATTTAGAGACTTCTACGGGGGGGATTCGATGACCCTATACTAGTTCTAGCAGTGTGAGATTACTCTTGGGGGTGGGACCTTAGGCTAAGATCTCCTAGTACCAGCATTAAGGCCTTATGACATCATTCTAGGTATGAACTAGATAGCCACAATGTATGCTAAAATTGAGTGTTTTAGGCACAGAGTGCAGTGTGTCCACGGATAGGGTACCATGTATTCCTTTACCGGTGAAATGGAAATTCATACAGAACAGGATGGACGTGCACATAGGAGGGTACAATCGATCACACACCTGTTTTTTGGCATGAACCTCAGTGTAGTGGATGAGATGAGTCCCCAACTTCCTACGGTGGTGGATGGGTATGTGGATGTCTTCCATAATGATGTGCTATAATTACCTCTCTGTAGAGAGGTAAATTGCTGCATTGATCTATACCCGGGGACAACAATGATATCTACACCTTCATATTAGATGTCTCCCTTAGAGATCTGGGAGATGCAGGTATAGTTGGAGGACCTACAGAGAAAGGGCTTCGTGGGGCCCACTATTTCACCATGGGCAGCCCCAGTATTATTTTCCATGAAGGAAGACGAGAGCATGAGGTTATGTATGTACATATAACATATGAATTAAGTGACTGTGAAGGATAAGTACCCACTATAAAGGATTTATGATCTCTTTGATTAGCTAATGGGAGCGATATGGTTCTTGAATATAGACCTCGGATCAGGCTATCATCAACTTTAGGTGCAGGATGATGACATCTTGAAGACGGCTTTCAGATGTCTCTATGGACACTACGAGTACTTAGTGATGCCGTTTGGCATGATGAACACCCCAGTAGTGTTCATGATACCCATGAACATGATCTTATACCCCTACCTAGACTAGTTTCTAGTGGTATTTTTTGATGAAATCTTGGTGTACTCGGTGTCCTTACTGGATCATTTGATACAGTTAAGGATGGTCTTGTCCTTACACCAAGAACAATATATTTACAAGAATATATCGAAGTGTTTTTTCTGGATACAAGAGTGTCCTTCATGGATGGTTGATTACTCTTGTGTGTGTTTTTTTGGAAGCACGAGAATCTCCCAGAGAGCTCTTGGGAGTGGGAGGCTGATATTCATGTTCAGTATCCCCATTTTTTTTGTTTATCCTTTTTTTTTGTCTTTTGGGGATGTAAATCCCTAAGGTAGGGAGAATGTAATGTCTCATGTTTTCCAGGTAAATTTATTGAAAATTATATGGTATTATTTTGAGACTAGGTTCTGAGACAGAGCGTGATTATGAGGCCCATGGTACCCAAAAGAAATGCTTGAAATTTTTTTATGTTTATTAAAAATAGAATGCATGTGTGGTTTTAGTAACATAAAAATGGATGCCAGGATTAGAAATCTGAAAGAACTGTTGGGTTTAGAATGGTGAGTTTACACTAGTCCTGACTAGTCTTTAGTCAGTGCATGCCTCTAGTGAGAAAACCCAAAAAAGACATAATTGTAAAAAAATAATTAAATAAAATTATTTTGTTTTAAAATCCTAATAACATATAAATGGTTACTCAGATAAGAAATCTAATACCACCATTCAGTTTGTAATAGGGTGTTTTCATTAGGTAGAGCTTAACCTCGACCGACATGGGTTGAGGATGAATGTTCATTTCAGCATGTGAATATCTTTAAAATATTTAATAAAAATATTTTAATTAACCAAAGGTGGTAACAATGAATCAGTTTTATTTTTAATTAATACTTTTCAGGAAATCTAGAGTTATCTCCATATCCCTGTATATTTATTGAGGTAAGGAGGAGGAATGCTCCCACTGGACAACAATGATAAACAACTTGTCGATATCACTCATGGACAGATCACCTTTATCAATGAATCCTCTTCTTCCACTGATCTAAACTCCAGTTAGGTGATTTATTTTCTTCATGATTCATTTCCCCATTCTTGTTTCCAACAACGAACGTGGACCAACAAATGAACAGGTTGATCCAAAATTTGATAAAGTTCTACACAACAATAATACTCTCATAGTCAATGTATTGTGCTGGAACAATAAGTACGAAGAGGAAAAATGAGAACTGGAGGTGGAAATAAAGGAAGAGTACCCACACCTATTTATGGATTTGAATGTAAAAGAAGAAAATATGAGGGAGAAATTTCATAAGGGGGGAATAATGTAACGACCAAATGTTTTATCAATGGAAATTCATTTTGTATAATTATTTCATATAATCACATGAAATCACAACACAATGAACTACAAAGTACTATGTGACCTTTAAACATAATATTGTAACTTCTGTGTTTTCAATTTCCAAAATCTGACATTCACGGTTGCGATCGGTAAGATATTTGGAGTCTAATAGAACATACTTAATTTTTGGTGATTAGTAACCCACCCTTATGAATAGTAACCTACCCTTAATAATATTAATATGACCTTTATGAATAGTAAATCATCCAAATGAATAGTAACCTCATACATTAATGTATAATTAAATTATAGGCATCTTATAAGTGATAATATGACCATAGTAAAAGTATTTTTATTTTTGTTAGTAAAAAATAATAAAGTAAAATTAATTACTTAAAATAAAATGATATTCTTTTCACTATAAGGTGTTAATAAATTATTAATTTTATTTCTTCTAGTTTTAATATAATTTTATAAGAGCTTATGTAATTTTTGAAAGCATTATTAAATCAGTTATAGTTCTGAAATATGTATTTTTCAAGTAAATTATGATTTTAATTTAGAATTAAAATAATCAAATTTAAAAAAATTACTTTTGAAAATTGGTGTTCATCCATAGATTTTACAGGTCGAAAAAATGGTTACGTTGATCTTTTTTATATTTTTCAAAATTAATTGAATATTTGATGAATATTAAAATACTATAATTAAAAATAAATGCTAAAACATAAATTTCAACATCATGCTTGAGTCATAGATGGTATAATTGTCCAATGGTTTGAACTAAAATGCACATATTAAATTTTTTTTTCACCAAAATCATTACTATTTCTTGTCTTATGGAAAATAAATTAATTAATTTTTAAAATATTAATAATACCCTCCTCCTCTCTACTATAAAAATCACCCACACTCCCCTCTTCTATTCACTCTTCTCAAGCCTTATTCCTTCCCTAAATTCTACCCAAATATATCCCCAAGATCCTCCCCCACGTCCATCAGCCCTTGGTGTCATCAAAAGACCAAATCCAATCCCCTTAAGAGGCTCTCAAAGGAAATAAAATCAAGAGGAAAATTCTTCTTTCCAATTCTTTTATTGTATTTCTATTTCATTTATTTTCTTTTTTCTTTCCTGACCTCCCTTCATCCACATGGAATGATAACTCTGGTGACATAAAATTACTAGAATTATATTATTCTAATGGGATATTTTATCATAATCTCTCTTTCCCCCTAATTTTATACTTTAAATGAAAACACCACCTGAGATGTGTGGATTTATCACATTCAAGGATAATGGGTTTTATATTTTCATTACCGTCTTCTAGAATAGTCATGAAACCATTTTATTGGGTGAAACAGACAATAATATATGTATTTTATCTTATTTAATGTTCTGTAATCTTTTTAAATTAATGATGTAAAATAATAATACAAAACATGTTAATTGTGAACAAAATTTCCATGTTAATCCAAGCATTTATCATTATTGTTTTATAGAAGGATTCACCATCACTCCAAATAACCAATTGATTTTTACAACCATGCATCCTTATGGATGTTCAATAATAAAATATAACTTCATTTCTGGATAACCACTCTCATGATACATTTGTATCCGAACATGAATATTATGTGAACCGATCATTAAAACCAAGAAAACAAACGGACCCGAACAATGAAATTGAACCTCACAGACAATCCAAAAGGTAAAAAATGTAATTAAAAAGGTTATAATAAATCATTATATGTAAAACAGGTTCTGAAATTATTAATTAATGAACCTAATTTGATTATTAAGGTCATTAATATCAATTGGAGAACATCATCAGACTTATGGTATGTAATTCTCTCTTTCTCACATTTATTCAAGAATCTCCTCTATGTTATACACTTTAACATATAATTCATAATGATAATGTCTGACTTAAAAACTTCCCCATACTTCCCTCATGATGTATAAAATATGATAAATCCCATTATATCTTATTAATCTCTCCTAAGTACACCTGATAGCATGCCGATATTCTGTAAGGGATTCTACCCAAACCGCCCTTATTCCATCAGGTTGCTCTATCTTTATTTTTACCCAAATGAATTAGTCTATTATTTTTATATAAAAATTCTATATACTATTTATATTCTCCAAAATCATGTTTCTTGATCCATACCTTATCCCCTTTTAGGTATATACATTCTTTTAAGTGATTCCCTCATCGATACTTCCCAATATGCAAACTCATTTTAAGGAAACTTCCCAAATTTTTTTCCACTTTCAAGTTCAATCTTTCATTTGTTTTAAGAGAACACTGTTTTTAAAATATACATATTTTTATTATGAAAACATTCTTGTTTAACTTTTGGTTTTATCTAAAAAAAATTCTCTTTTTATTTTTAAATGTTCATTAGTATTTTCCTTAAAACTGCACTAAAATGTTTTAATGGTAAGAATTTCCTAAATACTTTTCTTAAATGTTCTCACTTATATTTTACATAAATATCCATTATATATGCTTAATTTACCTTATTAATTTCCTTGTATGTTTTAATTCCTTTATCTCATGGACACTTTTAGGATACGCCCATTTATTATTCCTTATGACATGAATGTGATACCCATTTATCTCCATAGATTCCCATATGTTTATGTATGATTTATTATGTATGATTTTTTATGTTGAAATAATATTCACAAAAATGTTATGATGGTTTCACCTAGATATCACTCCAATTAAATGGGTAATGATTAGTCTCATGAGACGTAACGTGCAACGGTCTTGGTGGTTATCCTTGACTCGTGCTACCATGTTCAATAATATTGGTGGTTAACCTTGAATTGTTCTCCTCTACGTGAAATGATCCTTGAATCATGATAAATTCATGATTTATGTTTCAAACACATTACAATGAATTCATGTTTATATGATCCCATGTTTATATATTATTATTCTATATTCCATTTTATATCATTATGCCATGATCTCTAACTATTTTGCTATAGTCTTATTCTTATGTTTATTTTCTTACTGGTATTTTTATCCCATCATATTATTCATTTGATCCCTAGGGTACCCTATATAGATTCAAGGGATTAAAATAAGGTAGGATCTATTTATGAAGATTAAATAAAGAAGTGTTTCTTAGTTCCATGTTTTCAGTTTTATGTACCTAGTCTTCCAAGACACTAGACTTTATGATCCTTGTATTGTACTTTGATGTATAATTATTCTTAAAATAATGTAATGTTATTTTTAAAAGTCTAGGGTCTCTATAGTTGGTGTTATAGTATTGTCTAGTTATTTTTATAGATTAGTAATAGAGAACATTAGTAATAAACTTAAGTATGAGACTATGTATAAGAAATCACCCCTCAATTTTAGTAAGTATAGAGTTAGTGGTTTATTAATAAAATACATTCTAATATAGATACAAAGAGGTAGAGGTGGATATGACACAAATTAATCTTGGGGTAAAAACAGAAAACACCGCTTTGATCTAGAATTGAACGGGAACTAGTGCATAACAATGGGCCTTGCTTCACTCTTGATTTGACACTCCCAGGGGATATGCTTTGGTAAATTCATGAGGTTGGTACAAACCATTATTACGGGAATGTAAAACCCCTCATATGAATATAAGTAATGAAATATATCAAGTATAACCAAGATTGAAACATAGGGAATAATATGTTAGGATATACTTATCCTCTATAATTTTATCCTCTTATGTTCAAAGTTTCCTTTTTATGCTTAATAGTGAAGTATTAATCCCATCTAATTGTACATTATTTTTCTTAGCTAAGGTATGTAAATAATAGTACACGTTATAACAATTAATGTGATAGGGAATGTGAAGATTTCCCTAATGATATGCCTGATATGATGGGAATGGGTTCTCAAAACATCATGATTGTACTTTCTCAGTTGGCCCAAGTTATGAGTAATAAATTGAATCATGCGTAACACCCTCCTCCTCCAAGGAATGATAATTTTTCCATTTAATCGTTCTTGAAGAAAAGTTTCCCCATGTTTAGTTGATATTCTGATCCCCTTATCGCGAAATAGTGGATTAACACTTTTGAAAATATATTCCCTATCCTCGAGTGCTCATAAGAAGAGAAAGTTGTACTGGAGGTCTATCTTTTTTATGGGGAAGATGATAAACGATGGATACTAATCAAGAATATGTAGCCCTAGGATGAAATTGATTCCATGGATTGGGGGAATTCAAGAGAACATTTTTCAATAAATATTTTCCCCAAACCCTCCATCTCAATATAGAAAGAGAGTTTCTGAGACTCAAGAAGAAGGAAGATGATTCCATCAGGGCATATGAAGCAATATTTACAAGCCTAGCAAGGTACACCTCTGGATTTTTCATGACCACCGAAATCAAGGTGGGTAACTTCTTTATTGGACTATGGACAAGTCTACAAAAACTGATAGATATTTGAGACTTCGACAACTATGAGGATATTGTCTGTTGTGCCCATAAGGTTGAAATAGATATCAAAGACTCTCAGTGGTATCATGGTCCTAGTGATAAAAAGAGGAAAATGGAATCTAATGTGGGTGGTCCTACAAATAAATTCCATGATAGAAAGAATCTAAATTATCCCATGTGTTAAAATTAGGGGAAGAAGCATCCTGGGAACTATCTAAAGAGAATTCAGAATTTATTCAAATATGGAAAGTTGGGATATATGTATAAAAACTATTGATGGGATATGAATAATATTGATAATTTGGAATAAAAAAGAAGGTTCAGATCAAAAATCAGCCACTACTGCAGTGTTACAACAGCAAGGAGCATTGGCATTATGCGAAAAATTTCCCTAAGTTGGGCATTTTTTGAGGCAATCAACAAAAACCTCCAAGGAAACAAGTTAGGGATTATGCTATTACTACTACTAAGGTGGATCCTGATAATGATGTGGTGATAGGTACGCTAGTTATTAATTCAATAATAGAGAACATACTATTCAATTTTGGTTCTACACATTCATTCCTATATTGCAAGTTTAGTAGAACTATCTGAACACCACTGCAAAATTTGGAGAATGAGATACCTATGAGAACAGTGAATGGGGGAATCATTTCATCCTTGGTTTATAATTCCTCCCTGGTTAACACTTGTGGACTGCACCTCCTAGAAAATCTCATCAAACTTTATATAGTAGAGTTTAGCGATATCTTAGGCACAAATTGGATATCTTTCTTTAAATCCAACATCAACTGTTAGGAAAGGGAGATCACTCTACACACCATGAAGAATCCTACAATTCTTTAGAAGTGTAAGGAGGAAGATAAATCTCCATTTTAATCGTTTTCTCAAGTGTGGATATTTCTTCCTTATAAGAAATAATATTTATCCCAAATTATTGAGACAAAGGATAGAATCATGCTTGAAGACATTCCTAACATGATGGATTACACTAATGTATTTCCCAAAAAGTTTCCTGGTCTTCCTCCTGAGCGAGAGGTTCAGTTCTCAATTGAACTTATTCCTAGATCTCTGCCTATATTAAATACACCTTATAGAATGGCCACTATTGAGCTTGAAGTGCTAAATAAGTAGTTACAGGAGAATATAGAGAAGTGTTTTATATGCCCAAGTGCGTCACCATGGGGGGGACTAGTCGTCCTCATCAAGAAGAAGGATGGATCAATGTGCCTCTGCGTTGATTATAGTGAGCTCAATAAAATCACAATAAAGAAAAAGTATACCCTATCACAGATAGATGAATTTTTTGATCAGTTTTGTGGGGCCATGTATTTTTCTTAGATGGACATTTAGTCATGATATCACTTATTAATGGTTTATGAAGGAATATATTCCCAAGAATTATTTTTAAATGAGGTATGAAAACTATGAGTTCATAGTGACTCCCTTAAGACTCACTAATTCTCTAGAAATTATCATGGACTTAATGAATATAGTATTTAGAGATTAACTTGACAAATTTGTGGTTTTCTATATCGATGATATTCTAATATTCTCTAAGAGCTAGGAGGAACTTGGGTAGCATTTGAATACGGTGTTAAATAATTTATGAAGGTATAATATGTATGAAATGTACAGTAAATGTGAGTTTTGGATGGAGGAGGTATCATTCTTGGGGCATGTTATCACTAGAAATGAGATATCTTTGGACCCTTCCAAGACAAAGGTGATTGAAGAGTGGCCCATGCCAACTTATGTAATGGAGATACACAACATTCTGGGTCTAGATGGGTATTATTGACAATTTTTAAATAAATTTTCATGATTTTTAAACCCAATGACTTAGCTGACACGGAAGGGAGTAATGTTTCTCTGGACTTAGAAATGTGAAAACTATTTTAAGGAGTTGGAAAAGAGACTTATCACTACCCCAGTACTCACACTCCCAAAAAGTGGAGAACTCTTTGTGGTGTACATCGATGCATCAAATAATGTTTTAGTCTATGTGCTAATGAAAAATGAAAACGTGATATCCTACACCACAAGGAAGCTGAAAATCCTTGAGAAAAACTATCCTACACATGATATAGAGTAGGCTGCTATGATCATTTCATTAAAAATCTAGTAGCATTATCTCTATGGGGAGAAGTGTGAGATGTATATTGATCACAATAGTCTAAACTATATATTCACATAAAACCAACTTAAGATCCATGATCGAAGATGGATATCACTCATTAAGAATTATAATTTCTCAATCTACTACCATCCTGGTAAGGCAAACAAGGTGGCATATATTCTAAATAGAAAGGATCCGACATATTTATCAATTATGAGAACAGAAAAGGAAACAATATTCATATATTTGTAGAGTATGGAAATGGGAATCATTAAGGGAGGAAAATCATGAATCCATTTTAAAATGATTGTTGAACCATCCCTCACAGAGAAAATAATTTATGCCCGAAGAAAAGATGTAAAAATTCATAATAGGGTGTAATCTATTAGAATTGTGAAATCATCTAAGTTCAAGATTGACGAGGAAGGAGTTGCAATATTTGGGTCATGATTATTTTTACCATATGATCCAAAGATAATGAATGAGAATTTGAATGATGCACATAGCTCAACCTTATATATTCACCCAGGGAGCACAAAAAATTATCGAGATCTCTGAGAGAACTTTTGGTGGGACAATATGAAGAAAAATATTTCTGAATATATATCAATGTTCTTGGTATGTCAACAAGTGAATGATTAATGAAAAAAGTATAAGGGGATGATGCAACCAATACCCATACCAACATAGATGTAACACCCTAAGATTTTATGAGAAGTATATATTTTTTATGTCTTATGTTATACGCAACACCAAAGGAATATTTCACTACACACAACACTGGCTTGGCTTGCGTTACATGCAAAAACAACCTTCCTTGATATCTTGCATTGTACGCAATACCGAGTTCCACTAAAAAATTATATATTATTATAATATTATAAACTAGCCATTATGAATAGTATAAAGTGAAATTTTAATTTTATAACATTATAATTCATCTTACACATTTTCTAGAATTAGGTATGAAAACAAAATTGATTATTCAGATAAAAGAAGTATTTTTTAATAAATGCAGTTTTACCGCCTTTTGATGGCGCCCCCATTTTAAATCTAATTTTTGACAAGTTTATAAGTTAAATTTTTCAAAATAAAATTCTTGTTTTGAATCAGGATTTAAAATTTACATTGGATAAATTTTTGATACTTTTCTGATAACTTTTAAATTTTGATGAATAGTAAGAATATGGTAAATTTTTCTTAAAAACAACTTTTTTCATCAAGATAATTTATATGGTTAAATGATAAAATTGAATGGATTTAAAGTATAAATAGAATATATTTTTACAATTTATTAAAATTTATGCCATTGCCATTAATTTTACATTGAATTCATAGGTAAAAACATTTCAATCTTTGACAATGTTTTAACTTTTAAAACCTGTTTTCCTAACAACGAGATTAATTTTAAATTAATTACTACAACTTCTATGTTGTGAATTTTGAAAAATGTATTCTGTGTTTGGATTTAGTGGGTCCAAATTATTTTAATAGGTTACTTTTATTTTTTTGACATTATGAGTAGTAACTACGGTAATTTTTATTTACTACAGTTAAAGGTAAATCGGGTAATTAAGGGTAAAAATAAGATTATAAAACTACCCTACCACATATCAAAATCCTATTTAATTAATAAAAGTCGAATCATACCACCTAATAGTCATAATAGATTCGTTTCATGGACTTTGGACCATGAAATTGATATAATTATTATTAAAACCAAAGAAAGTGACAACATGTCACTATCTTTTTTCTTATAAGTGTAATAATTTTAACTTAGTTATAAACTTCATAAAAATGTGTATATAAATAGTCTAAAAAATGATAATAAAATTATCTACATCATGAGAATTTATTTATAATTTTTAGGGATTAAATAATTATCATTAATGATGACACAATCGTGATGTAGAAATTATTTTATTGATCGAAATATCAAATAAATGGTTTTACAAATATTAAAATAAATATTATTTGTACTAATTAATGTTCTCCACAAATTTTATAGATTTATATGACATATTAGTAATCTATTAAATATTTTTATTTGAATATATCCTCTGTGTGGATTATATTTAAATGAAAATAAATGAATAGTGTCAAAATTGACACTATTGTTATTTTATAAAAATAACAAATTATAAAATTGTTTAAAAATCACAAAAATAATTAAAAATTATAAATTGAAATTTATATGATCTAAAATTTTATATAGTATCCAATTATGGAAAATTCATAACACATACGTTATTATTTATAACAATTTAAAACTTAGAATATTATTACCACAAATAAATTAAATAGATTAAATAAGGATAATTTAAGTTGATATGGTTTATAATAAATTCCCAACATGTCTAAATTTTATTGGTTGATGAGATTACAACCTTATCTCATCTAATATTTTAATTGAGTAATTTTTTGAGGTTTCTATGTGGGGTTTGAATTTATTATAAATTAATATTGTTTATGTTTCCAAAGGTGCCCCTCTCCTCCCTTATAAAAGGGAACCCCTCCCTCTCCTCTTAAAAACATTTTGAGCCTTGAATATTGGAAAAATCCTATCCATTTATCTTCTCAATTTCACTAGAAACATACTAGAGGTCCTGGAATTCTTCAAATATAAACTTTAGTGCCCTAAGAGGAGGTTTATAAGAGGCGCATCGAAGAAGAGGTAATATCCTTTACCGATTCATTCAAATTTATTTCTTCTTCTACTTCCTCTTATTTATTTGTTTCATTATAAAGTAATAACATAAGTATAACTCATATAATAATATGTTATTATAAATATGAAATAACCCTATTTCACCTTCTATCCATCCTATGGAAAATGAAATCACCGCACATGCGTACATACGGAATACCTTCTCCACGCCATGGTGTAATATATTTTCCACCACCACCTTACATGGATGGTTATAATGGTGTAAAGAATAGATATATATGATTATTATCCCATGATACTAATTCTGAGATATTCTATCATCCACTCCAATACCATTCAATAATTATTTGAACGATATCGTCGCTCGTGCGTATGTACGGTTTACCGTCTCCACAGTGCGATGTGATTTATTCTACATGATCTTCATTAAACCATGATTATATAAATGAATTTAATGAATAAATATGATATATATTATACTAATACCATTCTGTAAATAATATAACTATAACCTAAAAATATGAATATGAACTTATCTGACAAAACATACGTACGAAAATAAAGCAGTTAATACCCAGACAACGAGTAACAGTGAAATGTTACTAACAAACGGATGAAAATATGATAATAAATGTTATCAAAAAAATAATTATGATTCTTTAATAGATCTGTAACATTATTTAAATCATTATACAGGAGGTTCAGATACATACAAATCATATTAGACCTAAGGGTAATGGAAAATCATGCAATCTCAATTTTTATCCAATATTGATTATACTTTGGTATTTACTGGGGCATATTTATCATCCACAACCATTTTTCCTAAATATGTAATATTATATCTATCCTACTAAAAAATTTTAAATACAATTTTACCTGTTGGTGAAAATTTTAGTAAAATAGATAAAAGGAATCTTTTGTCGTTTTCAGTACGAGATACTTTTTGACTTTTTCATCCAAAGTACGAGAAGAAAGTTTTTTTATCTTATATGGAATGAATGGATTTTTATGATTTCCATGAATATTGCTTTACAAGTTATCAAGTTTACTTTAAATTAACTTATTTTATTTTAAAATGGTATGAAATGTTGACAAAAGGAAAAATGTTTTTGAAGAAGAAATGATATTTTACTTAGGAATAGAGTTCAAGTGTTTTATCAAAATTATTTTCCATCTAAGATAATATAGGGTTCTGTTTCTATACCTATTATTACATTTATTTGATTATGTTATGATGGAATTATTTTTTTGAAGTCCTTTTATCTTATATAGATTATTTTATGATGTCATGATGTTTAAGAATCCCATTTTTATTACATGGGTTATACTATAATGTATGATTTATGATTTTGTAGAACACATAAGAATAGTTTCATTATGAGATGGGTGGGACCTATATCTCCCTCCAATGCATTGGGTAAAGATTTATATCTCATGAGATAGACATGGCTGGAACAACAAGTTAATATGGTTTAATGATACAGGACTAGAACAATGAGTGAACTCGGTTCAGTAATGGACTTTGTCTGCTATGATGGTCTTGGCAATGAGTCTTGAAAATATGAAATGATTTTATATGATTATGTGTGTATGCAAGAATGTTTTATGTTTTAAGTTATGATTATTGGGATTACATTTCACTACTATTATTTATCCCATTTCATGATATTATGATCTCTTTTGCAGGTTAAGATTTTTAAAATGTTTTGTTCTTATGAATATGATATGAATGATATTTCCTTTGTTTACCCTTAATGAGAATTTAAGCTTACCCTTTTGTATGTTTTCTTTTCCCCTGGTCAGTAAGAAGGATATTAAGTGGGATATGCCAAAAGGGACACTAAATATGATGATATAAATGGGAGACAATGTAGATGATTTATGAACAAGTTGTTTATGATTCCCATTTTCTAAAGACACTACACCTATACAGTCTTATCATGGTTTTGTTATATGTTGTAATAAGTATGCTTCAATTCTTATGTAATAACAATGTATGTAAAGTATAGGTCATTATAGTTGGTATTAATGTAAAGGTATAGTTAACCTTTGGAAACTAGGATGTGAACACCTTAGTAAGAACCCTAAAAATATGTCTAAGCATAGAACAAAATCTTAGTGTTTTAGAAATGGCCATGAATAACCTATGATAAGACCTAAAGTGTGATATTTTATTACTGATTATGTGGTTTTATTGTTGTAATTAGTGTTTCTCACACTATGCTTCTTGGTTTTAGTCAATGGCTGGAACCCGAAGGAACCGTGTTAATGTTGAATGCGATGAGAAATGCAATGATTATCCCCCTGAGCAACCAAATGTTATGGGAGCTAGAATTAAAAATCTTGTAGCCATTCTCACACAACTTTCTCAAGCTATGAATCATGTCGGACTTCTAAACGAGCAAAGTAAGGAGAAACATTTTGTTTAATCCTTTATGATTCAGCATCCACCATCATTTAGGGGGTTTTATGATCGATTAGTGGATGAACAATGGATCAGTACCACTAAAAAGATATCATCAGTTCTATAATGTTCTAAACATGAAAAAGTCATCTTAGCAGCATATCGTTTGAAAGGTGAAGCCGATAAATGGTGGAATCTTGTCAATAATACGAGGCAAAGAGACAAAATTGAGTCCATGGAATGGGACAAGTTTAAGAACTTATATTTCAATAAGTACTTCCCCCGTATTATTAGAACAAAGATGGATAAGAAGTTTCTTGAACTAAAGAAAAAGGATGATGAATCTGTTGGTACCTACGAAGAAAATTTCACAAGACTTGCAAGGTACGCTTCAGGGATTATTATCGAACCTTAGAGTAAGATCGATCAATTCTTTAGTGGCATAAAACCAAGTCTTCTAAGGGTGTTAGCCATAAGGGACTTCAATAGAAACGAGGAAATTGTTCGTTGTTCTCTCAAGGTTGAGATGGATATTGGAGTAACCCATTAGTCATATGGGTTTGATAAGTAGAGGAAAATGTAATTTAAAGGAAAATATAAAGATCACACTAAAAAGAAGATGAGTTTTACATTATGCTCAAAGTGTGGAAAGAAACATTGAAGGAGTTGTCTTAAAGGGACAAGTAAATGTTTTAAATGTGAAAAAAAGGTCATCAGGCAATTTCATGTCAAAGTAATGGGAAGAAGATGTATAATAATGTGAACAAAGAAAGGGATACACAGAATGAACCTCCTACACTTCAATGTGTCAAGTGTAAGTAAATAGGTAATTATGCTAATCAATGCCCTAATCCAGGGGTTGTTTATGATGGTCGACACAAACAAACTCTAAAGGCCAAAGACAAAGGAAAGTCACATGAAATTTCTATCGGCAATGTGGAGTATGATAATGAAGTGGTGAAAGGTACAAGTACCAACAAATCTAAAGTAGAAAATGTTTTATTTGATTCTGGATCCACCCCCTCTTTTATTTCTAAAGAATTTTCTAAGGGTGTCTCAGTACTACCTCAACAATTAGATATTGAGTTATATGTGATAACTCTTAATGGAACAAGAGTCACATCAAAAGTTTACAATTATTCTCTAATCAAGGTTTGTGGGAAAGTGCTTCTTGAAAATATTGTAATCCTTACTATAGTGTAATTTGATGTGATTCTCATCATGGATTGGATTTCATTATAAGGAGCACATATTAATTTCCAAATAAGGGAAGTCACATTTCATATTCTTGATCAATCTATGATCATTTATTGAAACAAGGATGAATATAACCTTCCAGTGGAAATTTCATCCATCTTATGGGTCTTGATTCTAATAAATGAAGGTTATTTATCTCAAATGGTTGGAGTGAAACTCACGATTAAGAATATTCCCATTGTATGAGAGTTTGATGATGCCTTTCTAGAAAAATTTCCATGTCTTCTAGAAAATCGTGAAGTTGTGTTTGCAATAGAACCCATACCAGGTGTTATGCCCATTTCAAAGACATCATATAGAATGACCCCAATTGAGTTGCCGGAAATGAAGAGGCAACTCCAAAATAATCTTGATAATGGATTCATACGCCCTAGTGCATCACCTTGGGGATCACCTGTTCTATTTGTTAAGGAGAAAGATGGATCAATGAGAGTATGTATTTATTATCGGGAACTTAACAAATATCACCATCAAGAACAAATATCCTCTCCCACACATTGATGACTTATTTGACCAACTACGCAGAGCTCAATAATTTTCCAAGATTGATCTTCATTCAGGGTATCATCAATTAAGGTCAAAAAGGAGGATATACCAAAGAGGGATTTCCGTACAAGGTATGGACACTATGAATTTATAGTGATGCTTTTTGGTCTTACTAATTCCCCTGCTATCTTCATGGATCTAATGAATATAGTCTTTAGAGACTATCTTGATCAGTTTGTGGTAGTCTTTAAAGATGATATTCTTTTATATTCAGAGAGAAACAAAGAACACGAAGATCTATTTAGAATTGTATTGAAGACCCTGAGAAAGGAGAAAATTAATGCCATATTTACCAAGTGTGAATTTTGGCTTCAAAAAGTTTTATTTTTGGGTCACATAATCTCAAAGGATGGGATATCTATAGATCCAGCAAAAATGGAGGTTATTGGAAGATGGTTGAGACCAAAAATAGTAACTGAAATCAGATGTTTTCTTGGTTTAGCTGGGTATTATCGACGTTTTGTGAAAGATATTTCAATATTATCTAAACCAATCACCAAATTTACTCAGAAAGGAGTTAAGTTTGTTTGGATAGAGGAATGTGAAGAGAATTTCAAAGATCTAAAAATAAGGTTATCCAATGCACTTGTGCTCACACTACCTTGTAGTGGAGAAAGGTTTGTGATATATAGAGATTCATCCATGAAAGGGCTAAGTTCTATTCTCATATAAAATGATATGGTGATAGCTTATGCCTCATAGCCATTGAAAATCTATTAGAAAAATTACCCGACTCATGATTTGGAGTTATCCACTGTAATCTTTGCATTAAAGATTTGGAGGTATTATCTTTATGGTGAAAGGTGTGATATTTATACTTATCATAAAGGTTTAACACGTATTTTTACGCATAAGGATATAGATATTCCCTAAAGAAGATGGTTAGAGATGATTAAGGATTACAACTGCTCCATACATTACCACCCTGGGAAAGCAAACAAGGTGGAAGACTCATTAAGTCGACAAGATCATCCTAGATTATCCCTGATGAGGATAAAAAGATCCAATATTTATGGATTTACAGAGGATGGATCTTAGAATTTTAATGAAAGGGGAGATATCTTATCTTTCTCAAATGAATGTTCAACCATCTATACAAGTGATGATTAAAGAGGTGCCTAAGGAGGATGTTGGGCTACAAAAGAAGGTGAGAAATGTTCCTGAATTCAACCTTGATTGTGATAGGATAATAAGTTTTAGGAACCATGTCTGTATTCCTCCAATACAAGAATTAATGAAGGATCTTCTGGATGAGGCTCATAGTTCTTCATTCTCTATTCATCCTGGAAGTACAAAGATGTCTAGGGACCTAAAAGAGTACTTTTGGTGAGATGGCATGAAAAGAGATATCATCAAATATGTCTCTCGATGCTTGGTTTGTCAGCAAGTTAAAGCTAAGAGACCGAATTCTAAGGGGATGTTACAAACATTACCCATACTAGAATGGAAATAGTAAAACATTACTATGGACTTTGTCATCAGACTTCCGAAAATTTCCAAAGGCAATAATGCTATCTAGGTTATAGTTGATCGTTTTACGAAGTCAGCACACTTCATTGCTATTAGAGAATATTTATCTCTTGATCATATTTCCAAGATATATGTAAAGGAAGTGGTATGATTGAATGGAGTACCACTTTCCATTATATATTATCGGGATCCAAGGTTTACCTCGAAGTTTTGGCGAAGTCTTCAGCATGCTCTATATGCAGAGTTATGTTTTAGCACTGGCTATCATTATTAGAAATAAGGTCAGTCTGAGAGGACAATTGAAACTTTGGAATACATGTTGAGAGGTTATTCTATGGATTTCAAAGGTGGTTGGGATCAACACCAACCTTTGGTGGAATTTTCTTATAATAATAGCTTTCATTCAAGTTTTCAGATCGCTCCTTAGGAAGCTATCTATGGAAAGAATTGCAGAACTCCAACTTGCTGGGATGAAGTTGGGGAAATAAAGATATTAGGACCTGATATTGTTGATGAGATGGCAGAAAAGGTCAGATATATTCAAAAACACATAAGATCAACTCAGAGTCGACAAAAAATTTATGCTGACAACCAAAGAAAACACCTAGAGTTTAATGTGGGTGATAAAGTGTTCTTATAAATATCTCCCTGAAAGAGAGTAATGAGATTTGTAAAGAAGTGCAAGCTAAGCCCCAGGTATATCAGTCCTTTAAAAATACTAAATTGTGTTGGAAAAGTAGCTTACCGATTGGCACTTCCACCAAATCTATCTCATGTTCATGATGTGTTCCATGTATCTCTCCTAAGAAAGTACATACCTGATCCTTCACATGTACAAATCTCAGAAGTTGTACCGCTGGAGCATGATATTTCTTATGAAGAACAACCGATAGAGATTATGGATCATAGAAAAAGAGTTCTATGAAACAAGACCACTCACTTGGTTAATGTTTTATGGAGGAACCGCCAATTAGAAAAAGCTACTTTTGAACTTGAGGATATGATGAGGGAGATATATCCTCATCTGTTTGTTACGAAGTGATGAATTTTGAAGGTAAAATTCATTTTAAGGGGGGTAGAATGTAACAACTTGTGATTTTATGAGAAATATATATATTTTTTATGTCATATGTTATACACAACACTAAATGAATCTTTCACTACACATAACACTGGCTTGTCTTGTGTTACACGCAAGAGCAGCTTTTCTCGATAACATGCGTTGTACGTAATACCGAGTTTCACTAAAAATGATATATTATTATAATATTATGCACAAGACGTTATGAATATTATTAACTGAATTTTAAATTTTATAACATTATAATTCATCTTACACATTTTATATAATGATGTATTGAAACAAAACCATTTTTTCGGATAAAAGAAGTATTTTTTATAAAATGCAGTTTTACTACCTTTTGATAGCACACCCATTTTAAATCTAATTTTTGACAATTTTATAAGTTCAATTTTAAAAAATAAACTTCTTATTTTGAATCAGGATATAAAATTTTACATTGGATAAATTTTTGATACTTTTTTGATAACCTTCTTATTTTGATGAATAGTGAAAATATGCAAAATTTTTCTTAAAAACAACTTTTTTCATCAAGATACTTTATATGGTTAAATGATAAAATTTATTAATTTTAAATTATAAATAGAATATAATTTTACCATTTAATATAATTTATATCATTACCATTAATTTTAGATTGAATTTATAGGTAAAAACATTTCAATCTTGGACAATGTTTTAACTTTTAAAACCCATTTTCTTAACAACGGGATAATTTTTAAATTAATTATTGCAACTTATGTGTTTTGAATTTTTAAAAATGGATTACCTATTTGGATTTAGGGGGTCCAAATTATGTTAACAGGTTAGTTTTATTTTTTTGAAATTATGAATAGGAATTACGGTAATTTTTATTTACTACAGTTAAAGGTAAATCGGTTAATTGGAGGTAAAAATAAGATTATAAAATTACCCTAACACCTTAAAAAATCATATTGGATGAATAAAATTCGACCCATATCACCTAAGGGTTTGAATATATTCGTTTCATGGACTTTATACCATGAAAATGATATAATTATTATTAAAACCAAAAAAAGTGACAACATGTCACTCTCTTATATCTTATAAGTGTAATAATTTTAATTTAGTGATAAACTACATAAAAAATCAAATATAAATAGTCTACAGAAATATAATAAAATTATCCATATCATGAGAAATTATTTATAATTTTTAGGGATTAAATAATAATCATTAATGATGACACAATAGTGATGTAGAAATTATTTTATTGATTAAAATATAAAATAAATGGTATTAAAAATATTAAAATAAATATTATATGAACTAATTAATGTTCTCCACAAATTTTCTAGATTAATATTACATATTAGGAATCTAATAAATATTTTTTATTGAATATATTCTCTGCGTGGATTTTATTTAAATGAAAATAAATGAATAGTGTCAAAATTGACACTATTGTTATTTTATAAAAATAACATATTATAAAATTGTTCAAAAATCACAAAAATATTTAAAAATTATAAATCCAAATTTATATGGTAGAAAATATCATAAATTATACAATTATTGACAATTTATAAGACATAATTAATTATTTATAATAATTTTAAACTTAGAATATTATTACCACAAATAAAATTAAATAGATTAAATAAGGATAAATCAAGTTGATAAAGTTTAAAATAAATTCCCAACTTGTATAAATTTTATTTTTTGATTATATTACAACCCTATACCATCTCATCTTCGAATTGAGTTATTTTTAGAGGTTTTTAAGTGGGGTTTGAATTTATTATAAATTAATATTTTTTATGTTTCCAAAGGTGTCCCTCTCCTCCCTTATAAAATGGAACCTCCACCCTCTTCTATTCACTACATTTTGAGCCTTCATGCTCAGGAAAACCCTGTAAATTTCTCTTATTAACTTCCATATAAACATACTAGAGGTTCTAGTCTTCATTAAAGACCAACTTTTGTGCCTTATGGGGAGGTTTAGAAGAGGCACGTTGAAGAAGATGTAATATTTTTTACCGATTATTTCAAATTTATTTCTTCTTCTACTTCCTCTTATTTATTTGTTTCATTATAAAGTAATAAAATAAGTATCAATAATATACTGATATGTTATTATAAATAATAAACAACCCTATTTCACCTTCTATCCATCCTAAGGAAATCAAAATCATGTGCGTACGTACGTAATACCGTCTCCACGCCGTGGTGTAATCTGTTTTCCACCACCACCTTACATGGATGGGTATTATGGTGTAATGAATAGATATATATGATTATTATAACATGATACTAATTAGGATATATTCTATCATCCACTCCAATACCATTCAATAATTATGGGAATAATATCGTCGCTCATGCGTACGTACGGCTTACCGTCTCCACGGTGCGATGTGATTCGTTCTACATGATCTTAATTAAACCATGATTATATAAATGAATTTAATGAATTTAATGAATAAATATGATATATATTATAATAATAACATTATGTATATTATATAATTATAACCTAAAAATAGGAATATGAACTTATCCGACAAAACATACATATGAAAATAATGCAGTTAATACCAAAACAACAAGTAACAATGAAATGTTACTGACAAATATATAAAAATATGATCATAAATGTTATTAGAAAAATAATTATGATTCTTTAATAGATCTGTAACATTATTTAAATCATTATACAATAGGTTTGGATACATACAAAGCATATCGGACCTAAGGTGAGGGAAAATCTCACAATATCAATTTTTATCCGAGATTGTTTATACTTCGGTATTTACTGGGGCATATTTATCATACACATCCATGTTTCCTAAATATATAATATTATTTCAATCCTCCTAAAAATTTTTGAATCCAAATTTACCTATTGGTGAAAATTTTAGTAAAATATATAAAAGTAATCTTTTTTCATTTTCAATACGAGATACTTTTTGACTTTTCCGGACAAAGTACAAGATGAATGTCTTTTTATCTTATACGACATGAATGGATTTTTATGATTTTCATGAATATTCCATTAAAAGTTTTCAAGTTTATTTTCAATTAAATTTTTTTAGTTTAAAATGGTTTGACATTTTGAGAAAGGAAAAAAAATTTGAAGAAGAAATGATATTTTCCTCAGGAATGGAGTTTAAGTGTTTTATCAAAATTATTTTCCATATAAGATAATATGGTGTTATGTTTCTATACCTATTATTAAATTTATTTGATTATGTTATGATGGAATTATTTTTATGAATTACTTTTATCTTATATGTATTATGTTATGATTGCATTATCTTTAAGAATCCCATTTTTATTACATGGGTTATGCTATGATGTATGATTTATGATTTGGTGGAACACATAAGAATGGTTTCATTATGAGATGGGTGGGACCTATATCTCCCTCTAATGCATTGGGTAAAAATTTATATCTCATGAGATAGACATGTCTAGAACGGCAAGTTAATCTGGTTCAGTGATACTGGACTGGAACGAGGAGTGAACTCGGTTTAGTAATGGACTTTATCCTCAATGATGGTCTTGGGAATGAGTCTTGACTAATATGAAATGATTTTATATGATTATGTGTGTATGAAAAAATGTTTCATGTTTTTAAGTAATAATTATTTGGATTACATTTCAGTACTATGATTTATACCATGTCATGATATTATGATCTCTTTTGTAGGTTTAGATTTTCAAAATGTTATGCTCTTATGAATATGATATGATTGATATTTCCTCTGTTTACCCTTACTTAGCATTTGAGCTCACCCTTTTGTATATTTTCTTTTCCCCATGTCAGGAAGAAGGGTATTAAGTAGGATATGCCATAAGCGACTCTAAATATGATGAAATAAATGAGAGACAATGTAGATGAATTATGAACTAGTTGATTATGTCTCCTAGTTTCTAAAGACACTATACATATACGGTCCTATCATGGTTTTGTTATATGTCATAATAAGTATGCTTCAATTATGATGTAATAACAATGTATATAAAGTATGGGTCATTATAATAGAATCGGGAGAATATCACCACCTACTTTGTCCCTAGACATCCAAGGACATCCAGAGGGAACAATGCTATATGGGTCATTGTGGACCATCTTACAAAGATAGCTCAATTTATCGAAATTCGAGAGGACTACTCAATGGATAAACCTTCAAGGATATATATCAATGAGGTGGTAAGACTTCATGGAGTACCAATATCTATTATATCTGATTGAGATCCTAGATTTACCTTGATGTTCTGGAAAATTCTCTAACATGCTCTAAGCACTGAACTGAACTTCAGTACGGCCTATCATACTCAAACTGATAGCCAATCTGAGTAAACTATTTAGAAACTGAAAGATATGTTGATATCATGTTCTATGGAATTTAAATGAGTATAGGACCAAAATCTTCAATTGGTTGAATTCTCTAACAAAAATAGTTTCTACTCGATCATTCGAATTACATTATATAAATCCCTTTATGGGAAAAGGTGTAGAACACCGGTGGGTTGGGATGAAGTCAGTGAGTGTAAGCTTCTAAGACCTGAAATGGTTGAAAAAATTGTATTGAAGGTGAAAACTATTCAACAACACATCTGGGCAGCCCAATGTTGAAAAAAGAGTTATACAAACAATTTTCGACAAGACCTTGAGTTCAAAGTTGGAGACATGGTATTTCTATACATATCTCCATAGAAGAAGGTCATGAGATTTGGGAAGAAAGGAAATATAAATCCCAGGTACATCAGCCCCTTCTAGATTCATGATCGTTTTGAGGATTTGTACTATACAATTGCACATACACCTACTATGTCCAAAGTACACGATTTATTTCATATATCCCTCTTAAAGAAGGACATACGAGACCCTTCACATTTACTATCTTTGAAGGTGGTACAGTTGGAGAATGATATTTCATACGACGAGCATCCATTGATGATCTTGGATCATAGAGATAAAGTTATACATAACAAGACAACTCACCTAGTCAAAGTACTATGGTGGAACAATAAGTACAAAGAGGCAACATGGGAGCTGGGGGAGGCAATGAATGAAATGTACATGCACATTATTATGGATTAGAATATAAAAGAAGAAATTTCGAGGGTGAAATTTTATAAGGGGGAATAATGTAATGACCCAATGTTTTATCAATGGAAATTTTTTTCTTATAATTTTTTCATATAATCACATGAAATCATAGATAAATGAACTACTAAGTACTATGTGACCTTTAAACATAATACTTTAACTTCTGTGATTTGAATTCCAAAAATCTAACAAACATGGTTGAGATCAGTAAGATGTTTGGAGTCTAATGAAATAAACTTAATTTTTTGGTGAATAGAAAACTACCATTAGGGATTGTAAACTACGCTTATGAATATTAATATGACCCTTGTGAATAGTAAATCTTCCAAAATAATAGTAACCTATCCCATGTATGTATAAATAAAATTTTAGGCATCTTACAAATGATAATATGCCCATAATAAAAGTATTGGTATGTTTTTAAGTCATAAATTTTTAAATAAAATTAATTAATTAATTAAAAAAATGTATTTTACTAAAATATATTCACAAATTATTAATTTTATGTCTTTTAGTTTTAATATAATTTTATAAGACCTTATGTAATTTTTGAAAGCATTATATAATATGTTATTATTTTAAAATTTGTATTTTTTAAGTAAATTATGATTTTAATTAAAAAATAAATTATTCATATATAGAAAATTATTTTTGAAAGATGGAGTTAATTTTGTGATTCTACACATTGAAAAGTATTTAGGGTTAATTTGGGGGAATTTTCTAAAATACATGAATTTTTTTATGAATAGTAAATTATGACAATTCACAATAAATGCTAAAACCTTAATTTCTGCATCATGATTGACTCATAGATGATATAAATCGCCATTGGTTCGAATTAACATGCACATATTTCTGTTTTTGGTGACAAGAATCTTCACTATTTCTGGTCTTATGGTGAAATTATAAACTAATGATTAAAATACTAAAAAAACCCCTCTTGTCATCCACTATAGAAACTGCCCACACTCCCTCTTCACTTCACACTTATAAAGCCTTGTTACTTCCCTAAATTATGCCCAAATATCTTTAAAAACTCCTAAGCCACATCCAAAATTTCTTGGTCTCCTCATAAGACAAAATCATCTCCCCTTAAGAGGCCCTCAAAGGACATAAACTCAATAGGTAAATTCCTCTTTCTCATTCTTTTATTTTCTTTTTTATTACCTAACATACCTTCACCCAAATTGTATGATAACTCTAGTAACATATATTTACTATAATTATATTATTATAATGGGATATTTTATCATAATATCTCCTCCCCCCTCCTTTTATACTATAAATGAAAACATCATCCGAGATGTGCTGATTTATCACATTCAAGGATGACGGGTTTTCAATTTGCATTACCATATTCTAGAGTGGTCGTGAAACCATTTATATTGTTTAACAAGATCATAATATGTGTATTTTATCTTATTTAATGTTCTTTAATCCTTATAAATTAATTACGTAAAATAATAACATAGAACATGTTAATTGTGATCAAAATCACGAAGTTAATCCAAGCATTTATCAATAGTGTTTTATATAATGATTCACCTTCACTAAAAATAAGAAAATGAATTTTAAAACCATGTAAACTTATGTATGTTGAATAATAAAATGTAAATTTAATTCTGGACAACCACTCTAATCATACATTAGTATCCAAACATGAATATAAGTGAACCGATCATTAAAACCAAGGAAACAAATAGACCAAAACAATTAAATTGGACCTCATAACCAATCGAAAAGGCTATGAATTAACTAAAAAGGTTATAGTAAATAATTTACATGTAAAATAGGTTCTTGAATTATTAATTATGGAATATAATTTTATTATTCAGGTCATTAATATCAAGTGTAAAACACTATTATACTTAAAGTAAGGGATCCACTCTTTCTCACATTTATTCAAGAATCTCTTCTATGTTATTCCATTTTACATATAATTAATAATGATAGGGTATGATTTATCACCTTACCCATACTTCAATTATGATGTATTAAAGATGAAAAATACATTTCTATCTCATTAATCCTTCTTAAGTACACTCGATACCATACCGATATTCTGTAAGGAATTGTACCCGAACCACCTTTATTCATTCAGTTTCTCTATCATTCCTTTTTCCCAAATTAAATTGTATATTATTTTTATGCAAAAAATCTAAAAAATTTGTATATTATATAATATCATGTTCCAAGATCCATACATCATTCTATTTTGGATATATATATATTTTTAAGTAATTCTCTCCTCAATACTTCTCAATAAAAAATTCATTTTAAGGGAACTTCCAAAATTTTTAACCAATTTCAATTGCACTATAGAATTTGTTTTAAGACATAATTGTTTTTATAAACACAATATTTTTATTATGAATACATTCTTGTATCACATCTTGTTTTATATAAAATATTATTTCCCTTTTGATTTTAAATTCAATTTAGTATTTTCCTTTAAACCGTACTAAATTTTTTAATGCTAGGAATTTCCTAAATAATATTCTTACATTTTTTCACTTATGATTGACATCACTTACCATTATGTATGCCTATTTTAAATTATTAATGTTCATGTATGTTTTAATTAATTTCTATCATGGAAACTTTTATGATACACCCATTCATTATGCTCTATGGAATTAATATGATACCCATTTCTCTATAGGGGTTACCTTATATTTATGTATGATTATTTATGTGGAAGTCATATTCATGAACATGTTATGATGGGTGCAATCGGATAGATCTCCAATGAATTGGGTAAAGTTTAGTCACATGAGATGTTATGTTCAACGGTCTTGGTGGTTATTCTTGACCTGTGATACCATGTGCAACGTTCTTGGATGTTAACCTTGAGTTGTGATCCTATATGTGAAAATAACCTTGAATCGTGATAAATTCATGATTTATGTTGGTGCCACATTACTAAAAATTCATGTTTATATGATCCCATGTTTATATGTTATGATTATATATACCATTTTATATCATTATGTCATTATATCTAAACATTGTGCTAAAGCCTTATTCTTATGTTTATTCCCTTAATGGGTTGTTTAGCTCATCCCTTTTTTCATGTGATTCTTAGGGTACCGTATGAAGATGTAAGGGATCAAAGGAACTTAGGATCACTTTATGATGATTAAATAAAGAATTTTTTTAATTCCATGTTTTCATTTTTATGTACCTTGTCTTCCATGATAGTATAAATTGTGATCCTCATCTTGTGCTCTGATGTATCATTTTTTATAAAATCATGTAATGTTATGTATAAAAGGATAGGGTTTCTATACGGTGGGTTAGGTCAGGTCGGTCTGATCGGGTCAGACCGGTCCTAGACACCTCCAACCCCTTTTTACATAAATTCCCATAACTCTCAAATCGTGTGTCCATTTGACAAATCATTTACGGAGTTGGGACCCTTACAATGAGGTCATCCTTTTATGATACTCTATGTGAGTTTTGGTGGATGTTGGTGTATGGACTATTGGTTCAAGGAGGAGGTTCTCCCGAAATAGCCATGCTAAGGATATAATCCTATGGTTGGCTATGACCTAGATGATATGTGAGTACCTTGACTGCATCTCTTACCTAGACTTTGTGTATTATCTAATTTTTATTCTTAATAAGACTAAGTTGGTACTCCCATATCCCACTAGGTTGTGGGTCCTCTAGTCTTTTCCGAACTCCATGTGTTACTTACACTCCGTGTGTTACCAACACTCCATGTGTTATCTATACTCTGTGTGTTACCTACACTCAGTGTGTTACCTACCATCCATGTGTTACCAATGCTCCGTGTGTTACTACTTTATGGTACTGTGTATTCTTATAGAAATATTATTCACATACCATAGACCTATACATGGTGCGATATAACTCTAGTGACTCTCTTAAATATACATTTATGAGGATACAATTTTTGTGCCTATTTGGTTTTCTAAATATATACTTATTAGTTCTCTTGTTTGTGGTATACTTTGTGCAATTCCTTCTTGTAATGGGTTCCCTAATGAGTATTGTTTTACTCACCACTACATGGTCTTCTCCCGCACGTCTCGTATCATGTATCGATGATCAGTAACTTTGACGAAGTTTGTGGTGGGCCAGAGATATGATTGCTTCACCTGATGGACATGTTATTCTTCAGCGACATTCATATATCTTACTGTACCCACCCTTCATGTAGGGGTTTTGACAGATGAGATCTAGGAGCATGTAATTTACATTTTAGATGGTCTTGTATTCTGGCCCAATTTTCTTTCAGATTTTACCTTACTCTTAGTGGATTTTCTTAGTGGTTTGCATCCATGATTACATAGTGTTTTCAATTTCAGATTTTTCTTGAATACAGGTGCATGCATATAGGTAAATGGGAAAATGCATCCCACTTTTGGGATATACCTACTCGACGCTAGTCGCCAGCCCCTGACCTATGGGAGGCGAGCTTGGGGTAGTCACGACACGGGCCCCGGGGGATGTGTTGTGACAAATGTTACCATTAGAAAACCAAAATAAAATCATTATTTTTTTATTAATATCATATATTATAAGAAATTAAGTTATCATATTCATCCATGATATTATTTTATATTATTGTCCTAGTATGTGGTTAGAACGACCCAAATATGAACATAGTATAATTAATGGATGATTATGAAGTGATTTAGTTATAATATTATTATTAATGAGGCATAATAATATTTATTTAGGATTCATTAAAGTTATAAATATGAGTTTACGATAATTAGAACAAGATATAGTTGATATGAAACTATTACACTGTAAGAATTGAAGAACCCGTGTGTTTATTGAATTTGAAGTTGTATTTGCTATCAGAAATTTATGAAGATAAAAATTTAATGTGTTTAATTGTGAATTTTTCATATTTTATATTAATTACAAAGACATTTTCTTATTGAATTATGATAATGAACATTTTTTTTATTCATATAAATAAGATGTATTACTTTAAATTATAATAATAATATTCCATGATTAACGAAGATTGATGAGTTTATTTGAGAGAAAATAAAAGGGTGGTGCGTTATAATTTTAAAGTTTAAATTGAATCCTGATATTATGGTTTTTAATTTTGTATTTAGTATGTAATTTAACATTTTATTTGGATTTTATTAAAAAAATTAACTCTAACTATATGTGCACAAGGATATCCAACTCAACTTCATGTGGAAGAAAACTCAACCATGCGGAAGCCATCCAAAGATTTGGAGACTGTGGTGGTAGAAGGGCCATGGGTAGGAAGGAAGGAGTGCATGAATGAGGAATCAATATGAGATTAAATCACATTTCCGGATTCCATCATGGTTCGGTTCCATTAATAGCTTGAAATGGGCCTAGATTCTTGCTTCTGGACACTCAAGGGAGTGTTGTGTCTTATCAATGATCTTGTGGTCGAGATATATTTTGATGTGTGATCAAGTGAAGTCATAACATTATAGAACTATCTAATAAAACTTTTATTTACAGTATTATTCATTTTTATTGAATGGTTTAAACCCCAAAAAATTAACAATTTGGGATTAGTTGCATTGTTTTTGGGTTTTTTGAATGTTTTGATGTTAAAATTGAAAACTGATCAATTATAGAATTTTAACTATTTTCAATCACTTCTCTATTTTGACCAAAACATTTATAATTTTGACCCAAATTCAGAAAATATATTTTTTAGGATTAATATACTTTTGGGATACAGATTTTTCAACTGTAAAATGTGTTGAGTCGAACATCATGGGGCCTAATTAAATCAGTCATTGGGGAAATGTTTTTTGGCTGAAAGATCTGACCCCACAAAATTAAATGACGTATAACTCCAGCTACAAGTTCCAAAGTTAATTTCTTCCAATTTTAGAGGTAATATATCTTAAATTTATGTATACATGTTTAGTTTAAATTAAACATTCACTCATTATGTTATTCTTTGAACGAGTCAAACTACAAGAAGACGAAAGGTCTATTCAGCTAGAAAAAATTATCTATGGTAATTAATTTATATATTTTCCAAAACATGTCAAAAAGATATGAAATTTAGACAGTGTAAATAATATTTCATGTATAAAAACGTTATATAAGTAACCAAAATGTTATTCTACTAGGAATGTGGAGAGAAACGTGACAAATTAAAATTGGTAGAAACATGATAGAAGATTTCCATCCCTTATCTTTATATTTCAATCTCCACAACTTTTTGAGGGTTTGTTGGATTAAGAGATCAATGGGGGAGATGAGATAGAGTGTTTAATGAATATTTTATGTATTCATGTAGTAATAGAGAATATGGGAGATGCTCAAGTGATGTGAGGGTAAGAACCTAGTGGTTGTGGATGTGGACAACTGACATACACTCTCTTTCAAGATGAAATATTCTTGTTTAATTTCTTTTGAATTTCTATTATGATTATATTTTTGAATGAATTCAGTTTTTTTATTTCTAAAATATATTCCTGTCTATTTTTTTGGGATGTTTGTTAAATATATTATGTAAAATAATTCAATCACAATAAATATTTCTTCGGTAAGGCCTTTCTATCGAGCATAGTGATTTCATATAAGTTTGATTTCATGGTGGACTTAAATTAATTTAATCACTTAAATAGGAGGGAAATAATTATATTGAGGTCATGATATGATATCTATACAAACTAGGGTGTTCACATTGGGGCCTTTTGGTGGGAACTGAGAAATTCAATTGGTATATATTTTTAGACAAGGAAGAGGGGAGTGTTTGGGAGGTTTAAGCTTGTCCACAACTACTATTTTGATTCTAATTTCGAGCCCTAATTATTTCTAGTAAATTCCCTATATCACTATTGAGTTCTATTTAATTTTATTTTACATTTATTCTATGTATTATAAATTTTATTCAAATAAATGAGTTTTCCTTCTCTTAAAATTAAACAAAACAAAAGTGATAGTTTGGTAACTCAAATTGCGACCTCCTCAAGACACAATTTAGGTTCTGTTATATTTCATTTCTCTAGAGGATAAATTTCTTGTTTGATGTTTTCGTGGAATGAATCATCACATAAACTGAAACCTTTGCTAGGGATGTTTCTTGAGTTGATTTTGTAGAAATTGTTATGTCATGACCCAGAATTATGACCCAAACTTGTTACCATTGGATGCTAAAATCATTACAACATTTCATTCTAGTTTTAGACCTACTAGAATTCCACTTATAATGAAATTTTTTGAACCTCAAATTAAAATGGATGATAATAGAACTTTGGAATAATTATCTTTATCCTATTATGAAAATCAAGAAAACCCTAAAGAATATCTCTATGCACCTATTGGGTTTGAAATTCAATCTGGTTTCATTGAAAATATTACAAAATATAATGGATTTATAGGTGAATATCTACAGAAAAATACATAATAATTCATTTATTTTTTTTTCAACAAGAAATATCAAGGATTTTATGCAAATAAAATGAAATTGAGGTCATTTAATTTTTATTTATAAAGTGTTTCCAAAGAATTATTTTTCAATTCAGTTCAATTTAGACTTGTGATTGGAATGAATTAAGGAATAATTTCCATGACTATTTTCCCTACATACAATACTTCTTCCATTCCAATAGAGATATCTGGAATTAGGAAAACTAAATTTGTAACATTGTATGATAACCCAGAACAATTCAAAGGACTCTATTTTAGTTTCCCCCACCATCAAATTAGTGACCAACTATTGATTCGATATTTTTATGAAATATTTTGTCTTAATAATAGAATCATGATTACTGATGCTGCATGAGGGGCCTTATTTGAAGAATAAAAAACTGATGCTAAGGAATTAATAGAAAACATGGTCTCAAATTCTAAACAATTTAGAGTAAGAGGTATTCTTCCTTTAAAATATTCCCAATAATTACCCACAACTAGTTCTGAAATAACATAATTATTAATAAAATTTCTGATCATACCACCATAGTGTGGTCAATGATGTTTTCTGATAACCTACCAACACCGTCATAACCTGAAATAAACTATTGAGATGAAATACCATTGTGGAATATGTTATTTTAACGTTAACTTTAGTGAAAAAATTCCACAAATTAAAGATATTTTTTAGAACTGAAATTTTATTTTTCTTCGAAAAGCATTTTAATAAAACAAAAAAGACCCCTCCAAACCAACAAAAATTTCAATCAGCGATGGAAAATAGACTTTAATTAAAGATTTCAATATCCCATGTTACCCAATGATTCTTTCAAGGAAAATCAAGAAATTCTCAACCAAGATTATTCAATAAGAAAGGAAATGAACATTCTGGAAGAAACATTCAGCCTACTCCTCCCACTAAAAAATTAGAGAGTAACCTTGAATAAGAAATATGGAAACAACAAGAATCTATAAAACAAAAAAAATTAAAACAACAATTATATATATTGAATACATTGATGAGTTATATGGGTCAACTTGAATATCATCTTAGTTTCACAAAAAATCAAATGAGTGGAGGTGTACCCTCATAACCCCAATTGAATCCAAGAGAAAAAATGGAAAATGTGAGTGCTATTATTCTTAGGAGTTGAATAATAATTAGTAATCCTAAAACTGTTAAAATAAAACTTGATACTGACACTATTAATGAGAATCACTCCCCTGATAGAAATGATGGAAATATAAAATTTTATATGAATGGGAATAAAAATTTCAGATAATAAATTTTGTTTAAAATAAGAAATAAGAATTGGAAGAGGATGTATGGTCTTTATGTTTATTAATGGATTGCTCAAAATAGCCTAGACACATTCAAACTACCACTAAATTATAATAGGATCAAACCACCAGTGTAGTAATGTTATGAAAAAGAGTTTGATAAGAAGGTTTTTGAAGCTTTTAAGAAAGATCTAGTAAACATAAATTTCCTCGATGCTTTGAAACAAATTCTATTGTATGATATGTTTCTGAAAGATATGTTTACTCAATAAATGAAATTGAAAGGAGTGTAAATTTAAACATAGGGAGTTAGGTTTCATCATTGATTCAACATGATTTTCCTATCAAATGTAAATATCCAGTAAACTTTAATATTCCCTACCCTATTAGGGAATTTGAATTAAAGGATTTCATGCTTGATGTAAGAGCTTCCATCAATGTTATGCCACTTTCTGCTTACTCATATCTTCTAGTTGGAGAGATAAACACTTTATAATTGTCATTAAACATTCCAACCGAAGTACTATAAAGCCTACTGGAGTTATATAGGATGTTCGCATACAGGTGATAGACATAATTTTTTCCAATGGGTTTCTATTTCCTATACATGGGAGATGATTGGTTTGGTACCCATGATCCTCTCATTATAGTAAGACCATTTTTCAAAACCAAAAAAGTAATCATTAATGTTCATAAAGGAACCCTTTCACTAGAATTTAGATTAGATATTGTTCACTTAAATATTTTTCCGTCCATGAAACACCTAGTTGAGATTCATTGATCCCATCATGTAAACATGATTGATTGGTTTTCCACTAATATGTTACTTTATTTTTCCTTTTATGGACACCAAACTATAATTTTAAAATATGTAATTTTTTTTCTAGACATGATCAGAAAGAGATTGAAATTGAATCTAGTAAAGTTTATTGAAATGTTGAAACTATATAGAAGTTTCCATTGATCTTATAATTTAAGAATTTTATTTTCTGAAAACCATTGAAGATACTTTTAGTTTCCCTAGAGTGGATAAATTTTTTTCACATGAAATAAATCATGGGATCATGGATAGTTATCAACACGATGAAATTTATTTAAAATCATAGAATTCACTAAATAATCATAACTGTGAGAATATTTCATTCAAATGTGAAAATACCCCCACCTTATTTATAGCTAAAATCACTTTTGGAGAACCAAAAATATGCATTCCTGGGTTAGAATAAAAAATTATGTGTCATTATTTCAAAATAACTATCATGGGAATAAGATAACCAACTTTTAAGAGTCTAGAAAACACATTATAAATCCATAGGATGAACACTATCTAATTTAACTATAATTACTACCTCAATATGCATCTATAGAATTTATTGGAAGAAAATGAAAAACTAGTAAGAAAACATTAAATGAGATTTACCCAACACTTTCATAGGTTTTCAATAAGTAAGTCACCACCATGATTGTTAATCGAATTATTTTTCCTAAATATAATAGTCATGGTGTGAGTCATGTCTATATTATTTCCAAAAAAGTTTCTTTATAATCGAAATGAATGAATTTGGTGGGATTATCCATAATAGGATTCCAAATAAATGGAGAATGTCCATTTATCAAAGAAAACTAAAATTATTTACAAGGTAAGAACACTCCCCATTTCCATTTCTTGATCAATTCCTTGATATAATATCTAGGAAACCCACTATTGTTTTCATGATGGATTCTCTAGTAATTTCCAATTTCACATTGCACTAGAGGATCAAGAGAAAACAACTTTCATGTTCCCCTTTAGAACCTGTTCTTATAGGCAGATTGTCATGGTTTTTTGTAACACTCCTAGAAATTTTGAAAGGTGTATAATGAGAATTTTCACTGAATTTATAGGAACATTAATGGATGCTTTTAAGTATGAATTCACTGTATATGGATCATAATTTAAAATATGTTTGAAAAGGTCGAATCATGTTCATTAAACTTTCATTGATATTGTCCTTAATTATGAAACATTCCATTTCATGGTGGTTAAGTGTATTTTTATGAGCCATGTTATGAATATAAATGGAATTAATGTTTATCAATCAAAATTTGTGATCATTTCTTCATTTTCGTACCTAAAAGTGATATATGTGAGATCCTTCCTTGGTCATGATGGTTTTTATAAGAGATTCACAAATTATTTAGCAAGTTTTCACTTCTATTTTATAGATTTCTCCAAAAGAACCCCCATTTTTATTTGATGAAATTTGTAAGTAGGACTTTTTGGAATTGAAAAGAAACTCATAACACCTCCCATTGATCAATAACCTGAATGGGACTTGCCTTTGAAATAATGAATAATGCATCTAACTTTTCTCTTGGGGTAGTTTTGAATCAATGTATGGAAAATAATTAATGTTATTTACTATGCCTCTATAACATTAAATCATGACAAATTAAACCACAAAAAAATTGAGAAGGAACTGCTATATGTAATAATTTACTTTGAAAATTTTATATTTTATCTTTTGGACTCCAAGGTGATTATTTTCAGAGACCATTTTCAATCATATTTTTTTATGAAGAAACATGATGAGAAACCAAGATTTTTGAGACGTATCTTCCTGTTATAGGTTTTTACTGTTGGACTAAAGGATATTAAATGAATTTAGAACCCTATTACTAATCATTTGAGTAGGATACCATCATTTTTGGATGAAAACATTCATATGTTTCTACTAATTTAATGAACCTTTCCAAATTCGGAGTTGTGTGCTCTTCAATGTAAAAGATCATGGTCGGATTATCTTATGAATTATGTGAATGTATATGATCTCCCAAAATGGTTTTCAGAGAAATTTTTTTTCTAAAATTGTGCATGTTTTAAAGAATTACATTTGGTATGATAGTTACCTTTGACATGTTGGCAGAGATAAAATTATTAGGAGTTGAATTACAAATACTTAATTTCCAACTATACTATATTGCTGTCACACATTAAACTATAGAGGATATTTTTGACCCAAAATAACAATAATAATAGTGTTTGATTCTTTTTTATATTGGCCCACCATTTCTATAGATTCTTTTGAAGTTTATAGAACCTATAAAAACTTCCAATTTAATGTAACATTACCAAAAGAAATGAGATGCCAAAAAACCTATTTTGTTTTGTGATGTCTTTGATGTATGGGTTATATATTTCATGGTAACTTTCCCAATACTTTTTTATATCATTATATATTTATTTTTGTTGATTGTGTGCCTATGTGGGTAGATGCTATTACCACAAGAGTGATTCCCAAACTATGTCCATGATTATGAAAGGTAATTCATTTTCATGACTTGAATTTCCAATGTTATGGATTAATGATCAAGGTAAAAAAATTAATTTGAAATTGGAATATATTTTTAGGAAATATGGAGTTCATAATTGGGTATCTATGCCATATCTCCCTAGAAAATGGAATTAATGAGTTTTCAGATGGATAAATAAAACATATTTCGGAAAAAACATGGAACCCAAATCAAAAGGATTGGTGTTTGAGACTAGATAATGAAATCTAGGATGATAATAATACAATAAAAACCCCAATTTTCATGTAACCATTATATTATTATATATAAAGGCTAATCACCTACTAAATGACTCAGAGCAAAAATCTTCTTCGGTAGTTAAAATATGAAAAATAAATCAGTTTTCTATCAGAAAAGAGAGAAATATTGGTTTGTTGGAGCTGGAGGAGATCAGATATAATTCATATGCAATAACTAGTTTATTCAAGTAATGAAAAAAAATAATTTCATTATCGTATTATTATTATTAAAAAAATTATGAAAGAAGAAAAAGTGTTGCTTTTTTATTCTAGATTAAAGCTCTTCCCAGGTAAATTTCATTCCAAATGTTATGAGCCTTTCATTGTCACTCATGTTTTTCTATTTAGTGCGATCTAGTTAAATTACATATAAAATGGAAAACATGAATGTTCAATGGGAATAGGTTAAAGCTATTTAGAGAGATTTTTATAGATCCTATAGGGGATAAGATCCATCTTAATGACGATGAATACTATTGAAGCCATGTTATTTCTTTTCTTCTCAATTATTTTTTCTATGTATTGAATTTATAAAATTTAATTATCCAATATAAATATGTTACATAGTGAATATATTACAAAAATTATTGTGTTGGTAGGAATATGTTGGGTAGATTAGGTTTTTTTTGGTTTACTTTCTTTTTTTCCAAATTTTCTTTAAATTTTTAGTGTGTTTATTTTATTTTCCTTTCTTTTTTTTCAAATTTTGTGTGTTTTTAAAACTAGTTATCTTAAATTATTATCATTTTCATTTTTAAATACCATTTCAATGAGTGAATTAAGATATTACTTGAAACCAAACATAAATGAATGACAAAAATGATTTTTTTTCATATATATGATTTTAAAAATTTTAGGAAAACAACTCTTATTTTAGAATATCATGCCACATCTCACCATATTTATCTTTGAAATTACATTCCTACGAGAATTTAAAAACTTTTTTAATATCTTCTTCACATTCACCTATTTTTTTGAGAGAACTAATCTGTGCGTGTTTGAACCATAACATGATCTATTTTTGTCAAAACATGAGTGATTATGTGCTTGTGATTTAAATTATTTAGGTATTTCTTATCGTTTGAATCCCATTTTCTAATGAATCTTTTTTTTAAACTTTCCACCCTTGAAAATTTGGTCATTTTTATCTCTTATTATCCTTGTATATCCTGTTAGGATAGCCCCATTACAATCCAATTTTTCCTTTCAAACCCACTCTAGAAGTGAAAATTAATGATGCAGCTAACTTAAATGTGCGGTGAATCTGACTTGTAGTGTGCTGTGTAATTTGGTGATGATTTCACTGAATAATAAAACATTGAATTGATTTGTTTTATGCTAAAAATAGGTTTTTGTAATGATATTTGTCCATATCTGAAGCTCTCAAAGTAATATACCTGTGCATATCTATACCTCTCAAAGGATGAAAGTCACGCCTATTTGGATCTTTCCAAAGAAAAATAGATAAGAGATTTTTCATTTGTTTCTACTAAAATATTGATGGAATGAGTTAGAGAAATATTATTAATGATTATCCGGGATGATTTTCATCCAGGGGGAGTAAGGAGGAGACTATGCATGTGTGAAAATTTGAATCATGCATTTTTGCTTAGAAGATCCAAACATTCCTTATTCATCCTCAAAATAACTGAAATTAAATATATTCCAACCTAAATACATAGATTAACAGTTAAAATTCTTCATAATAATCACATGTTCTTATAGATGTAGAAATTTATCAAGCCTATAGTGATTCTTTCATGAGTTTGGTTGATAAAATCCTTGTTGAAAATCCATTTTTTCTTGAGAGAAAATTTAGGCAAGGTAAGTGTTTTATCTGAATGAGAGGAGAAAATAAGTGGAAATCGATTGAAAGATATGAATATAGAACATGAAATATTGTTTTCTATGAGGCATGACATCTTTTTTTTTTGTGATAAATTGGTGAACCATATTGGCTTGTGTTTTGAATTTTCCTAGATTTTATTTTGATGCTCACTTTTCAGGTGTCTAAGTGATAAGTGTGGGGGAATTTATAAAGCTAATATTACAACTATTTTTAATTATTAATTAAATGGTTTAAACCCCACGAATTCAGCAATTTCAGCTACATTTCATTGTTTTTTAAATTTTGGGATGTTTTGATGTTAAAATTGAAAATTTCTCAACTATGGAATTATAATTTCTTTCAACCACATCTATATATTGAATGTACATTTAAAAATAGTTATTTAAATTGATTAATTATTATTTCATGACTTTATATGTTTGTGGGATATGACTTTTTCAACCATTTCATGTGTTTACTCGAACATCATGAGACCCAAATAAATCAATTAATGGGGAAATGTTTTTTAGACAACGGAATTGACCTCACATTATTAAATGAGGTATAACTATAGATAAAGGTATATGAATAAATTTATTCCAACTATATTGTAATGAAGAGACAAAATAATTCTTTAGTGTCATGGTTAAAGGAAATATTCTCTAATTAAGTCATTATTTTTATGTGTTAAACTATCGGAAGATGAAAGGTCTCTTTAGACAGAAAAATTTATCTTCAGTAATTAATTCATATATTTTTCAAAAAATTTAAAAATGATTTTAAATTTGTAGGATTTAAATAGGATATAATTTAAATCAACTCTATATAATAAACAAAAGAGATATTTGTTTTGGAATGTGGAGAAAAATGATAATGAATCATATGTATAGATATTGTACAGAATATTTCCACCCCCACACCTATTTGTATTTTATCTTCTCATATTTTCAAGGGATTGATGGATTGAGTGAAAAAGGGGATAGTTGGGATAGAGTGTTTGGTGGAGATTATGTTCATTTTTACTATAATGGAGAATATGGGGTCTGGTCAAGTGATAATAAGATAAGCACCAAATGGTTGTGGATGGAGAAAATCATAAAAAACCCTCTTCCAAGTTGTTATCTTATTATGTATTATCCTTTTAATTTATATTGAACTAATATTTTTGAATATATTTAGTTGTTTTATTTCTTGAATATATTTTCAACTAATGTTTTTGGATGGTTTTTAAATCAATGAATTAAAAAAATGAACTCACTATTTAGATTTCTTCATTGATGTCTATCCATTCAGCATTATGATTTCAATTAGGTTTGATTCCCTAGAGGCATTTAAGTAATCTAGTTAATTATATATGAATAAAAACCATCATATTGAGTTATTGATATTATAACAATGAAAACTAGGGTGTTCACCAAGGGTTCTGTGGGTAAGCATTGATAAATTCAACTAATAATTTTTTAAACAAGGAAGAGGGTATTATCTCAGAGGTTTAAGATTTTCCACAACTAATGTTTTTATACTAATTTAAAACCACTTTTATTTAATATCAATTTATTATAAAACTTTTGAGTTTTAATGAAATTTAGTGAATATTTATTTTTTGTATTATAAATTTTAATAAAATCCCAAAATTTATCTTTTTGTATAAAAAACAGAACAAAAGTGACATTTTTGAAACTCAAATTTCAACCTCCTCAAGAGAAAATCCAGGGACTACTACATTTAATTTATATAAGGGATAAATAAATTGATTTATGTTTTCACAAAAAACTCTAACATCACTAACTTCAAAAGTTACGTATACAATAATAACCATTTGATCTGTTGTATTTGGGCCATACAATCAAGGCCAATATTGACTTCATCCTTCGACATATATTGAGGGCTCCTATATAATGGATATTTTTATACCATGATTTCCATGAAGTTGATTCAATGATATAATGAGATACTTCATGTTGCGAGTTATGTTTTTTATAAAGGAGACAATGGTTCATTGAATGCATGTATGTGAAGTGTGTGAGTTAAGTTGACAGAGAGTCGAACATATCACGTAGTTATCTATGAAGATTACATGAGGTTGTAGATTCAATGGATCATAATTTATGATTTTATGTTAATTCAGTGTGACTACTCTATGAAATGACTCAATGATATCATTTATAGTTTTATTTATTGATAGGGATGAGAGATCTTAGAGAATACCAAAATAGAGAAATGAAAATCCTCTAATTTCAAGTATATAACCTCATGATGATTTATATGATCCACATAATTGTTTTAAAAACCTAAAATTTTATTAATGAAATTCCCTTTGTAATGAATTAATTTCATATTACGTAATTCAGTTATCGAAAACACATGCACTACTATGGTTATTTTGGACATTATAAAATATACCCTCTCGGGTTTACAATACTGTAAATAATAATAACCATTGGAAATATATTTTTTATATAGTTACCACTAAGATTGTTATATATTAAGGGTTATGATAAAGTCTAATTATCAAACATAGAAGAAGAGATGTCCATGAACAATAAGATTGTACCCTATGAAGCCCATTTGTTGGATCTTCTCAGGGAGATGACATATCTAGAATTTTCCCTCGACCCAACACAAGTGGATATTCAAAAAAAGATGCTCAAACAAATAATTTATGGGAGAAGTTTGAGCTTATAAAAATCATGACCCAAAACATGTTCTCTAAACCACCCTAAGAAAGCACCACCATCACACACTTTACCCTTAGGGCGTATGTTGGTGTAATAATGGGGTTATGTTTCTAGACCCCAGTACATTGGTGTAATAAGGGGTTATGTTTCTAAACCCTAGTAGAAAGAATTTATATAATTTATATTTAATAAAATTATGATTATATATATCCCTTTACAATTACATCATTAATTATTACATAATCCATTTGAAAAAAATATATTTTGATACAAATTAATTAAAATTAATTTTTTTGGAAAAATATAATTTCAATTAAGACAATCATTTGATAAATTAAATATTTTTGAACTGAAATTTATTATAATAAAATTTTATTATAATATAAAATTTATTTAAATATAAATTATAATATAATTTAATGAAGTAAAATGATATTTTCATAAGGGTAAGAATGTTTCCAGTGTTGTAAAAACTGATATTTTATAGTAAATAGTAATTTTTTATTTAAAAGTGAGATTTATATTATTTATAAAATTATTTTGTTAAAAGAAATTTTATTTTTTAAATCATCACATCAAAATTATCTAATGTTGATTTTTTTTCATAATTCTATGATACATTAGAATTTTTGGGTAAAAATTAAATATGATATAAATGTACGGTATGTAATATGACATCATAAAAGTCAAAAAGTGATGTAATAAACAATATAAAAAGTGTATATAATAAAATATTTATTTCCCCATAGAATAAATCATATATGAAGTTATTTTATTTATTTTATAAATCTATATTGAATCCTCTAAAACCAATATTATTTTTTATGGTTCTAATATTAATTCTTTGTTAACATGGATGAATTCAAAATCACATATGGTATTATTTTAATATTTTTAGATTATGGGCATAAAAATTATTAAAAAAAACTTCTATTTTATAAAATACATTAAAAAAATCTTGATAATGTTTTTGTTTCAAATATTTAAATACATAGACTCTAAACCCTATGTTTTGAAAGTAATAAATAATTCCACTTTTTCTTAAAATAAACACCCAACCTCCCCCCAATCTTCACAAAAAAATATTTTATCCTGAATTTACTCTCCCTATTACTCTATAAATCCCTCCCACGGTGTACCCAATATCTTATTAAGTTCATCCTATGCTTTTATATGCACCCTTTAAAGGTTATAAATTCTCTTCCTAGTACTCTTTATTATATCACTTTATTTGTATTATGATTTTGGGCTTCTAATTTTTATTTTTAGAATATGTTCATAAAAATCCATTTATTGTCTTTCAGATTCACAAGTACTGAGAGACAAACTTTTAATCTCATTTACCCCTTCTATGCACCTTTATGTACCCCTTTTATGCATCAATACTCTTCATGTTATTTTCCATGGAAACAATTTATGTTATGTATACCCAATCCCCATATCCACTCAATGGTACTCAACTATATAATCCTATACTTTATTTATTTGGAAATACCATTTATATAACCCCCACTCCTTAATAATGGCATTAAAATAGATTAAAGATATTCTTATGTTTCATAATATACGTGGCATAAAACTTCTTGTACATGATATGAATATGATGGGTGGGACCAAAATTATATATCCCTCCAATGCAATGGGTAATTTTTTCATATCACGAGATATCATGTATGTTGTTTGATAGGTTATCCTATTCACTGTATATTATGATGTCTCAATGGTTATAATTGACTTATCCTTTTGACTTCATGTTTTATGTTATTGAATGTTAATATGTTTCCTAGATTGTTTAATCCTATAACATGATTTCATGTTAATGTTTACAATTCTAACTCGTTTATATCACCTTAATATGCCTCTTTACTTAATGGATTACTTTCAATGTGCTATTTTTTTATAATTCCCTTATAGGGATTTATAAATCACCCCATTGTTGTGTGAAACCCAAGGTTATCCCATACAATATTAGAATATCAATTGATTTTTATGGAATGTCATGGACTATTGAATAATATATTTATATCCTTGGTTCATGTGAATGCAGTATGTATCTAATTTCCAAAAGACACCAGGTCACTCAATCTTTCCGGATTGTATTATTGTATCTTTATGGAAGGAATAATGAAATGAGGTAATAAAATATATGGGTAGTCATAGTTGGTATCATAAGATTAGTATAGTTATTCTTGGAATTCACGACTATAATACCATAGTGAAAGAATTTGAAATAAGAGTAAAAATAAAAAATAATCCCCAAATTTTGGAAAAGTATAGATTAAGTGGTTTCTATGATATTAAATCCATATCTGGATACTTGAAGTATATGTGACTGTAGTATAGTTTTACCTAGGGGTAATATCCCAAAAAGAGATTCATTGGATGTTAACTCTATCATCACCTGGTACATGATAAATAAGTCTTACTACAACCCTAGTTTGACACTATAGGGAAATATTCATTAATTACTTAAAAATACAATTATGAACCATTATGAAGGTAAAAAATGCCTATTAAATTTTATATTAGGAAATAGGACATGTATAATATAGATTGAAACCTAGAAATACATTGGTTAATGAATTAATATCATTTATGGGTTATCCCTTCAATGTTCAAAATTTTCCATTTTATGTGTGTAATAGTTTTAAATTCACAAACATAATTTTCCATTTATTTTAGTCAAAGGATAGAAATGGGTGGAACTAACTAAAAAACAAAGGTGATGTGTCGTGGGATGACTAATAAAATGATATTCCCAACCTAATGGGTGTATGAGTTAAAATATTCATCATAATTCTCACACAATTAAATTACTTTTTGAATTGAAAAATGAATCAGGGGAAAACCTACACCCCCTAAGAAAGTGAAAGTTAAAAATGAGACATTTATATGACAAAGAACCATAAATTTGAGAGAATATTCTAATCCATTAATCATATAATAATATATAAACTCCATGGAAAACATCATCTCTATCCTTCAATGATTTAAGGAAGATAAGGTCATGATACAAATTATCATATAGAGGGTGAAGCTGATTAATGGTTTATATTGATAAAAAATATGAAGGTTGAGGTTGAGATCAATGATATGGGGTGGAAAAAATTATAGAAATAATTTTTTGATAAATATTTTCCTCACACTCTCAATATTAAAATATAGAGGTATTTGATTAGCCTCATGAAAAAGCATGATGAAATATTGAGTAATACAAGGTGAAATTCACATGACTTGCATGATATGCCTCTTAATTATGTGTTTACCTGGAAAGTAAAGTTGAATCCATATTTAGTGGGATTAAAATTAATCTATGAAATTATGTGTAAATTTGATACTTTGGAATCTATGAAGAAATTTTCTTGTGTACCCTAAAATTTGAAATAAAGATAACAAAAATATCAAGGGTATCACAGGTTTAGATATAGGAATTTTTGAAAAGAATTTAATTCTCTGGGAGTGATCCAGAAATATCATTTTGGAAATAAATTCCAATATACCTATTTTCAAAAATGTTTAAAGAAGAAATTCAGAAATTTCTTAGATGGGATATGTAATTACTTCAGGTGTGGGAAAAAAGGGCACCTAGTTATCAAATGTTTATATGAGAGACTCACCAACAAAATTTAAGAAATAATAATCCAATCAACAATCATCATATTTTTCATTGTTTCAATAATAAATAATAAGGAAACTATGATAATAAATTTACTAAGGCAATGGTTTTTGATGATAATTGATGAAAAAAACCTATAAAACATAGATAGAAATGGTAAGATTATGAAATAAAAAATTTAGAGGTAGATCTTGAAAACTATTTGGTGATAAATATGATAGTTATTCATTCATTGATTGTGAATTTACAATTTAAATCTGGATCTACATCATATCACACAATATTAGTAAAACTATTTGAACATCATCTCAAAAGATGGAAGTGGTTCTATTACTAAAAATAGAAAATGAGGAAATTATTTCATTCAAATTGTATGAATTCTACCATATCTATATTTCTAGGATTAAAATCACATAAAACCATGTAATACTGTATTTATTAAGATTCAATGTTATTATTGTTATGTATTGGATTTTCTGATATAGAGACAATATTTTTTTAGAGAAGTAAATCACCCTCTGTATCACAAATCACCCTTTGATTCAATACAAGTGAGAAGAGGAGTAATAATCTATTATGGAATAATAATCTCTAGAGTAGATATTATTTGATTATGAAAAGTATATCTAGATCAAATTTCTGAGACAAAAGAAAAGATCAACCTTGATGACATTCCTATTTTGAAGCAATTTTTTAACATGTTTCCAAAATAATTTATTAGCCTCCCTTGAAACAAAATGTCTATTCAAAGAAGGTATAGATCATTAGTTTTTAATTTTTAATTCATTAATTGGAAAAATATTGAATCCAAATCAATACATGTAATTCACAAGTGTGTTCGGGTTTTTTTGGAGCCTAAAGCCTTGGAATGGGAAGAATGAATTGGCCCACATAATTGGTCTCCAAACGTGTGGCCTAGGGCGCACAATAGTGAGACAAGTTGCAGGTTTGGTATATAAACATTTTTCATTTATTTCACATGGTTAATCATTCTATGCACCTAACCACGTGATTAAACCCTTAGTAGTAGTGAAATGATAATGGGTTAAATATGTTTTCTCCAAACCATGCAGGAAAACTCTACGCCTATGTATTTTGGGGTGAAATAAACAAAATACCTCTCACTTAACTTAAAAACTTATTTTCCTTTTCCATTTCATCCTCTAGTGGACTGGAACCCCTATCATTCTCCTTTGATCTCAAGAACTCCTCCAAGTTAGGAATTTAACTATGTTTACCATCCAATATTTGTTTTCTTATCTTCTAGAAGAATTGGATCCATATTTTTAAGCTCCCCTAGTCCCTTCCATTCTATTTTAGTTTTCCCTTGAAAAGATCTTGCTTTTTAGGTGAAGGATCATTTTCCCAATTTTTAGGGAATTGAAAGATTTATCCTTTATCTAAATATTGATTCAAATTTGAGGTGGATATCGAGTGAGGAATCATCTACGGATTTGACGAAGGTGGTCATGTCATTTTCCGTTTGAGTTTTTATTCCATGTAGCTATTATATTGTGCTACAATCCATATTTTTTAAAGAATCTCATTTTAATTTATTTATTCATATCAAATTGATAATAATACACTTTTATAGACCTATTTAATCTTTATTGTTAGCTCAGAGGTTGTAAAATCTTTATCTGGTAACCCATTGTGTTTACTAATTAGAATTAACCATTATGGACGATGGGAAAATTTTCCCAGAAGAATTAATTATCTTTTAACATATCCTTTAAATGAAATTTCCCTTGAGAGTTAGATATTATATTAAACCCGAAGATCCTCTTAGGTGTTTTTACAACTTATAGTTGTAATTTTCCATTTAGGAAATGTCCTTGTTTGACTATGGCTCTATGAAATTCCTAATGAGTTTTATACCTTTAATTTCCATGGAATAATTAATTAAATGGAAATTAAATGGCATGTGTTAAATGGTAATGTTTTTTCATGTTGGATTACCCTTACTTAATGAATTAATTGACTAAAATGGAATATATTATGTACATTAATTTGATTTTCCACTGATAAAATCAATGGTTTAAATGGCATGTTTAGATGGTAACAAGCCCAAACCCATTATTTATTCCTTATCAAATGTTTATATGTACAAATATTATTATTCTTTTCTATTATATATATATATGGGATTTATAAAAGAGATGTATGGGAAGAAATTAACCATGAAAACTTAAATTATAATATGAATTTATATAGGCTGTGATATGATGGAAAGGGAACTTTGGAGCATGATGGTATCACGCTTCCTTACATCGGATGGATGTAATATATTTAAATATAATATTTATATATAATAATATTAATATATATACAATGTGACTATTAAAACTCTATTCCTTCCTAGAGATGAAGTAGGTAGACCAACCAGGTGTCCTTTAGAATCCTGATAAGGAAATATATTTATTTATTCTATAATGTTAATTAATATTTCATGCATACGTTTTAGTTATGAGCATTACCTGTATTACACGTAGATACTGTTGGTGGTGGACTGCTGAGATTTTTATCTCACATCCTATTGGGGATACCTTTGGTACATTAAAAGATCATCTATTTATAGGTACTGATAAGGGAAAAACCCTAATTCTCATTGTTGATATGCTTAACCATAGTTGGATATTAAGAGTAGAGGATCATGCATAGGATTGAGATGCTAGAAAATATTTTTTTTACAATATTTAGTTTTTATAGAATTATTTTATCTTTCTAACCAGATTTCCTCTTTTTATTAACAGCATGCCACACATCCATATATTGAAAATTCCATTAGTGATTTTGATATATTATTCAATATTATTTCTTATATTCTCCTATTAATATTTTATATTTATACTTGTATCCACTGTGCGACATTGATAAGAGGGTATAACCTCCCCACCGTAGCACCTTTACAACATCGATGCTAGTTTGCATCCTCCATCATACGGGGAGGCACAGTTGAGGCCATATAACCCACTATCTTTGGTTACAGTTTCAGTGGATCTTAGGTTGGGTCTTTACAAAGTGGGATAAGAGGAGTTACATTCTTGATTTACTATTTGGAAAAAATATTCTGGAGATCGGGGAATACTTGGAACTAGGTCATAAGCCTTGAATGGGAATCACAAACCCATGTTCGAAGTAATGGTCATGTTGCCTAAATTATAATTATTGTTCTATTTTCTCCTATTAATTTTGATATCATTTCACCATTGGTTGATGAAAATGATATGTTATGATTATTATTATTGTTTTTATTATGGATTTGTTTCATTTTTTATATGATGATATGAGGGAAAAGAGAATTTTTACATGCATCATTATTCAGATCGCAAGGACTAATATGGCATGAATTTTTTGATGCCACTTCTATTTTTAGAGTGCATTTTACAATTTCATATTATTAGTGCAATGTTTATATTGAATTAGGCTGAAACTTCTTTTAAGGATTGGAAAACATAATTGATACTCAATGTGATTTCTTTAATATAACAGTTTTTGTTGGATATGTTAAACTAGAATCCTTAAGTATTCAATTATGGCTCATTGAGAGATGGACCATTGGTCACATGGGATGGAATGTGTTATAGTATGAGCTGAATGAATATCATATTTTGGTTCCTAAAGAGTATTGTCCCATATGGATCAGTAAATGGAAATTACACTCATTTAAGCATTTTTGATGTGATTTAAATTTTTGAACAAGAAAAAATTCAATTGATTATGAATTATAAATTAAAAAATATATATATTATATATATCTTTCACATATAATTAGACTTGACAAATTCCTTAGTAGTGGGTAGTGGGTTTCTTTTATGTTCTTATGTCTTGTTATGGTCTATTCTACCATCTAGACCTAGCTTTTGAAGTACGAAGAGAGGTGTGGTTGTTTCTATTGGACGACTTTACACTTATAATCATTTCTTAAATTCAATATTCACAATTTCATGAATATATTTTGAGGAATTAATTTGGTATTTTAGTTTCATTCCACTATGACGTTCTCATATCGTATGTCATGGAGGTGAGGATGACGTTGATACTAAGGTTGTGGTCCCTGAGCCACTAGTGATTCCTGCTATAGGGCCACCTGTGGCTCCTCTTCCTATTCCTGATATAGGAAGTGAAATTCATATTTGAGAGTCTTTTATATATATAATTCATAATGTGCAAGGTTTTTTCCAACCTTCTTGAGTATGGTAGAGTTGACTTGTTAGTTTTAGATACAACATCCTCCCACCATTTCAAGGGATGGAGGACCTCATTTTATGGAGAACTGGCTTGAAACAAACCTTTCTACATTAGAGAATATATTGAAAAATCAAGAGTGGAGGGTCAAAATATCTATGTATATGATGTGATATTCATCTAAGAGGTGGTAGTACATAATCACCTAGTAATATCGGCCTCTTGATATGGTATCATCTAAATTTTAGGCCAAATTCTACAACTACTTTTTTCCTTAGGCTCTAAGGGATGACAGTTCCAGAGAATTCATGAACCTGTAGTAGGGAAGAATTTCAGTTATTGAATAGTATTCTCATTTCAATAAGTTTCAATGGTTAACTCCTACTCTAGCATGCGACAAACTTATTACTACTAGGCGATTCAAGGATGGGATGGTTGACACCATCCATTAATTGGTCAATTGTTTTAGGTTGATAACTATTTTTGAAATAATCAAACATGACCTTACTATAGAGTGGAATATGGGGAATGTTTATGGTGCGAGTCAGGGTGGTTTATCACAAAATTTAAGTAGTGGTTATTCTTATGGGTGCAAGAGTTTCTTTGAGGTAGTTTGTGAAGATAGTAATAATCCAGCTCCTCTTGTTGAAAACATATTGATTTTTCAGAAGTGTGGGAAGCTGGAATACAAAAATCCTCATAGATTGTGAGATCCAGTAGAGTTCATAGGTTATGTTAGGATGGGAAATATCCAACATTTCCGTAAGCCTTTTCTAACAGTTCCTAGTGAACATCGATCTATGCATACTCCACAATTAGAAGCATAGCCAATAGGATCATGATAGAAAGACAGCTGGAATACCACCGACCAATAAGTTTGAGGTAGTAGTTGAGGAAAAGGTAGTCAGACATGTGATTCTTAGCTTTAGTAGAGCAATATTTCCCAAGGAATTTAGGTAGTGACTCAGGGATGTGGTACATGCCAGTTTCATATTTTCCAACCTATTCTAGAGGACCATAGTGTATAAAATTCTACTATATAAGGTAATATTATTGTATCCTCCACTTTAGTGTCTTCTCCTCTTGGAACATGCACACCTTAAACATTTTTATCTCAGAAAACCACTGAGAGTATGGGGCCCAAAATCGAACAATTTTATGGTGTTATAATGATATACACCCTATTAGGTATCCATTATGAGGCCGTTCTCTATGAAAATATTTTTTCTATTGAGAAAGGTAGTTACCTATTCTTGGGGAATCTTTACATCCTTGGAATGAAATGATTTCATGTAATCATCGAGAAGAAATGGTTAGTTCCATATCAAGCCTATATTGAACAATATCATCTGAGGGTGATGTTTACATCAGCAGTGGGATGTAGGAACCTTTATAAGGAAGAATGATATGTCATTTCAACATGAGAAGGATATGATCAGCATAGGCTGGGTAATGTGATATCTTAGATCACTATAATTTTTCTCGATTCCCATGGGTTAGAACTCACTGTATTTCTTCTTATAATAGATCATTTTGGATATGCCTTTCTGATGAATTATCTAGTCTACCTCCAAGATGAGAGGTATTATTTTCCACTTAAATAGTATAATAATTAGAACTAGTGACCATTCCTCCATATAGGAGGGCACTTAGAAGATTCTATAATGAAAGAAGCAATTGAAGGATCTAGATAATAAGGCTTCATATTCCTCAACACTTATCCATGGGGTTCACCAGTTGTTTTTTCCAAGATAAAAGATGGTAACCTTAGGCCCTGTGTGGATAACCATCATTTAAATCAACTAATTGTAAAGAATAAATATCCAATGAATTGAATATAAAACACGTTTGATCATATTTGAGGAGTGAATGTGTTCTCAAAGAGATTTGTGGGGTCTGTCTATCATTTGGTGCACGTCAGAACTTCAGACATACCTCACACATCATTCAAGAGCATCCATTTCCTATAAGAGTACGTAATTATGATTTTTGGACTCATAAACTCACCTATGGTCTTTATGGGTATTAGGAATTAGGTTTCCCACCTGTATCTAGATTCATTTGTGGTTGTATTTTTTTGATGATATTTTAGGGTATTCAAGCTCCATACACAATCGTGAAACCCATATTGAGATCATTCTGAATACACTAAGAGAGAACTAGCTCTATGCTAATCTAATTAAATGAATCTTTTGGATAAAAAATATACTTATTTCATCACATCATCTTGGGGTCATGAGTTTTAGTATATCAAGATAAAGTGAGAGATTATGTTTCCTGGGAGTTTCCCAAGAATATCTTTGACACCAAGAGTTTCTTGGGGATAACCTAGTATTATAGAAGCTTCATCCAGGATTTCTCATGCCATGTAGTGCCCCACACTATCTTGAAAACGATGGGCATGAAATTATTTTTTTGAGAAGCTTGTGAAGTGGCATTTTAGGAGTAGATGGGTCATTTGATATCTGCGCTAATACTAGTTCTTCAATATCCACGAAGGTGGTCTATAGTATAATGTGATGCATTAGGTAATATGCTTGTAATTTTTATGATGAAGGATGAGTCAGTCATCACATACAAGACTCATCATTTGAGGCCTCATGAATGAAATTACCTGACAAATGACCTCAAGATCACTGTGTTTGTACATGTTTTACACTATTATAGACACTATATACATGGATATTGTTTTTTTGTACTCATTAATAACAAAATCCTAAAGTAAATCTTTAAATAGATGTATATGAATCTCAAGCAGTGTAGGTGAGTTGAGTACCTACAATCCTTTTATTTTGAGAAATCCTACAAGCCTAGAAAGGGAATTTCAATAGCTGATTATTTGGGATAAAAGACTCGGACATAGGCAGTTCATGAATCCATTGGGGTAATTGTATAATATGATCTTATCCTAAAAGATGAACATTGAGGTTCAGAGTAACCATGGTCAAAATATCCTAATTGAATTAGTAGTGACCTATAATCTTTTGGAATGGGTACGGTTGATAAAATTATCTAATATTGAAGGCCTCTTCTTAAGGGAAATCATTTTAAATGATGATAAACCTTTAGGATAGAACATGTATATGGTTTAAATGTTAAAATTCCATTAGTGTTCATGGGTCATAGTATAAATCAGAGAATAGATGAGGTAAGAATTTCACACCTCATTATCAGTAGTTCATCCTAGTGTCACCAAAATGAATCAAGATATGTAGTGCTTGTATTTCTGGCCCTGAATGAAATGTGTGATTTATAGATTTATCTCAAAATTTTCCACATATCATCAAGTTAAGGAAAAATAGTAGTGATTGGTGGGGACTTTTACACTATTTTCAACTACTGAGTGAAAATGAGATGATGTTTCAATAGACTTCATGACCGGTCTAGGGAGACCACCTCTTGTAAATGATACTTTCTGGATTCTCATTGATCATTTGATGAAGGTTACACACTTCTTACCTATTTGAGATACCTCCATGGTAAAATATCCAGAATGGATTTACATTACAAAGGATTTTCTTCTTCATGGAGATTCTTGTACTATCATTTCTCATGAAGATGCTCATTTCACATCACATCTCTAAAATGGGTTGCAGAAGGCCTTGGGTATGCATGTTCTTCTGAGCAAGTCTTATCACTAGATGAACAATGGACAAATGGAGTGTATGATACATGCTCTATCGGAAATTATCCATTAACATGTCTGTGAAATTGGAGGATCTTGCAAGAAACAGATTCCCATCACTAGATTATTTTATAATAATAGATTTTAGGATACCATCAAGATGACTCAATATGACGCCTTTCTAGTCAACTATACGCTGGCTAGAGGCAGGGGTGGAAACTATGCTTGCACCACATCTCATGAAGGATTCTACAGGGAATGTCTAGCTGATCAGAAATCACATGTTGAAAGACCAGTCCAAAAAGCATTAATATGCCAAAAGATGATGGTTACCCCTTGAGTTCAAGGTCAGAGACCAAGTTACATATGAGCCTCGTCTAGGTTAGGGAATAAAGGTATTTAGAATAAGGGTAATCTGTGACTACAATTCTTTGGGCTCTTAGAGGTTTTGAAATAGACTAGACCAATGTATTACTAATTGAAACTTCTTTAGAGATAATAGCCAATTAAAGATGTCTTTCATGTATCTTAGCTTCTATAATACTTCCCAATCCCATAAAACATCTTTCTTTATGATGGGTTTGAGTTGGATACATAATATTATTTTAAAGATTCACCTATTTTTATTATTGATCAGAGAATGAGGACACTCTGAGGTAGGCCAGTCCCTTTGGGTTGGGTGCTATGGTAGCATGACTAGGTACATGACATGACCTAGTAACAAGAAGTTGATATACATGATCCGTGGAGAGAGCTATTCTTTGTTGATATCTCTCTCCACTCAAAAGACCAATTCATGGAAAAGTTTCTTTAAGGAGGGGAAGTTGTAACAAGATATCATTTCAATTAAGGTATGAATCATTAGTTTTTCAATTTTAATTCCTTAATCGATCGTAATATGGAATCAAAATTTAGAAAAATAGGTCCCAAGTGAGTAAAAGTATATTTCAGAACCTGGATCCCCAAAATATGAAGAAGTAATTGTTCCACATGGTTTTTAGGCTACTGTGTGACCCAGGGCACACAGATGTGTGGTGGGTTACATGTTTGGGATAGAGCATTTTTTTACGATTTGCACACTTTTAGTCAAACTGTGTGCCTAACCATGCATATCTCTCCTTAATAGCAGCTACCTAAGCAAATTTTCACATAGTTTGTAAAAAACAAGTGTCCAAACTGTGAACATTTTTATTTTGTGGTGAAATGGCCAAAATTACCCTAACTTAATATAAATAATTACTTTCTTTTTCCCTTTCTTCCTTTAGTGGACCAGTACCCCTATCATTCTCCTTCAGGCTCAAGGACTCCTCCAAGCTAGTCATAGACCTATATTTCCCATCCATCATCCATTTATTGATTCATAGAAAGCATTGGATCTATCTTAGTATCCTTGCTTAGTCTCTCCCTTCCTATTCTTGTTTTCCTTTATGTATATTATTCTATTTAGGTGCCTCCTCATTTTTCATATTTTACAGGTATTGAACTATTTATTAAATCTCTTTTAACCTACTTCAAATTTGAGGTTTATATCGAGTGAGGAGTGAAATATATCCTTTAGGTAGGTGGTCACATCATTTTACTAATTATTTTTGGTTCCCTATAGCTATATCGTTATATCGCACGCTAGTTTTTTTCAATAATTTCCTTTAAATTGATTTAGTCATATCAAATTGATCATCATACCCTATTACACACCCATTGAATCTTTATTGGTATTTTAGAGGTAGTAAACTCCTTATCTTTTCACCCCTTCGGTGTGCCAATTCGAATTGGTCATTATGGAAAGTGGTTCAAATTTCCTAGAACACCTAATTAGATTTCTATTTAGCCTTTAAATGGAATTGACCTTGAGACTTGGATATTATATGGAACCCAAAGGACCTCTAAGGTGTTTGGACCACTTATACATGGAATTTTCCATTTATGAAATTTCATTATTTGACTATGGCACCCTAAAATGACAAAGGAACCTTATACCTTGAATTTTATTAGTATAATGAATTTAATCGAAATTGAATGGAATAGGTTAAATGGTAAGGTTTGTTCATGATGAATTAAACCTACTTAAATGAATAATTGATTAAGATGGAATAGATTATGCATGTTGGTTTTTATTTTTCATTTTATGAAACAAATGGTTTAAATGGAATGATTAAAGGGTGGAAAGGCCACACCCATTGTTGTTTCCATATCAAATTATTATATGTATGAAGATGGTTATACCTAGATTATATATATATATGGTCTTGAAAAAAGTAATGTATGGGAGGTAATTCCCCATAGAAATTATAATTATAATACCTCTTTATATTGGTTGTGATATGATAGTAAGAGAACTATTTATCATAACAGTATCACATTCAATTACATCAAGTGTTGAGAATGAAAGTTCACACCATTGAACCTTTTAGGATGGTGGGTTTTATGCACCATAACCATTTTTCAGAGAGATGACATGATGGCACACTCACCATCCTGAGTGTCGTGCATGATGTCTCACACTCTTCTTAGGATGTAGGGAATAATCCTTGTTTCCTAAGCTTATATGCTCATTAGACTAGTTAAAAATGTTTAAGTTATGCCTTGGTACATCCAACATTAGTATTCCAGGTATATGAAAACTTAAATTAGAAAGTACATGGTTCATATAGGTGGATGAAATATAAATAATTATACTATATATATATATATATATATTTGTTACTACTATATATATAGTGATTGTTCAGAATCCATTACAACCATTACCTGACATAAGTAGACCTTCCAGGTGACCTTCATAAACCTGAGAGGGATAGTTATATATTTATTATGCATCATTAAATAATTTTTCCTGCACACTATTTAGTTACAATAACGGGTTTGATTACATGTAGACACCACTAGTGGTGGCCAACTGAGATTTTTATCAAACACCATACTCAGGATTCCTTTTGCACCTAAGAATATTATATGTCTGTAGGTATTAATAAGGGAAATATCCCTGCATCTAGTCTTTTATATGCTTACCTATAGTTTGATCTTTGGAGCAGAGTACTGGGAATATGCTCAAGATTCTAGAGGAGAAGTTTTTTTTACTTTTTGTAGTTTGTATAGAATTTTTGTATCTATCTAACCCCTAATGCTTTTTTGTTATCATAATTCTAGGAATCCATGTATTTACACTTCCATAGTAGTTTTTGATATATATTATTCAAACATTGTATTTATATTATTCTACTTATGCAGTCTGTTTATTCCTATATCAAATTTTACACATTGATAAGAGGGTATTATCTCTCTATAATACCATCATTAAACACAAACTTCTATTATATAGCCTTTGGAACATAAGGAGGTTTTCTTGAGTCCATGTTACCCACCAACTCGTGCTGTGGGTTCACTAAATCCCAGGACAGGATGTTACATCCCTCATAAATGAGAGGTTAATTTCTTGATCAATCATTTACCCGAATCATTTATAATATCAAAGACTCTATATAAAATAGACAATTATAGACTTCAAGAGATAAATAACAAACTACACAAGAATCTAGATAAAGGGTTTATATTCCCAAGTGATTCCTCATGTGGTGAACCCATCCTTTTCATCAAGAATAAGGACGAGTAGATGCACCTCTAACCACAATTACTTGCAATATATTTAAATGGAACTATTCAAAGAACTATATTGTCATCTGTTTAGTTTATATCATTACCAAATAGAGATTGGTGAATTATTTATAATCAAACCTTATAATATATTCAAAATGAATAATCAGGTAAGTATTATTCTAAAATAGATCATGATTTCTTAACTCTAATAAAAATATAATGCCGATTAGCAATGGAGACCCTAGGAATTATAAGTTGGTTACCATATCTTACTATATATTTCATTGAGGTTGTGACAAAAACATTTTGGTAAGAAAGGAAAGATGATCCTGAGGTGTTTTTGGACTTAAAATTTACAATAAGAGTTAGGTATGGTTCTTAGGTTATATCTTTATTATTGAAATTTAGTTTCATTCAGGAAACCATTAATATATCTCAATTGAGGAATACATTAAAAACCCCTCACGTATTATCCAATATAAATATATTGAGTTAGAGGAGGATGTTTACTATGTAAATTATCCTATTTATGTTTGGGATCCGATTTGGATGTGCTATGAGGTAAAGTGATTCCTATTATTTGAGTTAAATTGTAGTATGATAAGCTTCAAGATGTAACCTTGGAGAAGATAATTATGATAAAGAGTCAATAGCTATATTCATTTCCCTAGAAAGCTAACTGAATTTTCTTCAATATTAGATGCCTAATGGTAAGCAGGTCTTATGTATGCCAACATATATAGCAAGATGTTTCAATTTAATTATAGTATTCAATTCTTTCGTATACCTATCAACATTATTTAACCTGCACCTAAGATTCAACCTACATTTCTTCTCCATAAGGATTTTTGAGAGATCCTCTCACACTCCATATCTCTTTGATCCCCATTAAATTTCTTAGAAAACTTGGCTCCATTCAATTGTGAAATCTCAACCTCAAAAAGGTAAGACCTTCCGCCTCTTTTTATCTCTTTATTCTTTCTAATATCTTGTTATAGTGAAAATTAAATCACTTATAATTCTACAGATTATTGGATTGTTATATTATTTTAATCTAAAAAATGAGGTTTATGTGATAGGTTATACAGGTTTATATAAATTTATTACTCTAATTTAATCCCATAATTTCATCTTCCATGTCAAAAATGGTTAAAGACTTAACTTTCAGTTTTCTCTTGATTTATCTTAAGGTTAATGTTACATATTAATCTCTCATTTGGACCACAAATAAATCTTCAATAAATTTAATTTTTTGTGAACCAATTACTTCTCACATATTACTTTTGAGTTCCGCTAGAAATTTAATAGGGAAAGGTAAATTTAATTAACGTAATTTATTTTATCTAAAAATAAATATTTCTTAAATTCCCCTAAGGAGGACCTAGTATGGTTTTGGTTGATTGATAATCTTTTATTTTATTCATGATTTGGTTTCACTTTATCCATTATTACATATTGGATAAATAATTAATCATGCCTTATAATTGATGTCGGTAAAATATTTAAATATAAATCATGGTTTTTGTATTAATTTCTTCCCCCATTCATAGGTTTTATTATTTTTATTATTTATTAATGTTATATTGGAATGGTTTTATAATATATGGTCTGATTATTACTTTTAAAATAGAGTATGATAAATAAGTAATTAAAACGTTATATTACAGATCTATAAAATGGAACCCAAGTATAGCTATTATCATTGGATAAGTTGATGGAGTGAGATGGGATCACAATGCGATGAATGGGATGTGGTATACCCTATTATCAAATTATAAATCTATTATAAACATAGAATTATAAAGGTAAAACTTTTGTAATTATCTATGTATTAACATTTTGGAGGAATAGAGGAAGGTTAGGTTCATGTTAAATCAATTTCTAAGTGAATTTTATTTTTTTAATTTAAGTCAAGATTGGGAGATTTAAGAATGTCTATAATGTTCTAGTAGATGTTTTGATGTGGGAAATATCAGTGAAATATACATAAAGTGTTTTTTAGGGGCTTTATAGATTGAGGGAATCAAGGAGGTGTCTATAAAAATTATCAGGTACCCAAAAGAGTTCCACATAGTGTCCAATGGAGTAACTACTGGGGATTTTCCACTAGTTTATCCTACTATAGTAAGTGGTTTCCCACCAGGTATTACATGAGACACTAGGTCACTAGTGGGAATATACTAGGTACTCAATGAAACTTAGATGGGGTTTTTAAATGATACTAGAATAATAATTTAATCTTCAGCCCTTCAAATTTCTGGAATTTGGTGCATCCATGTGAGGCCATTTGTATATCCTCTCCCCCTTATTTCACAATTGACTAATTTTGGTTAACCCCTTGGTTATAGATTTTTCTATATGTATGTTTTATAAAGTGTTGAGGTGACTCGATCACATGTACTTAATTTCTTTCTCCATTATTCTTTTACAAAATTTTGGATGGATTGAGTTTTTTATTAAGGCATGATACCATTAAAATCATAGTGTAATCACATAATTATAAGAGGGTTTTGGGTATGGTTCATAGAGGGGGATCATGGTGTTTAGATTCTCACTATCACACATCATTTAGGTTAATTTGTTCCATATAGTGAATTCATTAATGGTATTTTATTAAATTATATTGAATTGAAGATCAATTAAAGTTTTTATAATCAGTATTTTTCTTACCCTGGGTTCAAGAATTTTTCTGAACTAGATTACACCCCATGTCTTGATATTTTGATTTCATCACATAGAATATTAAATTTTTCTAGATTTATGATGAATATATAATATCATGTTAAATGGTTCAAAATTTTATTTATTATTTTTTATTGATGAGAAATGTTCTCATTAGATCGACGATGTTAAATTTCATTTTAGTATTATTATATGGCTAATTTATTATGGTATATGGAATTTATGAATTTATAGTAGAATTTTTTTTTGAATCTGTGGACTTTCCTACTGGTAATTTCATACATTTTTGTTATTATTTTAATTATAATAATGATTATATGACATTTATTTGTTCATTATATAAATTTAATGGTCTAATGAAAACCTAATCGTAAATAATGACTGTATGAATAGATAAAAATCATATTAGTGGTGCATGGGTCAAATTCATAATGGGGGACCATATTATAGAATTTCATGGTAGATCTAGTTAGTTTTAACTATTTATTATAATGTGAAATTTGTTTCAAATATTAAATTTTATTAAAAAGGATATTGGGTATAAATTTGAATTTTAATGGATAGTTATTCTAAATATCTTGGATTAAAAGGAATGAATGGATAGGTTTTCTAAAGGATTTCTGAAAGGGAGTTTTTCTAAGGGATCTATGTGGGAACAAATTATCATGTGATAACTTTTTAAATGATTTATAATGAAGTTCCTTTGTATATATTTTACATAAAATAAAGTAGTTATTGTTTTTAGAATTTTTTTCTAATTAACCTCTGAGGGTGATTCCCATGTTTTCTAAATATATTTTTTTTCTTTGGTGATTTTCTTATTTATGGTATCTTTATATGTTATATATTACTTTATTAGCATAAATGATGATATAAACACTTATTTTGAAACATTACCATGGGTTTTGGATTCATTAGAATAGTATGATATTTATATTAAAATTCTTGATAGTGGTATGGAATATATTTTTCCAAATTCAAACAATAAATATGGTAGAATTTAAATTAAAATTATACTTGCAGGCATATTGAAAAAATATATTTTCTTGAAATTCATTTTTAAGGGAAATATCATATCATATTAACCATATGAAAAATAATGATAATTAGATGAATTTAAACTCATTTTTAATGATATATAATCTATGAATTTCATTTAAATAATTCCTGATTAGGTGTTATTTTAATTAATTAAAATAGATAAACATTATACACTATAAAAGAGTATTCAGAACCTAGGTGTTTTAAAGTCTTAAAATTAACTTATAAATGTATATATTATAAAGATGATTTAAATTAAATTAATTGAATTGAATATAACTAAATAATAATAATGTAAATTTTAAATGAAATTAAAATAATAATGGTACTCAATTAATTAAATTAAATGAAAATTTTATACAAATCATTATTTTCCCCATTCACTGAAAAAGTCTAATTTTCAAAAAAAATCCCAAATTTTTACAACATTTTAATATCAATATGATTATTTAAAAAATTAACTTTTTTTGTTAAATAAATTTTATAAATGTGTTAATGATTAATTTCAAATTATTTCTTCAAAGGGTAAAGAAAATAAATTTTTGAAAAATAAGGATTTTCAAAAAAAATCTTTTTATTTTAAATGATTCTAATTATATTTAAAAAAATATATAATAATTTAAGTGATTTTATTCATGTGTAAACCATATAAATTTAATAATTTAGTTGGTTATATTCAAACCCACTAACTTAATGACTAGGTTATTGTGGTCATGTTTAAATATTAATATTTTAATAGGGTATCATGTTTTGTATAAACTCGATGTTATGTGTGTCACAATCCATACAAGAGATTGAATTTATTTCAGAATAAATATGTTCAAAATTCTTGGTACTTTACATAAGTTCATAGTTAGAGTTACTTCATTACTGCCTTTAATATACGATAGATGATATTTTCCTAGAAATGTATTGACTAATAAATAAGGATTGATTTATGGGAGTTTATACCTTTATTTTGATGATCCTTTGCATGGAATAGGATCACTTGATAAGAGTGGAGTGGGTTTACACACATCTAGGAGCTATCATTTTCTATTTCAAGATAGAGTGATTGGTAACATATGTTGAATGGTAGGGGTTGGTTTTATAGTGAACCTAAAACTTGTAGGTAACATCTTTAATGATACTATGGATTATAGTATGAAACATTTGAGGAGGAAAAATTAGATACAATAATAGGGATCATGTTTTTGCAGGTAATTTTTTATGATTCTTTTTATGGGGTTACATGAATAAATGATATTCTATGATAATAATCATGTCTCACTTAGCATAAGTGATTTAATATAGTGTAATATTGGGTTTAAATATTAGAGAGAAGGGTAATTCATTTAGTATACATGAAAGTACACACTTTAGTAGTGGTTGTCTCCCTTCAGGGTTCTACATGATATGGACATAATCATCACATATTATATGTTTAATGTTGATTATTTTATTATTTGATTCAATATATTAGTGTGTATATTGAGTTCTATATGATCTTGTAGTTGATTCAACCCCATGTTGTGGCTTTTCATATGTGGGATAAATCTAGAGGATCTTCAAGAGTAGTCTAGAATATAGCTCTGATGAGGAACAATGATTAGAGATAGATAAGGGTGTGTGAGTTTTTATTTTCATTCCATAAAATTTGTGCCATTTCTCTTATAATACAATTTATCTTATTAAAGTTACTAAATTTATATTATTATTCAATTCATGGGAATTATTTAACTATAATTTTGTGGTTTTTGATGAAATTTTTATAGTTATTTAATGGTTGATCCCTATTTGTATTTTCCATTTCTTATATACTTGATATGATCATTATTTCCCATAATAGTTTGGATTTTAGTTATTAATGACTTGTGAGATGACTATTGGGTTATGAAGGAATCATTTGAGGGAGTCTTTGTGGATATAAGTGAGACATCTTGGTGTCATTATATGTGAGACAAAGTGTCTAGTTTGATATACCTCATTGGGTTATGAGAGTATAAAAGTCATTGATTATAGATAGGTGAGACCTGACCTGATTTAGGTCATTCCAATTTGAGTCTTTAGGGGAATGTGTCTCTTGGAAATGATCGACATGTCGATATGTATTTTTATGTGCTTACTTGTGATATGGTTTTGGTTGGGCTGAGTTAGCCCCACCATTGAATTTTCATAAATGTATACTTAGATATGCTTCAAAATGATATCTAACATTTCGTGAGTAGGGGAATCCTACTATATCGTTGTGCTTGACACCTAACAGCGTACATGGAATGGATTCTATTGTATGTGGGTAGAAATTTGGTTTTATTTATAGTTTAGGTATTATCTTGAGGATGGATTCATTGATAAGGATTAACAATGTATTTTAGGGTAATATAATATAAATAGTTTTTCTAGTGAGTTATGTTAGAGGCTATTGTGTTTTTATTCATTTTTTGTTGTAAAAAAATTATTATTAAATTGAATAACTATTTAATTATCATGATTCGTGATATATTTATTGTTCTTCAGATAATTTTATATGTTGATGTTGATCATTTTGACTAATTACTTTTGTATATTTTGAAATTGGATTCCCCCTTGTATCCTCATTTTGTTTCTATATGTTTTGTTTATATTTTATTATATTATGGTTTATCAATTTCTTTTCAACGGAATTTCGAATGATCCGTAATAGTTATATTTGAGTTTATAATCTCCCATATCTATTTAGGTACATAGAAACTAGTCATTAGGCTAAAAAATGTGGCATGTTATTCCTAAGGCCGGATATCACCCCGAGATTGGAAATAATTTGTGTGAACAAGTCAGATAACAAATGATTGTTTGGGTTCTATAGGGAATTGGTTTTAAAAAAACTCAATTTGTAGTGAAAAACTAATATAGAGGTGTGTAGTGTTCTAAAATATATTTTATATGTTGGTTTTATTTTAAATGATTCTTGGAGTGGGTGGTTTTCAAATTTAATGGTTTTTAATAAAAATTTTGTTGTGAAAATAAGGTGTTCTGTATTTTCATAGTGCACGGAAAATCATTTTGTGGGTGGTTTTTTAGAAAATGAATAGTGTGGCAAGGGGTCTTGCGTTTTTTATTTTTCTAAGGAAATTAAGACATTTGAAATAGAAAATGGACATAAAAATGAGGTTTTTACTAAATTATTTTCAAGGAAAAGTCTAAAATGGATGAGGATTTTTAGAATTTTAGTTTTAGTGAAAACACAAGGATGTAGAGGAGGCTTTGAGAAAAAAACGATGAGTTTTGGGGTTTATAAATTGTTTAATATCTTTCCAAAAAAACCAATAGTGTATAACTAAGTCTTATTATTTTTAGTGATCTTATGGAAATAACATGGGATTTTTAAATAGAATTATTTTCCTTTTATACTATTATTTGTTAAAAAATATTTTTTTTATGGGTGTTTGGAGTGATAAATGGAATTATAACATGATAAATTCATGGTTTTATAGATCATGTAACCTAGATTAGGAATAAGTAGTTGATTCTTTTGAAAAAAAAATCCATTAACAAATATTCTTAGTGTTTTTGGGGTGATTGTGCTTTCTAAAAAAGATAAATGACCATGTTTTAGGGTTTTCTAAGTATATGTTTAAGGAGACATTGTTTCCTAGTGTTTTCCAAATTTTTGTGCTACAAAATTTGGAGTTGTTTTATAAAAAAGGTAGGTTTTCCACAAAAGGAGATCTTAGAATGTAGTTAACAGACCATAAAGCTTGATGTTTGGAGACTACAAAGAAAATATGTATAACTATTAGATAATTTGATGTTTTGAGGATTATGGGGGTGAATTAACCCCATATCAAAGGGTTTTACACTACGAGATCCAAAATAGAGGCTACATGAACTATAAAGCATCAGTTTAGTAAAGGCTTATATTTTTAGGAGTGAAGGAGGTGAATTTATTCTACTGCAAGTAGATAACCTTTTTTAGGAGAATGGTGATGATTTAAGGTGGGAATAGAATGATTAAATTCCCTTTCTAGACCACATAACCTATTCTCGATGAAGGATTCACCACAATGGATTTGTAGATAATTTTTATTAGTAGGTTTTGGAGTTCTATTTGCCTTTATAAATACCCCTAACCAAATCACTAATGAAGGAGTGAATTTCATTAGAAAATATTATCTCTAGAAGAATTCAGGTAAGAATGAATTATATCAAAAGAGAGGATTCCAAAAAATATAATTAGAATGTGAGCGATAATTCTACGAGGGAAAATATTTTTTCAAGGGAATTATTCCATTAAGGAAGTGGTTTATCAGGGTAACATTCTGCGAATGTGACATAGTTCATGAGGGATTAATTCCATGAAGGAGGTGGTTTGTGAAGATAGTTCACATAAGGTATTTTTAGATAACTTTAGTTCTCAAAGAAAAAATTAATTTGTGGGGCATTAGTAAAGCCTTGAGTTTTTTAATAGAGAATACTTTGTCCGATAGCATATGAGATACGCAAAACCATTCACAAAAAAAATGTTTATTTAAATATATCTATTGTTAAACATTCATTAAATTCATGGATATAAGTATGTTTAACTAATTTATGATATATATATGTATATATATTACATAAATGAATTGATAAATGATTTGTAAACAATAAACCAATTTTGGTGATTTCTTTTTTTTTCAAATTATGTTTTCTTCAAAAAATAATTTATTTTTTGTACAAAAAAATTTACAATAATTTTCTAGAAAATTTATAAAATTTATTTGATAAAATTAGTCCCATTTTGATATCATAAAATAAATTTTAACATAGAATGATAATTTTTGATTCTTTAGAAAAGTAATATTTTTCAGTGAATAGTGGAAAATAACATTTGTATGTAAAAGCTTCATTTATTTTGATAAATTAAATAATTTAAAATTTAAACTATTTTTATATTTTATTTCAAATAAAATTAATTATTATTATTTTATATTAAATTCAACATAATACATTTAATAAAATTTTTATCAAATTTTAGTATTAGTTTATTTTTAAGTATAAAACACTTTTTTCAAAAAACTATTTTAAAATGTATAATGTTTCTCTATTATAATTATTTAGAATAACCCCTAATGAAAAATGATCTAGATTAAATTTTTAGAGTATATATATATTTATTTATTTATTTATGAATTTAATTTCATATAATGAATATTAATAGTAATAAATTCAAAGAAAAATCACATTTTCCTTAAAAATTGAAAATTTTTGAAATACCAATTTTTATCTTGATTGATGACTTTACATTAAATTAAGTTATTCTAACTAGGTGTATTAATTTTGTTAAAATTTATTCCATATTTGGAATCATCATAATTAATATTAGCTAATAATTTAAAGTTAATATTTATACAATATTAATAGTAAATTTCCGAAATATTAATTACCATGGTAAAAGGAAAACCAGTTAATTATGGGTAACTGTAATTTAACGAAGAATAGAAACAAAGAAACCCAAATATTTAGATTTATTTCATAAAAAAATATTCTTATATTTATTCCTTAATTTGTTATATTATAAAATATTAAGTAATTATCATTATAATAAGTATATTTTTATATAATAAAACTCAAATTGTTCTGGTAATATTCATATTCAATTAAAGAATTTATTTTGATGAATTAATTGATTTTTAAAATAAATAATAATTTAATAAAATAATTTTATTAAATAATATTTAATAAATATAAATGTTCATATAAATTTTATGAATTGAAATGTAATTTTTATAGGGGTTCAAAAACTGTTATTGTCAAAAGAAATAATCATTTTCAATAAATATTAGCTATTATTTTGAATGTGAAAATTATATTATTTAGAAAATATTTAGATATATTTATTACAATTTTTGGAATCAGAATTTCTAAATTATCCAATGGTTATTTTTTCATAATTTTATTGAGAATCAAATTTTAAGGTAAAAATTAAAAACTGTATAAATATACTTTGTGTATTAAGATATAATAATAACCCAGATGTAATGTAATAAATACTATAATGGGTATTCTTGACCAAATATTTGTTTACAATTGAAAATAATAATATTTTATGTTTCTTTATTAATTTTATAAATCCATTATGAATCCTCCAATACAATTAATATATTTTATGGTTTTAAAATATTTTCGATAAGAATATGACTCATATCCACATAATGATAGGGAGTATTTTATTAATTTCAAACATTGTCCTTATAAAATAATGAAAAAAACATCCATATGGTAGAAACCAATTTAAAAATCCATGGGAATGTTTGTGGTTTTGGTTATTTTATTATATAGAGTCCAAAAACCCATATTTGAGAAATATTAATGAAATCCACACTCATTTCTTATATAATCCCACCCAAGATCCCATTTAACTTCACTAATAATCCATGGATAACTTTTTTAATCTTACCTCTCCTCTATATAGTTTTCCCAATGTGCCAAAAGCTCTCAATAATATCTTCCTATGCATTTTGGGTCACACACTCAAGTAAGGGATCTTCCACTCTCCTTTTTTTATTCAAGAAAATCTTTTATTTTATTCTTGTTCATTTAATTTTGTTCATGTTTTGATATGTTCTTCCATAAATACATTACATTAAATTTTATTTATAAATGAATATATTACCCTGTCACTCTCATTATTCCGTCCATTAAACCATTACATACACTCGTTACCTTGCTAAAATGTTAGAGATCCTCACATTTTCTTCATTATGCATGTATCTTTTATTATATTATGCATTCTATTTGCAATTAATTATATTGGTATAGGTCTTTAGATGTACCTATTACTTCCCTCTTTTCCAAATTATGATATAACTCTTTATTTACCATCATCCAATTTTATGAATTATTAAGTGACACCACTATGCATCTGATATCTCACCATTATTTTTTCATACATAAACAATTTTTCGTAATACCATACAAAATTCTTATCAAGGGTATTTACCTTTATAAAATTATAAAATTTCTATTGGAACATAAATTCATGTGTTCCACACTCCTAGATCATGGAATAAAAAAGGGATGAAAAGTGATTCCATGTTTTATGCTCTATATGACACACTTAAGCATGAGAATCAAATGAATGTAACAGGTGTGCCCAAAATTCTATAGAGGTCCAATGCATTAGGTAGTGTTTTATCTTATTAGACTTCATGTTGGGATAGAAAGTGAACTTTATTACATTATTGGACTATTTTCACCATAAATTATTAGTGTTTTGGCATTTACATATGTTTATGGTGTAATGTTTTATGTTTTTTCAACATTCCCCGTGTTATGATCATCATGCTATAACATGTATCAATGTTCATGTTTATGATTCCTAATATTTCTATTCCCAATTGATAAGACTATTTTATGACATGTATAGCATTTTTCAATGTTTATTCCCTCACTAGAATTTATTTCTCATCCCTTTATTATGTTTTTTCCCAAGTTATCTTGTGTAGTTTTAAAATTCAAGGAATATTAGAAGCATGTTACGGAAGTTCTCAATAATTTTATTGTATCCTATGATAAATATGTTATGTTATGTACCTAATTCTCAATGAAACTATACTTATCAATATTTTTTGTTTTTTATCTGTACCTTTACGTAATAAACCATGAAATAATGTGTAATAAATATCATGGGTGTTATAGCAGGTATCAGAGGAAACTTTTAGTTGTTTTGGGATTAGGATTTAAAAACACTAGATAAATCCTCATGAATAAGAATAAGTATAATAAAATATACCTAATTTTTTAAGTATACAGTAACTGTTTTATCCAAAAAATATATCATTTTTGGGATACTACTAGTGGACATAGTTTCGGCATAGATGTACCTAGGGGTAAAAACTCTGAAAAGATGTGTTGGGATGGATTCAGTATAACCTAGTACACGACAAGGGGCTACACTGCACACCTGGTTTGAAACTACTTAGGGGTATGCTTTGGTAAAATCACAAGATCATTGTAAACCATTATTATGGGAACCAAAATATACCATAAGAATATATTTTAGGAAATAGGTAATGGATAACATATATTGATTCCAAAAACATCATAAGTTAATGAAATAAATTTAAGTTATAAGTTAGGAATTTAATGGCATTTAATTCCCATTTATGATTTTAATAGTATAAAGTTACCCATCCATAATTTTTCCATTAGTCTAGTAATGGCTGAAAATAACAAGAACCAAGTTCAAGAATAAATTGCGAGCATGAAATTTAAAAAATGGTTTAATATTTTAATGCCCTGAGTTTTTTAAAAGGGAAAACCATGTCTGATAGCATATGCAATATGCAACATTAAAACCAAGAAAATGAGTATTTAATTATTTTAATTTTTAACAATTAAATAAATTCTAATATTTGAGTATGATTAAGCACTTTATAAAATATAAAAATACATGTCCAAATATATTGATAAATACATAGTAAAAATCAATTAATTTTTATAATGTCATTTTATTTTTCAAAATATGTTTTCTTCAAAAAAACAATTATATTTATTTTTATAAAAATATGTTATAATTATTATATATAAAATTCATAAAGTATATTAGGTAAAATGGAACCAATTTTTTATATATTCAATTAATAATTAAATATAATGATAATTTTTTATTTTCCTGCAAATTTAGAATTTTTAGTGATAAGTGTAAAATACAATTTTTATGTAAAATTGTATTTTATTTTGAAAAATTAATTAATTTAAAAGTTAAATTATTATTGTTATTTTATTTCATGTTTAATTAAGTATTATTAGTTATATTTAATTCAATAAATTACATTTTATTCATCTTTTTACTGGATATTAGTATTAGTTTTTTATGTAAAAACATCATTTTTCTGAAAACTGTTTAAAATGCATAATGTTTTTCGATTATAATTAAATAAAATAACCCCTATTGAGAAATGTTCTAGAATATATATATATATATATATATATTAAAATTCATATAATTATTATTAGTAGTAATAAATGTAAAGTAAAATCATCTTTTCCTTGAAAAAGTATTTTCCAAAAAATTTCTTTTAATAATTATGGTGGTTTTATAATAAATTAAATTTATCCAAATAAGTAAATTGATTTTGATAAAATATATTCTATATTATTAATCATCATTATTAATATTTGGTAATAAATTCAACAAAATTTATCTATAATATGAATAGTAAATATCGTTAATATTAATTACCATAGAAAAAGGAAAATCAATTAATTAATGGTTAATATGATTTTAAAAAGAATTGAAAAAATTTAACCCTAATATTTATGTTTACTTTTCATTAAATTTATCATTATTTGTATTTATTATTGTTTTTACTTTATAAGTGACAAATTAATTAGTTTGATAGACATTATATTTCGTTATAATAAAACACAAATTGATTTTCATAATATTAAAGTCCAATTAAAAAATTTATTTAGATGAATTAATGGATTTTTGAAATAAATAATATTTTAATACAATATTATTATTAAGTAAATTATAATAAATATAAATAATTATAATATTTTTATGTGGTCAAATATATTTTTTATATTGGTTGGAGAACTGTTATTTCAAAAACAGCCATCATTTTCAATAAATGTCTGTTATTATTTTAAAAGTTAAAGTTCACATATTTTAAAATTTGTTTAGGTAAAATCAGTATTATTTTTGGAATCAAAAAGTCAAAATTAGTTAATTATGAATTTTACATAAGTTTCTTAAAAAATTGAATTTTCGGGTAAAACTTTAATATCTTATAAACATACTTTGGGTATTATGACATCATAATAAACCCCAAGAGATGTAATAAATAAAATAAAGGGTATAAATGAAAAAAATATAATTTCTAAATTTAAAATAATTTTATTTTATGTTTATTTATTTAATTTTATAAAACTTCTATGAATCCTCCAAAACCATTAATATATCTTATCATTTTAAAATCCTTTCTTTAATTGTCTTACTCATCTCCATATAATCAAGGGAACAATTTTATTAAGTTCAGAACTTGGAAATATAAAATAAATAATACCACTAAAATTTTCAAAAAAAACATGGGCATAAACCATGACATGGCTTGTGTTTCTTATTATATTTTTATACAGATTAAAAAAACCTATTTTTGAGAAATATTAATGAAAATACTCACTCATTTACTATATAAACCAACCCAAGATCCCATTTAACTTCATTAAATCCCCTACTGGAATTCCATTACTTTTTCCTACCCTATATAGAGTTCTACAATGGTTCTAAAAAGATCTCAATAATCTCCTCCAAATAACATAGAGGCATACAATCATGTATAGGATCTTCCACTCTCCTTTTTGTTGAAGAACCACTTTTATGTTATTCATATTAATTAACATTTTTTTATTTTGGTATATTTTATTCCATACCCATCCTTGCATTAAATTTTATTTATAAATTATGATATACCCCTTTCTCTATCATTAATCCCACCCATGAACCTTTATGTATACACATTACCATGCCGAAATTTAGTAAGAGATCTTGACCTTCTCTTATTTATTCAAGTTTCCTAATTATATTATAGCTTCTATTTCTAATTACTTATATTTGGAAATTTATTGACATTTCCAATTACTTCCCATTTTGTTTCAATATTATGAGATACTTCTTTCTCTATAATAAACCTATTTTATAATTTTTTAAGTGACACCACTATGCTACTTAAATTTCACCGTGATTTTTCATTCCAAAACAATTGTGTAGTGAATACCATACCCAATTCTTATAAATGGAATTTAACTTTGTAAAATTATAATTATTTAAATTTTACTTACATATATTTATTCCACACTCCTTCATCAAGGATTTTTTAAGGAAAAATGATTCAATGTTTTAGGATATTTGTGGCACACAAAAGCATGAGAATGAAATGAATGTGATGAGTGACACTGAAATTATATAACACACCAATGAATTGAGTAATTTTTAGTTATGTGAGATTTTATTTTGTGATATTAAGTAAACTTTATTACTTTATGGGACTCTTTATACAATGATTTAGTGGTTATTTAGCGTTGAACAATGTTTATGAAGCTGTGTTTTAAGTTGTTGCCACATTTTCTATGATATAACTATCATTTTATATTATGTACCATTGTTCATGTTTATGATTCCTACTATTTTTATTCCCCATTAATATGCCTATTTTCAAACATGCATCACCTTATTCTATATTTATTCCCTTAATGGGATTTATATCTCACCAATTTATTATGTTTGGCTGAGGTTATCCAGTGCAGTTTTAAAAGCAATGGAATTTTAGAAGCATGTTAAAGAAGTTTTCAATAATGTTTTTGCATCCCATGTTCAAGATTTTATTCTATGTACCTAATTATCAAATACACTAGACTTATCGATCATTGGGTTTTATTATGTGTACTGTTATATAATAAATTGGGAATTAATTTGTAATAAAATACAGGGTTTTTATAGTTAGAATTAGAAGAAAATTTTAGTTTTTCTAAGGAGTTAAATTAAAAAAATCAAGATAAATCCTTAATAATGAGACTAATTATAAGAAAATATACCAAAATTTGGTATGTATAGAGTAAGTGTTTTATCAAGAAAATAAATTCCTTTATAGATACTATAAGCAGTTCTGGTTTGGAAAAAATGTAACTAGTAGTAACAACTCTAACAAGGTGTTTTGGGCCTGACTCAGTGTAACTTGGTACATAGTAATGAGCCTTAATGTGCACCAGGTTTGACACTCTTGAGGGATATTCTTTGGTAAAATGAAAAGCACATTAAGAAACATTATTAAGGGGGAAAATGACCATAAAAACATATGTTTAGAAATATATCATGTATAACATAGATTGAATCCTAGAAATCAATATGTGAATGAAATAAATGTAAGTTATTTTTATCCCTTTAATGACATTAAATCCCCATTTATTTTTTTACGAGTTTAGAGTTACCCATCGCCAATTTTTCCTTTATTATAGTCAATGGATAGAAATAAGAAGAACTAATTTCAAGTTTAAATATACAGGGTACGATTTATTAAAGGGGGAATATTGTAACACCCTATGTTTTTTTAAGAGAAAACAATATCCAATAATATATACGATACACAACATCAAACCCAAAAAAATGATTATTTAAATATTTAAATTTTAAAAAATTCATTAAATTCATAGATATGTGTACGATTAACTACTTAATAATATATATATTTATATATATATATTTCCTAAATACATTGAAAAATGTTTAGTAAACAATCAATCAATTTTGGTAATATCTTTTGGTTTTTCAAAACTGGTTTTCTTTAAAAAATATTATTTATTTTTATAAAGAACATTATAATTATTTTATAGAAAATTAAAAATATTTATTTGATAAAATGAGATCAACTTTTTATATCATCAAATAAATATCAACATAGGATAATAATTTGTGATTTTTCGATAAATTCATATTTTTCAATGAATAGTGGAAAGTCCCATTTTTATGTAAATTCTCATTTTTTTGATAAATTAATTAATTTTAAAGTTCAATTATTATTATTATTTTATTTCAAGGTAAATTACATATTATTAATTTATATTTAACTAAATTAATTACATTTTATTCATATTTTTATTAGATTTTGTTATTAGTTTATTTTTAAGCATAAAACAGATTTATCTAAAAACTATACTAAAACACATAACATTTCTATATTATAATTAATTAAAATAACCCCTGTTGAAAAATTATATAGATTAAATTTTTATATTATATATCTATAAATATAAATTGAAATTAATATAAGGAACATTAGTAGTCATAGATTTAAAGTAAAATAGCCTTTTCGACAGAGAAATGTACTTTTCAGAAAACAGATTTTCATCATGATTTTTGGTTTTATATTAAATTAAATTATTAAAAATATGTGAATTTATTTTGGAAATTTTTATTTTATATTTGGAATCATCATAATTATTCACTACTACAAATATGGCTTATAATAGCACTAAAAACCGACTTTAATCTCGGCGAAGATAAAGGGGGGGACCCCTTTATGAGCGCTAAAAATAGCGCTGATAAAGGTAGTCTTTATCAGCGCTGATAAATGTATAGTATATCAGCGCTAAAAATAGCGCTGACAAACAGTACCTTTATCAGCGCTATTTTGAGTGCTGATATATTATCCATTTATCAGCGCTTAACTAGCACTGATAAAGGCCAAAGATCCAGTGCAAAACCAGAACCTGCACAGCACCTGCACACATTACAGCACCTGCACAGAGCACAAACAACACCTGCACACAGCACAATCAACACCCACACACAAAGCACAGAAAAAAAAATGATACATAAATTTACTTGAAATCATGAATACAAAACAACACACTACTATATACATTTCAAACAATTTTTAATTTGGTTACAATTACATTTACCCAACAAACAGTTAAAAAACAACGATGTTCCATCCTTTTTGCATCCATCCACTTTAACAAATTGCCGTCCATGGTGGCGGTTTCCAAACAAAGCATTCTAACTGAGGAAAAATATTTCACTTAACTAATAAAACAAAATTTATGTTAGTAATACAATAATGATATAAATAATGGGGTTGATAAATGGAATTATACTAGTGATGCACAAAACATAAAATAAACAATTTAGTAAGAGACACAATTAGGTCAATGCCCTTACCTCAACTAGAAGTCCAATAAACTTTCTTCAGTTCATACCAACCACAACTGAGTCCATCATCACATATATTAATGTATAACAACATAAAATTACATAATTAGTTAATTTTAACCAAAAATTCAGCATTGTATAATAGGCGCCAAACTCATCATGTAATCCAACAAAGCCAAAATGCTGAGAAACTAGGTTTGATCCACTTTTGACGCACCCCTAAGCCTAGAAAACACTAAATTCCCAATATATATTACTAAATTTATGACAAATTAAGCCTAAATTTTTGAAGACCCATAAATAAATCTTCCACAAAATATAATCTGCATCAAATAATGATTGATTACTAGTTTATAAAATTTTGAGACATGCTCTAAGAGTCATATATATAAGTCCCATGAAGAACAATGATTTATCCATACTATGGTATAATAATTACACCTAGAACCCTAAAAACTGAATGCAAATCTTTGAGCAAGAATTTAGAGAAGTAAGAAAGATGTAGGAGAACATACCACATTGATTCGAAATGACGAACAACTGATAATCCACTCAGGTCTAAGGGGAAGGTAGGAGGGGAATGGGGATTGGCCACCCCCTAAGAACGTGGTGCCCAAACGAAGAAACCTAAGGAGGTTTATACTTTATAAAACCATCACCCACATAAAAATAAGTTTTAAATCATGTTACATGAAATGAACCAAGTGGTTACATCACTATATTTTGGGTCCAAACCCTTACTTGACCCCTTTTCCCCATTCATGACCATTATCACCCTATTAAATGCATTCTTGTTGTGAATTACCCTTTCACACTATGAGTATCCTAATTCTACTACATTTCAATAGAATGACTACCCAAATCATCCTTGATATCCTCCCAAAACCCAATGACATCCCTTTAGCCCCAATACATGTCTGAAACACCTATTAGAACTAGTATATTGTACCTTTTTCAAAGATTTTTTTTGTTATTATGGAATTTTATAATTCCCCATTGGAAGTGTACCAATGTACTAATTAGATGTTATATGATATACCATGAAGTATCTTGTGTCCATGTATTAGATGAGATATCAATGAAAATTTATCTCATTATAATACATACCAACACATCAAATCCGAGCATTAGAGACCTTCAGGTTTTCTTCAACTACTTCCAGTTACGACATGGAAGTGGGACAAGATTTCTGTGGGATATTAGGTTAGGTTTTTGTGTACCCATCAATGGAAGAATTAATTATGGGTTTTGATCAATTTTATGACCAAATAATCTCAATTTATATACATTTTATATGAAAAAAATTATACAAAAATCAAAATTCAATTTTTAATTGAGATTATCTTTTTAAATGGATTTAATTCTACTATAGTCTTTTATAGGGAACCTCATTTTACATCAATATCATTTCCCAGCTATTTTGGTCCTGATATAAGCATAGATAACATGATGTATTTTCGTTTCATGCATAACCACAGTGGTATGTTATAGTTTACCAAATAACCGCCCATGTACTATGACTGCTTCTTTGAAAACCAAAAGGATTCACCCCATCTGTAAATAACGCTAGACGAAGGTTTCTCGGATTGTTCCCAAATTCAGGATACTCATGACAAATTCTCTTCCACTGAGGAGATTCTGTCAGGTGACATAGTTTCCCATATTTAATTCTTGTATCAGCATGCCATGTCAATTGTCCTCTAATCTCCTCACTTCCATATAGGCATCTAAACCTAGGAATGATTGGAAAGTACCGTACAACTTTCGTAGGACTAGAATCATCTTTCTTGTATAGGGAATCACCACACTTTGGGCATTCTTTAAGTGATTTGTGGTCCTTGCGAAACAATATACAGTCATCTGGGCAATCATGTATTCTTTTAGAGATCATACCCATCGGTCGTATCATTCATTTGGCATTGTATGTTCTTCTTGGGAGATCATTATCTTCTGGGATCATGTCATTCAGGAAAGCAAGTAGTTCCGTAAAACTGGAGTCACTCCACTCATTTCCTTCTTTCAAATTATACAGCTTCAATACGGCTGACAATGCTGTATATTTAGTGTAGCCAGCATACAATGGAGTTTTTTCACAACTCTTTAACTTCTCAAACAATTTTGGGAAATCACGAAGTTCATATTCAACTGTCCTTGTCATTTCCTCAATACGATCTTCATCATCATTCACATCTGTAATCACACCATCCATATGATCATCTTCATTGTTCACGCTTCTAATCATATCAGATGATCTATAAAATGTAATGTTCTCTAAGTCACTACCTACATTCATTTTTTCCGAATGTTTATTCCAACATGTATAACTTCGATCTATTCCATGACAGATCAGGTGTTCTTCCAACTCCTCTGGACTAATTTTTCTTGAATAACAACAGCGTAAACATGGACAAAGGATTTGAGAAGGGTCACATGCATGATCTTCTGCAAACTTGATAAACTCTTTCACACTATCTTCATACTCTTTTGTCAACCGATTAGCATTCATCCATTCTTTATTCATATTCACCATCTTTATGGGTTCAATCTCGAACTTGCCTAATATTATTTTTTAATTAATCAGGTAGCATTGTTTGGGTTTTATAAAAACAAATCATAGTAAAAATGCCTTTAAACGCATGTGAAATTCATATACATGGTGTGTTCAGTAGGGTGAACATCGTGTGTGTATAAGATACCTGATTTAATCTGAAATATATCAAATTTATTCAATGTTAGTCTTACAAATAATGAATTATGCCTTTGAAAATACATGACATTTAGAATAACTTGAGCTAAAGGCGTGTACTTTATATACATATTGAGTCACCTCACCAGCTATGCATCACATTTTTGTGGAATACACGGTGTGTAGTCCTTACAAAACCACTAGGGGTGTATAGTCTATACACATCAAGTCTCTATGGTATCTATACATGGTGTGAGTGAAGTAAAACACGTGTCATATGGTTCTACCATTATTTCATTGCATGTATATGGTTTTATGCTGAAGTATATGTCTTGGAGATACATTGTGTATGACCTAGGTTCACAAGACATGTAACATTTAAAATGAAACTTATTCCAAGTTTGAGTCATAAGATTAGTCATGTGGTGTAAATTTTGGAGATAAATGATGTGTGGCATTAAAATATATAAGAAATCCATGTATGGTGAAGCAAGTTCCATGTATTTTAAAGTGTCTCATAGAGCCCTCTAGAAGTGGTTTTCTAGGATTTAGTGGAATTGCACTAGTAACAAAGTGGTGGTGTCATTCAAATGGGTAAAGTTTGGATTGATATTTAATGGTGGACGAACTATATCATGGAAAACAAATGGAATATGAATCATGCCAACAACCGCAACACCATACAAAAACACAATCGTGATCACAATCGCAACACCATAAAAACCAAACAATCAAAATTTTAGATTTTACAAAGCATCCCTTATTAAATTTTGTTTGTTAATTCAGGGGTTATCATAGAAGTTTTATCATCCTGGGGTGTTCATTCATAAGTCAAGTATACATAAATTACCAATTTATATATTCCAATGTTCAACAATAACCAACCAACATTCAATTCATTTAGTGCACAAACAAGGACTACCAACGGCCATGAATTTCAGCGGGGCATTTAGCCTATACATTTCACATTATAACCATCAATATCAAACAGTAATAACATGCGAACAAGAGGAAACCAATGAGTAACAGGAGAAAACTCACTGTGAAGGTGTCGTTAAGCACATGGAATAGGTGTGTATGTGGTAGAGGAGAGGCACACAACAGAATAGATTTCCAACTGAAAAGAAAACATAAAATAGGGGAAACCCATGAGAATAGAATAATCTAAAACCGAATACACCATTTACCACATCCCACAAACCCCAAAAGAAAATGAATGCAAATAAATTTAAATGTATTGATAGAAATCACTATCTGACCACTAATTTTTATCCAAACCATAGGTGCAAACAAATCCAAATAGGAATCAGAAGGAGCACATACCTCGAGGAAATAAATCCAACCATAATAGTTATCAAGCATAGAACAACGTGAACTAGATGGAACTCAGGATGGGGAGTAATCCATCATATAATAACTCTAAGAAAGTGGTGTGGTGAATAAATCCCAACATCCTATTAGTATTTTTGGTGCGATATGTTATACTCAACACCCGATGTATGGGACTGTGATTTTCCTATATTCTCAACAATTACCTGACCATCTTATGTTATCCTCTATAAAGGTGTATTTTAATTTTAACTAGAATGGGGAATTACCTCCCATCCATCAATTTAATTAGGACAATTTTTATAAGTAAGGAATTATTCACATTCATATTTATATTACAAAACATGAAGAAAAACATCTCATATGTCCCATTATCCATGTACAATTTCATTCAATGAAATGAAATACACAATTATCACTCTATATAACATGCAGTAGATGGTGTTCCCTTTCAACCCATTATATATCATTTCAATTCATTTAACTAATTCATTAAATTAATATAAATCCATTATTTAAAATTCATTTCTCATGATTATTACACATTCAATTTTACCAAGAATGAAAAATTCACTAATAAGGATCAAAGGGTCTTCAAAATGGGCCACAATCAACATGGAAATTTCAAACATGGTAAATTCCATTAAGAATCTAGGACAAACACCTATAATGTGTCTTCAATTCCTTTTATATACCCTTGTATCAAGGGAAACCTCATTTAAAATCTTTGAAATAAGCTAAATAGGTGTTCAGGTCAATTAATAATTTGACATTAAAGGGATAATTTTACTTGGCACACTCAAGGGGTGTCTATAAAAGAGTTCAAGAACATCTAACCCATGAAACAAGATTCAATAGGTGTTTATTAAGGTTCAAGGATTAAATAAAGAACTCAAAAATATCAATAATCTATTTCACTCTTGCAATAACACCTTAAATCAGGATTTCACACGTTAAATTCATGTGATAGAAAAACAATTTACCTAAAAATGAATAACAATAATGGTAGCGGCGGCGGTGGAGGGAGAGCCAGAGGAAGAGGCGGTGACGATGGAAAATGCAGCTGCAGAGGCAGAGGCGGAGGTAGAGGCGGCGGCGGTGGCAGAGGCGGTAGCGGAAGCGGTAGAGGCGGCGGCGGTCGCGACAATGGGGGTGGAGGCGGCAGAGGCAGCGGGGGTCGCGGCAGCGGGGGTCGCGGCAGCGGGGGTCGCGGCAGCGGGGGCGAGGGCAGAGGCGGCGGCGGCAGAGAAAGAGGATGAGGAGGAAGAGGAGGAAGGAGGAGGACAAGGAGGAGGAGGACAAGGTCACGACGGTGAGGGGCCTAGTTCATCTTCCGCAAGAGCTTGACCGCGTGTGAGTGAGGATGGCTAGTTAGCGTTATTAAATAAAAACCGACGGAACCTTTATCAGTGCTCGTTAAAAGCGCTAATAAAGGTATGTTTTATCAGCGTTAAAATAAAAGCTCTGATAAAACATTCATTTATCATCACTTTTATATAGCACTGATAAAGGCATACACCTTTATCAGTGCTTTATGTTTAGCACTGATAAAGGGCAGCGCTTCCCTTTCCCTGTTTTGTGGTAGTGATTATTAGGTAATAATGTTAACATAATTTTTGTACAATATTAATAGAAAATGTAGTAAATATTAATTACCACGGTAAAAGGAAAATCATTTAATTAAGGGTAAGAATAATTTAACAAATAATGGAAGAATTGAAACCCCAAAAGTGAATTTTTCATAATAATGTTTGACCGTTGAATTTTTGGGTAAAAATTAAATACTTTATAAATTTTCTTTGTTTATTATGACATAATAATGACCCAAAAGAGATATAATCAAAATTATAAAGGGTATACATGACATCATATATTTCCCCTTGAAAATATTGTGATTTTATGTTTAATTTAAATCCTCTAAAACTATTAATATATTTTAAGGTTTAAAATAAATTATTTAAAGGTATGACTCACCTACACATAACAAAAGGGAATAATTTTATTAACTTTGGAAATTAGACTTATAGAATAATTAAAAAAACCTATTTGGCAGGAACCATGGGAAAAACGCACTGCAAGGTTTTTTGTTCTGGTTATTTTATCATATATATTCTAAAAAAGAAATGTTTGAGAAATATTAAAGAAATTTGTACTCATTTTTTATATAAACCCACCTAAGCTCACATTTCTCAAAACTAAAACACATTATAGGACTTAATTACTCTGACCTACCCTCTATATAGTCCTAAAAATCGTCCCTGATATCTCATTAAGATCCTCCTAAGCATTTGGATTCACACACTCTTGTAACAAATCTTCCACTATTCCATTTTATTAAATTACATCTTGTATGTTATGAATATTAATTTACTTTATTTTTGTGTTGCGTTATTTTCTTCAATATCCCTATGAATTTCAATTTTTTATAAATGATTACATACCTATTTCACTCTCATTAATTCCTCCAACGAACCTTTACGAACACCCATTACTATGAAGAAATTTAGTAAGAGATCCTTACCAAATCATATTTATTCAAGTTTCCTTATTATCTTATACCTTATATTTACAATTAATTATATTGGGATTTTTATTTACATACCATATTAATTTATATTTTATCCAAATGATGATATACCCCTTTCTCTCTCATTAACATATTTTTGTGAATTTTTATGTGACACTGTTCTTCTATCAAAATTACACCATGATTTTTCATGCCAAAATATTGTTCTGAATACCATATCAAATTCCTATAATGGGTAGTTACCTTTGTTAAATTATACTTATTTGAATTATTAGTTACATGTTTGTATTACACACTCCTTTATCATGGAATAAAAGTTATGAAAAATAGTTCCATGTTTTATGATCTATGTGGCACACTTAAGAATGATAATGTAATAAATGTGATGGGTGTGACTGAAATTATATAGCACTACCATGCATTGGGTAATGTTTAGTCTCATGAGACATCATGTTGGGATTGAGAGTGAAAGTAATTCCTTTATGGGACTTTTTATACCATGGTTTCTTAGTGGTTTAGGCTTGACCTCTGTATATGATACAATGTTTTATGTTGTTGCCACATTTACCATGAAAGGATTATCATGTTATATAATATATCATTGTTCTTGTTTATGATCCATACACTTTTTATTCCCCATTAATATATCTGTTTTCTAACATGTATCACCTAATTCCATGTTTATTCAATTACTAGGCTTTATAAGTAACCCATTTCTTATGTTTTTTCACTAGGATATCTCATGTAGTTTTAAAAGCCTTGGAATTTTTAAAACCATGTTAAAGAAGTTTTAAATATTGTTTTTATGTCTTATGTTTATGATGTTATCCTGTATACCTAATTCCTAAAGAAACTAGACCTCTAAATATTTTTAGATGTATTATATTTACTATTATAAAATAAAGCATGAATTAATGTTTAATAAATAACATGTTTGTTATGGTTGGTATCGGTGAAAAAGATTTGTTATTTATGGGATTAGGATTAGAAAACTATAGAGAAAGGCTTAATAATAATATTAAGAATAAGAAATCATCCCAAAATTTTGGTAAGTATAGAGTATGTGTTTTATCAAAAAATACATCACTTTTTGGATTCTAAAATTGGTTGTGGTTATGTCACAGATGTACCTAGGGGTAAAAACTCGGATGAGATATGGGAGGCCTAACTTGGTGTAACCTAGTACACAACAACGATCCATACCTCACAACTTGTTTGACACACCCAAGGGATATCCTTTTGTAAAATCACAATCTCATTTCCAACCATTATTATAGGAACAAAAAATTACCACAATAATATATGTTAGGATGAATATCATGGATAGCATAGATTGATGACTATAAATTAATAATTTATAGAAATAATTATAGGTTATAAGTTATCCCTTTAATGTCATTAAATTATCGTGTAAGTTTTTAATAGTTTAATGTTAGTCATCCCAAATTTAATCTTTATTTTAGTCAATGGATGGAAATAGAAATAACCAAGTTAATGTTTAAATTTTTAGTGTGTAATTTATTTAAGGGGGGGTGATTGTAACACCCAGATTTTTTTAAAAGAGAAAAATGTGACCAATAACGTATGTGATACGTTACACTAAACCCATAAAACGATTCATTAAATATTTTAATTTTAAAACCTTCATTAAATTAAAAGATATGAGTAAGATTAACAACATTATTAAATATATATACATGTCCCACATATATTGAAATTTTCTTTGTAAACAATTAATCAATTTTAGTAATATCTTTTTTTCCATGCATGTTTCATTCAAATATTATTTGTATTTAATTTTTAAAAAAAATATTATAATTATTATCTAGAAATGTTTTAAAATTTATTTGATAAAATTAGATCCATTTTTTATATTATCCTATCTAGGTTAACATAGGAGGATAATTTTATGAATTTTTGGAAAATTTAGATTTTCAGTGAATAGTTTAAAATACCAATTTTATGTAATATTGCCATTTCATTTGATAAATTAATTAATTTAAAAGTTAAATTATAATTATTATTTTATTTAATGGTAACTTAAGTATTATTATGATATTTTTAATTAAATTATCTTCATTTTAATCATCTTTTTACCAGATTGTAATATTAGTTTATTTTTAAGCATAAAACACATTTTTTAATGAAAAAGGTTTTAAAAAGCCTAATGTTTCCCAATTATAATTAATTGAAACATTTCAAAATGAAAGAGATCTTGGTTAAATTTTTATATTATATATATATATATATATATCTTTATGGGTTGAAATTAAAATAATTATGATTATTAGTTATAGATTTAATGTAAAATCATTTTATCCTTCAAAAAAGAATTTTTCAAAAAACCTATTTTTATATTTCCTGCAAGTTTTATATAAAATTAAATAATTCCAAGACTATGAATTTATTTTGATTAAATTTATTCCCTATTTTTAATAATCATAATTAATATTAGGTTATAATTTCAAATTAATTTTTTTATAATAAGAATAGAATATTTTGGAAGTATTAATTATAACGGTAAAATTAAAATTGATTAATTAAGGGTCACTATAATTTATCCAAGAATAGAAACAATGAAACCCAAATATTTATATTTACTTTACATTAAAATGATTCTTATATTTATTCCATATTGTTTTACTTCATAAATGACTAATTTATTAGTTCGATGAAAAATATAATATGAAACAATAAAATAAAAAAAAATTGTGTAATATTCAAAATCAATTAAGGAATTTATTTTTATAAATTAATATATATTTTAAATAAATAATATTTTTCTAAAATATAATTATTAAATAATTTTTAATAAAAATAAATGGTCAAATAATTTTTATGAAGTCACTTGTAATTTTTATTAGGGTTTTAAAACTATTATTGTAAACCCCCCCTGCAATTTCAATAAATATTGGTTATTAATTTCAAAGTTAAAATTCACATATTGATAAAACTATTTAGATAAATTGTATATTATTTTTGTAATTGTAATGCCTAAATTATTAAATAGTGAATTTTTCATTATCTTCTATGACAGTCGAATATTCGGGTAAAAATTAAATTCCGAATAAATATAATTTTTATATTATGACATTTTAATGACCCAAAAGTGATGTAATAAATAAAATACAGGGTATACAAGTCCAAATAATTATTTTTTACTTTAAAATAACCTGATTTATGTTTATTTTTTAAATTTTAAAAATCTTTTTTGAATTTTCCAAAAACATTAATACAGTTTAAGGTTTTAGAATCATTTTTTTAGTGTATGACTCTCCACTACATATGCAAGGGAAATATTATTTTATGTTTGGTCCTTTGAAAAATAAAAAAATTAAACCACTCCCATTTTAAATAAAACATGGGAAATCCCATGGTAATATTTTTGGTTTTGACTATTTTATTTTATAGATTCCAAAAAACATATCTTTGAGAAATATTAATGTAATCCCCCTTAATTTATTATCTAAACCCATCAAAGATCCAATTTATCTTCACTCAAAATACTTGGACCACTTATTTACTCTTCCATAACATCTCTAGAGTCCTATAAATGTTCACCCAATCTATAAACAAGATCCTCCCAAGCATTTGGTTCCACACACTCAAGTATGGGATCTTCCAATCTCGTTTTTTATTCGAGAACAACTTTTATGTTATGCATATTAATTTTCCTTTGTTCATGTTGGTGTATATTATTCCTTAAACCGCTTATACATAATTTTATTTATGAATTATGATATAACCCTTCACTCTCATTAGTCCATCCCACAAACCTTTACATATGCTTTTTATAATGCCAAAATTTATTAAGAGATCCTCACCATCTCTTCTTTATTCAAGTTTCATTAATATCTTATACCTTCAATTTCAAATTCCTTATATTTGGATATGTATTTACATGTATCTACTAATTAAAATTTTCTTTCCAAGTTATTATTGACCTCTTTCACTCTCATAAAACTTAATATGATTTTTTATGTGACACTTTTGTGCTCTCGAAATACCACTATGATTTTTTCACGGAAAACAAATTATATAGTAAATACATACCTAATTCATATTAATGGTATTTAACTTTATACACATACTATTAATTTAATTTTTAATTACATTTATGTATTTCACAGTTCTTTTATCATGGAAAAAAGTTATGAAAAAAGATTCCATGTTTTATGATCTATATATAACAACTAGGCATGAGAATGAAATGAATGCAATGGGAGAGCCCAAAATTATATAGCGCTCCAATGCATTGGGTTATGTTTAGTCTCACAATAATTCATGATGGGATTTGGAGTGAACTCGGTTCCTTTATAGTAATCTTGGTGGTTTATCCTTGAACTATGTTTATGATGTATTGTTTTAAGTTGTTACCACATTTCTTGTGTTATTATTGTTGCGCTATATCATGTATCATTGTTCATGTTTATGAGTCCTACCCTTTTTATTCCCCATTTATATGTGTATTTTATAACATCAATTAAATTATTCCATGTTTATTACCTTACCAGGCTTTATAGCTCACCCCATTCTTTTGTTTTTCCCTTGGTCATCCCGTGAAATTTTAAAATCCATGTAATTTTACTAGCATGTTAATGATGTTTTCAATAATATTTTTGTATCCCATGATCAAGATGTTATTATATAAACCTAATTCCTAAATACAAAATCATTTTTGATATTTCTAGTTGTATTATGTTTATGTTTATGTAATGAATAATTAATTAATTTATAATAAACAACATGATTCTTATATCATCAGCTATCGACAAAGAGAATGTCCTCCGTAAAGAAATCTTAGTGTCAAGAGCTTGTTTATGGGGCACTATAGATCCCAAAAAAAAATTGATCCATGAGTAATTATCAATACATTAAGTGAATACCATCCATGAAACAAATGAATCTTGTGAATCACTCAAGCTACGTGGTGCATAGTGGTTTTAGAAGTAGGAGGATCTTGTGGCAGGTGGTTCGTGAGGTAGATGGTTTATGAATGAGGCTTCTAGAAAGGTAAAATAATATTATATAAAGAACCATCTAAAAGAAAATTTTTATGCAGATTAGTTTATTTCATCTTCAATTTGTAAAAAAATACTTCATGAAACACTTTTATGTGAAACTATTTTGAGGGTCTCACACTAGGAGATACATATCAAGATTTCCTTAAAAGAAATATCAATGTCATATCTGAATTATAAGGTGTAATAATAAATATATACCACATCTAATTATAATTTAGGAAGGATTTTATCCACTGATATTTTCAAGGAAGTGAAATTTAGACTTGGATATCATAAAGATATTGAGAAAGAGGAGATAATTATTGTTTCTACTGTGAAGAGATGTCTGTTCCTGTTTTATGGAATGTAAAAGTGTTATATCCATGTGTTTTCACACAAGTTATGTATCAACACAAAAAGAAAATAAAAAAATAATTCATCTACAATTAATTATTCATTAATTATTTATAATCAAGGGACCTACATATCCATAAACATTATGGTGATTCTTTCTGAAGCAGTGAGAGAATAAAGAGGAACAAAGTGATCCTTTCCACAAGAAGTGAGGCATCGAAGGAAATATTGTGGGAGTGACCCTTTTTAAGAAGAGATATATCCCAAAAAAAATTATAAATTCCTTCATCCTAGGCATATAATTTATCATGATCTAATAATGTATTTGATGTTATTATTAGTAGATTTGGTAGATCAGAACATTGTAATTTGTATGCTCCTTGGCAAAGCCCAGTGAGGCTGAACCAAGTAAATATCATTTAATACTTTTGTTTGATTTCCATTTAAACTTTTTATGCATCATCATTAGATAATGTTTGAAATTAAAAGATAAATATAAACACTAAAGATAAAAAATAATGTGACCCTTATAATAAATAGGTGAATATACAAAGGGTAGGATAAATTTAATAAAGAATATCTATACGTTGATTCACCCCCCCCCCCACTCTCAGGGTATCTTGTACCCTTTTAGACCTAACATGTTCTTATTAAAAGGATTTCCATTATATAGAATTTGAATTTATAATTGATTCCCTCTATCCTAGTGCGTCATAATGCCTTGGAATTATTTAATTTTTAGTGTTTTGGAATTGATGGGAGAATTCATATAGCATACCAAAATAAGGATGGAAGATATGATTAGGGTGATTAGATAATAATGATTTTAATATTATAGTATGTATGAATGAAAAAATATATTATGATTCTAGTTATGAGATGAATATTGTTTAGTGATCAGTGTAAGTTCTGTTGATCTAATAGTATAAACATTAGTGAATATTTAATATTGAAAAGAAATCATGGTTTGAGTTTGAAGGTAGATCAAGAAAAGAAAATCATGAATGAATAGATTATATAAGATAATATTTATAAATTAATTATATTATAGGATACATAAATACAAAAAACATAATGGTGTGGACATAGTAATGACCCACACCTTTTCCTTCTGATGGAGTGGAAGAAATGATAGAACATAACTAAATTGGTGACCAGATGAATTTAATTTTTTGAACGTGGAAGTGTTTGATATTTTAAATCCTTTTTATAAAGTTTATGTATATGTTTTGGAGGGGAACATATGGGTGGAATATACCCATATAGTGTTAAGGTGACTAAAACAGCCACTAGGAACCTAATAAAGTAATAATGGGTACCTTGTGGAATAAATAATGGGGTGGCCCACCTAATTTGGGAAGTGGGTGGATAATGATATTTCAATGGATACCCATAGATACACTAGATAAATATTTTGATTTTTCCAAGAAAATGGTGTAATTAAATATGTATTTTTTTTAAATGGGTTAGGGCATATAATAATTATTTTTTGGATTCCCCACATTGGATTTTAGGTACCAAAGAAATTTAGCGGTATCTAGTTCACTGAACTCTCCCAATTGTTTTCTTATCACTTAACCCCCTTTGGTTTTCCAATTATTTAGAGGTAAATTCAACGGCATTTCTCATGGATGATCATTGTGAATCATTCTCATCCTTTTACTTTACTTATTCATTCTTCTTTTACCTAATTTTGGATGTATTATGTTATAGATTTTGTTACAATTACACTAAATCATTATGGAATCCTATTTTTATGGGATAATATTATGAACAGTGTATAAAGGTGGATCAATAATATTTTATTCTCATTATCTCACATTTTTTTGTTAAGGTATGTCACACATCATATTTATTAATGAGATTCAGATATATTAGATAAAATTAATGATTAATTAGGGGTTAAATATTTGGTCTTTTTATATCATTAGGTTAATATATGTATCTAGTGTAGAGAAGACCTTGTTTATTAAATCATTGGTGTAATTACAAGGCATGGTGAGCTTTAATATATTTTCATAAAATATCTAATTTAGTATTAAATATATTAACATGCGATTTATTAGTTTTTATTAGCAAGAGAAGTTATTTTCATCCTGATGGTTCTTGACATGATTTTAGGATTGTTATATGGAATTAAAATTGTGGTAAGTTTTCTTTATACATTTATCATAATTATTTTTTGGTTTTTTAAATTTTACTATGTGTTATTTTTTATAATAACAATAATAAGTGAAGTTCCCATTTTTTAATTCTATTTTTTTCAATAAGGATGAATACCTTGATAATGAGAAATTAAAAACATGTGTAACTAGTGTATAAATAAGTGGTTGAGATTATTCAAAAATATATGTAAAATATTATGAAAAGGTAGTATATTCTTATTAGAACAGATAGTTGAATTAGTTAAAGGATAATAACTTTTTTGTGGTGATTTTTACTGAGAAAATATTCAATAAATCATATAGGTGTGGATTCCTACAATAGTTTTTATTCATGTTTTAAAGGAGATTAAAGAGATATCCAAAACTAAAGATCAAAATAATTAATATTAAATTGTATAGGATATGTAAAATGTTAAATATTCCTTCAAAAGGTTTATAATGTTCAAATAAACTACAATTTGTAAAAAAATAATATTGGATGGTGTTTTGAGAATATTTAGAGCATTGTAGATGGGCCAAAAATGAATTAAATATGGTTTGGATTCTAATTTTATAATGTATGGAGTTACAAAATCCACATAAGTGAAAAAATTTTGGTTTTGTAAATGTATGTCTGGAAATACATTAGTTGTATTAATGTAATATGATATTTCATAATGGTAAATCACATAACCTAAAGGATATATAAAGTAAATGCCTCATTTCACCATATACGTAAGTGTAGGTGGATATTTACATAACTTTCAAACTAAAAATATCTAATATGCATGAATGTCTGTTGATTGTTTCACTACTTATATAAAGGTAGTCTACAAGTTTAACTTTCAGTATAAGGGTAAATAATAGTATTTGGAGTATCTCCAAGGTGAGTCAACAACAATGTAAAGGTAATGATCTATAGAAGTGGACTCATGTAAAGGTAACTAATGTTACATAAAGGTAAAATGGTTATTGTATTATACATGAAATTTTATTCTTAGAAGTATTTCAAGGTAACTGATATTGAACTTAAATTATGTAAGGATAATGAGAACGGTAAAAAAAAATTATATTGAGGAAATGTGACGGTATTAGAAGATATAATCAATTATTTGACCACATGTCTCTTGTTCAATCAAACTCATAGCTCATTTGAAGGTTTTCTATACTTTAGAACACTTCATAGGGTCAACCCATTGATATGGTAAATCGAGTGGGATTAATTAGTTATTTATGTGGTCAATCGAATGGTAGATCATATTGTTAATCCACATGTTTGATTTTTGAAATCTCATGATTAATCTGAAACATGGTCAATAAGGTAGTTAGAGAATTTTTAGGTGAGTATTTTGAGTGAAAATCTATTGTTCTATAATTAAAATATTGAAAAAAAAATTAAATATTCCATGCTTTTCGGAAATGATTTAGTGTTTAAATATCATGGTCATTATAATGGATGATTAATAAAGATAATATTTAAGGAGAAAAAGGATTATATGATAACATTATTATATTTTTTTGAGTTTTAAATGGAATATTTGGACTCAATATCTCAATAAAAATTAAATTACAACATTTAAAAACAAATTGGTACCATTATTCAATGAATTTATATCCCAATAAAATTGAATTATTATGATTCAAAGTGAGATCAAATATGGATCCTTAAAAAAATTAGGATCAGTTAATTTCTATATAAGGATGATGTTAATTAGTAAACCATGTTATAGAAATATAGGATGCACCAAGGATGATTGACATTTTCTATTTTTTATTGAGAAAGACAAAGGTATGAGTATAAGACTTCTTCAAGTCCTATGAATGTGAGTAATGAGTTCAAACCTTTAATAATTGAACATGATCCTTTGAAAAATTGGATGTATTCATGAGATCATTTCTTTATTTTTGGATTTTCAAATGTATATAGAAATAATGATGTAAGTCCCACACCATAAAAGAATGTTCCACATCATAGTGCATGCATCCAGGGAAAACATTGAGATATTCAAAATAAATATAAGAAATGATATTTTTAGAGAAGATAAGTATGGCGGTATTGTTATTGAACGTTAGGAATTCAAAGATTATTTATTGGACATTTAAATGAAGATTATTATAACAATATTATTGGATATGATGAGGATATAATATTTCAAATATCACATGGAGTAGTGTTACCAAGTCGTTATAAGATATTGTATCAAATATAATAATAGTTTTTAATTATTTTTAATGACAATATATGGATAAAAATTTAATGTAAGAAAATCATAGAGAAAATATCCATGTTATGTTTGGAATATTTATGATCATATGAGAAGAAGAAAAAGTGGGAAGAGATCTTTATGATACACTAATAGATATATTACATGATGCAAATAGAGAATCTGATAATAATTTAAAAATAATACTTTTCTATCTATTGATTTGTTTCCAATTAATTTATAATAAAACCATTTTCTTGAAGAAGAGAGAAAATAAGAATATTGTTATCAAAATATATTATAGTGAGTAAAAGAAAAAGAAAGGATCGAGGCTGCTACTTCTATTTATCTAATTACATCATGAATCTGGAATATTGAAAACCAATTTGTTTAAATATTATAGCTCATCTAGGTGGTGAAAAATTCAATTGTGCATGATGTTATTTTGAACATATCCTAGAATTTTAATTTGTAATACTAGAGATACTATAGAAGTATATTAACACCATATCTAGAACTATCATGAAATACACCCTCTCAAGTGCATTTTTTCATGAATTTATTCAAAATTTAAATTTTAGAATTTTAAATTGAATAAAATTACTTAATTTTTCAATTAATTATATCAAAATTATCTTAGTATTAACTTTTTATCTTTTTTAATTTTTTTTAATTTGAAATATGATTTTTATAAATCATGTAATTCATACGAATATATCTATATATAATAATGAATAAAAAAATTATAATCTTTTTTACAAAATATGAATTTTAGGAATAAAATTATTTATTGTAAAATATTATTTTACTGAGAAAACCTAGAACAAAAATTTTTAAAACAAAATAATATGTTACTTAAATTCAAAACTACCATTTTCAGTATTTTCATTAGATCTAGTATTTTTCCATGGATATTATGTTTTTACATGATTTAGATGCCTCAGGTCATTTATTTATTTTTATAATAATTAAATCTATTTTTATAACATCATTATTCTAAATAAATTTACCTTATATATAAATTTAAGGCTTAAAATGTTATTTATCTAAAAATGGTTTTATGTGTTTAAGGGTTTATATTTTAAAAATAAAATTTAATTCATTTAGTTTTTTTGATAATTTTTTTTTCAAATAAAAAATTATGAATCTCAAATTAGTTAATAAGGGCCATTATAATTTTTTTCCTCAAAATTAATTATTATTTTTTAATATTAGTTACCCCAGTAAAAAAAAATTGTAAAAGGACATTTACTAAGGTGGAAGGCCAAAACATGTTAAAAAAAGTTTCCAATTTGTTGTATGGGGTGTAAATCGACCAAAACACACTCAATTTTATAATTTTTTACTTTTTAATCCCTTAATAAATTAATATTAAAAATAAATTGTAAAAATTCATTGTATATTCCCAAAACTACCCTTGTACTCACTTATAAAAGGGTAACATCTTAAAAAATTCATGTAATTCTTATCATTATAATTTACCTATATAATATCCCATTTTAATCTACTTAGAACTGAATATCATGAAAATAATCCCTTGGTAACTCATAGTAATCATAATATCCTAAACTTCAAGGAAACTTTTAAAGAAAAATTCATGTCCTTAATGTGAGTATTATCAACTACTTAATTTTTTTTAATTATATTCTTTAATTTTTATTCTAGATAGACTAATATTATGAGGTTATTATAATTTATATATTATAATGTTACTCTATTAATGGTATTATCATTATATATTCATAAACCACAACCATTAAGAAAAAAACCATTGTTTGTGAGATGTGAAGATTGCCGCCTCCACAATGTAACATATTTCATTTTCCTTCACCTCCTTACCAGGACAAATATAAGGATGGTTTTAAATGAGAAAATTTATTTTTGTGACATAATTAATTTTATGGTATGGAAAATTAGAAAAACTATTAATTATATGAGTAACAAATGATCATTATTAATTTAATCATCTAGAATAAGTGTACTAAGAGGATAATTGTCTATGCATAATGTGTAATATGTTCATACCCATTAAATAATATAATATTACCTTATAATTATTATAATTAATTATAATTAAAAATATATAATATCATTATTGTCCTGGTATAATTATAATATAATAAAACTACCTCACAATCATTCATTAATTCATGGTATGTCCATGTTTGGGTAAGTTTGCGGACCTACTTGAAAAATACTATGATGGTTTCACATTAATAAATATAGGAACATAATTTTTTTTATAATATGATATAAATTTGTAAATATTGGGTATTTTCTTTTATATTTTTTCAATATTTAATTCATCAATTAAGAAAATGCACTCCAGCTATAGAGAATCACTAGAACATGATTATTATCAATTTAATATTCAAGGATAAAAGATAAAATACACATAAAATGAATTTTAAACCACATAAATTTTTATAATTAATCCTTAAAATTAAAACTAAAGACTTATTAATGATTAACTTTTAAATAAGAAATAAAATTAACACTTCTATTATGAAACAAATACAAATGATAAAAACAATAAACACTCGATACAAGAAATCTAGACAATTCCTATAGAAAATGACTACTTATGATGAGTATGAATGAAAATTGAAATGTTTAAAATTATAAATTATGTAATTAATATATCTATATATATTTTTATTATATTGGAGTGTAAATTATTTTTGAGTAAATTGGGATAAGAGGTAAGGGGGAACTATCTCAAATTCCACTATTTGAGATATATTTTGTATTATGAACCTAATTTACTTTATGTGGCCTATATATTTCCTTTTTTAGATTTTACATCATTAAATTACCTTATTCGTTTTTTAAAGATCAACTCTAATCCCCATATTTAAAGTTGTTAATATTTAATTACTACACCATCTATAATTAGGGTTCTTTAATCTTAATTGTTACTCTTTGGGATTTAAGTTATAACAAACATTTATTTTATATTGTGTAGTGGTTACATTACCCAGGAATAATTTTTCCCATGTAAATCATGAAATTTAATTATTTTAAAAATCTATATTTTTATCCTTCTCTAATATTATATTGATTCAATAGTTACATACTCTATAGTGGAATAAACCATCCCATAATTTGGAAAACTAAAGTGTGTTTAAACTCCTAGAAAATAAATTCATATTTAGATACTAGAAAGTGGATATGACTATGGGATAGATGTAGTTAGGGGTAATCACCACAAAGGGGTTGGTTCAGTATTGACTCAATCATAACCACGATGCATAGTCAGTGGGCTAATTGGAAATATTACAAGGAAACAACTCTCATTATAAATATGTTACAAACAATTCATAAGAATCATTAGATCAACAATTTACAAAAACTTCTTATCATAAATAACATGAATCTATTTATAATCAAAATCAAACAGTCATATTCTATATTTCATAGGTGCATTTTCAATGACATTAGAAAAAATCATTATTCACTTGATTGGTTCTGTGTAACACTATTCTGTTAGTTGATCTTCATGATATAGCACAACTGCAATGATCAAAAGTTAAATATAGTGTAATTAAGATCTTTATTCGATAAAATTATTCATTTGTATCTGGTAGGATTGGTAAGTGTTCTTTTTTTAATTAGACATGTCTATCTCTAGCTGATAAAGTATATCCATTAGCCTTGATGGAACTCCATCCAATTGACTTCCTTTTACTTTATCTTTTAGAATTTATAAACCATCCATCTAATTAAATTTTATATGTCCCACTAACATAAAAAATTATATGTACGTCCAATATACTAGGTAAAAATATTCATCAGATAGAAATAATATTATTTTTTCTATTAAACTGAGAAATTCCTAGAGAACATCTTTAGATACTTAGAAAAGTAATTTACAAATATATAAACAATTAATGATTGTCTTGTGATTTTCAAAAGTAAAGGTAGAAGTAATTATTTAAACTCAACAATCTCCACCCTTTTTAAAATAATAATTAACAAAAAATGATGACAAAAATAAAATTAAATCATTAATATAATTATTCCCCCTAACATATATAACATTAAACGTGTTATTATTATCTCCCCTTTCAATATATTCCTAAAATTTCATTTTCATAATTCCTCAATTCTACACATTTTTTATTTTTGAAAAGACCTAAATTGAAGTAATAATTAATCTTTTTTTTTTAATTTTGGGAAAAAATATAGAGAAAAAAAAAATTGTTATCCATGCAAGAAAATATTACATCCATCCCAAACACATCAAAAAATATCATCATACAAATATAAACAATCAAATTCTTTTTCGAGTTTTATTATTAAAAATAGTTCAATAATTCAAATAAGATTTAATCTTTATTTGACATATTTTTTTAATAATCACCTTCATATTCCTTATGTAATCTAGATAATTCGTTTATTATTCTATAATTAGATCAAACTTGGTAACCTTATCCTCTAGTACATAGATCATCTAGCTGTAGTTATAAGATTCCATATATATCTAAATAGAAATATATTTTATTTCATTAACAGATATTGTACAACCTTTGACTTCAACAAAATTTATATCATCATATATTGAAATAGTTTTCATTTCCTTTATAATTATATCAAACTTCTCTTAAAATAACCTCATATCTCAATCATTATGGTTCATCCACTTTATAAACTTCATTTAGGGATTTAACCTTGAAAACATTGAATTTGGATTCATTTGGTATGATAGTTTCTCTAATTTGTCTCAGAGAGACTGAATTTTACAAGACATAAAATTTACCCTGAATGTATTTATAGAATGATTTTATATCTAGAAGGATTCTTAAAAATCCTTTAGTAATTTTTATAAATTCATTGAATTTGTTCATTTTCATTTCCATGTAGTTAAAATAATCAATTGGAACATAATTTATAGAGTCACTTGATACATTGGGAATATATGGTCTCAAAACTTTAGGAAATGTCAATTTTTCTATTTCATTGATATTTTAATTGGAAATTTCCTTAACATCATTATCCTCATTAAATTTATGTTAATGGATTTCATTTTGAAACTTTCTATTCTATATCAAGTGAATCTTCTTTATAAGAACTCAACGAATATACTTGTTTCTGAATAGATTATAGAGATATTGAATTATAAGAATAATTTAATCAATAAAAAATAATTTATTTAATTCTTGAACAATTTATACTTTCTCACATAATGTTTCCCCATATTCTCAAAAAGGTTCTATAGAATAGAAATAATTAAGTATAACCTCTTTTTATCTTTTTATATTTGATAAAAATTTGTCATTGAATTGAGGAACACCAACCTGATCATCCATAAAAATTTTCATTCTCATTTTTTTATAAAAAACTACATTAAATTCCATCGAATCATGAGAATTGTCTTTTAGATCAATAAATTTTTTGTCCTAGGAATTTTATCGAGTAACATTAGAGATAGTATTAATATAAATCAAGGACTCATGTTTTTTATCAATATAATCAATCATAAGATTCATTTATAGACTAATTTTATCCTCCTCAAAAACCAACTCAATTTCCAAAAAGAAATACATACAAAACATGGATTTATTTTACATTAATTATTGTTTCATTTTAATTTCTTATTATATGAGATTATCAAACATTATTTCCTTTAAAACATTTAACATTGAATTATCCAGAACAAATTTTATATCAATGTCCTTATTCTATTATTTCTTCTTTATGAATTGGAGAAGGATTTTGTAACATCTCGCCCCTCCTCATTAGATAGAGAAGAGGAAAAATTGATACTTGGACTTAGGAGAAATCCCCTAGAGGCCAAAGGATGTCAATTAATTCCAGAGTATTTTATACAAATGGTGGATGATCTACCCATAGAAAATAAAATAACGACAACAAAGAACAATATTACTTAAAACCACTATATTATGCATGATAAAAGTTTAATACAACTAAATGTAATACCAAATCGATTGAAAAACAAAAATAAAACCAAACTACTTCATAACCAATATTATAGTACTAAATAGGAAGACTAAACCAAAAATCTCAAATATTCCAAAGACATTACTCCAATGCTCCCAACATGATATGTGCTATAACTCCATTATACACCACATAATAACATTATGTATCACTAAAGAAATGTGATAAATTTACTTTATCCATCTCACGATAAAAAATATCTACAAAAGAACAAATGTGACAAACTAGGGGTTGAGTAGTGAACTCATTAGTTTTTTTCCCAAATTGCTACCCTACTCATGCCACTAGTATAGAACATGTTAGAAAATTTATATAAAAAAATTATATGAAAAATAAAATAATTTAGAAGTTTATATAAAAATATAAAATAATCCCCATACCAAAATAGTTTCCAAGGATATCAACCTAACAACTCTTTAAACAATTTCAAATTCCTTTTTTAGCATACCCAATCCATGATTCAGACACACACCCACACATGCATGCTTTAGTGACAATTTAGAACTCATGATTGGTTTCTCATCTATCATCCAAGTCATCGCTAAGTGTTCAATATCCTTGTACCCAAATGGTATAATCCCACTATCTAAGGTCACATTTTTTTTACTAGAATGGTACAATCCCCTAATTAAGGGTAATGTTGAAATCCTATACTCACACAAATCCATGTATGCTAAAAACATGTCAAACCAACAAATTAAAGTAACTTCAATAAAAAATAACTTTTAAAGAAAACATTTCAATAAAACTATGTTCATTAGTCAAACTAATCCTCATTTTAAACCCGCCCTTTTAAAATCCATAAACAAATCACTTTTCACAACAATAATTTAAAAAAATCCACAAACCATCGCTAAATAGGGTTTCTACCATGATGTTAATATCAATTTCCAAATAAATTTCAAGAAAATAAAAAAATTTAAAAATATTCTTTCATTCTATAATAAGTGGAGTCGAAAATAGAGCCACCTACCTCAGAAACTATGATGAAAATGAATAACAAGACAAATTCTTCAACAATACTGAGTTAAATATCCAAAACCCCACATTAGATATTTTTCCCTAACATAAACAGATCCATATATCATCACGATAGTAATAAAATATCATAGATATTTCCCAAAAAAACTAGATATATGAATCTATGATAGTGAAGAAGGATATATATTAGGAAAATGACCAAGAAAGTATAATAACTAAGGATTCCGAGCTTTAATGCACCACAATTCGCAAATAGATCACTCCAGGAATGAAGGGGAGAGTCTCCCAAAAGTTTATGTGGATTGAAAACTTAGTGTCAAAATAAGTGAAAAATGAGAGTTTTAGGAGTAAAACCGAGTGATATCCACTTGTTTAGGATCTATATTTTAACTATGCATTATTGGCTCAAACATCTAGGTCAATAGTCCAAAACATCATGCACCATACACTACCTAAAAACACCCTTTAAATGGTTGTCTTGAACTATTATAAAAACCATGTTCCAACCATTTTTTCCTTTATTCCACTTTTTATTGTTACTCCTGGGTGAATTTATGATTTGTACAAACCCTACGCCCAACCATGAGCCTACACAGAGACCAATTTATGCCCTTTTATGATTTCATGATGGCATTTCATTATTTTTAATTACCAAGGTCAAATATTTCACCACTAAAAAGACCCAAAACATTCAAAAAGTACTCTAACCCTAACAAATTTCACCCAAAACTCTTTAAAATTATCATTTCTAAATAATTATTTTAAAATACACAAACAAATCTATTTTCACAATTAACATTGTCCAAAAATCCACAAACTATCACTAAATTGTGTTTATTCAATTCATTTCACATCAATTTCACATTCAATTTTATGTAATTAAAAAAATTAAAACTAAGACTATAGGTTCTAACAATAGGATTCTAGAGTGAAGCCACATACCTGGGAAACTGTGGTGAAAATGAAGAATGCCACTAATTCTTTAAAAAAACTAGGATTAATCTCGAAAAAACCAACATTGATCTTGTTCCCTAACATCAAAACAACCATAAATCATCATTATCAGTATCAAATATCATATATATTTCCCCAAAAAACTATATCTAGAAATATAATAGAGTAAATAAGAATAGATCTAAGAAAAAAGACTAAATACAGAGACGTACGAAGGAATTCAGACTTTAACGCACCATGATTTTCCATCAGATCACTCCCAGATTGATGGGGGTGTCTCCATAGCCTTTGGGAGGATTGAAAACTGAGTTAGGAACAAAATAAGTTATAAATGAGTGGTTTGGGAGTAAAAGTAAGTGAGATTCAATTTTTTAGAATCTAAATTTTAACGATGCGTGGTTGTATCACACAGTTAGTCAAACCGTACAAAAACCATGAGATAGACACTTCTTATAAACTCCCTTTACACAGTTGGCTTGACCAGTTAGAAAAACTATGGAACAACCATGTTTATACCTTTGTTCCACTTTGAATTGTTACTCATAGGTGTCCACATAGTTTGTAAAAAATGTTCAACTACCTAGGGAACATTGTTTACATTTTCAAAGTTTCTTGAAGGTTCTCTATTATTTCTACCAACAATGCTAAAAGAGTACACCTCTATAAAATCACCAAAAACATTCCAAAATTCCTCCAACCCTTCCAAACTCCACCCAAAACGTTATATACATAAAATAAATAAATAAAGTGTTACTTAATTGAAACTGTGGGGGTGACACATTCTAACCACCATTGGCCTTTCCATCCTTATAATGTAAAAAAACACTATTATCCTCAATGAGTTCGGGTAACTATTTGACCATTTCTTTCTCCTATTCCCAAGTCTCTTCCTAAATCTGACCATGTTTCCACAAAACCCATATTAGACTGATGATTATTTCATTAGAAACATTATATTTCGTATCCATAACTAGTATATGCATATAAACCAATGAAGTATCAAGCGCTAGGTTAATGTGATCCCATCAAATCACATTTTTAGGACTAGGGTAATTCATTTTCAACTGAGATACATGAAAAAAATTGTGCACTAAACAAATCCTTGGAAGAAATGCCAAAATATATTCACCCTCGCCAACCAATTCATGTATCTTAAAAGTTTCATTGTATCAAGGAGATAACATTCCATACTTCCCAAAAATACGATGCCCAAGACTTGGTGAGATTCTCAAGAACAAATGACCAATAACCTCAAATGAAAACAACTATCGATAATGATTCACATATGATTTTAGATGACTCTAAGCCATCTTCATTATCATCATGATCAACTGAATCTTCTCTATTATCTCTTGGACAAGGCTTGTCCTAACTATTAATGTCTCGCTTTCTTATACCCAAAAAAGTGGAGAGCGACAAGGATGCCCGTACAATGCTTTAAAAGAAGCTATATGTATCAAGGCCTAGTAACTGTTGTATATGATAACTCTACTAATGGTATGTGATCATCACATGAGCCCTAAAAATCCATTACAAAATCCTAGATCATGCGATCCTATGTTTTTTCATTCTTTTATATTGTACATCCCTCTATGGATGATATTCCATAATCATAGTCAACTGATTACTAAGGGCCTACTATATGTATTTACAAAAACTAGACATAAATCTACGATATTGATATGACCTTATGGAAACTGGTACTCCATGCCTCCTTTCCACCTCTGTGAGATATATTTTAGAAATGTTTTCCACTTAATGATATTTATGAATATGAATTAAATGAGATGACTTTATGATCCAATCTACTATCACTGATATGGAATCACGTTTCCAACCCATTCTTGGGAGACCTGTTAAAAATCTATGGCTATCTAATACCATTTCAAAATAGGAATAAGAAAAAATTGCAACTTACCAGCTGGTCTTTGGTGCTCTACTTTAACCTATTGTAATGATAATTATCACGAAACAAGATCATCAACCTTTCTTTTCACAATGACCCACCAAAATAGTTCCTTCAGCGCTTTATAAATTTTCTATATTCTATAATGAACTACCCATATCAAATGGTGGTATTAATGAAGAAGTTATTGTTGAAAATCCAATGGTAGTACCATCTGATATTGAAACCAAATAACTAAAGTATCATCCAGATTTTATCCCCCAATGGTCTCCCCACCATTGAGTTTTGGCCTTATAGAAACACATTTATAATCATATGAATCTTCCTCTTTAATTGTATCAATAAAATTAGGAACAAAAGAAACTAGAAATAAAACCACTACACAACCTCAGTATTCGTAGTCCAATTGCATTTCTTCTATCACTAACATTGACATTAACATGCGCTAATATGAAGTATATTATTCAAACTAACCATATGAATTATTTCTCAATACATCTTCCACAAAATTCCCTTTAACCAGTGTATAAATCACATTATGGTTAAAAATTTAAAGATAATTCATGCATATTATTTGTTGTAGATTCAAATCCATTTGTGATAAAATATTATTCCAGCTCTTATGATCTACAAATATCATTAATTTCTCACCAAATAGGTAATGAAGACAAGACTTCAAAGAATGGACTATAGAATATTACTCCAAATAATGTGTTGTGTTGTTATTCTCATGAAACCTTAACTTCATTGATCTGTAACCAAAAACATGATCTCCCAACATGAGAAAACATCCCAACCCAGATCCCGAAGCATAGTAATACACTGAGTATGATTATAATAATTACTTAAAAATCAATATTGGTGTCGATTTAAGTAAAATTTTATGATCTTGAAAAGACTTATAACATTCTTCATTCCATTGGAATGAAAAGAAAATTATTAAAGAGGTCTTATGGGTCGATAATAACCAAGAAATTCATGGAAACTATGTATCTTTAAGGAATTATATGGTGGTTTCTAAGAGAGAATAGCCTCTATCTTTTCTATATCCATAGAAAAACCTCTTTTAGAGATTAAAGTCCAAGGAAACATACCACATGAATCCAAAAATGACACTTTGATAATTTGGAATATCGGTGATGGTCTCTCAATATTCCAAAAAATAGTGACAAGTGTTTATCATGCTCATATCGTTTCTTTGAAAATACCAATAGGTCATCCAAAAACACCACAAAAAATAATCTAGATAAATTTTTAAATATCTAATTCATGAATTCCATAAGGACTTCTGGTGCATTGGTCATGCCTAAAGTTGTAACGACATACTCATAAATACCATATGTACTTATGAAATCTATTATAGGAATATCCTAATTCTAAACATCCATTTGGTGATATATTTATCATGTATCAATTTTATATAACCAATGGTATCCACTTAATTGATCGAACATATCATCAATTTCTGGACTTGGATACCAATTCTGTATCACACCATGGATATGTTTATGATAATCCACACACAAACAAAGAGTTTTTATACCTTTTTGAAAAAAAAGATAATTAATACCCAAAGAGATGGGATAATATTAATTAAACATTTATTTTATTCCTCATCAAAATTCACTTTCAATTACCTTAATTCTTCTAGTTCCATCCATAAATATAGAAGGGTAGTATGACTGTTCATAAAAGGACCTGACCTTAAAACATAACATTACCTTGAATATTATTCAAGAATATACACTATATCACATTGTGGATCTTTTTGGGTTTAGTTTTTAAGATAATTAGGACACATTACATACATAACATCCATAATAATACATGAGGATACTACTAAAAACACTTTCCTTTTTACTCAAAATATAAAATATTAATGCTCAAAACATGATTTGTTTGACAACCCTCCACATTATTCATCACGACTCCCTTATTTATATTACCCATACTTATATCCTATTAAAAACATTTGAAACATTGGATGAGTATAAAATCCAGTAAAGGATATAAATAAATAAATTGTTAGTCAAGTGATAACCAAAAAACCAATAAAATCCATAATCACAAAAAAATCATATGCATAAAAACATCATATATTTTCCATGGGACATATTTACCATATCAATATTTCATTTACCCTTTCAAATGGAATAACCATTTGGTCAAATCCCATCTCTGGAGTACCCAATGAATTGGAGAGCTATAATGGGGCCCACGCTTGAGCAATAATGGTCTCAACCAAACATATCTTGAGCTATAATGGGGATCAACCCAAAATATCTTGATCTATAATGGGCTCAACCCAACATAAATAACATCCAAGGAACATATCATGGTAATAAAGTAAATTAAAATCAGGAGAGGCTACTCATTCCATACACATAAAAAAACTATCCTTTTTAAATTTATTAAAGATAGCTTTAAAAGGATTTTAAAAGGAATGTCCCTTAAAATATAATTCGAGTGAGAATTAATAGAATGGAATGGATTTATGTATAAACTATATATACAAATAGTGAAACATAATATATACAAAAATTAATCACACCAATGATCTTAATACAACATAATGAATAAATAAAATGATTCACCCAAAGAATGGAAATTGGGTTAAGAATTCCCTAACCTCGGGTTTGTATTACATAAAACTTGTTTAAAACTACTGTATAACGGTTAAAATAGTGTTATTAAAATCCTACAGAAAAATATACATATTTAAAATATATTATATGATCATTATATTACATCATTTCACCCTTTAATTGTTAGTATTTTATTCTTTGCATTGTTTTGGGTGCGTTTCTTTACCTGATTTCCCTGATTGGTTCATGATGGATATTCATGTCGATTGGAAGAGAAACTCCAGAATTAGAATGGAATGGTATTTAAATATTTCTAGTACATAAATTCTACCACTTTTCATTTTGATATTGGATATGAGTATGATTCATATTTTAAAACTTAATGATGTTCATTTAGATTATTTTAGTGGTTCTTTGATAATATCAACCTCATTTTGTTTTATAAATTAAAACCATGTGTAAAAAATAATTCAAGAAACATAGATGAGACACAATTCATATTATATAAAATGGTTCAACCATAAAATGGTTTCATGTCCATACCTCATATAATTAATGTAAATTTAAATCACATCTTCCACGGTGTCGGTAATTTGACACACCATGGACAATGTTTATATTCCTTGAAGAAGTGGGAGAGGAGAAGAAGAATGATGATGAATTTTCCCCAAAAATTTGAACATAAAGACTATAAATTATTTATGGAGCTTTCATGTCTCTTGTGTAAGATGAGTTTAGGAAAGAATAATAAAATAGAGGAACTCAAAATAAAAGGATAGTTGAGAAATCCCTTACAAAAATTCGGCAACCTAACTACTATGCAACATGGTTTTTAGAATACATTAAAAAGAGAGGTGACAAGGGTCACCCATAAAAAATTGAATCATAAAACAAAATAGAGAAATAATAAGATGAAATAAGAACATGGTATGTATTCTTGAATTCTATACCACATAAAAGAGAATTTGAATAGAAAAAACAATGAAGTTGATAATTTTCTTACCTTTTTGAGTAACTCATAGAACATGAGGGTTGAGACATTTTGGGATTGTGGAAACCATAAGAGGACTACTAGGGAGGTAAAGAGGTCATAGATTCATTGATGAGGAATTTAGAATGAATTTAATGAAGTAATGAGTAGGTATATATAGAAAAAGTGAGGGAATATTTTAACAATTTCCAAGGGACACCTCATTAGTGGTATTTGCATAACCACTGGCATGCCCATGGTATTTTCCCAAGATAATATCTACTTGAGAAATCATCACATCTTATTTTACTGTACACAAGTATACCATAATCATTACATCATTATTACATCTTTAATGATGTCATTAACACATTGAAACTCAAAATAGTATTTTAACTATTCACCGAAAAATAAAATATTTCAGAAAAATCCCAAAACATTACCTTGCCCATTTTTCAATGTGTAGAATTAAAAAATAAACTCCATTTTTGGAAAATAATTTTCTAAATATTATTAATTTAATTTTTAAATAAAATCATACTTAATTCAAAAATTAAAAATTTTAAAACTATAAATGCATTAATATCACATTGAAAAATTAACTAAGATGTCATTATCTAAATGCCTTAAGAAGATAAAATAATAATACAATTTACTATTCATTAGGATCATATTACTATTCATATTACTATTCATTAGGGTTTCATAGTATTCAGAAAAAACAACTTGGTTCCATCAAACTCCAAACAACTTACTAAACACAATTATAGATGATTTTTTTTCAAAATTCAAAACATAGAAGCTGGAAAAATAGGTTTAAAGGATCATTATAAATATCTACAAAAAACAAATTTTTATGCATTTAATTTTTTTTAAACCTTGGGGTGTTATATTTCTTCAGGGAGAGAACAATCATATGCTCCATTTTTCTTATGGGTGGAAACCCAAAGAATTTTTTGGGAAAAAACATCATAAAATTGATCAGAAACAATGGTAAGATTTATATTATTGTTCTCTTTAATTGATGCCAAAGTCAACACTACCAACTAGTATGAGATCGTTCCATCTACTGGTACTAAAAAACCCATTGCACCTGCATTTACATTGTGAACCTGTCATGACCCGTCCTCGGGGCCCATGCCGTGACTACCCCAAGCCCACCTTCCATAGGCCAGGGGCTAGCGACTAGCACCAAAAACGTAAATCCCAAAAAATGGGAAGGCATTGCCTTTACGAAATGAAAGCACACACAAATAGAGTACAAGCAGAAGCTACACTAAGTAAAGCAGTATAACAAACGTGTTGAAAGTACGAGGGGCCGTAAATACAAGCCCAAAAAAAAGATAGAGCCACAAATGAAAGTAAAGTACAACTCAAAGGACAATATTTGAAAGGTGACAAGCCGCTCCTGGATCGTCCTCTGGGTTCCTACCTGAAGGGTAGGTACAGATGTCCTCCTCAGCACTCCACGTCTGTCCGTATCCTCCGGGTACCGACTCGTCGTGAGATCCACCTCCGGGTACTGACTCATCGTGAGATCCACCTCCAGGTACCGTCCAGCTCTACAACCCTCAACCACGATCAGTGATGTCCATCGTCTACAACCAACACAATGAGGTGTGGGAAAATCCTGTGCAGGGGTGAGTATACAATACTCAGTAGGGACCCCGAGACCCTCAAGGTCTCACTTAATCCAACAAGGATAATCACAAAGAAAGTTCTCAACAGATAACCATTACTTAGGAATAAGACCATACTTATACCTAAGTTACCACGTAACCCATCTCAGCCATGAGTTATCACACAGATATGAAGTCGATGGATAACCACTACTTAGGTATATGCCCATACATATACGTAAGTTATCTAGTGACCCATCTCACTCATGAGGAAAACACAAAGGTCAATGACTCAGCTCAAACAAGGATTTTCATTATCGAAACTGTAACTGCTGAAGAGCTCCGTCTCTGATTAGTACAGTGATCCTGTCATGACTCTGAGGTACTTCTCACTAACCTAAGACTGTTGAGGTACTCCTCCTGTCGAGTACTGTGGGTCAGCCACCACACAAAGTAGTGCTCCTCCGCCATGGGTCTGCCACCTCACACAGTAGTGCTCCCCCTGATAGCTTACAGAGGTACTCCTCCTGTCGATTACTGTAGTTCTTCCACCTCACAAATTAGTGCTCCTCCACCAAGGGTCTTCCACCTCACAAAGTAGTGCTCCCCACTAGGCAATGCAAGTCACTCCGAATCAAATCGGACATGCAGTCATCAGGTCTCAGCCAGCTACATGGTCCCCGTACTCCATACGCTCATCTCCAGGAGGGTTCACTCCACAAGATACAGGTCGATAATTCAAGTATCAAAAAGTCCCATGAAGAAGTATCTCAAAGAACCGCCTCGTCATAGGGGTCTCAACGCAGCAGACGGCTCGTCAATCGGACCACGGTCTGTGAGTTATTAGCATTTTCGTCCTAGGGGCCTGGTTGGTTTCATGTACGAACCAACCCAACCATATATCAACTGTACCCCGAACTAACATAGGGTATACTCATATGTACCATTTCTCAATGTGATCACCAACGCCGCTGACGGTTCATCAAACGGACGTCCGGTCTGAAAGTTATCGGCTTTTCCGTTCCAGAGGCCCGGTTGGATTTCGGGTACAATCCAACCTGGACATACTGTAACTGCATCCAAACCACAGGTGATGTATACCAAAAAATCCTTCGCACTGAAAGGAATCCAACAAAGTTGACGGCATGTCATTCGGACGTCCGGAACTCAAGCTATAAGCGTTTCCACTCCGAGGGCCCAGTTGTCTTCGGGTTCGAACCAACTGGGTCGTACACAAATTTCTCCAAAACCTTGAGTGTATTATACCGAAACGACCGTCTCGATCCAAGGATCATGTCGCAACTAACGGTGCACCCATCGGAGGTCCATAGACCAAGTTACCGGCGTTTTAACGAATCTGCCTGCTTTTAGGGGGGTTTGGGCCCGGAACGACCTGGCCCACGACCCCCTGGGTCGGCGCGAACCAGGTCGACCCGACCTGGGTTTGGGTCCGGCCCACTTGGACGTGGCGTGGCCCGGCGGTGTGCCACGGACCAGCGAGCGTGGCCCGGCCCAGCGGCGAGGCCCGGCCTGGCGGGTGCGGCCCGGCCCAGCGGCTGGGCGCCCTGGCCCAGCGCGAGCGGCCCGGCTCGGCTGGGCGCTCAGTCGGCAACCGAGCGGCATGAAGGGGGGGCGCTGCCCCCTCACCTAGTAACGGCAGCCCCACGTGGGGGGACCGCCTGTCCACCACCAGGGGTTACGACCCCTGGAATTCTGAACGGCCGGCTCGGTTGGCCGGCCGGTGCCGCCGCCGTGGGACCCTGCGGTCCCGCCCCCCAAGCGTCGGTGGCTAGTTTATCCAGCCACCTTTAGGTCTTCCACCGCAGCCAAAGGGCCGCGACTCTTGATGCTTCGGCAGTCGGGGGGTCCGGCCGCCCGCTGTCAGTGACCGCCGCGGCCCTTCTTCGACCGGTGCGGCGCGTCGGTGCCATGCCCCTCTGCCACGGCCCGCCCTGGCCGCGGCCCATCAAGATGCTCCGACGGGGCATGACGGCGTCGCGCCCCTCCACCGTGGACCCTGCTCTGGTCGTGACCTCTTTCGTCCTTAACAGCGTGGCGCGACGGTGCCACGCTCTTTCGCTGTGGTTCCCTCGTTTCCGCACGGTGCGACGACACCGCGCCGTCTCCATTCCAATCCACAACGAAGGACAATAGTAAAAAGGGAGGAGGGTTGGCCATGTTTGTGTGGTCCGGCCCCCTCCCGTTAATCGATAGAAAGTTGCTAAAATATTAATGATGAATTCCCAAATATTCATGAACATAAAATCAAACCCCTACCTCTTGCTCATTGCTCGTTGGCGGAGTCGAAGAAGGAAGATGATGAAGGCCGTCGTCCGTCACGTCCCCCACACGTCCCCAATTCCGAGCTGCATCGATTCGTTGATGATGTTGCAGATGATAGGTTTCTGGGGAAGGAAGGTTAAAGAAGAATCGTGTGGAAGATCTTCGTTGGCGTTCTTCACGTTCTTCATTAGAGAGGATATGATTTCCCCAAGTGTTGGGCGTCACAATACTTTAGCAGTGCTTCGTCGCTTGGAGAAGCTATCCCAAAACCTTCTCCCAAGCTCCCTATATATAGGAGAGGGGGAGAGGTATGTAACCATCGTGGAATTTATGACAGTTCATTTATTTGGAACCATCCTAAATTCCAATGATGCAGTTACTTAATTTAAAAAGGGGGTCGGCGAATTAAATTGTGTTGGTGCAATTTAAGAGGTGCGTTGGAACTACTTAAGAGTGGAGGATGCCAAGATGTTTCCCCCACATAGCCTGCGTCAAAACATATGACACGAGTCAATTTTTTGTTGAAACATAAAATTAATTGATAGCAATTAATTTCACGTCAACACATAAAATTAAATCACAACAATTAATTTTTACGTCGATCCATAAAATTAACTAACAATAATTAATTTTACGTCAACACATAAAATTAATTGAGAGAAAATAATTTTACTTCAACACATAAAATTAACTGACAATAATTAATTTTACGTTGACCCATAAAATTAATTGAGTGAAATTAATTTTATGTCGACATATAAAATTAATTGATGGGGGGGTTTGAGTTGTTTCCTCTCCCTCCCCATTAAATGGGGGGTTAGGGTGTGGCGGTTCCACCACCAACTCCCAAGTGGATCTCCTAACCACTCTATCCACACTGCATGTGTTTAACAAAATAAAATAAATTATTCACTTATTTTATTTTATTAACCCATGTAAAACCCCAAAAACTAACTTTCATACCTGATCATCCGTCGTTAATGTGAAAGTATTAATAAGCGAATATTGGCACTTAGAGTTTAACGGTGCCCTCATAATTTGATTCTGAGCACCAGTTCAAAAGTTATAAAATGCCGCTCGTACGTTTACTGAACGTACCCAAAAAAAAGTTTGGAAAATTATTATCAATCACCCTCGACCCACTACGGTCAAGGTTAGGCTCTGCCTAGGAGAAAGACGCCCCAACAAACTCAATGGTACTCTCGGATTTCCAATGTGAGTTACCATTTAGAAGTTATGAATTTAAAAATAAAATAATTGTCACTTAATTATTTCATTTATTGGAAAAAACTAAATTTCTCAGGTGGCTTGCGCCTCCCAAAGTTAGTATCTGCTTTAAATAAGCATACCCTCATGAGTTCAGCAGTGGTCTCAGAGTTTTAATACGAGTTAACGTTTGTGAGTTATAAGAATTTGAAAAATAAAATAACTTATTTAATTATTTTATTTACGGTTATGCCATTTTTAGGTTTTCTCACAGGAGGCCTGCGCCGACTAAAATTAAGTCACGCCTAGGGTAAACCCGCCATCTGAAGCACAACAGTGTACTCATATTTCTGATCTGAGTAAGCTTTTAAGAGTTATTCCAATTTTTCAGGAAAACTACTTCCGTGCATTAATTTAAGCTTAACAAAACTTCAGAAAATTATTTCGGGCACATCGGGCCTCAGAATCAGGTGCCTTCAGAAACTGTGTACTCGTAAAATTCCAAAGAATTTAAAAAAAATCCTTTGAAATTTACGGGTCTTTACATTACTCCCACCTCAGGGATTTACGTCCCCGTAAAGCTACATCAAAAACTAGGGAAACAAAAATGGGGTATTGTGCACGCATCTGAGCCTCCCGCTCCCATGTGCTCTCTTGGAGGTTCTCGTGCTGCCATCTGATGCGCACTAGAGGAATCAACCGTCCACATAGGACCCACTCCTATCGATCCTCGATCTCCACCGGGACCTCCACAAAATTCACCCCATCATCAATGTTTAGTTCCCCTTGGTCGATGATATGCGTCGGGTCGTGCACGTATCTCCTCAGCTGAGATACGTGGAAAAATGTCTTGCACCTGGTGTAGCTGAGGTGGATGGTTCAAGTAGTAAACCACCTCAACTAACCTTTTGAGGACCTAGAAGGGTCCGATGAAGCATGTAGATAACTTTTCACCCCAGCCAAAACTCTGTAATCCACGTCGAGGTGAGACCCGTATAAAAATGTGGTCTACATCCTCGAACTCTAGTGGTCTCCGCCTCCTAGATGTCCTGAACGTTCTCTGGTCCTATGAGTGCTACTAAGATTTATTTTTTTCCGATAAGAGAAATCTAGTATCATCCCCTGGATGAACCATGTTCTTTTTCTAATACAGTCAATCCTGACATGGATGATACTAATTCATACCAAGGATGATGTCGTAAGGCCTCGACGCTACTACCAAGAGATCCAACCGTTACTCTCACCTCCAAGGGTTGAGTCACACTGTCGGCATCAGTGTGTTGTCACTGGTTCACCTCTAGTAGGTATCTCAAAAGTGAGGGTCAGGCCAACAGTTTTTAACCGGGACCTCTCAGTATCAACCAAACAGATGGACAGGAAAGCAAACATCATAAAGATAAGTGTCTTTCATTACTGCAGCTTGAAGTACAAAGACACAAATACAACATGAACATGGAACTAGAAGTACTAGGGATAAAAAGGAATCCACTAGTTCCGCTCCTGTCCACCTGCTTATGGAGCTCTAATTCCTTGTCCACTACTCAGCTGTTACTCAAGCACCCACCATTGCTTCTGTCTTGGTGGATCCTCCAATTCCTGCGGATCAATTGTGTGGGGGGTCAGACAGTCACGTGCCAGGTGACCCTTCTTGCCGCATTCATAACACTTCCTGATCCTTGTATGGATATCTCTATTTCGTGTGCCTTACACAAACAAACCTGTATCCCGAGGTCACCCATCTGCTGGTCTGGTCCTCTGGGACCCCTGCATCATCTGTCTACTGCCTACAGATGACTCGTCTACTAATGGAAAATCTTACGACAGAGGCAGCATCTCTTGAGCATGCTCAGAGTGTAGAGTCACTGGTATGAACTCCACCCTAAATAAGGTCTCGAAGTCTCCCCATGTGAAGGTCATCTCATCAAAAAACTGGAGCATCTAACTCCACAATCTACTTGTTGCTTCCTAAAGGAGGCTGGAAGCAAAGTTCACCATGAAGTCCGCTGGTGTAGCCACTATCCTGAAAACTCCCACCACAGCCTCCAACCAATCCTCAGCCGCTTGTGGGTACGTCTCTCCCTGAAACCTGGGTGGCCTCTGGTGCTGGAACTCGTGCAGCGCGCTCAAGCAGCATGCATCACCTGCTGCTAGGGCTGGTGACATTGGTGGCCCAACATATGGTAGTATCGTTGGTGCCTCAACTGTAATAGGGCCATGTACCGAGGCCTCTTCACTCGGCAGGCTATCAGTACATACATCCCTCTGGGCTCTAGCTAGTCGTCTATGGAAATACATCCTGAAGGAAACATACGTGACGTAGTCAAACGATTATACCTTGTGATTTGACCTGGTTTGAGCTATTTTAAGTTGAAAACATTTGAAGACACACATGCAATTAGTGTTTTCGTGCACTTGGTTGAAAATAAGAGGTCAGGGTCCTGGTGTATGGATACGTCGGCCGCCCGCACCATCACTGGACTCCCTGAACTGAATACCACACTCGTTACTCTTAACATTATTGCTTCATAGAAAAGAAATATCAGAGTTATAAGTTCTGCAGTAGAACCGACTCCTTTAATACAAATTTGCCATGAACCATCCTCGGGGCCCATGCCGTGACTACCATAAGCCCGCCTTCCATCGGCCAGGGGTTGGCGACTAGCACCAAAGGTGTAAATCCCAAAAAAAAAGGGAAGGCATTGCCTTTGTGAAATGAAAGCACACACAAATAGAGTACAAGCAGAAGATACACTAAGTAATGCAGTATAACAAACGTGCTGAAATTACGACGGGCCGGAAATACAAGCCCAAAAGAAAGATACAGCTACAACTGAAAGTAAAATACAACTCAAAGGAGAACAACTGAAAGGTGAAAAGCGGCTCCTGGATCATCCTCTGGGTTCCTACCTGAAGGGTAGGTACAGATGTCCTCCTCAGCACTCCACGTCTGTCCGTCTCCTCCAGGTACCAACTCTTCGTGAGATCCACCTCCGGGTACCGACTCGTTGTGAGATCCACCTCTGGGTACCGTCCAACTCTACAAGCCTCAACCACGATCAGTGATTTCCATCATCTGCAATCAACACAACGAGGTGCGGGCAAATCCCGTGAAGGGGTGAGTATACGATACTCAGTAGGGACCCTGAGACCCTCAAGGTCTCACTAAATCCAACAAGGATAATCACAAAGAAAGTTCTCAATAGATAACCCTTACTTATGTATAAGCCCACACTTATACCTAAGTTACCAAGTAACCCATATCAGCCACGAGGTATCACACAGATATGAAGTAGACAGATAACCACTACTTAGGTATATTCCCATACATATACGTAAGTTATCTAGTAACCAATCTCACTCATGAGGAAAACACAAAGGCCAATAACTCAGCTCCAACCAGGCTTTTCATTATCAAAACCGTAACTGCTGAAGAGCTCCGCATCTGACGAGTACAGTGATCCTGTCATGACTCTGAGGAACTTCTCACTAACCTAAGACTGCTGAGTTACTCCTCCTATCGAGTATCGCGGGTCAACCACCTCACAAAGTAGTGCTCCTCCACCATGGGTCTGCCACCTCACACAGTAGTGCTCCCCCTCATAGCCTACAGAGGTACTCCTCCTGTCGAGTACCACGGGTCTGCCACCTCAGAAAGTAGTTCTCCTCCACCATGGGTCTACCACCTCACAAAGTAGTGCTCCCCACTGGGCTATACAAGTCACTCTGAATCAAATCGGACAAGCAGTCATCAGGTCTCAGCCAGCTACACGGTCTCCGTACTCCGTACGCTCATCTCCGAGAGGGTTCACTCCATGAGCTACAGGTCGATACTCCAAGTATCAAAAAGTCCCATGAAGAAGTATCTCAAATAACTGCCTCATCATAGGGATCTCAACGCAGTAGACAACGCGTCAATCAGACGCTCGGTTTGTGAGTTATTAGCCTTTTCGTCCCAGGGGCCCGGTTGGTTTCGTGTAAGAACCAACCCGGCCGTATCTCAACTTTACCCCTAACTAACATAGGGTATACTCATAGAGACTGTTTCTCAACGTGATCACCAATGCCGCTGACGGTTCGTCAAACGGACGTCCGGTCTGAAAGTTATCGGCTTTTCCGTTCTAGAGGCCCGATTGGATTTTGGGTACAATCCAACCCTTCCATACTCTAACTACATCCAAACCTCAAGTGATGAATACCAAAAGATCCTTCTCACCAAAAGGAGTCCAACAAAGTCGATGACACATCATTCGGACGTCCAGTACTCAAGCTATAAGCGTTTCCGCTCTGAGGGCCCAGTTGGTTTCGTGTTCAAACCAACCCGGCTATACCCAAAGTTCTCTAAAACCTTGATTGTATTATATCAAAATGACTATATCAATACAAGGATCGCGTCTCAACTGATGGTGCGCCAATCGGAGGTCCATAGCCCAAGTTACGGGCGTTTTAACTAATCTGCCCGCTTTTAGGGGGGTTTGTGCCAGGACCGACCCGGCCCAATACCCCCTGAGTCGGCCCGAACCAGGTCGACCCGACCCAGGTCTGGGTCTGGCCCACTTGGGAACAACCCGGCCCAGCGGAACGGCCTGGCCCAGCGGGCGGCCCGGCCCAGCGTGAGCGGCCCAGCTCGGCGGGGCGCTAGGTCTACGACCGAGCGGCGTGAAGGGGGGGCACTACCCCCTTGCCTTGTAACGGCGACCCCACGTGGGGGGACCGCCTATCCACCACTGGGGGTTACAACCCCCAGAATTCTGAACGGCCGGTGCCGCCGCCACGGGACCCCGCGGTCCCGCCCCCCAAGCGTCGGCGGCCGGTTTATCCAGCCGCCTCTAGGTCTTCCACCGCGGCCAAAGGGTCACGACTGTTGATGCTCCAGCAGCCGGGGAGTCCGACCGCCCCCTGTTGGTGACCGCCGCGGCCTTAGGTCACGGCCCTTCTTCGGCCGGCGCCGCACGTCGGCGTTGTGCCCCTCCGCCGTGGCCCGCCTAGGCCACGGCCCTTCAAGATGCTCCGGCGCGGCGCGGCGGCGCCGTGCCCCTCCACCGCGGCCCCTACTCCGGTCGTGGCCTCTTTCGGCCTTAACAGCGCGGCGCGACGGCACCGCATTTCTTCGCCGCGGTTCCGTCGTTTCCGCGCGGTGTGACGACACCGCACCGTCTCCATTCCAATCCACAACGATGGACAATAGTAAAAAGGGAGGAGGGTCGGCCATGTTTGTGCGGTCCGGCCCCCTCCCATTAATAGATAGAAAGCTGTTAAAATATTAACAATGAATTCCCAAATATTCAAGAACATAAAATCAAACCCCTACCACTTGCTCGCCGCTCATTAGAGGAGTCGCAGAAGGAAGACGATGAAGACCGTCATTTTTCACGTCCACCACACATCCCCAATTCCGAGCTGCGTCAGTTCGTTGAAGATGTTGCAGAGGATAGGTTTCTGGGGAAGGAATGTCAAAGAAGAATCGCATGGAAGATCGTCGTTGACGTTCTTCATGTACTTCATTGGAGAGGATATGATTTCCCCAAGTGTTGGGTGTCGCAATACTTTACCAGCGCTTTGTCGCTTGGTTAAGCTGTCCCAAAACCTTCTCCCAAGATCCCTATATATAGGAGAGGGGGAGAGGTATGTAACCATTGTGGAATTTATGACGGTTCATTTATTTGGAACCTTCCTAAATTCCAACGATGCAGTTACTTAATTTAGAAAGGGGGTCGGGCAAATTAAATTATGTTGGCGCAATTTAAGAGGTACGTTGGCACTACTTAAGAGTGGAGGATGCCAAGAAGTTTTACCTACATAGCCTGCGTCAAAACATATGACACGAATCAATTTTACGTTGATACATAAAATTAATTTACAGCAATTAATTTCATGTCGACACCTAAAATTAAATCACAGGAATTGATTTTTACATCGACCCATAAAATTAACTGACAAAAATTAATTTTATGTCAACTCATAAAATTATTTGAGAGAAATTAATTTTACATCGACACATAAAATTAACTGACAACAATTAATTTTACGTCGACCCATAAAATTAATTGAGTGCAATTAATTTTACGTCGACATATAAAATTAATTGATGGGGGATTTGAGAGGTTTCCTCTCCCTCCACATTAAATGGGGGATTAGGGTGTGGAGGTTCCACCCCCAACTCCCAATTAGAGCTCCTAACCACTTTATCCACATTGCAAGTGTTTAACAAAGTAAAATAAATTACTCACTTATTTTATTTTGTAAACCCACGTAAAACCCCAAAAACTAACTTTCATACCCGATCATCCACCATTGAGGTGAAAGTCTTCTTAAGTGAATATCGGCACTGTGAGTTCAACGGTTCCCTCGGAATTTTATTCTGAGCACCGGTTCGAAATTTATATAACGTTGTTCGTACGTTTACTGAACGTACCCGAAAAAAGGTTTGGAAAATTATTATCAATCACCCTCGACCCACTGTGGTCAATGTTAGGATCTGCCTAATAGAAACACGCCCCAACGAACTCAATGGTACTCTCAGATTTTCAATTTGAGTTACTGTTTAGAAGTTATGAATTTTACAATAAAATAATTGTCACTTAATTATTTTATTTATGGCCAAAAACTAACTTTCTCATGTGGCTTGCGCCTCCCAAAGTTAATATCTTCTTAAAGGAAGCATACCCTGACGAGTTCAGCAGTGGTCTCAGATTTTTAATCCAAGTTACCGTTTGTGAGTTATAAGCATTTGCAAAATAAAATAACTTATTTAATTATTTTATTTACGGTTATGCCATTTTCGGGTTTTCTCACAGGAGGCATGCACCGACTAAAATTAAGTCACACCTAGGGTAAACCCACCATCCTGAGCACAACGGTGTCCTCAGATTTTTGATCCGAGTAACCTTTTAAGATTTATTCTACTTTTTCAGGAAAACTACTTACGCGTGTTAATTTAAGCTTAACAAAACTTCAGAAAATTATTCTGGGCACACCGGGCCTCAGAATCAGGCGCCGTCAGAAACTACGTACTCATAAAATTCCAAAGAATTTAAAAAAATTCTCTTGAAATTTATGGGTCTTTATAGGACCCCTCTAAAGAGATTCATGATGCCATATTTTGGAATACAACTAACCCATTGGGTATAAAAATTGATATAAGCTTTGAACATTGTCAACCAATTCATACCAAAGATTGTGTCATATAAATCCATCTCATTCATAGAAAAATTGTGTATCAAATCGACTCTATCAATGGTTATTGAACTTGATCTACATATAAATTCATGGCATTCTCTTTGACCATGAGCATTTGGAGGTTTTAAAATAGAAGGTATCATTTCAACGTGAAACCCCTGCATATCAATAACACCATAATAAATAAATGAACGTGATGCACCTATATCAAAAAATAATTAATAAGGTTATAATTCAAAAGAATCATACTTCTCACTATCTATGGTATGCAATGATCATCCAAAATCTCTTTCCTAGATCCATATAACATTATAGTCATTGCAATTTTTTCTCTATTTCCCTATGAGATTGTTCTTTTTTAGGATAAATGGTATTCGAGGAATCACTATTTGATATCTTGATTGTATAGATGAGAGGTATTCTGCTGGCCTCATCCTGTTGAATCCTATGATGTCTAGGACACATGAGATGTGTCTTGAACTTTGGAAAATGGAGCACTGTGAAAATATCAATAAATATTAACCATATGATTTAAATTGAGGATTTCTCTTGGTGTTTGCAGACACTCTCACTTCATATAATCTAAAGAGACACATTGAAAATATCCAACTTTACTCTATGGACTTGGAAAAAGATTTATTGATCCAACCATAGGATTCTATGTTATTCCACTACCCAGGAAATCATTTTCTCTTTTATATTATTCCCAACCCAGGGTTCTGTGTTTTTTCTCAATTACTGAGTGAGAATGAGATGATGTTTCAATAGACTTTATGACCTATCTATGGAGACCATCTCATGGAAATAATATTGTGTGGATTGTCATTGATCATTTAAAGAAGGTTGTGCACTTCTTACCTATTCAAGAGACCTCCATGGTATAATATCTAGAAAGGATATACATGAGAGAGGATTTTCATCTTCATGGAGATCCTTGTACTATCATTTCTCATAAATATGCTCATTTCAAATCACATATCTCGAATGGGTGGAAAGAGGCCTTGTGTATATAGGTACTTATGAGCAAGACCTATAACCAGTAGACCAATGTATAGATAGAGTGCATGATATATGTTCTATTAGAAATTCTATATTAATGTGTTTTTGAGATTAGAGGTTCTTAGGAGAAACTGATTCTACTCATTGGGTTTTATTATAATAATAGCTTTCAGGATACCATCGAGATGAATCTATACAAATTATTATATAGTATGCCTTTCCAGTATCCTCTATGTTGGCTAGGGTAAAGGGTGGAAACCATACTCGGAAAACATCTCATGAAGGATAATATGAAGAAAGTCCAACTGACCAGAAATCACATCATGAAAGATCAGTCCAAAAAGAATTCACATGCCAACAGATTCTGGTTACCCCTTGAGTTCTGGGTTAGAGACCAGGTTTTCTTATGAGCCTTAGCCAGGTTATGGAATAAACGTATTTAGAATAAGGGTAAGTTGTAACTATAGTTCTTTTGGCTCTTAGAGGTTCTGAAATGTACTAGACCAATGAATCACAAGTTGGAACTTCCTTAGAGATACTAGTATATGAAAGATGTCTTTCAAGTATCTCAGCTTCTATAATACTACGTAGACCCATCGCACATCTTTCTTCCTAATGAGGTTGAGTTGGATACAGATTCTTATTTTTAAGATTAACCTATTTTTATTATAGATCGAAGTATAAGGACACTCTGAGGAAGGCCAGTACCATTGGTATAGGTTCTATGGTAGAATAACTAGGTACATGATGTGACCTAGTAAAAAGAAGTTGATATACATGATCGGTGGAGAGAGTTATTATTTGATGGTATATCTATTCCCTCAGAAGATAAACTTGGGGAAAATATTATTTAAGGTGGGGAGGATGTAACAAGATATCTTTTCAATGAAGGTACGAATCATTAGTTTTTCAATTTTAATTCCTTAATCAACAATAATATAGAATCTTAATTTAGAAAAAGAGGTCACAAGTGAGTCAGTGGATCTTTCAAAGCCCAGATCTCCAAAATTGGAAGAAGTAATTATTCCACATGGTTTTTATGAAACTGTGTCACCCATGTCAGACAAATGTGTGGTCGGTGGAATGTTTGGGACCAAGCCATTTTTCACAGTTTACACATGATTACCCAAACCATGTGATTAACCATGCACAGCTCCCCTTATTAGTAGTTAACTAAGCACAGTTGCACATAGTTTGTAAAAAACCATCATCCAAACTGTGCACATTTTTATTTTGGGGTGAAATAGCCAAAATTAACATAACATAACTTAAAACCTTACATTGATTTTCCCTTTCTTCCTCTAGTTGACCAGTACCCCTCTCATTCTTCTTTGGGCTCAAGGACTCCTCCAAGCTAATAATTGACCTATATTTCATATCCAACATCCATTCATTGATTCATAAAAAGCATTGGATCGATCTTGGTAACATTGATTAATCTCTCCCATCCTATTATAGTTTTCCTTCAAGTATATTATTCTATTTAGGTGCAGACTCATTTTCCCTTTTTTAAGGTCTTTGCACCATTTATCAGCTTTCTTCTAACCTGCTTCAAATCAAAGGCTGATATCAAGTGAGGAGTCATCTATGGCCTTGAGGTAGGTGGTCACATCATTTTTCTTATGATTTTTGATTCCCTGTAGCTATATCATAATGTTGAATGCTAGATTTTTTCCAGAATTTACTTTTAAGTGATTTAGTTATATCAAATTAATCATCATACCCTATTACACAACTATTGAATCATGATTCATATTTAATAGGTTGTAAACTATTTATCTTCTCACCCCTTGAGTGTGCCAATTGAAATTCGTCATTTTGGACAAGGGTTAAAATCTCCTAGAACACCTAATTAGATTTCTATTTATCCTTTAAATTAAATTGACCTTGAGACTTGGATATTATATGGACCCCAAAGGACCTATTAGTTTTTTGGACCACTTATACTGGGAATTTCCCATTTATGAAATTTCATTATTTTACTATGGCACCCTAAAATGACCAATGAACCTTATACCTTGAATTTACTTAGTTTAATGAATTAAATGTAAATTGGATGGAATGTGTCAAATGGTAAGTCTTTTTCACAATGAATTAAACCTACTTAAATGAATTAATTTATTAATTTAGAATATATTATGAATATTGGTTTATATTTTTCATTTGATGAAACAAATGGATTAAATGGAATGATTAGAGGGTGGAAATTCTACACCAATTATTGTTTCCAAATTAAATTATTAAATGTGTGAAGATGATTATGCCTTGATTATATATATATATATATAAGGTCTTGATAAAAGTGATGTATGGGAGGTAATTCTCCATGAATACTATAATTATAATACCACTTTATATAGTTTTTGATATGATAGTAAGCGAACTATTGATCATAAAAACATTACATTCACTTACATATAGTGTTGAAAATGACATCTCACATCATTGAACCTTTTAGGATGGATGATTTTATGCCCCACATCCCTTTATTAGAGAGATGACATGATGGAACACTCACCATCCTTAGTGTCTTGTATGATTTCTCACACTCTTCTTGGGATGTAGGGAATGTACCATGTTTCCTAAGCTTATAAGCTCACTAGACTAGTTATAAATGTCTGAGTTACGCCCCAGTCCATTCAACATTAGTATTCCAGGTATATAGACACTTAAATTGGCACATACTTGGTTCATATAGGTGGATGAAATATATATCATTACACAGTATATATATATATATATATATATATGTTACAACTATATATATTTTGATTGTTAAGAATCCATTACAACCATGACCTGAAGTAATTAGTCCTTCCAGGTGTCCTTCCAGAACCTGAGAGGGATAATTATTTATTTATTAAGCATCGTTAAATAATTTTTCCTACACACTATTTAGTTACAATAATTGGTTGGATTACATGTAGACACCACTGGTGGTGGCCTACATATATTGTTTTTCAAACACCTTACTTGGGATTTCTTTTGTACCTGAGAAGATTATATGTCTTTAGGTATTAATAAAGGAACTCTACTTGCTTCTGGTCTTTGATATCCTTACATATAGTTGGATCTTAAGAGCAGAGTACCGAGAATAGGCTCGAGATTCTAGAGGATAAGTTTTTGTAATTTTTGTCACTTGTATAGAATTTTTGTATTTGTCTAACCCCTACTCCCTTATTTTATTATAATCATTCCATTAATCCATGTATTGACACTTCCATAGTAGTTTTTAATATATTTTATGCAAACTTTGTATTTATATTCTTCTACTATTATTTTATGTTTATTCTTATATCCAATGTTCCATAAAAATGAGAGGGAATTGTCTCCCCATAATACCAAATTTTCACCCACACTTATATTCTACAGCCTCTGGCACATAGGGAGGTGCGCTTGATTCCATGTGACCCAAAAACTCGGGTTGTGGGTTCTCTAGATCCCAGGCCAGGATGTTACATCCCTCATATTTGAGAGGTTAATTGCTTGATCAAACTTTTACCCAAATCATTTACAATATCTAAGACTCCATATAGAATAGAAAATGTTGGACTTCAAGAGATAAATAAAAAACTACGCAAGAATCTAGAAAAAGGGTTTATATGCACATGTTCATCCTCATGGGGTGAACCCAGCCTTTTCCTCAAGAATAAGGATGAGTGGATTCACCTCTAAAAACAATTAATAGTAATATATTTAAATGGAACTATTAAAAGAACTATGTTTTCGACCATGTCCTTAACATCCTTACCAAATAGAGATTTGTGAATTATTTTTAATCAAACCTAATATTATATTTGAAATGACTAATTAGGTAAATATTTTTATAAAATAGATCATGATTTCTTAACACTAAAAAAATTATTATGCTAATTAGCAAAGGAGACCCTGGGAATTCTTGGTTAGTGACCCTATCTTCCTGTATATTTCATTGAGGTTGTGACACACACATTTTGGTAAGAAAGTAAAGATGATCATGAGGTATGTTTGAACATAAAAATTACAATAAGAGTTTGGTATGTTTCTTATGTTATATCTTTGTTATTGAAATTTAGTTCCATTCAAGAAACCATTAAAATATCTCAATTGAAGAATACATTCCAAACCCCTCACATATTATCCAATATAAATATATTGAGTTAGAGTAGTATGTTTACTATGTAAATTATATTATTGGTGTTTGGGATCCGATTTAGATGTGCTATGAGGTAAAGTGATTCCCACGATTTGAGTTAAATTTTAATATGAAAATCTTTGAGACATGACCTAGGAGAAGATAACTATGATAAAGAGTCAACGGCTAGATTCATTTCCCTAGAAAGCTAACTGAATTTTCTTCAAGATTAGAAGCCTAATGGTAAAGAGTTATTAAGGATGCCAACATATATAGCATGATGTTTCAATTTAATTATAGTATTCAATCCTTTCGTATACCTCTCAACATTAGTTCACCTGTACCTAAGATTCAACCTCCATTGCTCCTCAAATAGTATTCTTGGGAGAACCTCTCACACTCCATATCTCCTTGACCCCCTTTAAATTTATTAGAAAACATGGCTCTATTCAATTGTGAAATCTCTACCTAAAAAAGTTAAGGCCTTGTGCCTCTTTTTATCTCTTTATTCTTTCTAATTTCTTTTTATAGTGAAAATTACATCTATTAAAATTATATAAATTATTATATTGTTCTATTATTTTAATTTCAAAAAATTAGGTTGACGTTAGAGGCTATACTCGTTGATATAAATTTATTTCCCTAATTTAATCCCATAATTTCATCTTCTATGTCAAAAATGGTTGAAGACCTAACAATTAGTTTGATCTTGATTTCTCCTAAGGTTAATTTTGTAGCTTAATCTGTCATTTCAACCACAAATAACTATTATATAAATTTAATTTTTAGTAAACCAATTCCTTCTCTCATATTACTTGTGTGTTAGGCAAGAAATGGCGTAGTGAGAAGTAAATTTAATAAATATATATATATTTTATCTTGGAATAAATATTTCATAAATTCTCTTATGGAGGACCTAGTATGGTTTTGGGTGATTGATCATATTTAAGTGATTTCATGATTTGGTTTCACTTTATATTTTAATATATATTGGATAAATAATAAATCATACCTTATAATTGATGTTAGTAAAATATTTAAATATAAATCATGGTTCTTATATTAATTTGTTCCCCCATATCATAGGTTTTATTATTTTTATTCATTTTTAATGTTATATTGGAAAGGTTTTATAATATATGGTGTGATTATTATTTTCATAATAGAGGATGGTAAATAAATCATTAAAGGGTTATATTACAGATCTAAAAAATGGATCCCAAGTATAGATATTATCATTGGATATGTTGGTGGAGTGAGATTGGATCACAATGTGATGAATGGGATGTTTTATACCCTATTCTAAAATTATTAATCTATTATAAACATAAAATTATAAAGGTAACACTTTTGTAATTATCTATGTATTCACATGTTGGAGGAATAGAAAAAGGTTAGGTTCAGGTTAAATCAATTTCAGAGCAAATTTTAATTTTTGAATTCAAATCATGGTTTGGGATATTTAAGAATGTATATAATGTTCCCTTAGATGATTAGATGTGGGAAATATGGGTGAAATATACATAAAGTGTTTTTAAGTGTCTTAATAGATTGAGGGAATCAAGGAGGTATCTATACCAATTACCAGGTACCCAAAAGAGTTCCACATAGTGTCCAATGGAGTAACTACTGGGGATGGTCCACTAGTTTATCCAACTTTAGTATGTGGTCTCTGCTAGGTAGTACATGATACACTAGGCCAATAGTTGGAATATAATAGGTACTCAATGAATTTTAGATTGGATTTTTAAATGAAACTAGAATCAAAATATAATGATCACCCCTTCAAAATTTTGGAATTTGGTGTATCCATGTGAGGCCATTTGTATATCCTCTCCCCCTTTTTTCACTCTTGATCCATTTTGGTTAACCCCTTGGTTAGAGGTTGTTCTACATGAATGTTTTATAAAGGATTTAGGTGACTTGATCAGATGTACTTACCTTCTTTCTCTATTATTCTTTTACAAAATTTTGGATGGATTGAGTTTTAGATTAGGGTGTGATTCCATTAAAAATTATAGTGTAATCACATCATTATGAGATGGTTTTTGTGTATGGTTCATAGAGGGGGATCTGAGGGTTTGGATTCTCACTATCATAAATCATTTAATTTAAGGTGTTCCATTAAGTGAATTCATTAATTGGATTTGATTAAATTATATTTAATTGATGATCAATTGTAGTTTTTATAATTAGTATTTTTCTTACACTGGGTTTGGGCATTTGTCAGAATTAAACGACACCCCATGTCTTAGGGTTTTGATTTCATCACACAGACAAGTAAATTTTTCTAGCTTTAACATGAATATATAATATCATATTAAATGGTTTAAAATTTTATTTATTATTTTTATTGATGATCCATAATCTCATTAGATTTATGGTGTTAAATTGCATTTTAGTATTATTATATGGATTACTTATTTTGGTAGATGGAATTTATGAATTTATTGTAGTGATTATTTGGAATTTGGGGAATTTCCTACTGGTAATTTCATACATGTTTGTTATTATTTTAATTATAATCCTAATTATATCACATTTTATGTGTTTATTATATAAATGGAATGGTCTCTCGAAAACCTAATAGTAAATAATGACTATATAACTAGAAGAAAATTTTATTAGTTGTGCATGGGTGAAATTTGTGATGGGGGACCATATTGAAGACTTTCGTGGTAGAGTCATTTATTTTAAATTATTTCTTATTAAGTGAAAATTGATTCAATTTTTAAATTTGATTAAAAAAGGATATTGGGTATAAATTGGAATTTTAATGGATGGTTAATCTAAATTTCTTGGTTTAAACGGAATGAATGGATATATTTTCTAAAGGGTTTCTGAAAGGGATTTTTCCTAAGGGATCTATGTGGGAACAAACTAGCACGTGATAACTTTTTAAATGATTTATAATGGAGTTACTTTGTTGATATTTTACATAAAAATAAAATACTTCTTTTTTTGATATTTTTCTTCTAATTAACCTTTTGAGGGTGATAACTCAATTTTCCAAATCTCTTTTTTTCGTATGCTAGTTTCTTATTTATGGTTTCTTTATATGTTATCTATTACTTAATTAGTATACATGATGACATAAAAACCTATTATGAATCATTTACATGAGTTATGGGTTCATTAGAATAGTATGATATTTACATTAAAATTCTTGAGAGTGGTATGGAATTTATTATTAAAAATTAAAACCATAAATGTGGTATAATTTAATTTAAAATTAAACATCCAGGCATATTAAAAATATGGGGTTTCATGAAATTAATTTTTAAGGAAAATATCATCTCATATTAACCATATAAAATTAATAATAATTATATAAATATAAGCTCATAATTCAAGATATATTATCTATGAATTTCATTTAAATTATTCCCAATTAGGGGTTATTAAAATTAATTAAAATAAATAAACATTATACACTGTAAAAGAGTTTTTAGAAACAAGGTGTTTTAAAGACTTAAAATAACTTATAAAAATAAATATTATAAAGATGATTGAAATAAAATTAATTGTATTTAATATAACTAAATAATACTTAGGTTAATTTTAAATGAAATTAAAATAACTATTGTACTCAATTAATTTAATGAAATGACAATTTTATAAAAATCGGTATTTTCACTATTCACTGAAAAAAGTATCATTTTCCAAAAAAATACCAAACTTTCACCACATTAATATCCATATGATTATTTAAAAATGATTTTTTTAAAAAAAAATTATATGTGTTAATGATTAATTTCAAATTATTTCTGCAAAGTGCAACTGAAATTCCATTTAGAAAAATACTGATTTTCAAAAAAAAAACTTATTATTTTAAATGATTCTAATTATATTTAAAATAAATATATAATAATATAATTGATTTTATAAATGATTAAACCATATAAATTTAATAAATTAGTTAGACATGTTCTAACCCACAAAGTTAATCACTAGGATATTGTGGTCATGTTTAAATATTAATATTTTAATAGGGTATCATATTTTGTTTAAACCTGATGTTGCGTGTGTCACAAGCCATACAAGTGATTGAATTTCGTTCAAAATAAATATGTTCAAAATTCTTGGGACATTACATAAGTTCCTAGTTAGAGTTACATCATGACTGTCTTCAAAATATGATAGAAGAGATATTCCTAGTAATGTTTTGACTGGTGGATAAGGATTGATTTATGGGAGGTTATACCTTTATTTTGATTATCCTTGGCATAGAATAGGATCATGGGATAAGAGTGGATTGGGTTTACACAATTCTTGGAGCTATCTTTTTTTAGTTCAAGATAGAGTGATTGGTAACATATCTTGCATGGTAGGGTTTTGTTTTATGGTGAACCTAAAACTTATACGTAACATCTTTGATGATATTATAGATTATAGTATGACACACATGAGGAGGAAAAATTATATACAATCATAGGGATCATGATTATGTTGGTGATTTTTTATGATTCATTTTATGGGGTTACATGAATTAATGATATTCTAAGATAATAATTGTGTCTCACTTAGTATAGGTGATTGAATATAGTGTAATATCATATTTAAATAAAAGGGAGAATGGTGATTAATATAGTATAAATTAAATTACATACTTTAGTAGTGGTATTATCCCATCAGGGTTCTACAAGATATGGCCATAATCATCACATATGAGATAATTAATGTTGATTATTATATTATTTGATTCAATAGATCAGTGTGTATATTGAGTTCTATATGATCTTGTAGTTGATTCAGCCCCATGTTTTGGATTTTTATATGTGGGATAAATCTAGAGGTTCTTCATGAGTAGTCTAGAATATAGCTTTGATGAGGACCAGTGATTAGAGATAGATAAGGGTGTGTGAGTTTTTCTTTTCATTCCATTAAATTTTGGCTATTTCTCTAGTTATCCAATTTATTTTATTATAAGTCTAAATTTATATGATTATTTATTTATTGTAAATTATTGAAATATAATTTTGTGGGTTTTTTAATAGTTATTTGATGGCTGATACCTATTCGTATGTTCTATTGTTTATATTCTTGATATAATCATTATTTCCCATGATTGTTTGGATTTTAGTTATTAATGACTTGTGAGATAACTATTGGGTCAGGAGGGAATAATTTGAGGGAGTATTTGTTGATATAGGTGATGTATATTGGTGTCATTATATTTGAGACAAAGTGGATAGTTTGATATACCTCATTGGTTTATGAGATTATACAAGTCATTGATTATAGATAAGTGGGACCTAATCGTATTTAGGTCATTCCAAATTGTGTCTTTAGGGGGAATGTGTCTCTTAGAAATGATCGACATGTAGGTATTTATTTTTTATGTGAATATATTTTATATAATTTGGTGTGGGCTGAGTTATCCTCACCATTGAATTTCCTTAAACTTATACATAGACATGCATCAACACGATCACTAACATTTCATGAGTAAGGTAATCATACTATATGGTTTGGCTCAACACCTAACAGTGTACATGGAATGGATTCTATTATATGTAGGTAGAAATGTTTTTTTATTTCTATTTTAGGGATAAGCTTGAGGATGGATGCATGGATAACTATTAACAATGTATTAGAGGGTAACATATTATAAATAGTTATTCTAGTGAGTTTATTTAGAGGCTATGGTGTTTTTATTCATTTTTTTGCTGTAAAGAAATTATTATAAAATTGAATAACTATTTCATTATCATGATTCATGATATTTTTATTGATCTTAAGATAATTTTTTATGTTGATGTAGATCATTATGACCAATTAATTTTATATATTAGTCAATTGGATTCCCTCTTGAATCCTCATTTTGTTTCTATATGTTTAGTTTATATTTTATTATATTATGGTTTATCAGTTTCTTTTTGATAGAATTTTTAATGATCCGTAATAATTATATTTGATTTTATAATCTCCCCATACCTATTTAGGTACTTATAAAATATTTATTATACTATAAAATGTGGGGAGGTATTCTTGAGATCAGATATCCCCCTGAGATTGGATATAATTTGTGTAAACTATTCAGATAACATATGATGGTTCAGATTTTATAGGGCATTTTTTTAATGAAAAACCTAGTATGTAATGAATAACTAATGTAGAGGTATAAAGTGTACATAAATATATTTTATATATTGGTTTTATTTGAAATGCTTCATGGAGTGGGTGGTTTTAAAATTTAATGGGTTTTAATAATATTTTGGTTGTGAAAATAAGGTATTGGGTATTTTCATAGTGTAAGGAAAATCATTTTATGCATGATTTTTTAGGAAATGGATAATGTGTCTAGGGGTCTTGGGTTTTTAATTTTTTTAAGGAAATTAGGAAATTTGAAATTTAAAATGGATATCATAATGTGGTTTTTATTAAATTATTTTAAAGGAAAATTTTAAAAAATAGGATTTTTGGATTTTTAGTTTTAGTGAAAACCTAAGGATGTAAAGGAGGATTTGAGAAAACAAAGGTGAGTTTTGGTGTTTTTAAAATGTTTAATATCTTTCAAAATAAAAAACCAATTGTGTATAACTATGTTTTCTTATTTTTGTTGATCTTATGGAAAGTAACATGGGATTTATAAATAGAATTATTTTTCTTTAATTCTATTATTAGTTAAAAAATATCTATTTTTAGTTTGGGATTGGTGTTTTAGAGTGATTATTGGGAATTAGAACATGATAAAGTTATGGTTTTATAGATCATACAACCTGGATTAGGAATCAGTAGTTGACTCTATTTGGAAAAAATCCATTAAAAATATTCTCAGTGTTTTTGGAGTGATTATGTTTGCTGAAAAAGCTAGATGACAATGTTTTAGTGTTTTATAAGTATATGTTAATGGTGGAATTATTTCATAGTGTTTTCCAAATGTTTGGGCCCCAAAATCGGTAGTTTTTTATCGAAAAAGGAAGGTTTTACACAAATGAGATCGTAAAATTCAGTTAACAGACCATGAAGCAAGAAGTTCGTGGATTGTAAAGTAAATATGCATACCTATGAAGGGATATGCTATTTTGTAAATTATGGTGGTGAATTAAGCCCATCTCAAAGGGTTTTACAATACGAGATTCAAAATAGAGGATACATGAACCATAAAGCATCAGTTCAGTAAAGTCTTATTTTTTGAGGAGTAAAAGAGGTAAATTTATTCTAATACAAGTGGATAACCTTTTTTGGAGAAAAGATATTATTTAATGCGCTCCTAAAATGATTAAATTTCCTTTGTAGACTGCATAACCTATTCTCGATGAAGGTTTCTCCACAATGGAGTTGTCAATAATTATTATTATTAGGTTTTGAAGTTTAATTTGCATATGTAAATACCCTAACCATATCACTAGGGACAGAGTGATTTTCATTAGAAAATATCATCTCTAAAAGAATTTAGGTAAGTCTAAATTAGATCAAAAGGGAGGATTCCAAAATGGATAATTAGTCTATGAGGGATAATTTGGCAAAGGAAAATATTTTTTCAAGGGTATTATTCCGTGAAGGAAGTGGTTAATGAAGGTGACATTTTGTGAATGTGATATAGTTAATGAGGGATTAATTCCATAAAGGAGGTGGTTTATGAAGATAGTTCACATAAGGGATTTGCGGATCACTTTAGTTCTCAAAGGAATAATGAATTCGTGGGGCATTATTAATGCCTCGTGTTTTTTAATGTAGAATACATTGTCCGATAACATATGAAATAAGCAAAACCATACACACAAAAATGGTTATTTAAATATTTCTATTTTTAACCTTTAATTAAATTCATAGATATAAGTATGGTTGAATAAATTATGATATATATATATATATATATATTACCTACATATATTAATAAATTCTTAGTAAACAAATAAATCAAATTTGGTGATGTCTTTTTTTTCTAAGTATGTTTTCTTCAAAAAAACAATTTTACAATAATTTTCTAGAAATTTTATAAAATTTATCAGATAATATTTTTCCAATTTTTGATATCATCAAATCAATATTAATATAGGATGATAATTTTTTATTCTTTAGAAAAGATAGATTTCTCCGTGAATAGTTTAAAATACAATTTTTATGTAAAATTATTATTTATTTTGATAAATTAAATAATTTAAAAGTTAAACTATTATTTTTATTTTCTTTAATGGAAAATTATGTGTCATTTATTTATATTAAATTAAATTAAATACATTGAAGCATATTTTTAACTAATTTTAGTATTTGTTTATTTTTAAGCATAAAAGACTTTTTTCAATAAAAATTGTTTTAAAACATACAATGTTTATCTATATTAATTAATTAGAATAAACCCTATTGATAAATGATCTAGATTAAATTTTTAGAGTATATATATATATATTAAAGAATTTAATTTCATATAATGAATATTAATTGTAATAAAATCAAAGGAAAAACACATTTTCCTTAAAAAAGGTAATCTTTCAAAAACAAATTTTAATCTTGCTTGGAGATTTTACATTAAATTAAATTATTCTAACTAGGGTGATTGATTTTGGTAAAATTTATTCCATATTTGGAATTATAATAATTAAAATTAGCTAATAATTTCATCTTAATATTTTTACTATAACAATAATATATTCTCTAAATATTAATAACTACGGTAAAAGGAAAATAAGTTAATTATGGGTAACTATAATTTAACAAAGAATAGAAACAATGAAACTGAAATGTTTATATTTTTATAATAAAAATTATTATTATATTTATTCCTTAATTTGGTACAATATAAGTTATTATGTAATTATTTTGATTATAAGTATATTTCTATTTAGTAAAACACAAATTGTTTCGATAATATTCAAATTCAATTAAAGAATTTATTTTGATGAATTAATCGATATTGAAGATAAATAATATTTTAATAAAATATTTTTATTATGTAATTTTTAATAATTATAAATGGTCATATAATTTTTATGAATTCAAATATAATTTTTATAGGGGTTCAAAAACTGTTACTGTAAAAAAACACATCATTTTCAATAAATGTATGCTATTATTTTGAAAGTGAATATGCTATTATTTAGATAATATTTAGATAAAATTAATATTATTTTTGGAATCATAATGTCTAAATTATCCAATGGTTTTTTTTTCAAAATTTTATTGCGACAATAAAACTTTCAGATAAAAATTAAAACCTATATAAATATACATTGTGTATTAGGACATAATAATAACCCAGAAGTAATGTAATGAATACTATAATGGGTATTCCTGACTAAATATTTGTTTACCTTTTAAAATAACATTATTTTATGTTTATGTCATTAATTTTATAAATCCATTATGAATCATCCAAAACAATTAATTTATTTTATGGTTTTAAAATAATTTATTTAAGAATATGATTCATATCCACATAATGAAATGTAATATTTTATTAATTTCAAACCTTGGCCCTATAAAATAAATAAACAAACTCCCATATGGTAGAAACCTTCATAAAAAACCATTGAAATGTTTGTGGTTTTGGTTATTTTATTATATAGAGTCCAAAAACCTATATTGAGAAATATTAATGAATTCCCCACTAATTTCCTATATAATCCCACCAAAACTCCCATTTATATTCACTAATACTCCATGGATAACTTCCTTAATCTTCCATCTCCTCTATATAGTTTTCTCAAGGTGCTACAAGCTGTCAATAATCTCCTCCTAAGAATTTTGGGTCACACACTCAAGTAAGGGATCTTCCACTCTTTATTTTTTATTCAAGAAATTCTTTTATTTTATTCTTCTTAATTTCCTTTTGTTCATGTTGTGATATGTTCTTACATATATTCATTACTTTAAATTTTATTTATAAATGACCATATTACCCTTTCGCTCTCCTTATTCCATCCCATGAACCTTTACATACACTCGTTATGATGTTGAGATGTAAGAGATCCTCGCCTTCTATTTTTTATTCATGTTTCTTTTAATATATTAGGCCTTCTATTTGAAATTAATATTATTGGGATAGGTCTTTAGATTTCCCTATTACTTCACTTTTTTTCAAATTAGGATATAAACCTTTATATCTCATCATCATATATTTTTTATTTTTAAGTGAGACCACTATGCAACCGAAATCACAACAAGATTTTTTCATACCAAAACAAATTTTTGGTGAATACCATACCCAATTATTATCAATTGTATTTACCTTTATAAAATTACAATTTTTTCAATTTTAACTAAAATTCATGTGTTCCACACTCCTTAATCATGGAATAAAAATTGATGAAAAACGATTCCATGTTTTATGATCTATGTGACACACTTAAGAAATAGAATCAAATGAATGTGATCGGTGTGCCAAAAATTTTATAGAGGTCCAATGCATTAGGCAGTTTTTTCTCTTATTAGACTTCATGTATGGATAAGGAGTGAACCTTATTAATTTATGGGATGATTTTCACCATTATTTCTTAGTGGTTTATCATTGACCTATGTTTAGGGTGCAATGTTTTATGTTTTTTCCACATTCCAAATGTTATGATCATCATGTTATATCATGTATCATTGTTCATGTTTATGATTCCTACTATTTCAATTCCCAATTGATATGCCTATTTTAGGACATGTATCACCTTTTTCTCTGTTTATTCCCTCACTGGACTTTATTTCACATCCCTTTCTTATTTTTGTCCGTAGGTTGTCTCATGTAGTTTTAAAATCCATGGAATATTAGAAGCATGTTAAGGATGTTTTTAATAATTTTATTATATCCCATGATAAATATGTTATTCTATGTACCTAATTCCAAATGAGACTATGTGTATCAATATTTTAGTTTTTTTATGTAACACCCTAGGTAAATAAAGAATATGACATTTTCATATTTATCCATATTTGTGAATAAAATATTAATATTACTTTAAAGGGAATGCTATGCTCGATGGCGTACCCAATACGCAACAATGAGTTTCTTTGAAATCTTACATTGCACTCTAATAATAAAATAATATTATTTTAAATGGTAGTTAATGCCTAGCCATTATAATGGCGGGAATGGATGGAACTAACTAAAAAATTATTATATATTTTTTTCAAATATTTTTACTTTTATCCAATAAATGTTAGAGGCTTAAAATGCAAATGAATCCAATTTTAAGCATAAATCTTCTAATATTCTTTAAAAGGTCGATTAACTGCCTTTTGATGGAGAACCCTTTTTAAATATACTTTTGACAATTTTATTTGTTTTATTTGACAAAATAAAATCCTTCTTTAGAATCTGGACATCAAAATTTACTTTGTGTAAATTTTTGTTATTTTTCCGATAAAGATCATTTTTATTGAAAATGTTGCATTTTAATTCAAAACCTCCTTTTAATGTGATTTATTTATATGGATAGATTAGATTTTTAATTTATATTAATGTGTATTTAGAATATATTTTTACCATTTAATCTAATGGTGGTCATTGTAATTAATTTCACTTTGAAATTGGACTTAAACTAGTGTTAATATTTTAATAGATATTGTTTCTTAAAAACACGCTATTTGTTTTGACAGCGGGAATTAATTATTAAATTAATTAATGCAACTTATATGTTTTTAATTTTGTAAAATAGACATAATTTTTGAATTCTGAATATCAAATATAGCTTAGGGTTAATTTTTGGTATTTTTCTGAAAAACTTCAATTTTTCATGAATAGTGAAACCACACTAAGTGGTAGTAAAAGAAACTGATTTTTCATTTAAATGAAAATTTACCTATTTTGTGATTTTATTTTTAAAAATACAACATACATGGTTGTCATTAGGAAGTAAAATGTTGTTCAATGTGATTAAAATAATTTTTCGGTGAATAGTAACTTTTAAGTTTTATTAATCGCGATTAAATGTAATTAGTGTAATTTAAGGTAAAGATAATGTCATAATAATATGAAATGACCTTTCCACATGTCATACCCTTATTGGATGAGTCATGTCCGACCAATAAAATCCATGGGTCAACATGGGGACCCCATGGAGCCACTTTGGTCAGAAAATGACATTAATAACTTTTTATTTAAAGTTAAAAATAAAATGTAACAAACATGTATTGTTTTACTAAAACAATTTTTAGATGGGGTTATACAAGTAATATTTTTGAATATAAATATTCATTATAAATATAAAAATATTTCCTACATTGTGATATTTTTTTATAATTTTTAGACATTAAATAAATTAATTTATTTATGACACCGTGATGATGCAGTGATTACCTCATAAATGAACGATTTAAATAAAATGAGAAGATATGGTAAACTCTAAGTCTTAAACTTGTCACAAACCTATTGTATGGGTTGATTTCAAAAACTTATCACATTATCCTCTAAATAAATCTTTTTGGGACCTTTAAAATCCAAAAATCATTTTATAATAAAGTAATATTTTATAACTTTCCAAGAGTGCCCCTCCTCTTCTCTTATAAAAGGCCCCCACCTCTACCACCTTACCCACAACTCTCAATCCTTTGGATCATCCAAACCCTACCCATTTCATCTCTCCACATCCCTCTCTTCATCATTGAAGCCTCAACTTTGGCAGAATGCTCTTCAAGAAACCCTTTTTGTTCAAACCAAGAGGAGTTACCCGATTTAAATGTAATGTCTTCACTTGTGTTCTTTTGTTTTATTTTGTTTATCCAAACCCCTAAGATCTTTTTATTAATTTATTTTGTAATAACACCAGTATCTTCAATATACTAGGATTTTTTTATGTGATTTATTCTATCTACACTTACACACACCTCCGTCTAATGGTTAAAGGACATACTGTTTCTGTGGATGGTGAATTACTGCCTCACGAAACGATGATTGTTCAATCTTCTCTTAACACCTTTCATGGTGGCCATTATGATGTAACTGTATTTTATATATGATATATATGGTATTTATGTTTTCCATATGCTTATGTATTTTTTATTTAAAGCATACCTTTATGCTTTGCATGTTGTGAAAATACGATAATTTCATACGAGGAAGTGTGGACTACCGCCACCTCAAGTGATGTGACTCATTCATGCAATACATGGAATGTATAAAGAATGAAATTAATTAACACATGTGACCTATAAAAAATATATATTATACTTTAATTATAATATATATATCTCTCAATTATTTTTAATTCCATTAATATGACAAAGAAATGAAAGTAGCGTTCATGCGTACATAAGGCCTACCGTCTCCATGAACGGTGAATTTCATTTATGTTTATCTCCAAATGTTATGGAATAGTATAAAATGAATTTTTACTTGATATATATGATATTTAAATCATTAATACTATTCTGGAGATGATTTACTTACAACTACATGGACAATCATTTTCAAACAAGGTCATTTTTGACTCATGTACCAAACATCGACAAAAACGTCTGATATGAACTCACATTATTAACCAATTATTTTAACATTATAATATGTGATATGAAATGAATAATAATATTTAATGGAGGAACTTAAGCAATTATAAATTTACCAAAGTTTATTATTCAGTAATATAAATAAACAAACAAGACAAGTTGGACTTGAGGTAAGGGATCCTACCTCTCTCTTTCTTTTTAAGTACTATTTTTTTATGTAACTTACTTTAAGCCCCACTTTCTTATATTGGTGGATGTTATTTTATATCCCTCTTTCTGTAAATTTTATGTTAATATGATGGTAGACCCTATTTTATCTCATCAATACATTTTTGGATGTTTTATGTGGCGCTGTTAGGCTGCCGAATTTTCATAAGGGGATTTTCATCTCACATTTTATTCTCGTGAGATTCATGCTACATTGTCCACTATTTCCTTTTGTGTGGTGTATGTACTACCCATTATTTTATTATTTGTATAATATAATCTCATTTATGGGTATTTACATCTTCATTTTATGACCCTTCCTTCATGGGGTGTACGTTTTGAAGGTTGCCCAAATCGGTAAGGGAACCTTTCACACTCCTCTTTTTAAAAGACTTATTTTGTTATGTCTTTTAATTTACATATGTTTATGTTGGGATATGTTCTTATATATCCTTATTGATGTAAATTTTAGGTCCAAGTGATGAGATACCAATTTCTTTCTCATCAACTAATTTTATGAATTTTAAAGTGACGCCGTTAGGCTGTCAAATTTTACCAAGGGAACTTTTTAACCCAATTCCGATTTCTTTGGGTTCAAATTGTAGTTATTGAATATGTAATCCTTTGAATATGTGTGAATTACCTTTGATTGTTTTACACTTGATATAAACTTATATTGGGTGTATTTATATTTGTCACACATAATTTTGAGATTGATTTATCCTTAATTTAAGGATACCTTCTTTATAAGGGATTTCATCTCATTTTACATTTCTATTGAGACTAAATTGTTGTTATGCACCAAATCACTCTTATATGGTGTATATACTGTACTTTGGAATATTATATCATGAATCCATTTATTCTCATGATAGTATAAAGTTATGATTAAATGTTATTCCTCAATTATTATATTCAAGTGTCTCTAATTTTGGTAAAAACCCTTTAACTAAAATATCGCGTTAAATGTTTTAATGATTTGTTATTATTAATATCCATGTTTTCAAAATGGTTTTAAGGATTTATTTATGTGGATATTAATGGTTTAAAATATTAAAAGCTTCAAGGTGGTATGGGACACTTTGATTCAAAAATCTCTTTATTAAATGTTTTAAATGGTTTTGAAAATGGTTTTTTTGAATGGATTCATTATTTCAATATATTAAAATGTTATATTGTTATTGAAATATGGGAATGTTATGTTTCCTTTATGCTTAAGTTATATGCTATGATTATGTTTTTTTTCTTGGGCATTGTTTATGAAAATGGGTGGTTCCATGAAAAACTAAGGGCGGGTGAGCCTGATATAGCTCTCCAATGCATTGGGTAACGTGAAGGAGTTAAACGTTAAGGGTTCTCCGAAGATATTTAGGGAATATACTGTGATGGGTATTCCAAACATGACCATGAGGATTACTCCCTACGTCAGAATGTTATGAATGCCTCAAGTTACCTTTATGTCTTATAATTTCTATGAGTTATTCGTAAATATTATGATTTCATGAGGTATGTTGAATTGATTATGTTTTATTAGTAGAGTATGATTTCATTGATTCTTATGTATACATGGACTAATGTTTTCTTTCTATATTTTTATAACACTTACTGAGATTTTTATGCTCATCCCATGTTTTTTTGAAATTTTTTTGACAAGACATAAAGATGAATAGGGTCAAGGATGGGATCAAGGAAATGTCAGGCTGTATAAAACAAGGAACTAGACATGACTCTTATGTTCAAGAGTTTTTATTTTGTGAAAAAAATGGAAGCTGGGTAGATGTGTCTACTTTTTAATCTTTGAGATGTAATATTTATGTCCTGATTCTCTAAAACTCTAAACCTGAAAAGATCCTCGATGTGAATTATTCATTTAATTCAATAATAAGTACAGTTTAAGGAGGAGTCCTTATAGTTGGTATCAGAGGTTTGTTTAGATAACTTTAGTGGTTAGGGTATTCTTTAAGCATAAGTGACATTACCATAATGACTAGGATTTTAGAAAGATTCATAGTTTTTAGATAAAGTGAATGAGTAAGTATATCTTAGTGTTTATCTTCCTCATTAGTACATGATGATTTTTTTAATATACTCACACTGAAATTTTTGGTTTTAGTAAATGGATGGATCTAGCAGGCACCAAAGTGACAATGGGTTTGAATGAAACTGTGGTGGTTCTCTAATGAAACATGTACGAGAGAACCAACTCGACGTGGAAGTTCGGGTAATAATTATAAAGGTAACCATTAGGGTTTATATGATCCTTACTTTTGAGGTAATTATGGGTTACTATATGTTATGATGGAATATGAACGACATGAGATAAACTTGAGGATAAAATATGTTATGGTTATTTTTGAAGAATTTATCACTTTTTGGGGAATGTTATAAGAATTATGTAGTTTTGGAAAAAGGACAACACGTAGACCGTGTGACAACCTTTCGCGTCTGACGAAGCTACGGGAATTGAACCCACAACCAAAGTGCTACTGGTATTTATCACCTACCACTGGACTACGTGAAGTCCCTGGTTAGTTTGAATAATTCTTTTTAGTTAGATGATCTTATGAATCTATAATAAGTTGATTTTGGGTTATCTATGGAAATTATTAACCTATCATGGATGATATGTGATTAGGTTAATTACTTTTTAGTATGAGACTTTAAGAGTAACTGATGTTATTTGAAGATAAATTTTAAGGTTTATCTTGGAAGAATATGTGATTAAATCCTTCATAGATTTTGGTTTCAGTCTTAGTTTTGATTACTTTGAAGAATTTTATGGATAGATTTTTATTGAATGGTATTTGTTGAACTTTGTGTATTGTTTGAAAACTTTTGGAGATTAAGAATAGATTTTTTTTATAAAGGATTATCCTTTTTGGGTATTATCTGATCTCATACTAACCTTTTTGGTTTTATTTTTGGTTAAGGTCTAAAGACATGCGAAGTATATAGTTGTCTTTTGTGGATTAGGTGATTCTCTAGAAGTTGATTATAGCTCTATTAATGTGAACAAGTCATCCTAAATACTCATCTTTTGGAGAAAATATGAGTTCGTGTAAGAAATATAGTAAAATTTGAAAGTCAACATGACAAGTAAGTATGTTTCCTTATGTTTTAGTTAAGCTCATAAATAAATTCCTCAATTAAAAGTAACTTAAAACAAAAATGTTTTCTGTTAATTTTTCCTACTGGGGAATCAAATACCGTTTAACCCATCACAAGTTTGTGATTTTCTTGTGGTTAACATTCTCCTAAACATGTTTTCTATCACTATCCATCAGAATATGACCCTTTGTTTTCTCCTCCATTTCCATGTTTTCCTACATGGAATCCTAGTATAGATTAACTCAGGTGACCTTTGTACTTCTCTTTATTTATTTTAAAGTGATAGTTTTACTGACTCTTGTTCTGATGTGGGATTTTCAATGAAGTTTTCAAGCCCAATTTTAAAATTGCGAGGACATAATTCCCAAAAGGGGGGAAGGATGTAACACCCCAGGTAAATAAATAATATAACATTTTCATATTTATCCATATTTGTGAAAAAAATATTAATATTACTTTAAAGGGAATGCTATGCTCGATGGCATACCCAATAAGCAACAACGAGTTTCTTTGAAATCTTACGTTGCACTCTAAAAATAAAATAATATTAGTTTAAATGGTAGTTTACGCCTAGCCATTGTAATGGTGAGAATGAACGGAACTAACTACAAAATGATTATATATGTTTGTCAAATATTTTTACTTATATCCAATAAATGTTAGATGGTTAAAATGCAAATGAATCCAATTTTAAGCATGAATCTTCTAATATTCTTTAAAAGGTCGATTAACCGCCTTTTGATGGAGAACCCTTTTTAAAAATACTTTTGACAATTTTATATGTTGTATTTGACAAAATAAAATCCTTCTTTAGAATCTGGACATCAAAATTCACTTTGGGTAAATTTCTGTTATTTTCCGATAAAGATAATTTTTATTGAAAATGTTGCATTTTAATTCAAAAACTCCTTTTAATCTGATTTATTTATATGGATAGATTATATTTTTAATTTATATTAAAGTGTATTTAGAATATATTTTTACCATTTAATCTAATTATGGTCATTGGAATTAATTTCACTTTGAAATTGGACTTAAACTAGTGTTAATCTTTTAATAGATATCGTTTCTTAAAAACACGCTATTTGTTTTGACGGCGGGAATTAATTATTAAATTAATTAATGCAACTTATATGTTTCAAATTTTGTAAAATAGACATCATTTTTGACTTCGGAATATCAAATATAGTTTAGAGTGAATTTTTTGTATTTTTTTGAAAAACTTCAATTTTTCATGAATAGTGAAACCACTAAGTGGTAGTTAAAGAAACTGATTTTTTATTAAAATGAAACTTTACCTCTTCTGTGATTTTATTTTCAAAAATTCGGCATACATGGTTGTCATTAGTAAGTAAAATTTTGTTCAATGAGATTAAAATAATTTTTTTGTGAATAGTAACTTTTAAGTTTTATTAATCGCGATTAAAGGTAATTAGTGTAATTTAAGGTAAAGATAATGTTATAATAATATTAAATGACCTTGAAACATGTCCTACCCTTATTGGATGAGTCATGTCCAACCAAGAAAATCCATGGGTCAACTTGGGGACCCCATGGAGCCACTTTGGTTGGAAAATTAAATTAATAACATTTTATTTAAAGTTAAAATTAAAATGTCACAAACATGTATTGTTTTACTAAAACAATTTTTAGATTGTGTTATACAAGTCATATTTTTTACTATAAATATTAATTAGAAATATAAAAATATTTCCTACATCATGATATTTTTTTTATAATTTTTAGACATTAAATAAATTAATTTATTTATGACACCGTGATGATGCAGTGATTACCTCATAAATGAACGATTTAAATAAAATGAGAATATAGGGTAAAATCTAAGTCTTAAACTTGTAACAAACCTATTGTATGGGTTTATTTCGAAACCTTATCACCTCATACTTGAAATATATCCTTTTGGGAACTTTAAAATCCAAAAATCATTTTATAATAAAGTAATATTTTATAACATTCCAAGAGTGCCCCTCCTCTTCCCTTATAAAAGGCCCCCACCTCTACCACCTTACCCACACCTATCAATTCTTTGGCTCGGCCAAGACCTGCCCATTTCATCTTTCCACATCCATATCTTCATCATTGAAGCCTCAACTTTGGTATAATTCTCTTCAAGAAACCCTTTTGGTTCAAACCAAGAGGAGTTACCCGATTTAAAGGTAATGTCTTCACTTGTGTTATTTTGTTTTATTTTGCTTCTCCAAACCCCTAAGCTATTTTTATTCATTTATTTTGTAATAACACCAGTATATTTAATATAATAGGATGTTGTTATGTGAATTATTAGATCTACACTTACACACACCTCCGTATAATGGTTAAAGAACATACTGTTTCTGTGGATGGTGAATTACTACCTCACGAAACGATGATTGTTCAATATTCTCTTAACACCTTTCATGGTGGCCATTATGATGTCACTGTATTTTATATATGATATATATGGTATTTATGTTTTCCATATGATTCTGTATTTTATATTTAAAACATACCTTTGTGCTTTGCATGTTGTGCAAATGCGATAATTTCATACGAGGAAGTCTGGACTACCGCCCCCTCAAGTGATGTGACTCATTCATGCAATACATGGAATGTATAAAGAATGAAATTAATGAACATATGTAACCTATAAAACATATATATTATAATGGAATTATAATATATATATCTCTCAATTATTTTTAATCCCATTAATATGACAAAGAAATGAAAGTAGCGTTCATGCGTACGTACGGCCTACCGTCTCCATGAACGGTGAATTTCATTTCTTTTTATCTCCAAATGTTATGGAATAAAATAAAATGAATATATACTGGATATATATGATATTTAAATCATTAATACTATTCTGTAGATGATTTACTTATAAATACATGGGCAATCATTTTCAAACAAGTTCATTTTTGACTCATGTACCAAACATCTACAAAACGTCTAATATAAACTCACATTATTAACCAATTATTTTAACATTATAATATGTGATATGAACTGAATAATAATCTTTAATTGAGTAACTTAAGCAATTATAAATTTACCAAAGTTTATTATTCAAGAATATAAAGAAACGAACAAGACAAGTCGGTCTTGAGGTAAGGGATCCTACCTCTCTCTTTCTTTTTAAGAACTCTTTTTTATGTAACTTACTTTAATCTCCCCTTTCTTATATTGGGGGATGTTATTTTATATTCCTCTTTCTGTAAATTTTATTTTAATATGATGGGAGACCCTATTTGATCTCATTAATACATTTTTGGATGTTTTATGTGGCGTTGTTAGGTTGCCGAATTTTCATAAGGGGATTTTCATCTCACTTTTTATTCCTGTGAGATTCATGCTACATTGGCCACTATTTGTTTTTGTGTGGTGTATGTACTGACCATTATTTTACTATTTTTATAATATAATCTCATTTATGGGTATTTAAATCTTTATTGTATGACCCTTCCTTCATGGGGTGTACGTTTCGAAAGTTTCCCAAATCGGTAAGGGAACCTTTACCCCTCCTCTTTTTAAAAGGCTTATTTTGTTATGTCTTTTAATTTAAATATTTTTATGTTGGGATATGTTCTTCTATATAATTATTGATTTAAATTTTATGTCCAAGTGATGAGATACCAATTTATCTCTCATCAACTAATTTTATGAATTTTAAAGTGACGCCATTAGGCTGTCGAATTTTACCAAGGGAACTTCTTAACCCTATTCCGATTTCTTTGGGTTCAAATTGTAGTTTTTGAATATGTAATCCTTTTAATATGTTTGAATGAACTTTGATTGTTTTACACTTAATATACACTTATATTGGGTGTATTTATATTTGTCACACATAATTTTGAGATTGATTTATTCTTAATTTAAGGATACCTTTTTTATAAGGGATTTCATCTCATTTTACATTTCTATTGGGACTTCATTGTTGTTATGAACCAATTCACTATTATATGGTGTATATAATGTCCTTTGGAATATTATATCATGAATCCATTTATTCTCATAAAATTATAAAGTTCTGATTAAATTTTATTCCTCAATTATTGTATTCAAGTGTCTCTAAATTTGGTAAAAACCCTTTAACTAAAATATCGCTTTAAATATTTTAATGATTTGTTCTTATTAATATCCAGGTTTTCAAAATGGTTTTAAGGATTTATTTACATGGATATTAATGGTCTAAAATGTTAAAAGCTTCAAGGTGGTATGGGACACTTTGATTCAAAAATCTCTTTATTAAATGTTTTAAATGGTTTTGAAAATGGTTTTTTTGAATGGATTCATTATTTCAATATCTTAAAATGTTATATTGTTATTGAAATATGGGAATGTTATCTTTCCTTTATGATTAAGTTATGTGCTATGATTATGTTTTGTTTATTGGGAATTGTTTATGAAAACGGGTGGTTCTGTGATAAACTAAGGGCGGGTGAGCCCGATATAGCTCTCCAATGCATTGGGTAACGCGTAGGAGTTAAACGTTAAGGTTTCTCCGAAGAGATTTAGGGAATATACAGTGATGGGTATTCCAAACGTAACTATGAGGGTTAGTCCCTATGAAAGAATGTTATTAATGCCTCAAGTTAGCTTTATGTCTTATGATTTCTATGAGTTATTCGTAAATCTTATGATTTCATGAGGTATGTTAAATTGCTTATGTTTTACGAGTGAAGTATGATTTCATTGATTCTTATGTATACATGGACTAATGTTTTCTTTCTGTATTTTTATAACCCTTACTGAGCTTTTTATGCTCATCCCATGTTTTTTTGAAATGTTTTTCACAGGACATAAAGATGAATAGGGTCAAGGATGGGAACAAGGAAATGTCAGGATGTCTAAAACAAGGAACTAGACATGACTCTTGTGTTCAAGATTTTTTATTTTCTGAAAGAAATGGAAGTTGAGTAGATGTGTCTACTTTGTAAACTTTCAGATGTAATAGTTATTCCCTAATTCTCTAAAACTCTAAACCTGAAAAGATCCTCAATGTGAATTATTCATTTAATTAAATAATAAGTAATGTTTAAGGCATATTCCTTATATTTTATGTGTACTTTTATGTAATAAATCATGAAATAATTTGTAATAAATATCACCGGTGTTAGAGGAGGTATTAGAGGAAAATTTTAGTTATTTTTGGGATTTGGGTTTAAAAACTCTATAGAAATCCTCAGGAATAAGAAAAAGTATAAGAAAATATACCTAATTTTGTTTAATTATAGAGTTAGTTTTTTATCAAGAAAATACATCTTTGTTGCGATACTACAAGTGGACATGGTTCTGACATAGATATACCTAGGGGTAATAACTCCAAAATAGGTGTGTTGGTCTTGATTAGATATAACCTTGTACACGACAACGGGCTATAATGCACACCTGGTTTGAAACTACTGAGGGGTATGCTTTGGAAAAATCACAAGATCATTGTGAAAAATTATTATGGGAACAAAAAAATCCCATAAGAATATAATTTAGGAAATACATAATCGATAATATATATTGATTCCTAAAACACCATTTGTTAATTAAATTTATTTAAGTTATAAGTTATGCATTTAATGTCATTTAATTCCCATTTATTTTTTTCATAGTATAAAGTTACCATCCCTAATTTTTCATTTAGTATTGTAAATGGATGAAAATAGAAGGAACCAAGTTCATGATAAAATTGAGAGAATGAAATTTATAAAAGGGTTTAATATTTTAACGGTCTGAGATTTTTTAAAAGGGAAAACCATTTCCTATAGCATATTTGATATGCAACATTAAAACCAAGAAAATGATTATTTAATTATTTTAATTTTTAACCATTAAATAAATTATTAGATTTGAGTAGGATTAAATACTTTAAAATATATACAAATATATGTCCAAAATATATTGATAAATACTTAGAATAAAATCATTCAATTTTTGTAATGTCATTTTGTTATTCAAAAAACATTTTCTTCAAAAATTAATTTTATTTATTTTTATAAAAATATGTTATAATTATTATCTATAAAATTCAAAAAGTGTATTTCGTAAAATGGAACGAATTTTTTATATATTCCTATGAATAATAAAATATGATGATTATTTTTTAATTGTTTTGAAAATTTATATTTTTTAGTGAAAAGTGTAAAATACAATTTTTATGTAAAATTGTCATTTATTTTGATAAATTAAATAATTTAAAATATAAATTATTATTATTATTTTATTTAAAGTTAAATTAAGTATGATTATTTATAATTACTTTAATAAATTATATTTTAATCATCTTTTTATGGGACTTTATTATAATTTTTTATGCAAAAACACATGTTTCTGAAAACTGTTTTAAAATGCATAATGTTTCTCTATTATAATAAAATAAAATAACCCCAATTGAGAAATGATATAGATTAAATATTTATATTACATATATATATATATATATATATTTACAAATTAAAATTCATATAATGAGTATTAGTATTAATAGATTTAATGTAAAATCATCTTTTCCTTGAAAAATAGTTTTTTCCCAAAAATTGATTTTAATCATTATGGTGGGATTAATAATAAATTAAATCCATCCAAATATATTAATTTATTTTTATAAAATCTATTCTCTATTTTTAATCATCATTATTAATATTTGGTAATAAATTCAACATAATTTATATACAATATGAATAGTAAATGCCATAAATATTAATTACCACAGACAAAGGAAAATCGATTAATTAAGGGTTAATATGATTTTACAAATAATAGAGACAATATAACCCTAATATTTATGTTTCTTTTTCATTAAATTTATTATTAAAAGTATTTATTATTATTTTTACTTTACAAGTGATTAATTAATTAATTTGATAAACATTATATTTTGATAGAATAAAACATAAATTGTTTTTGGTAATATTCAAGTACAATTAAAAAACATATTTTGATAAATTAATGGATTTTTGAAATAAATAAAATTTTAATATAATATTATTATTAAATAAATTTTAATAAATATAAATGGTTATATTATTTTTATGAAGTCAAATATATTTTTTATATTGGTTGGAAAACTATTATTTCAAAAACAACCAGCATTTTCAATAAAAGTTAGTTATTATTTTAAAAGTTAAAGATAAAATATTTTAAAATTTATTTAGATAAAATCAATATTATTTTTGGAATCATAAATTCTAAATTATTTAATGGTGAATTTTATATAAGTTTCTCAAAAAATTGAATTTTCAGGTAAAAATTAAATATCTTTTAAATATACTTTGGGTATTATGACATCATAATGAACCAAAACTAATGTAATAAATAAAATAAATGGTGTAAATGAAAAAATTTATTTTAATTGTTTAAAATAATTTGATTTTATGTTTATTGATTTAATTTTATAAAACTGCTATGAATCCACCAAAAATATTAATATATTTTATTGGTTTAGAATCATTTCATTAACAATATGACTCACTTATATATAATAAAGGGAATAATTTTATTAAGTTCAGAACATGGTAATAAAAAATAATTAAAACCACTAAAATTTGAAAAAAAAACGTAGGCAGAACCCATGGTAAGGATTGTGTTTTTTATTATTTAATTATATTGATTAAAAAAATCATTGTTTGAGAAATATAAAGAAAATACCCACTCATTTCCTATATAAACCCACCCAAGATCCCATTTAACTTCACTAAAACTCGTCTTAGAATTACTTTATTCTTCCATCCCCTCTCTAGAGTCCTAAAATAGTTCCGAAAAGATCTCAAGGGATCTTCCACTCTCCTTTTTATTGAAGAACCACGTTTATGTCATTTATCTTAATTAATTTTTTTTATTTTGGGATATTTTATTCCATACCTATAATTACTTTAAATTATATTTATAAAAATTGATATACCCTTTTTCTATCATTAATCCCACCCATGAATCTTTATGTACACACGTTACAATGCCAAACTTTAGTAAGATATCCTCACCCTATTTTTTGTTTATTCATGTTTCCTTATTATATTATACATTATATTTCAAATTACTTATATTGAGATATGTATTTACATTTCCAATTAATTACCATTTTTTAATATAATTATATACTTATTTCTCTATAATCAAACTATTTTATGATTTTTTAAGTGACACCATTATGCTACTTAAATTTCACTGTGTTTTTCATGCCAAAAAAATTGTGTAGTGAATACCATTCCCAATTAAAATCAATCTTATTTACTGTTATACAGTAATAATTAATTTATTTTTTTATTTAAACATATTTATTCCACACTCCTTTATCATGGAATTTTTTTATGAATAATGATTCTATGTTTTAGGATCTATCTGGCACACACAGGCATGAGAATGAAATGACTGTGATCGGTGCCACCAAAATTATATAACACTCCAATGAATTGGTTACTATTTAGTAACATGATATGCCATTTTGGGATATTAATTAAATCTAATTACTTTATGGGGTTCTTTATAGAATGATTTATTGGCCATTTAGCCGTGAACTATGTTTATGGAGCTATGTTTTATGTTGTTTCCACATTTCCTATATTATGATTATCATTCTATATTATGTTTCTTTGTTCATGTTTATGATTACTACACTTTTTATGCCCCATTGATATGATTATTGTCTAATATTTATCACCTTATTCCATTTTTATTCCCTTACTAGAATTTATATCTCACCCATTTGTTTTGTTTTACCTAGGTTATCCAATGCAGTTTTAAAAGACATGGAATTTTGGAATCATGTTAAGGAAGTTTTCAATAATGTTTTTGCATCTCATGTTCATGATTTTATTCTATGTACCTAATTCCCAAATACCCTATACTTATCAATCATTTGGGTTTTAGTATGTGTACTTTTATGTAATAAATCATGAATTAATGTGTAATAAAGTATGGGGTTTTTATAGTTAGTATTAGAAGAAAATTTTAGTTTCTTTAGGAGTTGGATTAAAAAATCTAGATAAAGCTTTATGAATTAGACTAATTATAAGAAAATATACCTAAAATTTTGGTATGTATAGAGTAAGTGTTTTATCAAGAAAATTAATTACTTTATAGATATTATAAGTGTTTGTGGTTTGCAAAAAAATAACCTAGTGGTAACAACATCAACAAGGTGTGTCGGGCCTGACTCAGTGTACCTTGGTACACAGTAATGAGCATTAATGTGCACCTGGTTTGAGACTCATGGGGGATATTCTTTACTAAAATGACAAGCGCATTAAGAAAAATTATTAAGGGAACAAAAAAAGTCCATAATAAAATATCTTACAAAATAAATCAGGTATAACATAGATTGAAGCCTAGAGATTAATAAGTTATGGAAATAAATTTAAGTTTTAAGTTATCCGTTTAATGCCATTAAATCCCCATTTATGTTTTTACGAGTTTAGAGTTACTCATCCCCAATTTTTTACTTTATTATATTCAGTGGATAGAAATAGGAATAACCAAGTTAATGTTTAAATTTGGAGGGTACAATTAATTAAAGGGGGAAGATTGTAACACCCTATGTTTTTCTTAAAGATAAAACAAATTCCGATATCATATACGATACTGATATATTATTAAGTGTCTCTGTGGTCAGGGTATTGTGAATTGGGAGTTGTTTAGAATTATTTAAATGATTCCTCATTATCATCACATTCATTAAAACAGGTAAAAATAACTTTAGAAGATATATTTTCAAAAAACCATGTATAAAAATAAATTTAGAAATGATAAAAGATGCACAGTACGAGAAAAACATAACATACAAAGGTATGATAATGAATGAAAACACATAAAAACATTTATATCATTTTATTTTTTAAAAATATAAAAACTCATGCATCCAAATCAATTTAAATATTAAAACAGATCCATAGTATTAGAAATTAATAACATATAACATATGCGGTTGATAAGTTAATAGATAGCTGCACATATAATAACTTTTTCCTTCAATCATACTATTATCCTACCCTATCATTACTGTATATACTTCATCCACACTTATAAGACTAATATCTTTAATATCATGATAGATAATAAAAAATGTTATTGTAATTAATGGGATTTAGTGTTAGTGGTAAAATATTTTACTTCATCGCCCATATCATACAATTCTATTTGTTCTGTGAGACCAACTACAATTCCCACTTCATTCAAAAAATATTCCACATAATATAACATTTTAACATTTCATGAGATGATATAAAGATTATTTAATTCACGGTCACTAACATCCATCAAAATATTTATATTCACTTAAGTATCTCTATTAATATCTCTATTAATATTAAACCGCTTCAATTTGAATAAAGAAATAAAAAAATGATATTGGTAGTTTAATTTGATAATGTCATTCAACTTTACATCAAACTCTAGTAGCAAAAAATATAAATAAAACACTATTAAATCTTTTTAAAACCACTTTTGTATCAAATGATTGTAATTTGAATCCATTAACATTTCAAGTGTTAAACTTTATGGCCTATTTTAGAGGCCCTTGAGCTTAAAACATAAAATATTCTGAAAAATCAACCTTAGTATCAATATTCATGATATAAACAAATTAGTATACATTATTTTATTTAAAAAAATATATTTTTCAACCTAAAATATGTATTTAATTGAATATATATGTACTTACATGACATGAAAACCATTATACAATTTATTTATTAATAGATTTTATATCATTCTCATTTCATTTTTGACATCCCATTTATCTATTTTTTGTATCTATATCTCTTTTATAAATTGATATGATCTATATCTCCTTGATAAATTGATATGAACTTCAACTATTCGATATCACATATATATGTTCCTGTAATTATTCCATTTCTTTCGTTGTAATATTTGAGATCGTCCCAACTGATCAGCCAATAGTAGAAAAGATTTTTGGTTTCTTTTGTAGTTATGATTGAGTTGATATGTAATCAACTCATCCAACTTGATTGAATCTTGTTTGAACATCAACCATATATCTATAAAAAATGTTAAGAAACTCTTATGCTTAATAGACTTCAGAAATAAAGCCTTTGTGATGAACATTATTTTATACGTATAATTTCAAATGAAAAAAGTATCTATTAAATAAAATAAATAAAAAATAATTATGTATATAATGAAGTTCTATGAAATTTTACATCAGATAAAAAATATTATTAAAGTACCTCTAAATTGTATACATCTATTAATGATGTATGGGATCCATATATTTTGTTTCCTTGACAAAATTCATAGTTTAATGCATTATGATAGTAAAAAGTTAATTTGGAAAGATCATCACTATTTCCAAAAGTTATAGTAAAAATCTATCGCGAGGGTTTTTAACATCATATTTTTGTATATTTTACTCACATATTTGTATAAATAATGTGAAAAATTGTAGTACAACTACAAAAGCCATTTTAATTAAGAATGTACAAAATGTCGAGGGTAGTAACTGTTGTAACAAACTATGTGAATCATTACTTTCAAATCCATGTAATGTATTATTTTTTAAGAATACATACTTTGATATGTTACATGAATACACATCAGATAACTTAATATATTCTAAAATTTTATATAATGTATCGTTGTCCATATTTTTCTTTGAAAAAATTTCCATGGCATACTTTCCATTATCATATGTTCATAGATCACACATGACATTAATTATTCATCATTCCTTCCATGAATTGATACTATCCTTTAGTTTTTCAGGATCATTAAGTAATGTGAAGTTCAAATTATGACAAATATTATTCTAAATATTCATAACATCAATATTATGATTCTATAAATTAAAATCTCAATATGTAATTTTGAAGAATATAATTTTTTCATCCATGGTTGTGTTCTAATTTAAATAGATGACGCACTTAAAAGTCATTTAAAATTATCATTAAAATTATACACCATTGAAAATTTTATTTCCATATTTACTATTTGTTCCAATATTTTAGAACCTCTCCATAACTTTGGATGTATCCTATTAGTAATATACCAATTGAATTTTTTATTATTCGACCGAAATATATAAGATGAATCAATCAATATAATATGACAAAAAACCCCCATTTTTTACTATAATGTAGTCATTTGGGATCAGAATCAATGTTACAGAAAGTTAAATCCAAACTCATGTATGTGTTCCAACCAGATATGTTCTCATATCAAAGATAGTCACTAATAGTCCACACTAGAGAAGCATAAATTTTTAAAATTGTTTTAGAAGACAGATCATGGATCTCAACAATAGTTCTCCATAACTCCTATAATTATTCTATTATTGGATGCAAGTATACGTCAATATCATTTCTCAGAATTTTGTTTCTGGGAATAATCATCAAAAAGATAAAATAATTCGGTTGCATGCACCTCCATGAATGTAGATTTTAAGCAAAGTGAACAACCAATCAAATGCTATAACTTCTCCTAAAATTTTCAAATGGGTTGAATTAATCAGAATCCAATACCAATTTCACATTTCTAGGGTCAAATGAGAAATCTAAATATAATGGATTAAATATATACCGTTACTTTGAGTCTATTTGAAGTCACATTTACCATTCATTTTTATTGTCTATATAATTCCACTTCATGTTCTTTGTAGTTTTTAATGACATGAATAATAATATAAATCATGGTTTTAAAGAGATTTAATGTTAATCCTTTGTAGGTGTGTTATTTTTTCCTCTAATTAATAGTAGTATATTGATTCATACTTTTAAAATATCCCATTTAATACCATCTAGAAGATGATTATTTTTTGTAGTCTTGTCTACTTAAATCCTCTCCCCAAAAAATAATGCAATCAGTGGGATATGCATGAATTTTTTTATAATTTATACTAATCTTGTTAATAACTTGTTTTATATCATAAAAATACAAAGGGATATTAGCTTCAGGAAACATGTCAAAAATAAAATAAAATATCATGGTTGTTATTTTTTTTTAATTCCTCATAGGAATTTGATATGGTACAACATCCATAGAAAAAGTTTTTTTAAATACGGTTGACCCCCACCATACAACTCTTGATTTCTATTTTCAACTAATTAATAGAGCTAATTTTTCTACTTAGTGATGTAATATCTTATTTTAGACTCTGTATAATCTAGAGGAAGATTCAATGATATGTTACAATCTTTATTGCATTGTCATATAGTACCAAATACATCATTTTACAATTTAATATTTGTTGAACCCTCAAATGGTAGTTTTGATATCATTTGATTTCGATGTTTTCCCCTTGAAATGATGAAATCATTGTTTATAAGGTTTTGTATTTAATTTTCCATTGTTGGTGAATATGGGAAATTATTCTATTGATTGACCCAAGTGATCAAATTTTCTATAATTTTTTATTCTCAATTCCAAATCAAAAAACAAAAATTTGGTAGGGAATTGATTCAATATCAAGTTTTCATAAACATCATATAACTTCAAAAATCTTCCAAATTTATAATTAGGGCATTGAAATATTATTATTCCATAAATGGATCAATTGGAAGTTGAAAAATATAAATACACCACAAAACGTTTATAATAAACACGTGTGTTCCTTGGTAATGTGATCCATATTTTATCCATACATCACAATGTTCCTATTTTTTTTGTGAAAAATAAAATACAACAGAAATTGATTGGCCCAGGAGGCACCTTTGATTTCACATGGGCATTGATTATATTATAAATTTATGTTTTCCCCAATTACACTAGAAATAAATACATAACATATTGTCATAATTGATTCAAACCCAAATGGATAAACTGTAAAATATAGTGACATGGTGATTATTAACTAAATGATAAATCCTCACATTACTCTCGCAAGTTTGGTTATCCAATTCTTATGTAGTTTGGTTTTAATTATAAATAGAGGTATCCAAGTCAATTTTTGTATTTAATGAAAAGATATCCCTAAATCTATCCTAGTATATTTCTATGGATTAGGTTGTGAATTAGTGTGGAGGTAACAAATTAGCTTTCATAAAATTAATTGGATCTACCAAAGCTAGAAACTAAACTTTGGTCTAGAGGTAGTTAACAACCTAGGTGAAATAAAAATAATATAAAGGGTATAATAAGTGTCATAGGCTATTGGTCCAACCCTTATTAACTCCATCTTTTTCATCGTCCTTTAAATAAAATTCCTTGGATTAGGGTTATGAAATATAATGTGATTAAATTTTTTTACATAATTACTATCCATAAGGTTTCTCATGATTATAAGGATTCATTAAGTCTAAACACCCCAAATGTTGAACCCTGGCCCAAGCATATTTACATCACATGATAATAATGATATTAAAAGAAATATAAATTGATATAAATATTGAAACATTTTTAATCAATTAAAATTAAATAAATCCATGATTAAAGAAATTAAAAATCAATAAAACACTTACTTTACTTAAAGAATAAGAAATGGGGGGGAATAATTGAGGTTCAAAAAATAACCAGAATTGAAATAATTATCAGATTTTGAATAATAAATCCATGAGTCTTGGGATGATGTTCCTAAACGAAAGTAATAACAAAGAAAGAAATAAAGGAAAAAATTTGGACTAGAAAGTGTAAAAAAGGTAAAACTATAATGAATAAAAAGTGTGGTGATTTTTTTATCTCTTTCCATGTCATAAAGTATTTATAAGCTCATTAATCTCATAAGGTGTAAAGATTTCACATAATGAGTTTTCTTTAAATTACATCACCTCGGAGTCCTTTATAACATGTAATATTTTTTTAAAGGCAATGTCCTGGTCAATGAGTAAGAAAGAATTTATTAAAGTCAAGTAAGAAAATTACAAAAGTCTAAAAAAGGGAATTTTATTACAATCTTTAGAAAGGAGAGGGAATAGATAATCCGGAAACACATCAGACCACGTAATGGCATGGATGATCCCCTTGTTGGAAAGACCATCTCCCACCATATTATCTTCACAGTTAGCATGGGTGGCAATTTATCTGATATCCATAAGCAATTTCAGGCAGATCTTCCAAATCGTAGTAAGAGGCTAATAGAGGTGAACGTCCCCATTCCAAATTTCCTCAACAATGGTGGTGTAGTTTCTTTCAATCCATATTTTGTTCCAGCCCTTATACTTAACAAAAATATTTTATCTCCCATATTTCTTGGTTGGAATCATTGGCGATTTCAAAATTAAAAACATTCACATCATGTAACGTATTCACATGATATATTTATTTATACTAGAGGATTCACAGCTTATATAAGTTTCCTAGGATGTACTTCAACTTGCACATGTCCTTTAGTTTATTATTTCATTTCATGAAAAAGTTTTATGACATGTATTAACTGAAAATTTAGAATTCAAAATAACCCATCTTTTGAGAATTGAGTTCATATTTCCCATAAAAACCAAACAAAACCCAATGAACTATTTAATAAAAGATGAATATATCTTAAGTAAATGTTCAAGAATACATACATACATATATATATATATATATATATATATATTTATCTTATCATATTCCCACAATATTGAACAAAGTATTGTTCTCAAGAAATAAATAAATAAGGATTTTAGATGAAACAATTTTTAATATGAAACATTAATTACAACCAATAAAATAAAACTAAGTGTTAGTGTAAACAAAAAATTCATCCAGAAACACTCCTATAGTTAAAATCAATCTATCCTCATGGTTTTGATAAATATTCAGACCCTTTCTTCCATTAATTATAATTTCACAATTTTTCTGTAGAAGATATACCCATATTGAAATTTACATCACTATGAAATTTCTATAACCAGTCTAGATAAAATGCAACAATATTTTTGATCATACCATGAATAGATGTTCCTAACCATATGATTTCATTGGTATTAACATGTTTACTCCTTAAATACAAACATTCAATTAATCATTAGGTCATTAGAAATAATGTTCAAATGACTCTATGATAGAAGGTAAGAGTCATGTTGGTGAAAATAAATATAATAACAAGTGTAAACTCTCATGTGTAATAATATCTCATAAAAATAATGAAATAACAAATCTCATCAAGAAAGAGGCTTCTTCACAATCCCACAAAGCTCCGGATAGGTCCATGGATATTTCATAAAAGAACAATGAAAGTCTCATGGTTCATTTATTCTTTTAAAAATAATTTCCATGATATATCTCCCATACAACACCTAACCACATATAATATATCATAAGATTCATCATTCTGGTAAAAATTACTTTTAAACTACTAATTCACAACACATATTATTAATTTTTATTTTATTTTTAAAACAGACCAATATTTAATGGTATATTAGAACAACCATAGACCACTACCCATAGATCATGTAAAAATGTCACCATACATATCCTTAATAGTATCCATATAATGTCCCCCATAATGATTGTCTCCCCCACAACTATTGAAGTGATAATTATGAAATTATATCAAGTATATGGTAGTATGGGATATAGTGGGATTGTGTGTAACAAACCAAACTTTTATTAATGATATTTTCTCTTGATCTGATTAAATGGATTATTATGTGAAATGGTTGTATAAAACATATGAATATCCTTAGTTTTAGGTTCTTGGATTTTAATATACCATTAAAAATTGTTACCATTTCTAATATATACATTGAACAGTGATCACATGATTATTATAAATATAGGGCATTAACAAATCTAATTTAATCAGACAAAATAAGCGATGGAAAAATATTGTAGAAATGCTCTGTACGAAGCCAATATGTCAGAGTTCATAATGGCGGTAGCGTCACTAGGATTCTCCCTTGACCAAGACTGAGCTGAGTTTCAACATGTTAAGCTTGAACAGAATCACCTACGGGAGAAGTGGAAGATAATAGAGATTACCACCCGAGCGATGTTATTTGAGCCACCCTAAGTCTCTATTGACATCATACACCTTTCACTAAGGTCTTATGTAGGTGTTATATGTTTTTAAGTAACAAAACCCTTGCACCATGATTTGGTGCTTTATTTTTGTATAATAAACACACATTTATTTTATTGTTACATTTTAAATGGGTTTTAAAGAAAAAATAGTGTTTTTAGTCAATATTTAGGTAATAAATATATTTAGATAAATTAATGGATTGTTGAATTAAAAAATATTTTAATAAAATATTTTTACTATATTATTTTTTATTAAATATAAAATATCATATAATTTTAATGTATATATTAGTAATTTTTATTAGGATTTGAAAGCCATTTTTTTCAAAACCCAGGAATTTTCAATAAATGTTGGTTTCTATTTTAAATGTAAAAATTAAAATATTTAGAAAATTTTTTAGATAAAAGGAATATTATATTTTTATTCAGGACATCAAAATTATCTAATGGTGAATTTTTCAAAATTTTCTGAAACAGTTGAATTTTTTGTTAAAAATTAAATACTGTTAAATATATAATGTGTTTTATAACATAATAATGACAAAATAGTTATATAATATAATAATATAAATGGTATGTTAAGCCAATATATGTTTTCCTTTAAAATAATGTGATTTTAGGAGTGTTTTGTTTTTTTTACAATGCCTTCGTGGACCCTCCAAGACATATAAAATATTTTAACATTTAAAATGATTTCATTGATAGTGTGACTCACCTCCACATAACAAAGCCAAATATTTTAATAATTTTTGCCATTGGACTTATAAAATAATTTATTACCCTACACTTTGGAAAAAATGGGCAAAACCATAGTTTGGTTTGTGGTTTTGATTAGTTTAATGTGTGGTATCCAAAACCTAAATAACAAAGAATTCCCTCTATTTTCCTTTATAACCCACCAAAGCTCCCGATTCGCTTCACTAAAAACCCTTGGAGCACGTCCCTAATCTTCCATCCTCTCTCTATAATTCTCCCAATTCTACCTAAACTTCAAGTTAGCCTCTCTCGAGCCTCTCCCAAGCCTTTGGATCACACATCTATGTAAAGGATTTCTTCCTTTCTTATTTATGTCCAAGTTTCCTTATATTATTATGCCCTTTTATTTTCAATTAAAAATGTTAGGGTATGATTTAAAACCTACCCTATACTTACCTACTTATGCTTAGATTATGAGATACCCCTTGATCTCTCATTAATTCCTCCCATGTACATCTGTTACCATGCCGGAATTCTGTAAGGTCTTTCTTCCTCTATCATTTTTCCCAAGTTTCTTTATATTGCTATACACTTTTATTTTCAATTAAAAATTTTGGGATTTTATTTTTCACCTCACCTATAATTTACTACTTATATTTGAATGATAATATACCCCTTTCGCTCACATTAATGCATCACATGTACACCTATTTCCATGCTGAAATTCCGTAAGGGATTTCTCTCCCTTCATTTACATTCATGAAATTATTTTATATTATGAATATAAATTCCATTACATATGTTGGTGCATGTATCTATATGACCCCCTAACTATCCATTTCATGTACTTTTGATGGTATACACCTTTTCTTTATCACCAACCATTTTTATGAATTCTTATGTCATGTCGTTATGCTGCCGAAATTGCACTACGATTTTCCAAGCCAAAGTCATTGCATAGTGAATACCATACCCATTTATCTATCAAGGGTATTCACCTTTATGCACATTTACATATTGATTATATAGTTTCATGTATTAATTCCACATTCTTTATCATGGAATAGATGATGATTTTTAATGAATCTAAGTGGTATGATCTATGTGACCCACTTATGCATAAAATTAAATGATTTAGAAGGGTTTGGCTTGATAGCACTCTGATGAATTGGGTAAATATTAGTTTCATGATATGTAAAATGCATTGAGGGTGTACTAATGATAATCCATGTTCAATGAGGTTTTACTAATTCTCCATGTGCAATGAGCCTTGGCTCTTTAAAATTTCATGTCAAATGTTGATGTTACATTTCAATATTATGATAACCATGCTATATCATGCCTTTATGTTCATGTTTCTATTATGATCCATTAAAATACCTATTGACTAACATGTTTTGTATTATTCATGTTATTCCTTATTTACCCCTTACTATGATTTATAGCTCACCCTTTTCTTATGCATGTTCTCTGGTTATCCCATGTAATGCTTAGTATGAAAGAATGTGTGTGGTCAGGTAAAATAAATTGTCAATGAAGATGTGTATTTCATGTTTTATGTTGTTATGTAATGTTCCTAAGCCCCAAAGAAACTGGATCTCTAAATCTTATTAGTTGAATCATGTAACAATTTTAGGTAATAAAATATTTCTATGTGTGAAATTAATAGCATGGTTTTTATATTGTGACACAACTCAATCCAAATAAGGTAATTCATGGATTCGATGAGCTTAAGAATGATAAATGTACAAGTGTGTTTCCGAATAAATAACTCAATGAAGATTTCCAAAATCATTTTAATATTGTTTTTATTAATTCATTGCCTCGATAGGATTTCAATGTGAGTTATGATAGGTTTACATGTACCATGTATAACTCAAGAAATTTTTTTACAAAAGGATATGAAAATGTAGATCTATAATCCTCTCGATAATGGAAATACAAAACCATGGAAATTAATTAGGGAATAAAAACCAATAATAAGTCATTCAAAATAAATTTAAATAAATGAGAATCAAAATTAAATTATTCAACTCATAAATCATGATAAAATTCTAATAAATAATTCTAATAGATTTAAATATTTTATAACAATTTTTTTATTTATTTAACTTTTTTACAATGAGATTTCAAGTTATGGAATTTTTTCAATGAAACATGTCTCCAAGACTAATGGAAACAAGTTACAATCAAGAAACATATATAACAAATATTAGTAATACTCCCCCACACTTAAAATGAAATATTTTCCACACTATATCAGAATGTTAAATGGGGTAGAAAGCAATAATATCTAAGAAAAACGTGATATGGAAATTAAGAATGAAAATTATGGAATTCAGAGCTCCCTTAAATGAAGGTCATTCCATGGGGGAAATATTGGATATCAAAGGTACACATGGATTCCTCAAAAAAATTATAAAGAAACATACCTACCATAGATTATCAATCAACACATAGGATATGTGAAAAATAAATGAAGTAAGGTAGAAAGTGTACACAATATCCCAAAATGATGAATAATTCATATAATATTTAGAGGAGTACATTTAAAATCTGAAATTAATTTAATATGAATACAAAAATAGAATTTAGAAATCATAATGAATCAAAATAAAAAATGGGTTGCCTCTTATAAAGCTCTAACAAGACATAGTCACCTAGACAAACAAACAAAGTTCAAAAAGAGGGGTTCATCGACTCAGTTTCCATTTACTTCTTTTGGGAACTGGAAGCTATATTATCAATCTCATGGGGAAATTTGTGGGTTCTACAAACACATAAATGGGCCCTTCAAAGATCTCATGTAGTTACTAGAGCATCTGTGTAGGATAAGAGGTGAATCTTGTATAGTATGAATATGAATCTCCTCAATTTTTCCATGTAGGTCACCCACTTGAGTAAATACATTATACGATAGGCCATATGGTATTCTAATAGACTCATTAATAACCTTGGTATATTTAGTTGATCGAGTCATAACATAGTGAATTTATAACTATTAATTGGAATTTAAGAATGATATGTCAGAAAAAATCACATCATATCCAATAGAAAAAATAAATGATAAACATGGAATCATGGAATATATAGTGTAAAAAAATACAAAAAAAAAAGAGTACACCATTGGTGGGTTATTGACACAAGCAAATTTCTTTATTTTTTTTATTTTTTTACAGTTAACCTATAATGAATTTTAATGTAAATACCAATAAATTTGAATGTTTTATTAAATGTTATTCAATTTTAAATATGGAAATACATTTTTCCTAAAATAATGAATTAATTTGGAGTTCAAATAGGGAGTTTATTTTATATATTTAGTTAAATAAAATTTATATATTTTTTCATGTGTTTTGTAAAAAAACATTTAGATAGAAGGCCATCCCTCAACTGAAGTCACGTAAGACAAAAAGGTAATCCCAAAATGGGCCCTAAGAAAAGAAGGCCCGATGAGGGCCAACCTTAGTAGTGGAATGTACGAGGGAATCAAACTAGTGAAGTGGACCACAAGGGATCAAGCCTGAGGGGACCATAGTTGGGATGTAGCCTTGAAGCACTGACCTGTGGTTGTGAAACCCATGGAACAACATGAGTAAGGTGTTTCTGAGACAAGTTTGTGCACAATGGTGGTTGGGGGTCCTCTGTCCTCTGTATGACATTATTGTTATGGTGATGCAGGGCCTTGTTACTTAAACAAGAACCCCCACATTTTTTCTATGTGAAAAAATTATTGTTCGGGGTACTATTCATTTTTAACCAAAGCGATGCTACCTAAATTTTTTCTATAGATTCCACCCTCATACACAGTGCCCCTTCACCCTACACCACTCTCGTATCGTGAAGACAATCGACCACTACCGCTTCTTCCAGAGACCTCTATGAACACTGCCCCCAAAGCTTGGGGTCGAAATCCTTTTGCCTTCCATGCCTCCACAAAACCTACCCTTAACCTCTATACTATATACTGATAACCATGAAGTCTTTTCAAGGTTTAATCAGTCCAATTTTAAGGATGGATGAAGGATGCTCCACATATTCTACCACTAGATGCTTCTAAGCACCCATGAACCCCCAACAATTCTGTGGTTACCAATAGTGGATTATGATTCACCATTGATGAAAACATTGACTCCTGAGTCAATGTTAATTCCAATAATGAGTCTTGAGTCACTATTGTTTCCAAAAATGAGTCTTGAGTCACTTTTGATGCCAATTGTGGGTCTTGAGTCATCATTGATGCCAACGAAGGCTTCATCAACTATTGATAAAAATGATGGTTCCCAAGTCACTTTTGATTCCAATAGTGTATTAAGACATCTTTGATTCCAATGGTGACTCATTAGTCACTTTTTATGACTATGGTAACTACTAATTCTCCTTTGATGATGATTAAAGCTCAAAAAATAAGCTCCCCAGATCATCAGTTTCTCAACTTGGTCGCCTTCTACCGAATGTTTCAGATCTACTACCACTATAACTTGCATGAACCCACTATTGATGCACTAGAGAAGCTATGTCTTGATCTATCTCTCACATTCATTCCTTTTTTTCATCACTGGTCATCTCAGAAGCCCTGGATAAACAAAAATGACTTATAAGTCCCTGTTGGAAACAACAGTGGATCATAATCCACCTTTGGTAAGAACAACATTTTTGGGGTGAAGGGGCTCTTATTAAGATCTAGAGGTCTACCTAAAGAGATTCCTTAATCTAACTATTGATTTGGCTATATAAAATATCAAGAAGGTTTCATGGTGCTCAGTTAATATTGTAGTGTTTGATGGAATGTAGTATGGAGGTGCAACATGCTGAAGGAGATCAACCATGATATTCTAGGGTTGAAGTCATAGCGTTCTCTAGTTGAAGAAGAAGTGGTTGGAGGTATTCAAGTGTGGAAAGCAGTGGAGAGTGGAGGAGCATTGTTTCAAAAGGTAACATCCATGGAACTGAAGTAAGACAATGTAACATTGGATAAAAATAAAAAGTTAACGAGAAAATCTGTTGTCCCACATCGAAACTAAAATACAGGGGAGTGATTGATTAAGTATGATTTTAATTCATCATTTCCACAAAGATGTTTCACAAGGTCTGGAGGACTCCCTCCCTCTACTATGGACAACCCCTTCACAGCAATACCTTCCTCTCATCGTTCAGTGGGTTTCACAACCATAGGCTTAGGCATTAGGGTTACTACCCAGATATGATCTGAACGTGCTTGATACCCATGGGCCAATACACGAGCTTTATGGCCCCATGCATCCTTCAAGTGAGGCTAGCCCTCTTGTGGACTTCTTGACCTATTTCACTTTGTGGGTTTTCCTATGTGTCTTGTGGGCCATTGATAGGGGCCTGACTAATAATTGGCTAATTTTTTACATAACTTATAAAAATGTATAAATAAAAATTCAATAGAATGTTTAAAATAAATGTCAAATTTTTATTCCTAATTATTTAATTCATTTAAGAAATTTTTAATTCCACATTTCAAATTACCCAATAATTTATAAAATATTAAAATTTATTGATATTTACATTACAAATCATTATATGTTCATTGAAAATTTTTAAATAATTTTCCTAATATTTTTATGCATCAAATATGATATATTCATATTTGGTTCATATTTATAAATAAATTTCAGTGTTTTTTAATCATTTTAATGATTAAACCCATGATTATCAATTCTTTAATTAAAATTACAAAATTGTAATGGATATCCTAAAAATGGTTTTAGAAGAAAAAAATCAAAATGATTTTTTATTTAAATCTTATTTAATTTTTTTGGATTATTAGATTGTGATTTAAAAATTTACCAACTCTTTTCTAGAGAGTTTACCAAAAAAATGGCCATATTTTCCCAAACGTCAACTAGGGCCCACACACCACATAGATGGCCCGAAAGGGGCCACCCATAATTTATGACTACAATTGAACAAGTCTGAGAGGTAGGTTGCACATGGGGCATAAATCCGTGCCAAGGGGATTTTGGGTGGTCAAATCCCATGGTTTTATTTGCACACATCTGGGAGTGTCGAACCATGGTGGTGAAACTCATAGGAAAGTAGGAGGATGGTGTCACAAGGATGAGATAGTCTGTAGTGGTAGGTGGGGATCCTATTACCCCCAAACAACTTCATTGTTGTGGGGATGTAGAGGATTTTTATTTAAACCATCATGATCCCTCACATCTGATTCGACATAGTATGAAGAAACATCAGGTTGCTGTTCATTTTTTATATAAGATACATCGTTCCACTTAACTCCACTTGTCTCACCCTCATATAGAATCTTCTAAAACTGCCCAAAACTCAATGCCACCACTCACATTTAAACTCACCAAATCTTCCATAACCATCATCATATATGATCGAGATCAAGCCATGGTTCCCCATCGGTGTCTGTCACTTCCTTCGATTTTCTTCAATGAATCAGAAAGCTACAAGGAGCCCATTTTGAAGCTCATATGACCACTTCAAAGGCCAAATGAAAATGATGAGCCCATTTCCACTACCACCACTCACCATCCATGTTTCCAATCCACTACCATGTTCCACCTCTACTACCCTATCCCTGGGGAACCACTGCTATCTTCCCACACTATCTAAGCTCCCAATGAAATACTAAAGAACACTTCCATTGAATATCTCATCAACGCTTAAACTCAAACACCCCATATCCTTAGGTATTTATGATTTCACACTCCAGAGTCTCAAGTATATATTGAAGGGATATATGAGTGTGATTTGACGACCAATTAAATATCCTTGAACTCTCCTTTTTTACCTAAAAAAGGAGGGCCTCACCCAATAATGAAGAGAGTCCACACACCCATAAGGACAGCCCAATGAGGTAGAACATTAGCTTGTTGTTCTTATTTATTTTTTTATTTTCTTTTTATTGTTTTTTGAATTATAATTTTAATGATGTTCTAATAACTTTAATACATCCACTTTAATTATTTTCATCTTTCAAATGTTCCACCCATATCATACTCTATATTTAATTATTATTATTATTTTATTATTTTATTTTATTCTATTATTTTTTATATATATATTTTATTTATTCTTATTTTAATTATATATTTCCTCTTAATTTATATTCTTTTAATTTCCTATTTTATTTTATTTTATTAATCTCTCTCTCTTATCCATATTATTTACATTTTAGTCTTTTTATTTTATCTCTATTCTCTTCTTCTTTTATTCTCTTATGATTCTATTTTAATTTTTATTTCTTCCATTATTCCCATTTAACCAATTGAAATCTTACTCCAAATAATTTTATTCTAACCTGAGGCATGTCTAGAGGGAGTTCAATGTGTTCTTGAATTTTTTTAAAGATTATTTTGATTATTTTGATATATGTGAGTATCATGGATGGGGTTTTCAAATATCCCTCATGACAATAAAATCAATCTATTTCTATTCTGTGGTGTAATATATTTTCCCTTTCTCTATTTGTTAGCTATTCACATGATGGATTTAATCTAATCCATGGATAAAAAAACATCAATAGAGCCATGCTCGGGAAGATGGAACGCCCTCGACCTTGGTGTGTCATCAAACTTGGCTACCTAAGATGTTATAATTGATATTTCTAAAGGAATTCAAGATTTATCAATTTCTCAATAAAATTAATGGTAATTCATCATGATATTTCAGGATTATATTATCAAAATTAATTTGAAAAAATAAAGGAGACTAATGATTGAACCCAAAATCAAACCCAAGACCATTTTCTTCATTACTAGTTACATTATATTTATATGTTCGTTTTAGTATCAGGTTAAATTTTAATATTGAATGTGATTTTTATATTTAGGATGTAAACACAAAAAAGAAACAATTTCATTTCTCTATTAAACAATTGAGAAAAACAAATAGAATTAGTTTAGGTGAAATTGAATAAGTGAGTGATCAACTAATAAATCTTCTCAAGTGATATGACTCTGGTCAGCCACTGTTCTTCACTAGAGAAATATAATTTTATTTATATATGTTGCGTGATAGGCCTACATCAAAAAATATTTATTTATAGGGTGATAATAAATAAGTTCTTATTTTTTCAAATTTTTATATTTTAGATAGTTATTATTTTTTTTAACCATGAAAAAATTCTATTCCCATGTAGTTTTTAAATGAATATTTTTTTAAATACATGGAATAGTTAATCTGGGGTAAAAAATGAAAAGAAGGTGTTACATAATTATTATAACTCTTTTGTACAAAGGATGTATGAACTCAATGATCTGGAAAAGAATATCAGGAATGAGAAAGTTATTGGCTTTTATTTAAAGAGATGGAAGACACGGTAAATAAAGTCAAAGTTAATTATCAATGACTGAAGACCAAGGATTAAGTGAATCTAGAATTTCCTAATTTCATTGAAGACAACATTGAAATTGGATCCAATCATGAGTATTATCCACAACCTTACCATCATAACGATCAAATTTACATTGAACATGTTAAGCTAGAGTGGATTCATGATGAATAACACATCCATGTGGAGCCATGTCTAGGAGATCATCATGATATAGATGAATTATGGAACCAGTATAAGGTATAAAATGATATCCTTATCCTATATATAGTAGGATATCTAGAACCATAATATATGTCCCTATCCATGGAATAGGAGGAATACACACAGGTGTCAGAATTTGATTAAAATATAAAGGATCTTGACTAACTTCATATATCCACCAAGATACGACATCAAAAGGAATATATCCTTTAATAAGTGCTTGAACCAGAACAAAATATGGGCGATGGTCCTTTCATAAACTTCTCAATTTATGATTCAATTTATACTTATTTGAGTATCACCCCTCATTGTTTTTAATTTTTATATTTGGTCATTTTTTTCCATGCCTTAGAGGAAGATGAATAAACCGAACATGTATCTATTAAAGAACACATAGTGATCCCAAATTTTGTGGAACATGAGTTTGAGGAAGCCCAAATTTACTGAGCCTATGGAAATAAAGATAGAGGGAGATGATATTGAATAGCACAAATTACTAATTAAAAGCTCTAATTTTATTTAAGTGAAAATTTATACTTTATTTCCCTTTGATCATTCAATCTATGAATCCCTTATTGAGACAACACAGTAAAATGAAGAGGAGTTTGCAGAATTGGAAATCAAGGATGAGGATGATCCATACTCCATCCTACCCCCTCCATACAAGTTTTACATAATTGTGAAGGGGAAGGATCTGGTATACTCTATCCATGGATCATTCTTTACTAACAATGAAGAATCTCTATATTAGAAAAGCCACATGTGGTGGTTAAAAACCAAGAATATTCATCCATGATAATACTTTTGATAATAACTGGTACTTCCATCTAGAGGTAGTAAAATTTAAACTCCCACCTGGAGGATCATAAAAAATTTTATCTTTAATTTCATTTTAGTATTTCAATTTTATCTGTACAACATGAATCACACCCCCTATATTTTTTTGGGCTTAAAATCACATGATACTTTTTTATAATTGAGTAATTTTATTTGGTAGCTTCATGATGAAAAAACAAGACCACTAAATAGTTAATTAAAAAGGAATAAAATATTTATGGTAATGGGAGTAAACATTTAGTGTCTAAATTTTTAAACTCCCAACATTTCGGTCCAAACAAACATATTTATTTATTTAAATGGAAATTGGATTTCAATGATTGAATTATTCAGTAGTTGACTTATGTAGGAGACATGATTTCGATTATGATTCCAATGACATGATGATTTATGTTTTATTTTTAATTATATTGAATTTGTAAAATATAAATTTTAATAATTAAAATGAAGCATTGATATTAAAATGAGGACTCAGGATTTGAGGTAATTGGTTGATTCATGTACATAAAATATCCCTATCATTTTTTCAAGAATTAATTTTATGAATTTCATATGAATTAATTATTTAATATTATTCATTCCTTAAGTGATTGAGAAATATAACACGTTTCATTATCGAGATTTTTATAGACTAATTAATTCCTATTTTTCCTTCACAATATCTCTTGTGTGATCTTGGGACATGTCACTGACCAAAAAATTCATTTGAACTTATCTAATAAATGAATATTAAAATAAAAATTTAAAAATATTGAGGTATATTTTGATAATACATTATCCATAAAATACAAAATTTACATTAATCATTGTTTAAACCATAGAAAACATAAATGCACTTATTAGGAATGATTTATACTTCTAGCTATTTTTATCCATTTCCACCCTAATCTTTAATTGCATGATATATTAGAGTTGAAGTGTGGGGGTGAAGAAATTCATTGTGTAAGGGATGAAATAAATTTTATTCAATAATTGTGGTGGTTCTAACTTGGGTGTTAAGAATGGTTTCTGATTCATTTATTTTACTTTTATTGTTTTCGCCTATTGAATAAATAAATAGTGAAAATGATAAAAAGAACCAAAAAAGTATGGGTTATGAATTGGAAAAAAATCAACATTACTAGTCCTAATAGTTTTATCATATGTGGGTAGGTGTAGGATATGAGGTTTATTAAAATAAAAACATTCAATGAATTAAAAAAAAGAAAATATTTTTTCAAAAAATAAAAAGAGCATATATATGTATATAAAATTTTAAGATGGTGCACATATCATTCATTATGGTATATCTTGATCATAACACTTTGAGTTTTGGGGAAAGTGCAAGTTATTATAATTTAATGGGGATAATTTCATTACAGATTTTACTTTTAATATCACGATTTATGCTTTAAGAGATAAAACTCATACTTTATCATTAAATTTTAAAACCAAAATTCCTACCAACCTTAATCATTAGAGATATTTCAACCTTAATTAAAAGTCTTTATGATTTTAAGTGCCTTTTTTCATTAAAATGAGGCTAAATTAGTCCTTTTTCAAAATTATGGATAAGTAGAATGTACTAATGCTACTAAAATAACTCTACTTGATCATTATCATGAAATATTAGTGAAAAAGATTCAAAAGAGATGTAAATGCGGATTTAGAGTGTTGAATAATGTTAAATTTAGGTTATTTAATGACATTCAAGTGATGTTCCATCATTTTCAAATAGAAAAAAAAATTAAATAATTGATTTTATTATTTTATGTTATTCTGAGAAATTTTATGTGAATTATTGAAAATTTGATTTAACATTGAATGTTGTTGAATTTCATCACATAGAAATTTGAAAATTGATAACATAGGTACCATATTTAATTTAATTTTGAGATTTCATTCTTGAGGAAGATCATGGTTTATGTGTGGGGGTATTTGATAGAGTCATATTTGGTGCATATTATTAATCAAATTTCATTTATTTTTAAATATTTTTCAATGATAAAACCCATGATTTTCATTATTTTAATTCAGAGTGGGAATTTTTAATGGAATTCATGAAAATGGTTTTAAAAGAATAAATAAACGTTGATTTTTATTTTCAAGAATATCAAAGAGTTATTTATTATTATTTCATTATAATTTGAAATTTTCATAACTTGTTTCAGAAGTGTTTACAAAAAAATGGACATCTTGGGCCAGCACTCAACCATGTCCCACACACCACATATGTATCCAACAAGGGGCCACCCATCTATGCAGGACCATGGGGGTCTATTTCAAGCAGAATGCTATACACAAGGCATCAAGCCATTCATAGGGGCCTGTGGGTGGTGAAATCTTAAGGGTCCATTTGGATGAAACTAAGAGCATCATACCATGGTAGTGAAAAATACAAGGTTGAGGGAGGATGGAATTGTTGGGATGTGGTGGTTCATGTTAGTAGAAGGGGTCCTCCAATCCTCACATGGCTTCATTGTAGTGATCAATTGGGGGATTTTCACATAAACCATCATGCCCCCACACAACCAATTTGACATGGGATCCAATAACATTGAGTTACCATTATTTTTTTTACAAAGGTGGCATCATTCCACTAAACTCTGGATCAATCATTCTTAGATATAATTCTTAAACACTACCCAACTCTCTAATTCGTTACCACCACTACAAATCATCGAGATGAACCATAACCACTTTCAGAGAAGCTCAAGCTCAGGACAAGTTTCATGACCGTAGCCTTCCATAGCTTTGGGTCACCTATGAAGCATCAAACAACCACGATGACGCCATTTTAAATCCCATAATGATTGTTTGAAGGATTTATGAGAAGTATGAGGCACTAACACTACCATTATTCTCCATCAAAAATAACCATTCCACTACCATGTTCCACATCTGCTGCCCCATCCTCATGGAACCAATGCCACATCCCAACACTGGCCACGTACCCCATGAAACATCAAAGTACTCTTCCACCAAATATCTCATCCATGATTAAATTAAAACACTGAGATCCTCCAGTATTTATTATTTCACACTCATGGGTCTCTGGTATATCTTGGAGGGAGATATGGGAGAGATTTTATGACCACCGATGTAGACTTCAACGATCCTTTTCTACCTATAAAAGGAGGGCATGACTAAATGATGAAGATAGTTTTTACACCCTCATGGAGAGCATGATGAGGTAAAATATCAGGTTGCTATTCTTTTTCATTTTTTATTTTCTTTTTATTATTTTCTTTTAGTTTCATAATTAATTTTAATTTTATTTTATTTTAAATAAATTTAAATCATGCATTTTAATCCATTTTAGCTTTCAAGTGTTCCACCCATCTCATTCTACTTATACTATTATTATTCTTCATCTTCTATACTTTTATTTTATATTATTATTTTAACATTATCTATATATATTATATATATCTTATCATTTTAATATTATTATTCCTTTTAATTTATTTTATTATTTTATTATTTTATTATTTTATTACACGCACTCTCTCATCCCTATTTTTTAATTATTTTTATTTTATTTACCTTATCTTATTCTTTTCTTCTATAACTCATCTATTTTTTCATTTATTCTATTCTTCTCATTCCACCTTTTTATCTATTACTCTTAATAATGGGAGGTTGACCATAGACTTGGATAGGGGAGGTCAAGGTGATCTTGAATTTTTATAAATATTTATTTCATGTTTTGGGTAGATGTGAGTATCATGAATGGGTGTGTAAAATGTACACATGAAATGAAACTATATTTATGTCTAGTTTTTTTATTTAATCTCTTTTCCCTCTCTCCATTGTTTATCTCTTTACATGATGCTGGTGATCAAATCAGTGAATGAAATGACATTGATATATCCATGTGCTAGAAGATGGAACAACATCAACAAAGGTGTGGCATCAACATTGATTACAGTAGGAGGTGGAATAGAGTTTTTTAAGGAATAAATGTTTTCACAATTTCATAATAAAATGAATATTAATTCATCATGATATTTTTTTGATTGGATTATTAAAATTAATTTGAAAAAATAAATGAGAATAATTATTAAATCCAAAATTAAACCTAAGTCCAAGATCATTATTATTAAACACATTGTATTTATATTTTTTATGTTAGTTCAATTGTAAATTTTAATATTTCCTGAAATTTAAATATATAAAAATTAGAAAAATGAAAAATAATTTTCATTTCTTTGATAGAAATCGAAAAAATGAATAGTTTAGGTGAAATAGAATAAGTGATTGAACAAGACATAGCCCAGGTGGGCCACTATGATACATAAGGAATGTATAAATTTATTTTACCATACTTTGTGATAGAAATGCTTCACCATTGTCATCAATGGTTACTTGAGAATATCCATTAGCATCAATGATGACTCAAGATTCACTGTTGGTATAAATTGTGGATCGTAAGATATTGTTGGTAACAACGACATTTTTGAGGTGAATCAGTGCTTGGAATATTCTAGAGGTGGTAGCTATAGAGATTTTGTAATCATGACTTTTAAGTGACTAGATTAAACCTCAATAATTCTTCATAGTGCTCAGTTGAGAGTGAAAAGGATTATGATTGGTGGGGTCGAGGCGCAACATTCTGAAGGGGAATGCCCCTGATCATCGAGGGTGGTGTTTATGGGGGGTCTCTAGAAGAAGCATCATAGGCCAGTGGTATTCGGGGGTTGAGATTAGTGTAAATTAAAGAAGAATTGTGTCTGAGGGTGGGATATTTGGAACTAAGTAGAGACATCTTCACTTTGTTTAAAAATTAAAAGTACACAAAACATCTGTTGACCCACATCAAAATGAAAATAATATTTAATTCTTGTTTAAGTATCAAGGTCACACATCACCATAAAAATGATGTAATGTGGGGGATCGAGGACTCCCGCCCACCACTATGGACCAACCCATCCTGACGATACCTTCCTACCATCACTTCATGGTTTTCAACACCATAAGAAGATACTTCAGGGATATGGATCAGGTATGATCTCTATGGGATTGATCCATCTTAGGAAACTGAATGATCTAGATGCCCCCATTCATCATACCACAATCACAAACCCTCCTATGGTCTAGTAGACTATGTTCCCCTTATGGGACAACCTATGTGTCTTCAGGGACATTGGTTTTAGGATGGCCTCATGTTGGCCATTTTTTTACAGAACTCCTAAAAAATATAAATTTTTTAACAGAATATATAAAATTAAATCTATACTTCAACTCGAAGTTAATTATTTCTTTTAGGAAAATTTTAATTCTAGATTTTAAATTAAACAAAATATAATTAAAAATAAAAATATATGGGTATTTATATTAAAATTAATTATATTTTCATTGAAAACATTTAAAAAAGTCATGGAATTTTTAGGTGTCAGGTATACATGGGAAAGACTAAAGAGTGTGTGCAGATTTTACACCATCAGTTTATGTTGTCCCCTGTAAAATAGTGATTGTCTAAATTTTACCTTGAATGTATATATAACCAAAAAAGGTTAATGATGGTCGATTAACCACCGGAGAAGGCTCAAAAGTGCTGGAGGTGGGCCCAATGGTCACAGGTGGAGAAGAGGTACCGATCTATATTGAGGATGAATGTTTGGTAGCTAGATCTATGAGAGGAACCTCAAATGTAGAAGGTATGGTGGGGACCTTTCCACATCGATCCTTCTATATCAAAAACACATACATGGAAGTATGGTATGTGATCAGTAGAGTAAGGTTGACATGTATTGATGAATTTGTGGGAAAGGTGGTCAATGTTAAGTCTATGGTAGATGGTGGTGGGTAAGTAGATGTAGTGGCTGGTGGTGGTGTAGTGGTGTAAAAATTGGATAACTCAACAATGGGGATGATAAAATAAAGGCAAATCCATATCTGGCTCTCTAGAAGAAATTGGGTGATAGCCCATATGTCTAAGGAAAATGTAGGTAAAGGTCTAAAATAGGTTGGTAGTGGTGTAGTGGTGTGTGGTGGAGTGGTAAAGAAAGATGGGTTTTGGTAAGGAGGTATAACTGCTTTATGAGTGGGATCACGTAGAGCCAGAGCATGAAGATATGGTGTCTTAATGGAATCCTCTGCATACTCAGGGACCTAAATGTAGTGACCCTATCTTCCAATAAGTCCCATCATCTAGATAAATAAGTGATCAATGGACTCTATAATCCCTAGAGAGGAATGGAACTTACTGACATCAAAAAATTTGAGACAACAGGCTTGATGTGTAATGAATATTTCCCCATTAATATACCACAATACTTCCTCACATGGGTATTATAATAATGTGAAAACTGGAGATCCTTTTTAAGGATGGTAAGCCCAAGGAAGATTCTAAAATGATAACCTCTATATGGTTGAAGGATCAATGAAAATACCTTCTAGAAATAAAATCATAGGCCAAGGAATGATGAAAAATCTATAATGAAACACCATATTGTTTTTAAATATACATTTTATATGGATAATAAATTCTATGGCTTCATGATCTATCAATTTCAAAATCATCACCACATCCATCTTACTTGGGTCTAGCCACAAGGTCTGAAAAACTAGAGGAAAAAATACTTGAATAATTAACACACAATCTAACTACAAAGACAACAAATATGAACTCCCATAGAAAACCTCTATGTATTAAAGTAACATTCATGGTGGATATCTAAAAACTATCTATGAACTCATGGAAGAGCACTTTGTACATCTCCTCATGTACCTAATTAATGATAGAGAGTTTTATCCATCCAATGAGCTCATGTACCTCCTTGTGTATGACAATATTCTCAATAATTTCTAGGTTAAGATTCTTTTTGGTCCCCAAAGTCTGGTCATAAATATGGACTAAGAAAACCTAATCTTATTTTTCAATAATGTGTAGAAAGGGGTGCATGTGGGAGTGGTAGGTAGTATCTTCATATTGGCTCAATGAATACTAGGTATCATCAGAGGATGTTGGAGTGGAGGATCTGGATGAAGATAATCATGTGGAAGCTTGTATGGGTTGTGTTTAAGGATCCAATGCTAAGAGTTTACAAGGATGATGGTCTTTATGTAAGGATGTGAATTTAGAGGATGATGCTTTGGTGGTTTTGGTGTAGGCCATGACGATGGTGGGAATGAGATGGTAGGGGATATAGGGGAATGGATTAGAATGTAAAATAGGATAGTAAGAGAAGGATGAAGGGATGGTGAATGATGAAATATTTCATGAGAGAGTGAGGCAAGATGTCAGTTAGAGGGGGTCATGTTGAATCTCATGGGCCTTAAACTTATGAATTATAAAGCTGTAATGAGTTTTTCAAATCCTGTAAATAATTTAGGTCATGAAAAACTGTGGAATTTAATTTTACGAACACCAACATATTCGTGTCGCATAATGTTTAAATGATGCGAATTATACTAATTGAACATATTTTGGACAAGAACCTCTAACATTTTTCCAACATTACTAAACATTTATAGTCTTCCAAAAATTATTTTTATCCTATCAAACCGATCCGGAGTTTCATCCCCAACAGTTCCTCATTTAACATTGAGAACTCGATAGAGACATCTAATCAATGGAATTTTAAATAAAGAATATTCCCCTCTTGAAATGGTTGATGATAATTTTTCAAACCCTGAAAATTAACAAAAAGGGTGTCCCTTCATCTATTTGGATTTCAATCATCACATGTGGGAAACAGTTTGAAACTTGAATAGGACCTGACCTGGGGGATTCTTGTTTTCCTAGGAATAGCTTAATGAATGAATTAAAGAGTAGAACCTTATATCTTAGTGTCATAACCCATCACAAAATGCATTATTCGTGAAATTTCATTTATTTTTGTTTATAAATTATGGTATATTCTTAAGAATCCATTATAATTTCATCCAACACATCTATTTGTAGTAATATTCTTTGCCTAGATTTTTGGGCTTATAAGTTTAATTTTTTGATTACCCAATAAGTGAGATACTATAATTATTCCGGTAGGTGATAGGGATTACAAAAAAATCAGAACAGATTAGTTCCAATGTGAGTTTTATGCACCATGTGATATTTCAAAAGTGAATCATTAAAATTAAGACTGCAATCATTCTAAAATATACTCACTATCTTTTTTTATAATTTTATTGATCTCTTTATTAGATAATTCAAAATTCCTTCTAGTCTGTGGATAGTAGAGAGTTGTGGTTTCTTATCGAGATATATTTTATTTCAATTAGGCCTTTAATAGATGAATTTTTAAATTGTGTTCGTTGATCACTAATGAGTTATTGGGTAACTCCAAATTTGGACAAAATTTTATTCCTTGGTAAACTCATGAATGCCATGGTTGTGTCATGGGTGGTGTATTTAGCTTCTACCAACAATGAAACATAGTACATGCCGAACAATATTTAATATTTCAGTAAAAATTAGGTAATGGTACTAGGAAATTAATTCCTCATACATTGAATATTTTTAAAATAAAGGATAGGGTTCAAGGGAATTTTATTTCATTTTACAATGGTTCCCATATATTGGCACTCATCAGAACTCTGTATAAGGGTACTCATGTCCTAATGGAGTGTGGGACAGAATAGTCTACTTTATTGTATCTTATCCATGGTGAGTTTAGGCCCATGATGTCCCCTAGCTGGTGACATGTGACACATTTCAAAAAATGATTTTAATTTTATCCTTTGGGATAAGACAAAAAATCAAGCCATATGCACAATAATTATATTTTTATGTCAAATTATAGTAAAAGCATGAATCATAGATGAAGAAATTATTCATATTTTGACATGAGAAGTGTTCGTAAATAGATCCCATGGAAAGAAAGTTCACAATATTTGAAGGCCAAGGTTTTTCTTTTGTATTTGTATTGAAATGTATTTCATTGGGGAAATCATCCTCAATACTTATCTATGGAATTCTAGATAAGTGGTGAACAATCATATTTTCATTCCTCTTATTGTGTTTTATAGATATCTAAAAATAATTTAATACTAGGATCTAAAGTATTATCCATGCTTTTAAATCCTCTTTAATCAACAAGTATTTTAGTATGGAAAAGTATGTATAGACCACCACCATCGAAATCATGAGGTATAAGTGAAATTTTACAAAAGAGTCAATTATCATAAAATAATTTTATATGGTCATATAATTGAATTTAGCTTCACTTATAGTATGTTTCATATTATATATGTGATAGAAGATGTGTCCAAATGACTGGCATAAAATAGAGTAAATAGTGAATGCTCTGACATCCAACATCAATTCAAAATCCTTATCCTAGTTGATTGAGACTATGACATGAGCGACCACCAATCTATTTTTGAAAGAGTTGAATTCCCACAAAACTCTTCATTGAAATATAATAGGGTTTCCTTAGAAAATAGAAGGGATAATGGGTGGAAAATGTTTTCAAAAGCATGGATGAAGCAGTGATAAAATCCCACGTGACTAGAAACTCCATATAAATTTCAATATCATGGGTTCAACTAATTCCTTAATTACCTTTATTTTTATTCATACTGAATTAAATTCCTTTATTTTATATTTTATGGTCAATTAATAAGACTCCATGGAAAATAAAATGACATTTTTGTTAGTTTAACATAAGGAAACTATCTTTACAACATAGTAAAACATAATAAATATTGGTTAGTCAAAATTAAAAAGATCATTTTTATACTAAGAAATAATTCATGAAAATCTCTAAAAATCCATCCTACATATCATGGAAAGTGTTTTTTCTTGAACTATTGAAATATCTTCAGTACATTGCACATTCCAAATGAATCATTCTACGTGAGAGGGTTTTTAATGGAAAGTGAATGTGGTTTTTGAAAACATTTTTGGGTCAACTATAATTTTATTTCATCTAGAGTATCCATCCAAAAAATAATAGAATTAATTCTAAAAAATTATCTCCATCATTCAAACTCCGAATAAGAGGGGAAATAATCCTCTGGAGTCACTATATTGAGGTTTATATATTCAACAAAGACTCACCATCTAGTAATTCTTCAAACTGATATTGAATTGTCTTAATTTTTTAACAACAACCAAGACCCCTTTCTTTTGAATGACATGAAATAGACTCACCCACTCATTTCTAGAGATGGAAAATGTTAAACCAACATAATTATTTAGCACATCCTTTATGACTATTTATTTAATTGGTGGAGTGCGTTGCCACTAGGTTGATGTTTTTAGCACCATTATCAAAAAAATTATATGGGTTAAAAACATGGTACCGAACACCTTGACATCATCCACACTCAAAGAAATTTAGTTTTTATGATTTTCAAAGACTTTAAGTCTTACGCTTGATTTAGAACTGAATTGAAGACAACTAGCATTCTAGATGAATTTTCTATGAATGATTACTTTAATGTGTTTGATATAGTATTAAATTCTAACATCATTGTCTTATGTACTAAGGATATCAATGGTGGAATGGTATCCCTCATTAGAGGTTCATTATAAGTTCAAACCTTACGATAATTTCACTCAACATAATTAGGAGGTAGGATATATCAATTATCCTCAATGGTTATATAATCATCTTCCTCATCCGTCATAAAGATGTCTTGACAATCAAATGAATCACTGCCTTGTTTGGAATCATTTTCTAAATTAAAAATTATTTATTCTTTAACAAAACAAAAAATTAGTCTTCCATGATTAAGATAAATAAATACCTTTCAACTGTGAGAAATGGTATCCCTAGAATTGTTGGAAAATCTCATTCTATGTTTGTATCCAATATAAGAAAATCAATAGTAAATATGAATTTACCTACACTGACTAAAATGTCTTCAAGAAGTCCTCAAGGGTACTTGACTGGTCTATTATTCAATTCAAGTGAAAATATTATTGGATTTAAATATTAAAGACCTAACATTAAAAGAAAACTCACATGAATGAGATTGATACTTTATTATTTTCACAAAATGATTTTTCCAATTCACACATTCTAATAGTATAGGGAATTGAGAAGCTTCTGAGGTCACCCGTCATTAGTAGGAGCTTCATCTAAATGACCAAATAACATTCTTCATTTCTGGATATGACTCTTGGGTATTGCATTTTTCATTTATTGAAGATAATCTTCTCTAATATTTTTATCATAATCATGCATCTGGGCAATGGCCTCTACCAAGGGGATTTTATGTGCAACTTCTTACACATCTCTAATTATTTTTGTATTTACCCTATCATTAGTTGTCCCATTATATCTAGAAAGGTAAAAGGGTATTTTTATGGTGATAGTTACACATTAACATCATCCTTTATTATGATTCTCTTTTATGGTAGCTAATTTAGTTTGTCATGATTCAATATTTTTTTATTTACCAGTTTTATGTGTGCAATCACCTCTCTCTTTATTGATGATTGTCACATATATTTTAGGTTTATAATGATTATTTTCCCTTCCTATGCATGGTTATTGAAAATTTAAAAACCCACATGGTGGTAGAATAAATACTTAGCATATTTATTAATAAAAATTATATATATATATATTAGCTATAATAACATTAAGTAAATTTTAATAAAAATGTTTTATGTATATAAGTTTATTATAAGTTTTTATATAAAAGCTTAATTTATAAATTTTATAATTTTAATTTGTAAATATAAATACATTTTTTTATATTTTAATACCAAATTCTAAATTGGGTGAAAATTTTGTATTTTTCAAAAATATTGATTTTTTTCTAATTAGTGAAAAATTTAAAATTTTGTAAAAAATTAAAAATTTTGTAAAAAATATTTTATTTTATAAAAAAAATGTAATTTAAAATTATAAATATGATTTCAATTATTCAAATTATTTTTTTTTAAATTTAGTTGACTTAATTACATTCGAATCAACATTATATTGTTTTTTATAAAAAAAAATTGTGTTTAAAAATAGGGTTTTCTAAAAAAAATATTAAAATGAATAATATTTATTATTTTATATTAATTAAAATAATATTAAATGGGATGGTTTTAAATGAAATATATTAATTATATATAAATAAATATTAATTTATTTTCACACAATGATTATTTTTAGTCATAGAGTTAATATAGGTTGAAATTTTTCTAAATGTGTTTTCATAAAATGTCGTTGTATCAGCGAATGTAAAGGATTAATATTAAATTAAAAATTTATACTTTTTTTAATTGAATTTGGAAAAATAGATTCTATATTTGGAATCAGAATAATTTATAATGTCAAATAAGTTCATCATAATATTTTACCCAAGTGATTATTAAAGAAAAAATTAAAATTACTTAAACCCATTAAGTTAAATAACGAGTTCAATTCATTATTAAACATAGAATTCAAGGTGTAAAAATCACCTAAAACATGTTAAAAGAAACATTTTGACTTGAGATCCCCATTAACCAACAACCCTAGATATTTGGTCACACAGAATCAAGCATATATCCCTGTATGCCAGAGGCTACTGACTAGTAGTGATGGTCATAGGATGTATAGTGCAAAGACAATACCCTCATATCAGAGTGGAATAATGAATACAAAAAATAAAGATAAATAAAATCATCATGATATAGCAGAGTGAACACTAGAAAAAATACAATAATTGATAATGGATGCTAATAACAATGAAAATAAAAAAAACACTAAAATCTATATGTTATGATATATATAGTGACAGGATGTCAAGATGATATAAAAACAGAATTAGGGGATACAAGGTACATGAATTTACCACATGATATAAAAAAATCATAATGCCAAATATAAACCTCCAATAAAATCATGAGAATATTCTTGGTCTTCTTCTCCAATGATTCAGGCTATAAATGTATCAAATCGAGCATCTGTAGTTGGGAACTTTCCCTTATCCATTCCTAAATTCATAAGGATTACTCAGGAACCAAAGGTGGTCTAAGTAGGGTGTGAGATAAACATAGTATGCCATCACCAACATTGTGTATAAATATTATAGGCAGTATACATATAATATTAGTTTATAGGTAAAAAGAATAATAAACAGTGATGAATAAAAAATACTAGCCCACTCAGGTTTCTATAGGACACTTGGATGGCTCTACCTGCTTCGACGTATGCTGGTGTATGTTTTATCTATAACCATACATATATTGTATTCACTAATATATATATATATATATATATATAATATGTATAATTCTATATTCACACTATACGTGATGACGTTTAGAGCCATATACATGGATAATTGGTTCTAGATAGACATCTAGCATAACCCAAGCATCCATAACTAGTCTAATGATCCAAGTGCTCCCACAAAGGTAAAAGGCCATAATATCATATGAATATGAGGAATATTTCCAATCAAATGAGATGGTGGAGTAATTCCTCATTCCCAACACCCAATGAAAGGAAATGTGGGGCATCATGCCCATTATCCAGATAAAAGTATAATAATATGAGAAAACTTTCCCAGTACCCAACAAAACGGAGTGTGGAATACCATTCTAAACAGAACCCTTAAGCTATATTCACCTACGAATAGTAATGGTATTCTTTTAATAATAATAGTGAGGGTTTACATCTTAATATATAAGATCAGTAGTCCCAATCTATCCATGGGAGTCATAATTACATAAACTGTGTAAATATAAATATGAAACACTTAGTGCCTTTCCATCGGTTATCATTTATTTAAATTAATATATTTGAATTACATGGTAAGGAAATTAAATACCATGGTCAAGTCAAATAAATATATGGTGATTTGGTGAAATAAAAAATTATATAAATTTTATAAATTTCTTTTCCAAGACAAGACGAACTCATATACGGTGTTTTGTTATTTAAATGATTAGATATAAGGATAGAATTTCATTTGGTATACTGAAATGGGTGGAAATAAATAGGTGGGAAAACAAAAATAAATTAATAATGGTATATAGTATTATCACATCATGGTTAAATTAATTAAAGAATGAAAATCACATTTTAAAGAATTGTACAGAATTGTCCAGCATGAAGCACGTCATAATAAATGATAGAAACACTTAATCTTTTGGTAAATATTTATAGACCCCCAACCATAAGTCCTTGAATAAACACTCTTACAAAATTTTCCATTGATTCATATATTAATGGATGAAATTTACAAAATATATAAATTCCCTAAAAATTGTGAAAATGAGCACACACCAAATTAGAATTATCAATAGAAAGAAGAAAAAAAAAATTCTAAATATTTAAGTGCATACAAATAGGAATTCTAGATAGAGAACAAAGTTTTATATGAAGGTTAGATCAAATAGTATTCTCAATAACTATTTAAGGATGAATGAGATCCTTAGTGAGAGAAAATAGGGGTTCTTAATACTAGAAATGAAATGGGAAGATTAGGATGAAGATTTAATATCCTTAAGGTCCATATAGTAAATTCACCCCCAAAACTGGGACTCATAGTTTTTCCACATGGTTAGCCAAACCATGTTCCTACCATGTTCCACCCACTACCACTAAACACCACTAGAATAGGATTGGAGCACTGTTTTCCTAATCATGTGTATGCAGTATGAAAACCAGCTATCACTATAGTACGAAATCTCACACGGGTGTGCGCACAAGCTCACAATATTTCAAAAAAACCATAAAGACACTCATATACAATAGTTTACATGCACTATTAAGTCGTATGGTTTGATTTAACCTTGCTCTAAACATTCATCCCACTCTTCTTAGAAAATTTTCAGTGCTATGGGCTCCGAACAAGCCCCGAATTCCCCCAGAACATTCCATTGGAGTATAAAATGTTTAACAAGATAAGACAAGGGGTATGAATTAAAAAAATTAATTTTAACATCATTAAATACCATGTTGTTACTATTATCCATCCTTAAAACAACACATCCCTGATTTGGAATTCAGAAGATAAGGAGGATTCTTCTGAAAAAAGATCTGTCCAATGGGATTAGATTCCAACTTCCTACCCCCGTACCATGTCTTTCACTCGACCATGACACCAAGGAACCCGTAATAAAGGGACTGACCTACCACAGAGTGTATTCACACTCTTAGCTATAATACACATCAGATGTTCCTCATAATAATCATCCACATGTAAATCAGCCTCATCAGCCTGTATAACAAGTGATGGGTCTAGACAATACCTACAAAGATGAGATACATGAAAGAGAACATGCATAGACTAATATCCATGAGGAAGTTACATTTTATAAGATACTAGTCAGATTTCTTTAAAACCCTCAATGGATATAATGAGTTGATATGAATGCTTTTCCTACCTCCAAATTCATTGATGTCATAAACTGGGTGAAAATAGTAAGAAAAAAGGGTACCCTATCTTGAAATCAATTGGTTGTTGGTGTCAATTGGGATATGACTACTATTTACACAGAACTCTCAACATGTAATTCCTAATCAACTGGATTAGCTCTAAATTCATATATTTGATACATTGTCCTAGACAAAATACATATCTTTCCAATATCTATATCAAAGGTGATTGACATGGACTACTATATAAGCCCTAAAAAGGATCCATTTGGATGGTATCTCGAAAACCGTTATTATAAGAGAACTCAATTATGGTTATATGTTTCTACAAGGAACCCCTAAATTCCAGGACACCAACACATATAATTTCCTAAAACATCTAAATTTTTTAAATTGTATTCCCCTAAAGATGAGCGTGATAGGATGTAAGAGGAAGTACCTATGTACCCAAGTCCTTATACAACCCCTACCAACCTCAAGATTTGAAGCGAGCATCCCAATTAGATTTGACAAAACAAGGAGTGGCATGAATATGTATGACCTACCGAGAGAATTTCCGCATATATCATCTTCCAAAATGGTCTCTCGAACAATTAATAAGTTTGTTACCTTCATAAAAGGATAAATAACCTACCAAACTGAGTCATTTCCATGAGGACATATAATAAAACCCATCAATATGTCCATAGAGACATCAACCCATTTTCACTCAAGAATGGACAACGACTGTAAATGTTCTTCTAGTCACTAGTGTTTCACCTTAACTTACTGATAGTTGGAACACTGAGGGATCATTATATCTCTCTCTCATTTCATTATAGGACACCAATACTGCTGACATATTTATCAACACATTTTTTTCACACTGGGATTTACCAAACAGTCTAAGACATGAAATTCTTGCATCAACTCCCCCTGATGTCTACTAGGACCCAAAAATTTCCCGAATAGTGTACTATCTCATCCTCATCCATGGTCCAATCATAATAAAATCATTCATCTATGACACATTCCCTTAGGATAGGTCCCTCAAGATCATAGAGCTTCATCATTCTCATTTATTCCATAATTGTAGAGGTTATCGCTAAATTTTAAAGGATATTTAACCCTGATCTTCCCAAACCAAAATGTGCATTTATAAAAATAGGGGCATGAGATGCAACTCAACATTGGCCGAATTAATAGACCATGATTGAGTCTTACTTTTGAGATCATTGGATACAAAATTGTCTTTTCTAGGCATAATGGAATACATGAAATTGAATGATTATAGGTACTCAACCTATTTTCACAGCTTGAGACATAGATCACATTCTGTGAATATATACATGAGAATTTATTGAACCATTATAACCAAAAAATTCTCCAAAAGTAAATAATGACTCTTACATTTTAAATCATGAACTAAAGTATCCATATCAAGATTTTTTTTTCAGGTAATTCCGCTCATGAGGCATCAACCAATGAGACTCGAACACCTTGACTAACTCATCCTACAATAGAAAACCTATCACTTAAATACCTAATGAATCAAAACAAAAATTATATCACTTTCAAGTATCCCTAAGAATTAGGATTGGTGTTGAAGTCAATATTTCATTCAAATCCTAAAAGTATTAATCTATTCTTATTGACATACAAATATCACACTCTTCTTGTTAAATCCCATAAGAGGTGATTCTAGGTGTGAGAAATACATGATTAAGTATCTGTACTACCAATATTTCCCAGAGAAACTCCATATATAAATTACATTCTTGTGATACAACTAGTAAACAACATTTATCGCCTTCTTTAAGTCAACTAACACACCTGACTTCATGATGTTATGATCCAGAAAACATACATTTTCAATCCATAAGTAGAATTTGGTGATATTTTGGTAAATATAATTCTATCTTAGAGTATTCAACACAATATCAATATGTTGGTAATTAACGTGTTGAGAGAATTCATACAGTGAAATTTAATTCACAAAGACTAACAAAAATGAATTTATATATAGGTGGAAAACCCAATTCATAAAATCCATAAAAAAGATGGTGCATTCATGAGATTGAATGATATTACCAGGTACTTGTAAAGACCATAACATCTTTAAAAATATAGTTGAGGTGTGTATGATGACCTAACATGCACCTAATGATATCCCAATATCAAATAAATCATTGAGAATACCCTCACACCTCAAAGATGATCAAAGCGGTCATTTATTCAAGGTAGTGGATACTATTTATTTACCATAAGCTGGTATAACCATTAGAAATCCATGCATATCCTGAGGGTACCATCTTTTATATTGGAAAAAAGGACCCGAAAAACCCATATTGAGGTGATAAGTCAGATAAATAATTTATCCTTTAACTCTTCAAACTATTTCTTGAGCTCAAAATGCTCTATAGGTTCCTTCCTATAAGGAGGAATGGACACTAGTGATACTCATGAATCATGGTTAATGGTAAATTCTACCAATCTCACTGGAGGTATCCTAGGAAATTCATTAGGGTATAAATCCCTAAAATGATACCCCATGAGATGGAAAATGGGTTATAACCCTGTATCATCTATGAAGATTCTACTAATTTGGGTTTCCTCTCTTAATATCCCCTGATGTTCAATTCCAAATCAAGATGCATAAACATCTCATTCTCCATTTTTTTATATGTATACTACCGTCTTGTGATGTAAGCATCATCGTCCATAGATATCATTTAATATATTCTCAATAGGAAACAAACTAGTCTATCTCTATAATTATATCAAACAACATCATGTCAAAGATGATAGGATTTCGTAAGAAGAGAAATTTTCTATCTTGAGGGGGAAATCCTTACATTTGTTGATGATATCTTATCAGATACCCAATGTGGTAATGAGTTTTATGACACCGAAAAAAAAGCTTTCTCTTGAGGTCCAGACTCTCCTAAATTTACTATGATATAAAATATTATGATTAACATGTATCAAATAAAGTATACACTACAGTAGAGAGAATTATAATAGTACCTTGAATAGAAGAAGGACATGTGCTATGATCCTACAACATAGGTTACATTGTATGCAGCTGGTTCATACCATGGCTCTGAGTCACAACATGAGTTCACTTCGTAAGCCTCCTATATTGGCGGTATAAGTACTGAGTCTGATTGCCTCTATCTCAACCACCACCTTGGTAGGAGTAGCTAATGGTATTTAAGATTCCTAACTTGTGGGATACTACTGGACCTTCTTTAAAACATGGGGTAGGTGTCGATCATCTCTCATTAAGTACAGATGCAAAAGTCCTAAAAAATTAATTGATGCACCCCATCCAACCACAACCTCTCCACTCTACTAGATCTCACATACACTGAGGTTTTATAGGTCTTGGATTACCACACTATCAAAACATAATAAATATATAAGACTGAGTAATCGTATTGTTGCAACCCTCATGGGAAACATCAAAACACAGATTTTCCCCACTTGAAGAAATGATTCTAGGTTTATGTGTTGAACCTCTCTAGTTCCCACCATTATATTCCCTCCAATTCTGCATAGTAACAAGGGCCTGATTGATTGTGTTAGATATATTCATCTACTAAAATACATTGACCTATGATTAGATGGTGTATACCAACCCATCCCCAACTCTCTTATCAGTAATATGATCATCACCAGATAATGTCGGTGGGAATGTTTATAGATCCATAAAATGAACATAATATTATATAACTGACAATGGTTCAATAAAGTAGATTTATAAATTCTTTATAACGGTCATCCCACAGTGTCTATGAAAATAAGTAATCGTAAAGGTCCTTCTGGAAGTCCACCAAGATATTATATCGATGTAGGTCTTCCTCGGTGATGATATCCCACCATATTTTGGTAGAACCATATAGCATATAGGTATTGTGGTTTTCTCTACACTCTATAAGTGTCTCCAAATTGTCCAATATCGAAAACATAACCACTATCCATGAATTTGTAGTATGTGCTACTTCATACCCCCAAAAGTTGGGAGTATTCTACTCCTGGTTTTCTTGAGTCAACTCAACTATATTCAGGGTAATTCGAGAAACGAATTGCATATTATACATCATGAAGAATAAACCCTCTTGAAAATGGGTGTCAGATCCAATCTATGGAACAACCGTTGGTTCTTTGGGTGGAACTATAAGATGTATCAGTGGAGGATTAGGGACCACCAACACTATTTTATGGTCATCGACCACCTACCCATCATACGACTTGAGGCTGTCATAGTAGAATTATTCTATAATACCAAATGGATTCCTTAAAAAAGAATTTAGCAATTGAAAAAATTTTATAAATATAAAACAATTGGAAGAGAGACTTCTTAGAGAAAAGGTCACACCTCTATGCCTTATTTAAAATCTTGGTCTAGGTGGTATGGAAAAATCATACCAGGACATTATCACATAAACAAATTCCACATACCCACTACTAAGGACAAGATTAGGTCTATGTATCATATAACATAACAGGGGTTATGTTGTATAGAGTGCCAATTACAAGGTATAAAGGAAAACACCATTTAAATTTCAATTGGAATTTCATTTTAAGTAACAATTTCTTTTAAATGTTTATATTTTATTGATTTCATAATATTTTATATAAATATATACATATATCAAAGTCTGAAACCAATAGTTCCCTAACCCACAATATTATATAATTGGATAATTAAGGTGTCATCCCAAATCTTGGTTTAAAAATTCCATTTATATTTATATATGAACTTTAATTAATCCATCTATATTATCCTTTCAAGAAATTGTAACACATTTCCATATATAATAATCCAGGAACTAACTATATGCAGTAGGAAAATGCATATAGAAGGTGATATGGCATGTAAAAATGAAGTGAATATTGGTCATAAAGTTCCTATTATAATTCATGAGATGATAATTATTTTCCATAATAAGAAATGGAATTAATTCTATATCAATAAAATCAATAATAATAACATCACAAATCATGTGCACCACCCAATAGTGAAATCATATCAACGATATGAGGCATAATCTAATAAAATTAATAATCATCGCATATAATTTGGGTTTCACATGTATATGGGTAAGCTACTCTAATGAATAGGATCATTACCAAATTACATCACATCATAGTCTCATTTATAATAGCCAAACAGTAAGACAAAATAAAAAAGTGCTTTGATACATCTTTGTAATGTCCTGACTCAATATACTATAACAAGCTCCCCAAGCTGATAGGTCACATGGCTCCAATCACACCTCCATGTACACTAGAGAATACAGACTAGTAGATAGGGTCTATAGTGGTATAGTGGGGCGACTATACCCTCATATTTAGAGTGGAACAATTAATATGATAATTAAATAAAAATATATAAAGTATAATAAAATAAATTTAATAATGTAAACAAATATAATAATCAATAGTGGAATCATAATTACCAAAAAAACTAATAAATACTAAAATTCGTAGGCTAGGTCATATACAGTGATGTCATTTCATGCTGATATACCAAAATGGAAACATAGGAAACAAGAGACAGGTATATACAATATGCTATACAAAAATACAAAAAGGCGAAAATATACATCCGCTAGAATCATGAGAATATGCTCGGTCATGTAATCCCATTCTCTAGGTAAAAATGAAACTGATCAATAATATGTAGTAGGGAACTTTCCCATATCCACACCTATAGGCATAAGGTTTACTGAGGTACCAATGGTGTCTCTAGATTGGTGTGAGATAAAGTTCGTAGGCTACCACCAATGATGTCTAGAAATATTCCATAACATTTACATAACATTGTAGTGTGCATATAAAATTAATAATAAACTATAAAAAATGATAAATACTAGCCATCTCAAGTTCTTATAGGACACCCAGCTAGATCTAACACTATTAGAAAATGGACCTATCCCCATGGTTTTCAACAAAACCATGGGGATAGGTAAACCTATACCCACGGTTTAGGAAAACCGTGGGTATAGGGGGGTCTATCCCCACGGTTTTCCAAAACCGTGGGGATAGGTCCTGAAAATTCACCTATACCGACGGTTTTCCAAAACCATGGGTATAGGGTTACCTATCCCCATGGTTTTATTGAAAACCATGGGGATAGGTCTAGGTTAAAATTTTTATACCCACGGTTATGAAAAACCGTGGGTATAGGTTTTCCCGTGTGTGCGTGGGAAAATTTTTTTTCCGCGGGAAGGAAATTTTTTTGGCGGGAGTCCTATACCCACGGTTCTTCCCTCTATACCCACAGTTTATATAACTATATTTAACTAAATATAAATATATATACATAAAATCAGTGTTGAGGTAGTGGTTAGGTGCTTCGACTGCAGTGGAGAGGTTGCGGTTCGAAACCCTCCAACCGCATTATTTTAGGACCTATACCCACGGTTTTGAAACCGTGGGGAAAGGCCTTTGACACCGTGGAAATTGTGTATGTTTCGTTGACACGGTGGTGGAACACCTATACCCATGGTTTTGGAAAACCGTGGGTATAGGCTGGGGACCTATACCGATGTCGTTCCAGCCCACGGTTCCCAAAACCGTGGGTATAGCCTATACCCACGGTTTTGAACCGTGGGTATAGGTTATTTTTCCAGTAGTGTAACTAATTCATCATTTGTAGGTATATATCTGATCAACAACCATATATATATTGTAGTCATATATATAATATAAACAGGTATATGCACACTATACATGATGGAATTTTGAGCCATATACATGGATATTAGGGGCTATCTAGACTTGGGGCATAACTTAGGTGTCCATTACTAGTCTAACAAGGCAATGGATCCAGAAAGTGTGTAAGATCATAATCTCATATGAATGTGATACATTTTTTTCATCACTCGAGATGCTTGTGTGAATTGTCGTGCACAACACCCAATAAAATGGAGTGTATAGCCTCTTACTCATCATCCATATTAAATTATAATAGTGTGAAACATAATTCCAAACAATTACCATAAGTTAGAATGAAATTACATGTTTAACATAACACTTAAGCATTTTTCTCATGAGAAAATAGTAATTTAATGCTCTTAATAATAATAGGTATGGCTTGCCGATAAATGATCATGATTATTAGACAAAAATCTATCCATGGAAGTCGCAATTAAATAAAACATGTAAATATAAATGTGAAACACTTTTTGTGTCCTTTACACCCATTATAATTTATTTAAATTAATACATTTGATTTTTCTAGGTAAGGTAATTCAATTTAATTATTAATCCAAACACTTATAAGGTTATTTAGAAACTAAACAATAATATAAATGGGAGAAATTCTATTTCCAAGATATGATGAACTCATAGGAAGTGTTTGGTCATTTAAAAAAATTATATATAAGGGTGTAATTTCATTTTTCACGCCCAAAGGGGTGGCTATGAAGAGGGGGAAACCTCAAATAAAATAATAGTGGTCTATGGGATTTTGACATTGAGAATTAATTTGTTATAGTAGGAAGAACTCGCATTAAAATATTACATGGGATTTTCCATCATGAGGGGAATTGGAAAAATATATAGAGATAATTAAATGTTTGGAAAATATTTCTAGACCACAACCTTAGGTTTATGGATGACCACCTATACAAAATCATCCTTTAAATAGAAGAATAATGGAATAAATTACCAAAAATATACAAATTACCTAGAAATTGGGTAAATGATCATACAAAAAATAGTTTCATATATATATAGAATAATGATGAAATTAGACCATGTATTTTTTAATATACCTATATAATCCAATGTGAAAAATAGATGCTAATTTAAAGGATGGATCTTAGTGGTATCTCAATAACTAGGTGGGGAGGAAAGAGAGAATTTGGGATAAAAAAGAGGGGTGATCATCACAAGAAAATTGAAAAGAATTGGAGGGTGAATATTTAAGATAATTAAGAGGATAATATTAGATTAAACATAAAAATATAGGTCACATGATTTGGATATACGGTTGTCCAAACTGTGCACTAACCATGCACCACCCACTGCTCTTGAACACCATTCACATGATCTAGGAAAATAGTTTACCTAAACACACGCAAGCCATGTGAAAACCCATTGCCACTAATGTATGAAATATCTCATGGGAATGTTTCCAAATTCACACGGTTTCATACAAACTATGTGGCCTATCCTATACAATGACTTCCCCGCATGGTTAAGTTGCACTGTTAGTACTGACCATGCACTAACTATTCATCCCAATCTATTTTCCAATTCTCAAAGTCCCATGCTTTAAAAAACCTTTGAATTCACCCAAAACCTTTATTAGTCCATTAGGAACATTTAAAAAGTTATAAAAAGTGATTTTAACTGAAAAAATGATCTATACCTTTGTGAAAGTCCATGTTGTTACATCCAACACCAATTGGTTGAACACGTTTCAACCTTATCACTTCTAGGCTCAGGAATGGTCCATTATTTGGGCTTGGTGACATGAATAAAATGTGTGTGGAACTAACTATATCAAAAAATATATAGGTGTTCTCACTCAACTCACTTATAAAAGGCTATACCTTTCCACCTCTCATCATACATTCAAAACCAATTGGTTCATCCAAGCCATGTCATTGATACCAATAATTTTGTGATATCCACTTTCTCATCAAAGATCTCAGAAGTGTGAAGGTTATGATAAATTCACTGATATTCTTTTCCCAAGGACCTGGAGATAGGATATTTGAGGAATAATGGTTTTCGATTTGATTTATAAGGGTTTTAATCTTTGGATCATAATCATTTTACCTAAGAGTATTTTCTATGTATTTATAGACGTTCCCCTTGGCCAAAAAAAATTGACCATCTCACTCACATGTCAAGCCAAGGATCAATCGTAGTCCCATGTGAGACCAAGGTCGACCACACCCAATGAGAGTGTCCTTAGACCATCCAGTGGATGGTAGGAGGTATATTTCTTGAAAGTAGTAAGTGGATCTGCGTATAAGGCATGTAGTGCACCTGAAAAAAGGCACACATACTGTGGGCTATGATCCCACATGGAAAAATATCATGTGGTGGTTTGTGTAGGTGGTATGGGTACCGAAGGCTATTTCTATCTAGAATGGTTCCTAATCACACATTATCTTATAAATATGAGGGAGTCATTGTGGAGGTTTTGATATGAGACTCATTTATAAGTGGACACTATTCATTCATATTAAAAAAATAACTAGATATAATATCATACACTCGATCATTCAATCTTAACCATCCATTTTAATCCTGTGATGTTCCTTTTAAAATAATTTCATCCCTTACAATGCTTATTCAAAATAATCCTTTCTCACGCATCACCTCTTCAACCTCCCAAAACCCTAGTTCGATATCATGAGACATTCTTGATGCTTTCTCAACACAGCTACCATCTTCATTTCATTAATGTATCTGCGAAAGCATGAGAAAACCATCATGATCATGACTATGATTGATATCCTCCATCGGTATTGTGCCGCATCTATCGTGTGATACTCACCTATCACGTTAATAACCAAATATCACCAGATTGAAAATCTAACAAGACACTATGCATACAATCTATGTATTACTTGCACTAGTTCATTTCAAAGACCATATGCCTTTATGAAGGAATATGTTTCATGAATACCTTCACATGTTGCAAGATCTTACACCAATTCTTGAATCCATCACATCATGATATTTTCATCACACAATCAAGAAAATACAATCACTCATATAATCACATGAAGTTTACCACCACATTAATCTCCCGTATTCTATATGAATTATCATATGAATAAATCTATATTTTCAAATGGATATCCAATGATCGTGAAAGAGGCCATTGTATAAAGGATGATCATGCGAGGATCACTGAGATTCTATCATAAGGTTTTCCAAAAATGTTTCCAGGATATTTAAGTAAACAAGTCATAATAGTTTGAATATTTTTACGAAAAAGAACATATCTTTTCATTATAAGAACCTTCCATCATCTATTATATGGGATCACATGATACCTTGAAACCGATCATTAAAATCTTGGAAAGATCTACCACTTCATCACTTTGTATGCTGACACATTACGTTAAAAATAAAATTGTTCATGTGAGTCCCCTGGAATGCTCAAAAATGTTATGAATGTTTTCCAATGTTCCTTCGCAAGATACCGTCTCATGATCGGATGATCTGAGTCCCACAAATCCTCCACTACCTCAGCCAAAACATGTGGCATTGTATCCATGAAAATTGGTTCCACATTTGGTCCATTGAGACCTATATAAAACATAACCCCCTTTAAAAAAACCCACTAGATAGAGGAGTGGGAGAAGTGAGGATGAATAGTGGAAAACATAGGGGATCATCCACCACCTTCAAAGTAGTTCTTTAGTTAATCGTCCGATCTTCCATGAGTTCCAACACGAGACTACCTCGCATAATACTCTAGGGTCATAAGACCTTATGATGAGTTAATTTTCACACAAAGATCCCTCTTATGTGAGATATGTTTTTTGAGAAAACATGGGAATAGACATTGTCATACACACAATTTTGGCATGCATGTGAACTCAAAAACACTCCCTTAACTTTTATGAGCATACCTTAAGATGTGGGGCCACAATAAGGACACTATCCCATGAAACCATCCTTATAGACCAAAATACATCCCATATATATGATTTTAGAGCCTCTGGTATGATCCTTTAGATATCATGTGGTCTCATAATGGACATACAATCTTGGTTATGCGATGCATGTATAAATATTTGATCTGTATATCTTGGCCATGCAAAAAAATAATAGAGGATCCCATAATCCCATGATATCTCTAATCAGTGACCCAGTGTAGTCCCTCAGGCCTGAGGGACACCAATGCCAATGTCCATGGTCCTGAAACCATAAATATGCAATCCATTATGTGATACAATAAACTATTGGTCTTGCGATGCTCACACACAGTCATATTAAGCGTTTCCTAAACCTGTAACATCCCCTCATATATTTATCTATGCATTCCTCATCACCATAAAATTTGTTACTTCACCCATGAATGCAGGGGATTTGATACAAAGCCTTCGTGGATGACCACATGGCCTATTGCAAGACCCTATTTGAGGTTACATGATCACAATAATAGAAACAAATCATTTTATTCCTTCATCTGTCAAGCCTTATCATGGGCATGGCCTTGACACAAATGAGAATACATGTAGAGACCCTCACATTTCCTTGATTTCTATAGGATCTGTGGTTGTAAAATGACCCCACTATCCATGTACTCTTCTTTCATGAATATATTATCTACTAAGTCTTGAAGTTTTATTCCTTTAGATATGAAGCTTTAACATTCATGATATAACAAGGATATAAACATGTTCATGAGAACATGTTTTATGAATAATTTATGGTCCTGTGATTTCATGATTCTTAATTGGTCTCACAAAGTCTTTATGTGACTTTGTATGGGTATCTTTGATTGAACTATAGTCCTTGGAAAATTAACATAGATCTCCTGATGGATTGTTAACATATCAGAATTTTCATGCATCTTTATATGGAAAATCCAATTGGATCTCACAAAAATATGTCAATATGTTAGTATTGGCATGTAATTTCCAATTGACATGTCAAGAATTGTTAGGAGACTATCCAAGGAAAAGTAATATTTATCATGTGAAAACATACATACATGTCCACTTCGAACATGTAGAAGACACTAAATATATTTTTTTCATTAATGCAAATAATCTTGAAAATTTACACTTAGATCATATTAAAGCACAGAAGAAAAAGTCAATCAATCATGAGAAATACACTAGACATTTCCACTTTGTTTATGAGAATCATCTTGGACATGACCACTCCAATCATGTGAATACATCCATGAAAAGTAAATTGATCATGAGAAGTATCTTGGACATGTAATGAAGACACCTTTGATATGTCTGGAAAGTAAGACAGATACCCCAACCATGATGGTAGGACACTAAAGACATGTCCATCATGTAGCCAAGATATTTTGGGGAAATCCACTATGATATGTCCACTTCATTCAAAAATCACACATAAACTCATGCCATGTGGACCCTAACAAGGAATCTTTAGCAGTATTCCCACATTATAAGGCATTTCTCATTAATGTGATAGTATTACACACTTATGTGACCCTATAGGTTTCATTCTATCAAAAGGATATTTCACAGTCATAATCTATCATTATCTATCTGGAGATTGAGAATGAAAATCTCAAAAAATAAAATCCATCACATTGTAAGCCCCTATAATGACTAAAATCTCAAGGATAAAAATAATTTCACCATGTTTGATCATATAATTTTTCCCATTAGTAGTTTAGGGGAACACTAAACTATTAGAACTCTAATTCATTCTACAACCAGGATATGTAGGACTCCTCTCTAAGGCACAAGATCTAATGGGAATTTACTTTTGTGTAAGTCCCACCATCTCCTATATTTCTAAAATACATATATGTTCGTCAACAGATGAAAGTTTTCTCATACACATAAATCATTTGTGTGTAAGACGCAACCATGTCCTCAAAGTTCCCTAAACCCATAAATGGGTTAAGGATGAATCAGGCCATGAAAAATATAATTCTTGTTATAAACAAGATACATTAGGGACCATACTATGTCCACAGCTTCAAACAATATCCTCAATGAGATGAGTAATCCTACCTATAATTTGGATATATTGATTTTTAATCCCAACTAAAATATCCACTCATGAAAATGTATTTGATCTTCTTCTATCTCTTGTTTCTCACACTGATTATAACCCACATGGGCTTAGAGGATGGAAACGAAATTACTGAAATTATAATGAGAATTTCCCTATGGTGGGATCCTCATTTGGATGTATGCCTAATTATATCATTTCTTCACTCAAAGGTCCATAATCCTTTAGGGAAATATTATATGTATAAGTCCCACCCAAGGCCTCTATTATTGTATCTCTAACAATGCAGACACCCGCATGATAACTACTTGGACTTTGATTCTTCTCTTAAATGGGATTCATTAGATTCCTCATCAAGGTCAAATCCCAATATTTATATCCTTAATATAAGAAGTAAAACTAGATGGATAGGTCTAGTCACATGAACTAATTTTATGGTAGAATAAATAAATGGATTTTGATTCCTATTATAAATAAGATAAATTGGATTCCTTAGATAGGTTAAATATAATCTCTAAGACACCAACCAGCTCTCAGTATAACAATAAAATCTAGAGTTCTGAAACATGGTTAGAAAATAAAGCACCATAAATAAATAATTCAGTGAAGGAGAACCCATGACATGAACCCAATTGGTCCTATCAACATATCTTAAATTTATCATAGTAGGAAAAAATTCCCCCCAAATGGGTTTGATGAGCCCAACCTCCCATCCACTTGACCAATGTGAGTTCCTAATAATTGTTGGGTATAAATCCCAAAAAGACCACCAACCTTTTGGAAAGGATGTTTGTACTCAGTTATGGATGTGGGAATCATTGGGAGTTTCTATGATTTTCTAAAAAAATTAAACCTAACCTGAGTGATTGAGTATAGAATTGAACTTTGCACAATCAATCAGTCAGAATAAAACCCATCGATATATTTCGGGTGAAACAAAATGGGGTACCCAAAAGGAATTCCTTTAACTTTTCAATCCAATTAAAAATTTAAAAATGATATAATATCTAGTTTCTATTGGTCCAGTTTGTCTCATTTTTGTCCTAAAACAAAATGGTGAACCCAAATTTTTTTTACTGGACTGAACCTTGTGTAAAAATAAGGGGCCACCTCATTATAATTTAACTAAAAAAGTAATTGATCGAGCATGTAAACTTATATATGATGCTACACTAAAAAGGTTTCTTGTTTATTTTTCAAGACCATTTTAGATTCCATAAAATCAAAATGAAATAATCAAAAAATCTAATGGAATTTGTGATTGTTCGATAGGCTGGTTTGTCCCTGAGTCCCCAATGTACGATACACCAAAACATCACCTCCAGAACCATTTTGTGTGTGTCTTGGTCTTAGAGTACCAAATACACGGCTACATCCCACCTCTAGAAATAGCTCATGAAATCCTTTAGAGGTTTAATTCCCCTAGAAATCATTTCCATGATGGGCCATAGGATAGGAAGTGGCCCTTGTTTCCATATTCAACCTTGTTGGGAGACCGTCCCTAGAGCATAGTAATGAATTACTTACTTATCATAGGGATGTAGATGAGGAAAACCAACAATTCAATTTAATTACATGAGAGATTCCTAGGAGGGATTTCATCCATTTTGGTTGTCATCATTTACATCTGACCATGATTCGACAAGGAGTTGTAGGGGGGTTGTGCCTACACCAACAATCCATGATGGGGAATCCATCAGGATATACGATCAAGGGTATCAAAATAATTATGTTCCAAAGTAGGATTATATCCATGGTACCATCAATACATTGGAGACCCACAATTTTATCTTGAAAATAACCTTTAATCAGTCCGATATCATCACTATCCAAGAACTTCTAATTTCATCACACTGGAATTGGTTATTGTGGAATCCCAGGGGGATCCCTAACCCACAGGGATATGGGAATGTGTATGAATTTTTTTTTTAGTATCAACATCAATATTATAACCAACCCCGCAAATTGTAACATGGTCACCAACCTATAAAACAATATTATGTACATCGACCCATCAAATAGTATATTTTGAACGGATCCTTGAAACGATATACTGGTTATCAACCCACCAAAAAGGATACATTGTTTAGGAGGAGCACCATATCAATTATGTATCAATCAACATGATATCAATCATATATAAGAAATTATTACAAGATTGGGAAGATAAAACCCCTTGAGAGTTTAATCATGTCCTCTAGCAGTCATTTGAGTCATTGTATATTGGCATACCTTCAACCTATGGAAGAGAAAATGAAGGGCTTGCTAGTACCTTCCATGCATCTATAGATGGTGTTAATGACCGGGTTGACTTTTTAAAGGATAATTATAGTAGAATATATGGTATGTGGTATTAGTTTATTTAGTATCTAGGGTCCATATCGAGACTCCTTTCATCATCCACTCACCCTGCTTTTGATAGAGGAGAGGGTGTCGATCAGGATCTTTCCAATCAACCCCTTGAAAATGATAGGGAAATTTCATCTGAGGGATAGATCACCCAACTACAATTAGGGAATAGTTATATCCATAAATAATTGTGTTAATTATAGAGGAATTTCTACCCCATAAATATGTACCAGCACTTGCCTATGGAATTTCATATTGCAGTGAAGTTCTCATCCCAAAGGGTTGGGTTAGTTTTCATATTTTTCATCCCCACATAGAAAAAAGTCTAGTCATTTTTCCACCTCACTGTAGTCCATTGGGATTACAAAATTTTCATATTTTCAAGACCTTCAGCCCACATGGATGGAGGAATTTCAGTAAATTCATCATCCTCATTCATGATATTCTAGAATACATCTGAATTCATCCATTTCCACAAATCCTTCAGGGGAGTTGTGATATTTTAATCACTTGGATGTGTCTATATAATCCAAGACCACCAATTATTCAATACCTACCTATGGAGTAATAAAAAATGTGTATTTACACCTAAGAATCCAAAATCAACCTTTTTCCTTACCAATGGAGTTATATATAACATATGAGAGAAGATACATGCTCTCCCATCTCATGAAGATAGACAATTAAAAGTATATTCCTTCTGATGAGATCATATACCTAGGTACTATACTTTTGTTAGGGAAAATGGTTTGATAGAGCTCCGGGCACTGAGAATGTTCAGTGAATAAAGCATGGTTGACCATGAAACCCATTTTCCATAACATTGATGTCTCGTGAACAAAATGTACAGTTGATTTTCCATTAAATATCAGCTTCATGTGAAAATGTACATGAGGATGTTGGAACCATCAACACCTGAATCTTTTCTCCAGTCATTCGATCAATCTAGAATAGGACACATAATTTTTGAAATAGAGCATGATCCATGTACCTCCCAGGGATATATGACCACCATTCAAGACAATATTGAAAAAAACAATTATTTCCAAAAAAAATGGCCACATGTTTTTCTTAATATTCCAAGGAAAATGGTTGTATAGAACTCCTGATAATAAATATGTTGAATGACATAGGGTTTATAGGCCATGAAAACCATTACCCTTACCATCGACATCATGGAAACATAATAGATAGCTTCATTATATTAAAATATTGGTTAGATAGATAGGTAATTTTAGTATTGATAGAGTTGGAGGGTCTCAAAACTCATGAAATATGCATAAGAGTTATCTGAGATCCATCAGAAGATACACTCTCTTAAAAGGTTATTTATATTCATCCTTAGCGCAAGATGTTAAATTTTATGGATGATGTTCTTACCACATGAAATTAAACTGGTTGGATGTTGTACATACCTCAATATGTTAAAATACATGAGTGATTTCATTACCATATTACTTTAAACTGCATGGATGACATCCTTACCATTCGATGTTTAACTGCATGAATGGTGTCCTTTCTCTATGACTGTAAACTAAACTAGCTTTAAAAAATGATATCTGGATTGATTCACATTATAAAAAGATATTTAGGGATTCTTGGATCCTATAACATAGACCAAACTCCAATATTTACATCCTTACCTCCAGTTGATAAATTGTATGGTTGATGTCTTTGCTACATGAAAATACTCAACATTGGTTTTAAAGAACTACATGCAATTTGTGTCAAAATAAAATGTGATATGTAGGGATTCATGGATCTTATATCTTCTCCAGAACACCAATATTTATGACATTACCATGAGATATTAAACTTTATGGTAAATGTACATGCCACATGACACTAAACTTAAATGTTTTCCCGATACGTACCACATGCCATAAAACTGCACGACTCAAGTCATAGTCGCATAACACTAAAATTCCAGACCAAATCCTTCTTGCATGATATTAAACTGAATAGCCATTCCCTACACCAATGATGTTAAACTGCATGAAGCATCCTTGATATTAAACTGAGTGGCCATTTTATGGTAGTTCAGTCTACAAAATCCTTGTTTCATGTCATACAACAAGGGCATCAGTCGTGCAATTTATCTGACATGCCACCTCCCTAAACACATAGTCCGAGGCATCAAGGACCCCATGTCAAATGAGGAAATATATGGATTAGATGATGGAAGATCATATCATTTATATTTTAAACAACTTCTTCTATCATATCCTGGAACCAAGAAATGTGAATGTATAAATCCACTCCCCATGTATAAAGTCCATCAACATATTCTGATTGAACAAGGAGGATATGAGTGAACATATATTCACACATCAATCACAAACAACAACCAACATATACTGGTAGATGAGAGTGTATAGGAATATATTCATGTACATACATTGTTGATGTGAGAGTAACTCATGATAAAATATAAGGAGATCTATCCAAAAAATTTGTTGAAGATGTATAGATAAGAATATATTCCTATCACAATAGACATAGCTGAGAAACACTCTGATCAATATATAAAAGTGGATACCCCAGAGAAAGAACACATCTTTACTACTATCAAGGAGGAATATCAATATATACTAGTAAAGGACATCATAAATGACCGATATGATATTCCTGTTCCAAATGGGGTTCACCAAGTGGGAGAGGAAAATGCCTCAGGATAGGTTCATATTCCATTCACAAAAGACCAGAAACATATTACTAAGTCCCATGACCAGGCTCAAATTCTAGTTCTATTTGGGGTTCACCAAGTGATAGCAACACATGCCTTGGGATATGATCAAATTCTTATTGACAAAATATGAGTGACATACTCCAAAGACTAAGGATCATGATCATATCCCCATTCTGGCTGAGGCTAACCATGTGAGAGAAACACATGCCTCTGTATAAGCTCATATTCCTATCGACAAATCTACTAAAAATATTCCAACCACCTAAAGTAGGAGGCTCAAAAAAATTCTCCCATTATGAAGTTCCAAAATAAAATTCCGATGGGGAATAAATCTTCGGACTCAGATCAAATTATCATTCCAACCGGGGCTCAAAATGTGATAGTGGAACATGCATCAGGGAAAGGTCGTGCTCCTATCAAAAAATACCATCCACATATTCCAATGTCCCAATATTGTTATCATATCCCCATTTCGGTGGAGGCCCACCATGTGAGAGAGGAACACACATCAGGATAGGATCATATCTATGTCAATGAATCTCATTAACACAGTCCAGTAGTTTCTCTATAGTGGGTCCATATTTTTGTAGAAAAATATAGTAATTAATATATTCTAGAAGCTTTCCTAGAGCATACTTATATCCTTAATCAATCCCAAAAGGTAGGACAACATATTTGGTCCATGATTTGAAATTAGGATCATACAATGACTATCACAATTCCAAATTTCCTTTAGGTTGTTTGAGAAATATTCTCAGCACCCAAAGGGTTCATCAACCCTATAACCAAAGAATATGGCAATCGTTACTGAGATATTACTCTTCATGGTAGTTTAGAGATGGATTGTATAGACTGTACTCCTAATATCCATCTTGGTAAACCTTCCCATGATGATATATACTATAAAAAGAAAATCATCACCTTTCCCAGACACCTTCATATAGATAGGTTCTCAAAAATTAGGAACATTCATACCGAAAGATTTCCAAAACACTTGTGTTAACTATATATTATTCCCCATAAACCATTAATAACATTTCACCATGGCCAACAAGAGACCCAAAGAGGCAAACTCAATGGTGTAACTGGGTAAATAAATAAATAACTAATGAAGAAGTGGATGACAAGGAGATATGGAGAGTGTTAGACAGAATAATCTTTCCAAACATCCCCAGGCCCATTACCACTTCGAGCTACAAGATGCCAAACATGTCTAAAAGAGAGTTCAATCTTTAACTCGACCCACGTATTTAAGAAAAATGGTTAAAATTAGAGAATGGGAACCTACCTTATTAGGGATATAAGGGTTACCTCCAAATCATGAATACATTCTATTGTCAGTAGGGCATGACTACATCCTTTGTGGACCAACACCTAGAATCATACGAGCTTAAAAAAATCCCAACAGAATGTTGTCTCTATATCCTAAGAACTCTATAACTGATTAGAAAACTCTTATTGGGTGATTTTATCCAATGAATGGGAAATAAAATCCTCACTACAAGATTTTAAACTATACGGAGCACATCTTGACTACATGATGTTAAACTATATAGAACACACCCAGACCACATGATCCAAAATACTATGAAAAACATCCTAACCATGGGATATTAAATTGTATAGAGAACATTCTGACCACATGAAAATAAACTATATGGTGAACATCCTAACCACATGATGTTAAACTCTATGGTTCATGTATAGATCACAAGACATTAAACTGTACAAATCTTTCCCAAACCACATGATATTAAACTATATGAAATAGGTCATGTCAGAAAGACTTTAAACTGCCCAACCTCTTTTTTCCAAACCACACGATGTTAAAATCTATGGATCTTTCCCTTAAAACATTATGTAAAATTTATTGGTTAAAATAATCACTATAAAACAAAAAAATATGCACATATCCCCAATTAAAATATCAATTCAAACTAGGTGATCCTCATCCTTAATAGATGAAATTAAAACACACAGATGATGTCATTATCAAATGATGTAAAACTGAGTAGATCAACAACATTACTCTTCTTTCACATATAATCACCCAAATCCTTACCACATGAAGTTAAATTTCATGACTGACATACTCATATCATGACAGTAGATTAAACATGTTCCTAGAACTATGTACAACTTGATTGTCATTTTAATGAGATACACAGGGATGCCTCAATCCTATATCTTGGTTCAATCACCACATGATACAAAATTACCATATCCCAATCCTTAATATCTTATTCATGGTGAGGGTAATCCTTTAAATCATTATTTCCCACTCTAATCAAAGCTCATGTGATCATATAAATTTTGGTAAGGGATTCCCCACATGAATTAGGTGTACTAAATCCTGATAGGGTTTTCATGGTCTGGAATGTAGGACCTTAAAAGGCACACCATGAGAACTCTCTACATGATGTTAAACTGTACGGTTTATGCCTCTTGTAAGACATAAAAATGATCATTCATATGGACCTCACCTGAGAATAAATCTATCAATTGTGTTGGTCTCCCATACCATATCCAATCAAGAACTGCGTGTGACTTGATTCCTATCATCACAGGATACATAGTGACACTATGACATCCAACCTTGGTCTAGTCAGAACAAAGAAACATAAAATTCCCCCCACTCTATGTATGAGTCAAAACTTTAATATGAGCCTCCAATCAAGAGATATACATTGCATGATTAATGTCATCACATGGTACATAGCGATGTATAGACTTCCATTCCTGGTTGTGGTCACTATACTTCCTTTTCAAGTAGGGGAGTCTATGTCAATTTATGCATGACATTAAATTGAATGGTTCCTTTAAAAATATACATGTCTTTATTCCATCCATAATAGGATAAAGCTTTATTCCCTGATATCCAATCCTATTCCTATTTACAACCATCAATGGGAACAATTCTCCCCCTCTATATGTGGGTCAAAGACATGTAGAGAGCTTATTATTCTTGAAATACATGAGGCTCGATTTATACCAAAACATTATATGCAGTGATGCATGGATGTCTGATCCTGAGTCCATCCACAAAAACTAATGAAAAGATTCACCCACAATGGCACAAGGATCAGGTCCAAAAATCATTTTTCATATGTAAAAGTCAAATCTACGTACATATTTCTTCCACCAATAATATATCATGAACAAATTTTTCATGTCAGTTCCCATATCCTTATCACACGATGATAAAATATAATAAAACATATATGTTATTGATGTATAATGTTCAAATACAAGGAAAAAATCCTGGTCCCATGTCATTAAAACTTCACAACAAATACATCCCCACCACATTAAGTTAAAATGTGCATGCCGTCTCTAGTTATCATATCATATAAAAGGACTGTAATATATATACCCCATCCAACCAGGGTACATGATGCTTCTTTAATATTTTAATAACCTCAATTTATAAAATCACACATTATTTATTGATCACCACATGTTGACACAAAACATTTATAGACCATGAAAAATAAAATAGATCTCTCTTTTTGGCCTTTCTATTGACATGTAAGGACTTGACTTACCAACCAAATATATTTTGGGCCTATACGAAGGGATTTATAATCATTGTGAACCTGACATCACTGTGGATGAACTCATCACCTAAGGGTGTTCTAGTCCATCCCTAACATTATTTTCCCATATAATTACCCCTAAATCGATAAACTCATGCCATTATTTACAAAATTTGTATTCTTGATTAGAAATATGTTGGAGTAATGTTGACCATGGGATTCCTAATTAGTCTCTTGTGTAATATCTCCCTCAAATTAGGTCTATTTTCATCAAGACCTTAAACTACCAATAATTTTGTAAAATATGTACGAACATAATACATAGTCTTATATGATCCAAATTTCAAGACCCTAAACTATACATAATGGAGACATAACACTTGTCGAGATGAAAACCTGCAATGGGAGGTCTAAGAAAAAATAAATCCTTTGCTCACTAAAATAGTCACCTTCAGAGATTTTGAAGAAATTTGAGCAAAAATAAATAATTAATAAAGCTCAAAGAGCCTAACATATAGCCCTAATAAAATCCAATATATACTAATTGGATCCACCAGTCTGGTAAAAAAGATAAATTAATGGTTTTTCACAACTTCTCACCATCATAACATGTTCACTAGGTGGAAACACAATTAATAGGGTGCTTTAAACCTTCTTGATTCTTAAATTTTTCATACATCACACTTCATTATTTGAGTGTATTGGGTTGCTTCAAAACATTCATGGGCCTTAGGTAGATAACGATATCTCTCTGTTGGTCTTTCAATTGTTGTATAAGGTCTCTAAACTACCAACTAGAGAGTTATTTCCCCTATTTAAATGGATTTTTGATTCTTGTGAGCATGACATCACCATGGCAGAACCCTTCCCCTGATGGTGTTCTGGGATATTCTTGATAGGATTTCCCCATATTATTCTCATGACCCATGCAATTTACAACATGATTTAAAATCCCTATAACAATACTATTAAAAAAATGACAATATAAATGTTACCACACCATGTATTATACCCATTCTCAAAGAAGGAATGTGGCAATCTATTCTTGAACCTTTTTATGTCCTAAATCTAGTGATTTAAAACAACATGGAATTTGGATCAGGCTTTATATAAGAGATAATCTTACCTCAAGTTATAGAACCCTTCCTAGATAGATTTTGATTAGTATCATTCTTCATCACCCAAATTATTGAGTCTTTTGAAATCAATCATGGCCTTGGGAAAAGATTGGGGTTAAACTCTACATGACCATGCAAGTATGCTATATGGACTCATGCATAAGTTATTTGACCAAATAGTAAGAGGCATCCACTCTTATAAGAATGGAACTCCGATCCTCAAGAACCTTGGTGATAATATGGATGAACTTATAAATTTAGGGTCTTTTTGGTTTCCACTAGTATTTACATACCATTTCCATGATCCATCGATTCATGCTCCTAGTACCATGATTTGAAAAACCCATTTTCCAACTATCATTGCAGATTCATGCTCCCTAATATGTTTACCAACTATAAATAACATTTATGAAAACTTTCATGACCCTAGGGAAAGAGTGGGGAACCATTTTTTGACCATGATGAAGATTCATAATAGATTTAACCTACTGATTAAAGGTATCTCCTCCTTAGTTGAAAGTAACTCCAATCCCCATGAGCCCTAGAAACACCAAGGTAAAACTCAAATTCTTATGGTGTCTTGGAGCATCTGTGGAATATATACCATGTATTCCATATTCATTGATCAAGTCATGGAATCAAGACATTAAACTACATTGAATCTTGAGGCCTGAGCTAGAAAAACCTAAACTACAACAACAGTAGGTCTGAGCCAAAAGGCCCTAATCTCCAAAAATAGAACGTCTAGTCTGAATTACCATAAATTAAAATAATAGTAGTTCAGAGCTAAAAAACCTAAAACTAAAACATCAGAAGGTATGATCTAGAAAAAACCAAACTAAATAATTGAGTAGGTCTGATCTAGAATACCCTAATCTATAGCTTGATAGTAGTCTAGGATAAAAGACCCTAAACTATAATATAACAATTTTCTAGTTAACAATACCTTAAAATAGAAAAATAAATAAGATAAAATGATAGCTAGGATAAAAACTAGAATATGGAATCCTTGTAAAAAGTGAAGTCTCTGATATTTAGACACACTTTTTATGTGATCTAAGAAATATTAGGAATTTATAAAACAAAATAGGTACAAAACATGTCAATTAAAAAACCAATAATAAGGAGGTGTGAGAAAAATCCAAGTCCACAACCCCTAAGTCTTTCTCCTTATGTAGATTTGGAAAAAGTTATAGAGAAATAAAAAAATAGATAATAATCATGTTGTCCCCACCATATGTACATAGAAAAATCAAGATATGATCATTTAGTCTCCTGGAATAGGAAGAAGATTGAGAATTCTACCTTGGGGAATGATACCATGACCAAATTATCCTTTTAAATCTGGTGATCTCAAGACAACTAGGGTAGGTACCTCAATGAGAAATTTTATGTCAGTGGGATTTCATGAACATTTCACAAGATAATCATATTGTAATTTTAGAACTAAAATCCAATTTATTGGATCAATTTGGTATTACACTCAATGTATGGGTATCTTGGATGATCCAAGAAAAATCTCCACTGAATTAGGGAACTTTTTATAGGATTTTTTCACTAGATAGTGACATTACCTATCTTATGTAAGAGATAGATCTATGTAAGGTAATTCATTATAGAGTTCTTATTTTGTGAACCTATGTTCCCTATGGATGAGTTTAATCATCATAGTGGTATATTTTATAACTACGTAGGACATGATTTATATTCTCATGGGACATGTTACAACATGCAAGTACCATACATTGGATCTATTCAAAATATTCTTTCCACCCAAATTCAACTTTTTTGACCCAGTGATCCCAAGATGATTGAAGAAGATATTCCAATGAGGAGTCTCATGATGGTGGAATTCATGAAAAAATCTCAAGTTAAATCAATGATTATTCATTAATTTAAATCCAGATGGTCAGGTTTACTTAGTAGGATAGTAAAGAAGTTTGGTTTAAATGATTCATAAAATTTGATATAAACGTATCGTCTCATGGTTAGAAGTCTTCTCTTGATACTACATGAAATCCCCCAGCCAACATACTCTAGAAAAATATTATCTTGTGGTTCATTATCAAACGCTAATAGATGTTCATATATGCAGAAATGTGATCTATTTTTACCATATAATGAGATTCATTTCATTCCGAATGAATCTGATTCTTTGGGGCATTTTTTTTAAACCTTAATTGTGTGATATCCAATTTTCTGTCGAAGCTCTCAGAAGTGTGAAGGTTATTTAAAAATGACAGATATACTATTTAAAAGGATCCAGAGATAAGATCATTGAGAAATAAGGTCATGAGATTTACATTATAGAGGTTTTCATATTGGGATCATAATTATTTTACTTGAATATATTTTCTAACTACTTATAGACATGCCCCTTGGAAAAAAAATATGGTCGACCCACTCACTAGACAAACAAAAGATCAACCAATGACCCATGTTGGACCATGGTCAAACACACCTAATGGGAGATAGTTATAGCCAGCCACTAGATGATAGGAGATATATTTCTCATATGTTTTGGAAGACCCATGTATATGGACTGTACCACATGAGACTGAAGGCACACATAGTGTGGGCTAAGGGCATGCAGGACTGAAGCTTGAGTGGTTGTGTGTATAGGTGGTATGGGAGTCAAACCTCATTTCCCTATCAAACATTACTTGATCACCATTTATCTTATAAATAAAAGGGAGGAATAAAGGAGGTTTCGATGTGGGACTCATTTACAAGAGGACACTATTCATCCATATTGAAAAATAGTCATATATAATCTTAGTCCCTTGATCATTCAATCATGGCCATCAGTTGAAATCTTCCATGGAAAGGTTTGAAATAATATTATACCACATTATTATTAGGAAATGTAAACCAATATTGTGTTCCTCGTCTTCAACCTCCCAACACTATGGTTTTACGCCATGAGACACAATCAACACTCGCTTGACAATGCAGTCTTCCCCAGTCCTAAGATGATATACACATAAGCCTAAGAAAAACCACAAAGATGACCCTATGATTTAAAACCTCCATTATTTTTTTATTTTTGTTGTCCCATGAAGCTTGTAGATCTCATTAATAAGTAAATATCACATGACTATATGTACCACAAGCCACCATGCATGGAATCTTTGTTATTCATGCTTGATTTCATTTTAATGAATGGAAGCCATCATGATGGAAGTCATTGCATGAATCTCATCACATATCACAATATATTCAAATATTAAAAAAATCTATTGAATGATAAACTTTGATCTTGTGATCGAGTGAATACAATCACTGAAAGCATCTTATGATGTTTACGATTGCGTGAATCTCCCATCTTCTTCATGAATTATTGCCTAAATAAATCAATATTTTTTTAAATATATACACTGATCACTCAAGACACCATCTGATAAAGGCCGATAATGTAAGTATCACTAAGATGAAATCACAAGAAGAACCAAAAATCAAGTATGGTGATCCAATGATGCATGTCAAGAAAGACTATTGATTCACAAGAAAATAGCATATGTTTTAATCACAAGAACCTACCATCATCCATGAGAAGGCATCATGTGATGCCTAGAAACTGGTCAGACGAAGCTATCCAAGATCCACTACTTCAAAACCCTAAATGTTGAGGAATGATTACAAAAATTTATCTGTCCATGTGAGGCCCATAGAATGATCAATGAAATTTTGACAGTTGTCCATTGTTTCATTGCAAGATGCCATCTATCAATCACATGATGTTAGTCCCAAAAGGACCCACATTCTTGACCATCACATGTGAGATACTCTCTAGAAAAAGAAGTTCTAACTTTTTTCCTCATCATTCTATATAATCCTTTCTCCCCTTGAAAACACAGAAGATATAAGATTGGGGAAAAGAAGAAAAATTATGGAAATCAGAGGGGATTAACCACCACCTTCAGAGTAATCCTTCAGGTAATCGAAGGATCATCCATAAGTTTCATTTGGATATTATATCATATGATTCTCTAGGATCATGTGACTATGTGATGAGTTAAAAATCACATGAAGATCCATGTTATGTGAAGTGTTCAGGAGAACGATCGTGTGTGTAAAAATTTTCATGAAGAGACTAATTAGCTTACATGAATACTCATGAGTACACACTCCGCTTTCCCAAGTAGACCGTAGGAGGTGTTGCCCCAAAAGGACCCTCATCGATGAACCCTAACTTGTGGACAAAAACATAACCCATGTATGTGTTTTCAAAACCTCTCACATTATCCTTTAGATATCTCTGTGTAGCATAATGGACATGTGACCTATAATATGAAGTGAACGTATGAAGCTAGGATGATAATCTATTTACCATTAAGAGTTGATAGAGATGATCCCTTAATCTTGTGATGTCTATAACCGGCCACCTATTATAGGACATCATACAATAGGGATACCCATGCTGAAGTCCATGGGCATGCACCAATAACCATTCAATCCATCAGGTGATACCACAAACCCTTGGTACTACGATGCTCATAAACATCCTTTGGAATAGTTGACTCAACATGAAGAATCCCCATAGATATTTTTCCTTGAATTCTATATTTCCATATAGATTTTACCTTCCCCTATGAAAGAAGAGTCATTGATACACATTTACCTCACCTAAAAACATGTCTTATCTCGAGACCGAATTTGATTTCATAAGATCACATGCATGGAGAAACATCATGTTGTGCAATAATGTGTATACCCATACTCATGTGAGAAGACTTGATATAATTGAGAATACATAGAACTTACATATCAATATGATGAAAACCTTAGGAGGAGAGGCTAAGGAATGAAACCTATATAAAAAATATACTTAAATGGAAATATTATCCATGAATCCTCGAGGTTTGATGCCTATAGACATGAAACATCAACATTATGCAAAGATCAAGGTCATAAAAATGTTGGTGAGTCCTCACCACAATATTAAATTATGGTTACATGATATAAGTATACGTCATTGGTATCATGATGTCCTTAGGTGACCTTATATGTTTCACTTTAATCACAAGAGATTCCTTATATAGTTCTATTTCATGTCACGACGACTTATTAACATATCAAAATTGTCATGAGATTTTTTGCACAAACAAAATTGGATCATGTGATAACTTGTCAATATGTTGGAATATTCAGGAAATTTCCTATTGTAATGTCAATAATTTTCATGAAAATGTCTGAGTACAGTTCATTATGATCATGTGACAACATAAAGACATGTCCATTTTGATCAAGACAAAGAAAATGGAAATATACACATTGATTTGGTGGGTCATCTTGAGCATGTCTACTTCAATCATATAATGTAACCAAAGAAAATTCAATCAATCATGTTCAATACCCTAATAATGTTCTATATGATTATGTGATGCATCTTAAAAATGACCAATATAATCATGAAAAGACATCCAATACATGTCAATTGATCATGTGAAGTATCTGGGAAATTATAGGAATACACCCTTGAACATTTCCTCTATGTTATATTGAAACACCAAACATGTTGGGTGGACAATCATGACATGTCGAACTTATAGTCAATACCTGTCATGTAATTCCCCTAAGACATTTCCACTTTTTTATTCAAGAACACTTAGACTCATGCCATTTCGACTTCGATAAGGAATCTACAACCATATTACCAATTTATAAGGAAATTGTCCTTAATGGGATAATTTTACACACTCATGCAACCCCCATTAGTGACATTCTATCGAACAGACCTTTTATGGTTTCCATCTCTCTATATCTATTATAAAACAAACAATGAGTATCTCAGAAAGGGAATACATCTTGGTTTAATACCCTATCATTCCTAAACACTCAGGGATATCAAAAATTTCTTTGACTTTCATTTTAAAATCTCGAGATTTTATGAAATATATTTTTTGAATTAATTTATTTTTTTATATTTTTTATTTCTCACAACACTAAATATATATTATGTTATATGAAAGAAATAATTTTGGTTTTCATTGAATTTAACAAAATGTTAATCTTCTGCTACACACAACACATAGATTATAGTTCAGTACATGGATCACTTTTATTGAACTATGTTATAAAAAATTTTAAGTTCCTTCGATATCTTTCATTACACAAAAGGCCTAGTTTTATAAAACTATAATGTACTATTAATAATATTATTATAGTTTTCACACAACCGTTTGGAAGGAGGTTATGAAAACTATTAATTAAATTATTAAAATATGTTTATATATTTATATAAGAAGATTTATATGGTGTCCAATTAACTAGAAATGAAAATAAAACCCTTTGAAAATATAGGAAATCTTTTACTGGAAAACTATTTTTAGGAAATCCGACAAGTTTTACATCAATAAATTAATTAAACCACTTTTGATAAATTATTTTAATGATATATATATATATATATATTATAATATATTTAACATTTATATTATTTGTCTTAAATACAATAGATTAGAAATAACTAATTTTACACATAATGATATATATTTTTCTTAAAGGTAATTTTTCCACATTTTAATGGAGCACCTAATTAAAATATAATTTTTTACACTTTTTTAAATTTTATTTGATAGAAAATCATTTTTAAATATTAATGTCAATATTATCTTATGTTTAATTTTTGTTACTTTTCAAAGAATTTCATTTTGGGATGAATACTGAAAAACAATGAATTTCATTTGAAAAATGCATTTTCGTCGAATTTATTTTTATAGTTAAATTAAATTTTAAATTGTGTTTAACATATATTTAGATCAAATATAAATTTATTAATACAATTTTTCTCATTGGAATCAATTTCACATTGACATTGGATGTAAGAACATTTCCAACTTTTGAATTGTTTCACTTTAAATATCGTTGTCTCATCCCGTCTATGAGATTACTTTTAAATCAATTTCTTCTAATTATTTGTTTAGAATTTAGAAAAATGTATTACATATTTGTAATTATAATATCTTATAATTTATAGTAAATTAGACTTAGTTTTTGACCAAAAATATTTGTGAAAGTAATTAAAAGTAATTAGAGTGATTAGGGTAAAAATGTGTTTACTTAGTGGTTAATCATTAACTTAAGGGGCCTAATGTCCTAAAAACGTATCAAAAATCCATTATATTTACATATTTCCACTATATAAACTGTTTTATCTAAAAATTTCAATTATTTTAGGCACATTCTTTAAGTTATACCAATCAATAATGTTTACCTTTTTATATTTATAAGAATTTAACTCCTCCATTATCAATGAGAACTCACCCCCTCACTTATTCACACCTCTCAGGAACACTAGCTAATAAAAAACATAAAAAAATAGACTCCCAACATCCCTAATCTCATCCTAGAGGCCTCAATTTTTTCCTAAATAAAACCAAGATAGTTATTTTGAGAAAACAAAAAAGAATTACCCATATAAGAGGTAAAATTATTCACCAAGGCCTTTTGTGTTATTTATTTATAAACCCCATAAATTATTATTATTTTATGGTTATATAATAATCATAATATATTAAATTTATGGAAACTTTTTTATGTTAAGGGTTAAATATAAACCTACACACACATTAATAAAATGGTATACACAGTCATTTTTGTTGTTTATGGAGGACTATCGCTTTGTGAACTGACGTCACTCATTCTTCAATTTATACCTTTAAAAGTTGGTAATAATGAATTAAATTATATTTTTATATGATATATATGATATTTATGATGTATTTATGCTTATTTGATTATTATATAACACATTACTTCATGATTTCCATTTTTTGTAAATATTATAACTTCATTTGTGGACGTATGGACTACTGCCACCTCAAAGCGATGTGACTCGTTCACACATTCATGGAATGTATTAAGTGTGCATTTAAAAAAATATGATATATATGAAATTATAATGATACTATAATAAATATATATATATATATATATATATATATATATATATCATTTTCATTCTTTCTTTCAATACTATAGGAAAACATATACAACGTTCATGCGCACGTAAGGCCTACCATATCTTCAAATGGTGTATTTCATTTCATATTTTAATCTACAACAGATTATTATAAATTATTATATAATTAATATAATTTATATTTAATTTATTTTTTAAATTAATTTCATAAATAAATAATGTTCTAAGTAAGAGGTTCAAGAATAACATTTTAAAATGTATAAAAAAAGAATGCAGTTGTTACTTGAAACGTAACTTTAACATGAAATTGTTAATAAATGGGAACTATTTGGTCATAATAAAATCATATATCATATTATATATATGAATAAATTTATTTATTACATGTATAATTAACTTGTATTTATTATACTCAAGTTTTGGACATTTATGAAGAAAATCAATACTTATTGTAAGAGTTTTCTGGTCTCACTTTTATTTTTGGGAGATATATATTATATTCAACACATAGTCTTGTTTTTTTGGTGTATATACCCCCACCCCCTTTTAAATTTTATATAATTAAAATACTTCATTTAATGATATTTTAATATTCATTTAATGTTATTATTTTATGGGGATTATGATTCAAAGTTACCAAAGTGGGGATATTTTAATCTCATTGTTTATCATGATTGTTTATGATTATGATTCCATTTATGAAACCTCATAATCCATCTTATAAGAAATGAATAATTATATTACCATCTGGTTATTACTGATATACTCAACTAATGGTTTCATTTTTCCAATATTTGGTACTAATGATAATTATGGAAGTTTTTTAAGAAAATCTTACTTCATCTCAATCTCCAGTCAGAAATTAGTGTTCAATCAAAAAAACTTTTTTTAGAAAAATGATTTCATAAATCTTATAATATTATTCAATGATATTTAAAAGTAATTTTTACCCATGTTTTACTTTTAATTTTTTTTCAAAAATGATTATTCTACTCATTTTTCGATTGAGGAACTTTTGTAAACATTTTATTGTGAAAAAGAATATTTAGCATGAATAGATTTATCCACCATCATGAATATAATTTTTTTGAATTTTATTTTATAATTATTTTAGGTTATTTTCAAATAAAAAATTTTTTAAATATTTTTTAAGTTTAAATATTCTTAAATGATTTTCAAAAATTCCTTTATAAGTTTTTAAATGGATATTTTTAAAGAAAATCATTTCAATGATTTCAAATATTCATTTATATTTTTCAAGATTTATTAACAAAGAACTTTTTTTTGAAAATATTTTATGTTTTAAAAATCCTTTTTCAAATAATAAATGATATTTTCCTCATGAAATGTTTTAAATTTTTTCTAAATATTAATTTTATAATTTTTTCAATGTGGTTTTCAAAGGAATGTATTTTGAAAATGTTTTATGGTTCAAAAATTTATTTTAAAGGAATGAATATTTCCCCTATGAAATGATCAATGTGTTCTTTACAAATCATCCTAAATATAAGATGCAATCCATTGATATATTTTATTCTTTATTGGGGATATAATCCAAGGAAGCCATTCTGAGTCATTCTTTTAATTGTTTATGTTTGTAGTGACATGCTTCTTATAAAACCCATTTATCTTTCATAAGTTATAAAAATATAAAATTCTTATGAAAATAATTTCCTTTCATTGGTTATTCTATGATTAAATGATTATAATACCTATCTATTTTACAGAGGTTATGATAAGATTATGTGTCTACAAAAGCCATTTCATTTCATGTGTAATGATATTATGAATGTTTGTAACCTTTTGGAACACATATCTATGAATTCATTATGAGATGGTATGGGCCTATATCTCCCACAAATAATTTGGAAATAATGGATGAATTATGAGTTTAAATGTTTTGTGTGAACCTGATTACATTTTCTCAATGTTATGATTGATCCTTATTATTTTTTCATAATGTTATGAATGAACCTGATTACATGCTCACAATGTTATGTACATACCTAGTTTCATAGCCATATGATCCTGATTGAACCTGGGTATAAGTTCACAATGTTAGGTATGAACCCAATTACATGTTCACAATGTTTTGCATGGAACTGGTTTCATGTCCTTAAGTTTATGTGTGAATGTGATTACATGTTCTCAATGTAATCTGTGAACCTGATTACAGTTATCAATGTTATTCATAGACCTGGTTTCATGTCCATAAGTTTATGCATGTACCCTATTATATGGTCACATTGTTATGCATAAAACTAATTACATGATTACAATGTTATGCATGGATCTTGTTTCATGTCCATAAGTTTATGCGAGGTCCTGATTTCATGAACAAAACATAATTAGTGTAGTTGTTTGAATTTACACATGTTCACATTCTTTGATGTTGATGAGTATCCCATAAGTCTATATCTTATTCCAATTTTAGGCTCTCAAGAATCTTTTTCTTTGTTTTCTTTATGAATCATGTATTATTAATTACAAATATTTATTCCATGATTCATACTTTTGATCTTTTATAGGTAGTGTCTGGCTTTCTAATTATACAATCATGTTATTATACTCTTATTCTCATGTTATTCTTACATATCTCCCTTGTTTACCCTTACTGTGTATCTGAGCTCACCCATTACTTCTGTTTTATTTCTCAATGTTATGATGAAATGTTTTAATTAGGTGTAATAAATTGGAAGATCATTAAGTGAGCTATTTAATATCTTTCAAAAAAGTATAATAATTTGTTCTAATATTAAAAAGTAACTAAAATACTATAGTCCATGGGAATGTACTTTTTCAATGTGATGAATATTCATCTAAAATGATGTAATAGCATTATATGATAATCCTGGGTCACTATAGTTGGTATCAACATTAAGGTTTTGTCAACCATTGGAAACAAGGATGAAAAAACTTTTGTGTGATACATAGATATATTTACAAGGATATATCCAGGGGTGTTTCTAATGATACAGCTATTTTATCATAGATGTAAAATTAGGTTTCATATAAGTAAATTTTCATGATTAGGTGGTTTTCTTCTATGATAAATATTGATCACACTATTATTTCTAGTCCTACTAAATTGGGGGAAATAGAAGGAATGTATTTATCATTGAATGTTTTATATGTTGAAAGTATGTGAATTATAAAAATAGATATCCAATGTGAAACTATCATGAATATAATTAAGAAGGTAGTATGAGTTTTGGTTACACTACATAAGATAAAGAGACCACAAATGACATGTGAATGGTTTATGATGCTCAAACCATAATTATTACATTAAATATAAGAATAAATATAATATTTAGGTTAAGAAACCATAATAAATTATTTATATTTAATATTATAGGAAAGGTGTCTCATGGAATAAGATGATGAAGCGTGAGTAATGGTTTAAGAATAAATTTGGACGATTCAAGTGTATATGTTATGGAATTCAGAGATAATGATACAGGAATTATGAAATATATAATTATTCTTAGTATAAGTTTCTCATTATGTATTTAAAAGGATATATTCAATGGTGTTGATCGCATAAAAAAGTTATATAATGTAAATTTTATCATTTTATTAAGATAAGGTAACCCTTAATATGTTCCTAATGTTATGAATATTGTGTTTATCTAGGATAGAGATATGACTGATATGGATAAAGTAAATTGGATAGTACCGATTACCACGGAAATGATTGTATAGTTTTTGAAAAAATTTACTATGTTTTCATGGATGATGTTTATGACATTTTTTGGATTTAAGGAATTTATCCAATAATATTTGGAATAATAAAGAATGCATGATTTGAATAATGATTTAGGGTAATTCAGGTTATCACCATATTTCAATAGAATACAAGAAGAAGGTATTTCAATGTTTAGTATATGATAACTAAGAGTTACTTTATGATATTTTGGGGATTAATGTTAAGTATTTTTGAAATCTTTAGTAACATTTTTTCTATTGATTTTTATTTTCATCTCTAATTAGTGTTACATGGTTAACCATTTTTTGGAATGGTTTAAGTTGAACTTTGGGTGAGGTTTTAGAGATTAATGTTTTATCACACCATATGAGGACTTTTTTTCATAATGTATTAAATATTCTAAACATTTTTCAATGATGTTAACTAAATAAAAATTGAATGAATTTTCATTATCATGATATATTAGTACTTTATCAGTGACAAATTCACCTCTATTTTAGGGAGTAAGAGATGAAGTGGAAATAAATCAAGGAATAACCCAAGGGTGAGATTGTGTATTTGAAAAGTAATAAAATTATTTAAGTATATTTCCTTATGTTTTTAGATTTTAAAATAATTCCTAAACTCTTGGAAAATGATTTTGAAAATGATTTATCCTAAAACCATTTTTTATATTGAACTGAGGGGCATATAAATCATCACTGATATATGGATTTCAGGTATTAAACCTTCCATTGATCATTCACAAGTTTTTAATAAGTGATATTTATCACTCTATATAATTAATTATTATTTTATTCCTTTTACAATCTTTAATAAGTGAATAAATTGTGAGCAATCAATTTCCAAGGGGTGATGAAACAAACCAGGTATAAATAGAATAATTTGTTTTTATACTTATAAGATTTCTTTAATTAAATAGTTATATTTATTATTTTGAGTAATTCGGAAAATAAATTATTTCTAATATAGTTCTTATTTTAAAAAAAAATTAAATTATCAATTATAGAATTCTAATTTAACAAAATTAATTTTATTTTTGAATTCATAAAGTTTAAATTATATTAGTATTAATTTTTTAGAATTTTCTGAAAATGTTAAATTTTTTGTTAATAGTAAAAAATAGTCTTTATAAAATACTTTATTTTTTTGTGACTTCATGAAGAAAGAATTATGATATAAAATTTATTTAATAACTAAAATAACATATTATAAGATAAATATTTTACATAAATAATTCTTAACATATAAATTATAAATTATTTCAGGACAAGTATGAACAATTATTGTAAGTGTCGAGGTAGTTCCTGCACCATATTGGCAATGTCAAATTTTGGTTCGTTAGAGTTATCAATTGAGAGATAAAAATTTGTTTTCCAATTTTTTTAATTATTATGTATAAATTATGTTTCTTATAATAGTTTCAAAAAAATTTATATAACATTAATATTATCCAAATACATATGTAATGCTTGCACATGGAATGATAAGTCAAATAGAAAATATAATAAGTTTTATTGGAAAATATATGAGTGAATATAGATAATGAAGGAATATGGAATTTTATATTTAACAGAATTAATTATATTTTATTATATTAACTTATATTTAGTTTTTATACATGAAATAATTAAAATTAGTGATTATGAAATGCTAATGCAGTGCTTGTGAAGGCCAAAGAGAAATAAATAAAATGATTTTAATTAAAATTATAAGAACCATTAAGTGACCCAAAATTTGACAAAATATTTTTCTATAAAAATATTTTGACCATTATATTATCTTGGTTAGAATTTGGGGCCTTTTTGGATTGACATGAATCGCATTTACCCCTTTATAATATTTTTTTAAAATAAAGTCAAGTTGTTCACACTATAGATTTTAATTGGTATAATATTTTCACATTTGGTTTTCTAGAAATGTGTATCAAATATAAATAGTAATTTTAAATATAATAAATTTATGTTCTTCATGAAAATTTATTTTTTAATTTTTATGGAATAAATATTTACCTTAATGGATTGAACAACGATGATGCATTAATTATTTAACTAATGAATAAATCATGTAAATGATATTAAAATTAATAAAATTATTAAAAGTTATTATTTTTAAGTAATATAATGAATTATATTGATTAATATGTTTTTTCTAGGATAAAATTAAATATTTGTTTTAATTTTTAATTTTTATGTTGATGTTTTAAAATTCATAGTTATGAATAGTGTTTATTTTGACAAATATTATTTTCCAAGAATATAATATTTAATTATATTATTTACAAATTACTAAAAATATTGAAAAAAGGAAAAAATGAAAGTATTCTATAAAAAATATGATATCTTATTTTTTTAGTCATTTTATATGTCTTAAAACCTATAAAAGACTTATTATATTTTAATATTTTATGAAATTACTAAATGCCCCTCACTGTAATTATAAAAGTAGACTCATTTATTCATTTAATTTCATCACCATAATCCATATTTCTTGAATATCCATTGAAAAATTACCTTCTCATCATGACCATCCACATTTCTATATTTTAGGTCTTAGAAAGAGACCACCACAAAGTGCCAAAGGTTGTCCTCAAGGATTAATTTTCCAGAGGAAAATTTCATCTTTTATCTTTTAAATTATTTCTCAATTATACCTTATAGTAATAGCATATCCTAGGTTTTATGATAAGTAAATTATTATATATATATATATTGTAAATTTATTGTTTCAATGGTATATAACCCCTAAAACCTATTGTTTTTTTCTTTTATTCTTAAAAACTATGTCATCGTCCAAGGTGTATCCATTCACTATGTTCTTGGACGTTGTGTTTTCATTTCCATTCAATGAATTCAACAAAATTTTAAACTCACATATAATTGTAAAAAATATCCAAATATATATATGTTCTCACTTCTAGAGTATTACTTCCTTTTGATAATAAAATCTTAAATGAACCGACTATGGAAACCATGAAATGAACACACCAAAAACAATAGAAATAAAAAAATATTGTTAATAAATGGGTGGAAATGTGTTATAAGTATATATTTTATGTGTTATACACATGAATATATTTTTTAATAAATAAATAACACTATTTTAACCATTATAAAATATGTTTTAACACTTTTGAAGGAAGTCGATCCCAGGGTAAGGGGATTTATTTTTAAAAATTCTCTTTCTAAGTTACAATGCTTCTTATTAAAGAATTTTTTTAATTATATGAAATAATTATATTTTTCTATTTTCATGATTACTTATTTATTTTTGGTTTCCTTTAAATTTTTACATGTTTATTTTCAAATAAGTTGTCTTTATTGATATGTGCACAACTTCTATAAATTGTTTCAAAAATGGAAAATCGTGTTTATAAAGAATGTTCCTTTTATGAATGATTTATGGGTCATGATCATGTTATGGTTCTTTTGAACTTTTATAATGATGGGTGGTTCCATGAAAAACTATGGTAGGGTGAGCCTGTTATAGATCTTCAATGCATTGAGTAAACGGATGGAGTTAACCAGTTAGTTTTCACCAAAGAGATTATGAGAATATACTGTGACAATTAGTCCATGTGTAGAGGTGATGGTTACTCCCAGTTTCATTAGGAGAGAAACATTATTTTTAAGAGTGATATGAAAATGATTCCATAAGTAATATTTGATGATATATATATGGTTTATATGGTTTTACATGAATCTTATGATTTCAAAAGGCGATATAAAGAGAATATGATTTGCTTTGGTAAAATGTTACTATTCATGGAATAAGAATTTATTTCTTACCTTCTATGACCCTTACTAAGATTTTTATGATTGTCCCAAGTTTTATAATTTTATTTAAAGGGTTTAAGGGTGATTTTGATGAAATAATATTTTATGAGTAATGTTGTGACATTTTTTCATAAAACAATTTTTCTTTTATAAAAAGATTTTATATTTTTAAAAATTAGGCATTGTTCTAATGGTTTCCACATTATATGTTTGTGGGTTGTTATATAGGATTTAAGACTCAATTTATTCATTCTACTAAAGATGAATATAGTATTAAATGGTTAATGTGGAAGGAGAAAAACTAAAAACTAGATAATAAGTTCATAGGTAATCTCCAAACATATTCTATATATGGAAAATATATTTTCAAGGAATTTTTAATAGGATCCAGGAAGTTTTTTTGATGTGGTCAGTTTGGTCGCAGGCCTCGTGACTATAATGTAAAGAGTCTTGAATAACAAAATAATCAAGTAATTGATAAATTTCCAAGGCTGGGGTGTTTTAGTTTCAATTAGTTAGGTCATTATGCTTACACATGTATGAAGTTATTTGCATAGTATGGAAATTTTCACTATTAGAAAAAAAAAAGGTGTAAAAAATTCACTTTATACCACTACTGTTGATGTTGGGCCATAAAATAAAGTGGTTATATGTATGACTCGTTTTTATTTAAATTATGTGGATAACCTGTTTAAACATGTATATTCACATTCTTTTATTTATGAGAAATTTGAAATTAAATTAGTATTATCACCTATTGAATGTAAGATATAATTTTTGGTGAAAACCCCCCGGTGAAAGTTTTAATGAAACAAAGCATTAAAATAATATTCATATTTTTATTAGTGGGATGTTTTTCCCAAAAATCCTTTTGAACTAACCATATTAGAATTTTATATCATTATTAGTATATATTGGCATTATGTTTATCATGCAAAGAAATATTATAGAGTTAATAATGTTGTGTTCAATGATTTCATGTTGTTGATAACTTACTAAGAAGCTAAAAAATTGATTAGATATGGTAGTGAACTATACCTTGATAAAAATATAAAAAATAAATAAACTTTTCAAACTAGTTATTTTCCAGTAGTAAATGAGTCAATAAATGAATTTCATGATGATTTTCATGGTGTTATTCCTAATTAGTTTGTTGATTTTATTGTTGAAATAGTTCCTTATGATAAGAATATTTCTAAACCCCTTTAGCAAATGGATATATTGGTACATTTATAATTGAAAATTAAATTAAAGGAGTAATTAGATCATGGTTTCTTCTATACTATAGTTATACCATGTTGTGCTAAAGTTTGGTTTGTTAAAAATAACTATGGATCAATAAGACATTTCACTGAATTTAGTGACCTCAATAACATAACTATTAAGAAAAATAATCATTTTCCTCATTTAATTTATTTTCTTTATCATCACTAAGAGCTCAGTATTTTTCCAAAGATTACCTATGTTCGAGTTACCATCATGTAAAATTGAAGAAACTTTATATTCTGAATATTTTATTTTAACTATATATGGGCACTATGAGTTTGTAGTTATTCATTTTGGATTTCTATTGATCCTACTGTATTAATTGACATTAGAAATATTTTTTTCCTGAGTCCATGGACAATAATTTGGTTGTTTTTATTGATAAAATTTAGGTATATTCTAAAAGTAAGGAGGAACATGAAAGACACTTAAGGGTTGTTTTAAAACCCCTAAAATAAAAGAAAATGTATGTAAATTTTAACATGTGTGAACTTTGGTTACTAAAAATTTATTTCCTTGGAAATATTTTATTTTCTAAATATAGTACATCTATTGACCCTGATAATTATTTTGAATAATGTAAAAGACCAAAAATTGTCATTGCGATTCATTGTTTTCTTCTATTAGTAAGTTATTAGAGGTAGTTCTTTGAATACTTTTCTCAGTTGTCTAACCCACTAAATAGGTTGACTTACAAAAAAGTTAAATTCAACTGGAAAAAGAAAGTGATTATTTTTTATATAACTGAAAAGGGAATTGGAAAATCCTATACTTTAGCACTCTTCTTCAATAAATGGTGAATTTTTTATCTACATTGATGCTCCATCAAATGGAAATGATTGTGTCATCATGCAGAATTGTCATGTAATTGCTTCTGTTTCATGTCAATTGAAAGACCATGAGTTAAATTACCCTAAATAGGATTTATAATTTTCAACATTGTTTTTTACATTAAAAATTTGGTGGCATCATGTATATAGATTAATTCCTAAAATATATAATGATCATAAGCATTTGAAGTATATATTCAATTAGATAGAATTAAACAAGAAACAAAGAAGATGTCTAGAACTAATACAAGATTATGATTGTAAGATTCATTACAATCCAAGAAAATCAAAATAATTGGATGATGATTTGAGTCAAAAGTAATTTTATATTAACCATGTTACATTGGAACTTGACAATTTGGTCCATGATTTGAAAATGTCTTTCCTAGAATTTTTGGATGAAGGGATATCCTCTATTTTGTTTCAGGTTGTAGTGTAGTTGACATTGTTAGAAATAATAAAGGAAGGTTATAAGGAGGATTAATCATTGTAGGAAAATCTATAATACATTAATAAGGTTAAGATAAATAATTTTAATTTTTATAATGAAGGTATTTTATGATTTAAAAAAAATATATGTGTGACTTGTAATTCTTTGTTGAGGAAATAATTTTTTTGTAAAGCTCATAGTTCCCTTTTTTCATTCATCTAGGAAGATCTAGGATGTAAAAAAAATTATGATTATTATTACTGGGATGGAATGAAAAGAGATTTTTCTAACTATACTATTAAGTTTTTGAATTTTTAGTAGATGAAATTATAATGAAAGTTAACAAATGAGATTCTTCAACCATTACTAGGTCTAGAGCGGGAATGAGATAATATATCCATGGAATTTTTTGTGGGATTTCTAGGGAAATATAGAGGTAGCAATTATATTTCGGTTATTATTGATGGATTAAATAAATCTGAATATTTCCTTCCCATTTTATTTACAATTTATTTAGATCATATTTCTTGACTGTATCTAAAGTATATTTTCACATAACAAATAGTTCCACTCTCCATTATATCTGACCGTGATCCCATGTTGACTTCTAATTTTTAGATATGACTCTAGAAGTTGTTTGGTTCTGAATTATATTTTAGTATAACTTTTAATACTTAATATAATGGAATGTAAAAGAGGATTATTTAGACCCTAAAATACATTCTTCATTTATGATCAATAGATTACTATTGATTTTGGGATAAACATATTTATTTAGTTCAATTTTATTATAAAAATATTTTTATTTCTAGTATATAGATTAATCAATTTAAGGAATTACATGGAAAGAAATTTCAATACCCATCATTTTTGGATAAGGAATGAGAAGTGAATTTTATGGGACCATAGTTGGTAGAGGAAATGGATTATAGTGTGTTTATGACTGATCAATATATAAGGATACTTAGAAAAGGTAGAAATGATATATGGATAACGAAATTAAAGATCTTTCTTTCGATGTAGGTGATCGTGTATTTCTCTAAGATTATCCTTGGAAATTTATGAAGTGTTTTAATAACAATGGAAAACTAAGTCCATGGATTATTGGACCATATGAAATACTAGATAATGTTGGATTAGTTTCCCCAACTTTATCCTTAGCTTCGAGTTTATCCAAGGTGTATAATGTATTTCATATTTCAGTGTTACGGATATATATTACCAGTTGATCTCATGTTTCAATACTACTAAACATGCCTTTATCAAAACTAACACTCTCCCTTTTCATCTTAAGATAATCAATGAAAACCAGAGCATGATTAAAATCCCATGGATATTATAAGTGATAGAAAAGCTCTAATTAAGGCACACATTATCAATGATGTTAAATAGTCCTTTTATTATTTATTTTTAGTGTTGATAAAGGAAACCATTTATCAATAAATTTATTTTTTATTGATAAAGGTCCACATTGTCCATGCTACTAAAATAAATGAAAAATGGGGTCCTTATTAGTGATAAAAAACCCTGATAAAAGGGAATACTGGAGTGTGTTGTTAAATTTTGTGCACACTATAGTGGTAAAAAAAAAGTAAAAATAGTATAAAAAAGTTTGAAAATAAATAATTTAAATGAATTAAAATTTCCAATAAAAATATAATAAAAACAATATATTATTAAAATTTCAAACATTGGTTTTTATAATTTCATGAGTAAGTAAAAATTATCATAGACATTCAAAAACATTAATGTTCCTTAGTCATTAGCCATGGACCCATGGTTGTGTTATTACAAAAAAACAACCTCATATTATGAAAAATAATTCACCTATAAAATAATAATCTTATTAAATTATTGATACAATAATGAAATCAATTTATACAAAGTGTCAGTTTTAAAATAAAAACATATGCATGGATTTATACTAGGAACATTGTGTATGAGATTGATTGATGAATAATTCTTTCATGTAACACCATTTCTTGTTCATATTTAATGATTATATTTATCAAAATTGACTAAATAATTATAATAAAAATGATAAGTATATTAGTTAATTAAAATAATATTAAATTATGAGAAATAAATTTAAGCTCATTTGATCTGTTTTGGCAATGTGATTCACGTTTTAATCTAAAATAACACTTATATATTGAAAACATCCACTTTGAGTCATACCAACCATATCATGTGTCATATTGATGTGAGATGAATTGATTTATGTCACATATAACTTATGTATCACTTTTCCAAGGTATCAATGAAATCTAAATACAGTTTCTTTGTTTTTTGTATGTCACTTCTGTTTTTTACTAAAATGTCATTTTAATATGGAAAAATTATCTTTGAGTTATACAAGTCACATAGTGTGCTAGTTTTATGTGAGACTAAGTCATACACACCACAAATAAATTATCAATAATTTTACAAAATTATCAAGATATTCAAAGAATGTACTCTAGTTTTCTAGTGAGAGATACACTTTTTGATATAAAATGTCAATTTTAAATTGATAAGAGATACATTGAGGGATAATTGGAACATCATGTATAATATTTAGGTGTGGGTGATTCCTATATTTCAAAAATAACTTATGGATCATTTTAATAATGTATCAAAACAATCTGAATGTGTTTCTAGGGTTTTGAGAATGTCAGTTGTGTTGTTTAATAAAATTATTGTAAATTTTAAATAAACATAAACACAAGGGCTCATACTGGATACACAGTACACAAGATTAAGGTTTTTATGAATTATAAAATTCACAAATGTATTATGGATCAATTTATTAAAGTATAAATATAATATGAATTCATTTTCTTGGTTTTGATTATATCATTTATCTTTTCTACGAAAATGTCATTTTTAACTAGAAACATGAACTTTGAGTTTTATAGGTCACATAGTGTATCAGTTTGAAGTGAGACTGACTCCTACATGTAAAAAATGACTTATGAATCGTTTTACTAACTTATCAAGGCAATATGAGTGTTGTTTCATCATTTTCAATGAGTGGCACATTTTTTGAACAAAAATGTCAATTTCAAACTCACAACAAACACTTTTAGTGATACTGAGCACACTGCCTATCATATTTAAGTGAGGATGATTCCTAACAATAAAAAATGACTTATGAATAATTTTACTATTGTATGAAAATTCTAAAAATGGATTTTCCCAGTTTCGAGTATTTCAATAGTCTTTTTTAATAAAAATAATGCCAATTTTAAATGAAAATACACACTCGGAGTCCTATTAGTAACACTGTGTGTCAGATTGAGGTCCAAAAGATTATTAAATGTCAAAAAATTTCATATGGATCATTTTCTTAATGTATCAGAAATATTTGAAAGTGTTTTCTCAATTTTTATCATGTCAATTCTTCTTTTCTACAAAGATGTATTTTTAAACTAAAATCATGCACTTTGAGTCATACTGATAACATATTATGTTGGTTTGACATTAGACAGATTCCTACACATAAATAACAACTTATGAATACTTTTTCTAAATTTAAAAGATATGTTTAGTGCATTTTATTGGATTTTAGTGAGTGACACACTTTTCAACTAAGATATCAATTGTAAACTCATAATAGACACATTTATTTTTACCATGATCACCATATACCTTTCTGATGTGAGAGTAAATCATAAACATCATAATTGACACATGAATCATTTTACTAAAGTATCAAAACAATATGAATTCATTTTTATCAGTTTTGGGTGTGTAACATTTCTTTTTTACAAAAATTATTATTTTTTAAATAAAAGGTTAGACATGGATAGATACTGGGTACACCATGTATCAGATTGAGGCAAGGATAATTTCTACAAATCATAAATGACCTATAGAAAATTTTCACAAAGTATAAATATAATCTAAATGTGTTATCTTGGTTTTGAGTATGTCACTTTTCATTTTCTAAAAATTAATTTCAATATTAAATATAATGAAACACTTGGAGTCATACAAGTCACAAATTGTATCATATTTTGGTGATTCTAATTCCTACACCTAAAAATGGAATATGTGTTATTTTATTAATGTATAAAAAAATCTGAATGTGTTTTCTTGGTTTTGAGTATGTCACACATCTTTGGTACTAAAATTTCATTTTAAACTAGAAACATGAACTTTGAGTCATACTAATCATATAATAAGTTGGTTTTACATGTGACTAATTCTTATACATTTAATTTGTATTATTAATCATTGAACAAAATTTTCAAGACAATTTGAGTGTGTAATCTTAGTTTTCACTGAGTGAAAAACTTTTTGAACTAAAATATCAATTTTAAACTAATAACAAACACATTTATTTATACTACGAAAACTGTCTACAAGATTGTGGTGTGTCTAATTCCTAAATGTCACATATTTTATAGGGATCATTTTCCTAAATTATAGAAACAATACAAATGTCTTTTTTTTATTTTGAGTATGTCACCTATCTTTTTAAAAAAAATTAATGTCAAATATTAATTAAAACCACACTTGAAGTCGTACTGGTCACACCATGCATCATATAGGGGTGTTTCTAATTACTAACTATCAAAAATAAATTATGGATCGTTTTCCCAAGGTTTCAAAAAAATATGGATTTTCTTATCTGTTTTGAGTATGTCACATTTTTTTTGAATAATTTTTTTAATGGAAAAAACAATTTGAGTCATACTGGTCACATTGTGTGTCATATTGATGTTAGATTTATTCCTACATCTTAAAAATAGAATATAGAAAGATTTCTTAAATTTTCAAGATAATAAAATCATTTATTGTTGTGTTTTAGTGAGTGACTCATTTTTTGAACAAATATGTCAATTTTATCCAGATAAAAAATAATTTTAGTTATAACTGAAACACCTTGTCTCATATTATTGTGTGACTGATTAATATATAAACAATTACTTATGGATCATTTTAATAAAGTATAAAAACAATATAAATGTGATTTCCCTATTTTGATGATGTCAGTTATCTTTTTTTACAAAAATTATTATCAATTTAAAATAAAAAGAGACACTTTGAGTGATAGTAGTCACATTGTGTGTCCGATTGAGGTGAAATTGATTCCCACAAATAAAAAAATGACATATAGATCATTTTCAAAAACTATAATAATTGTCCAAATGTTTTTTTATTTTTTTTGTTATGTCACTCATCTTTTTTAATAAAATCAAGGTCAATTTTAAATAAAAAGACACACTTAAAGTGATATCAGTCATACTATGTGTCATATTGAGGTGTAGATGAGTCATACATGTCAAAAATGACTTATCAATAATTTTTCTAAATGGTTAAAACAATCAAAATTCATTTTCTCAGTTTTGAGTATGTTAATTGTGTTTTTTACTAAAATTAATGTCAAATTAAAAAATAAAGACATACATAGGGAAATAATAGTCACAATGTATGTATGATTTAGGTGAAAAATATTCCTAAACATCACAAATGACATATGGATCGTTGTACAAAAGTATCATAATAATCTGAATGTTTTTCTCAATTTTGATTGTGTGATTTCTATTTTGATCTAAAATATAAAATATAAATCAAAAAAATAATGTTTCAGTTGTACCAAGAATGTTTTTCATTAGATTGAAGTGCAGATGATTTACTATGTTATGTGTGATTTAATTTCAAATATTTAAAACAAGAAAAAAATAGAGATGTTACATTTTCATCGAAGAGGAAACCCCATGATTCCTAAAACAAATAAATTATGGATTATTTTCCTAATGTTTGAAAAGAATCCAAAATTGTTTTCTCATTTTTGAAAATTTAATGAATGATTTTAACTGAAATGAAAATATTGTATTAAAATCATATAATTGAAGTCATACTAATAAAATAATGTGTTAGATTTGTTTTTAGTCAATAATTATATTTTAAAAATTATTTATGGAATATTTGAAAAAATGATTAAAAAAATATAAGCTTGTTTTCTTAGTTTTGAACAAGTGATGTTTGTTCTGAACTAATGTGTAAATATAACAAAATAAGAATTAGATAAAAAGTACAAAGAAATTAAATAAAAAAGTAGACTAAATAATGATAAAATTAACTAAATAAGTAACAATATTTCTACTTTTCATGATTTTTATACACATTCTGACACCTTTTATTCTGATCATTCATTTCTAAAAAAATTGATTCCCTCCATCGTTCTTATCCATGAAAAAATAGATAAAAAATAATATATAATAATTCATATAATAATTCATCACACTACAAATATATTTCTAAATTTATAGAATATACTAGATGGAATACGTATAAGGTGATAACCTAAATTTGATTTTAGTAAACATTTCGACACCGTGTATCCTTCCTAATGATCTCTAAATAAATTTGGTTATTTTTTTACTATGATTACTGTTGTAAATATTTTTAGTACTAGGAAAATATATATAAAATAATAATGGATAAATAATTTTAATGATATTATAATTACCTTCAGAAATTATTTATTAGGGGATACTGGTTTATTCTTGGATTATAATCTATATTATAAAATGACATACATATTATCCACAATCATTGCTATTATCAGGCTTAAAACACTGAAGAAGAATTGTCCAAAATAAGAATAAAAAATTGAAATTTTTCTATAGATAAATATTCCTATAAATATCTTGGTCTATTTATGTTTGAATTAATAAACAGGCTTCTTATATTTAGTCACTCACTTTATACCATGATTTAACCAATATTTAGCGATCACCCTATCATTAATTTGTTTTGTTAAAACATATACTGAAACATATAATTCCATGTTTATCTATAAAATAATGATTTCATCACATTAAAATTTAACAATAAACATCTTGTTTTCTATTTATTATATCTATGCATTGGATCAAAATAATAAATATTTGGGGAATCTTGATTGATTGTTATCAGTATCAAGTGGATCATAAAAAATAGATGGTAAAGAAAAAAAATATATTTTTGATTGGATGGTAGAGTTTCACCCCTTCATTGTAGGAATAAAAATTATTCCTCAGTCTATTATTCTTTTCTAAAACACAAAATTTAGCACATCTTTTATCTTATCAATTTATTCCTCCTCGAAAAAGTTTCTTGTATGGAAATTATATAGGGATTACTAAATCTAGATAATGTTACACACGATTTTTCCATTAAATAGTAGCAATATAAGCACCAATAAAATTTTTAATAGTTGTTAAATTTAATTAACATATTATATAATTTTATATAAAAACAAATTATAAAAATGTACCTCATGTATGTATTCAAAATTGAGTCTCTCTTCAATTAAAAAAAAGGTAATCTTATTTATGTTCTCAAGACCGATGGCATCTGTAATTAAAGATCAAAATATTTTTTCTTTATTTTGAATGTAAGAAATATCTCCATCCTTAAATGTGGTATCTACATGAATTTGGAATGATAATAAATTTTTTAGTGTAACTGGTTGGGAGAAGGTACTCCAAGAAGGTCCTCTTATTTTCTTGGTCGATTCACTATTTTATATTTATAAAAACTTTTGTTTCCCTATATCTTTATTCCTCTGTAATATCATACCTCACATCAGACCTTTTTTCATTAACCGTTTCATGTTTTTCATTTGAAACAATTTTTTGAATACATACCTCATGTATCTTTACTTAATTAGATGGCCATGTTAAGAAAATTCCAATAGAATATTTGATTATTTTAATATCCATATCATCGGGTGGAATGGGAAACTCGGTGATTTGATATTAAGATGCCTCAATCACCACTCTCATGTGATATTTTTTTGTTCATTATTTTTCATATTTTCACTTAGAGTATTTTACATCACACCCCTCACAAGAAGGTGGGGCCTGAGTATTGATAGAAAGAAATTACATACAACTTTACCCAATAGAATTTTAGTAACATAAATTTATTGTAAGTAGTTTGAATAACATTTAGAATAAAGAATAATGAAAAAATTGATTTCATAGGGTAATGTATGTGTTTTAGGGGAATTAATATCCTTAAATCGTATGGGTTAATTTGGTTTTGCATGTGTGGATCTATAGAACCCCAAATTTTAATTATATAACCCTTTATTTATGATTTTATGTATGTAATGTATATGGTTGATGTATGGGAGATGTTATTGAACATGTGGAGTGTTTTGGGGCTTCTCTAAAGGTTCACAATTGGTTTATAGTTTATGAAAACCATGAAACACCTATATAGAACCATGCATAATGATACGAGGGCTAAAGCGAAGGTGCAAGGACAATGCAAGGTTTGTCCAAACATTGTAGAATCTAAGGAGAAACCATGATATGTTGGATAGAGAGATTTTTCATGGATGGAACATGGTTTTATAACAATGATATCCAAACATTCAAGGTTTATCATTGAGGTAGTGGCTGGAACTTGGTTAGTGTATAGTTTTCCTAACCATGGGACTAATCGTGCAGAGGTTAAAAGTGAGAGCCAAAATTATGGATCTCATATGTTTTGATCTCTAAGGACCTTTTGTTTCTAATTTTTTATCCCTAATACAATTTCTCCCTTCCCAAGGGCCGAGGATTGTTTTCCCATTATTCTGGAGTCGACCTGAAGGTTTCTCTTAGTATTTAAATGCATGATTCTTTTGGTAAGTCATCATTCTTGATGCTTCTAAGTTATTTTTCCTTGATTTTATTCTCTATATATCTCTATTTAGTATATATACATACACTATTCATATATATATGTTTTTTGGATTCAAAATATTATTATATTAGGCTGTTTTAGGATATTAAAATAGATCTAAGGTGGGTTTTCGGAGATTCAACCCGATTTCATGGGTGTTTTCATGTTTTTCTTCATTATCATCATAAAACTCAATATAGATGGATTTACTCTCAAATAATATATTTATAATATGAAGTATTGATCTCAAGTTAGTTATTCCTATAAAATTTATTGTGAAATTATTCTTCAATGATTGATAGAAACACTCTTTAGTGACAGTTTATGAAATTGTGGAAATTTAGCTCTTTGTGGAAAAGCAAAATGGGAATCATGATTTTAAAATAATGATTTTAGAATATTTGATTAATCTCAATGAATGGAAACAAAATTCATTAAAATGTTTGGTGATATTAAAATGGGCCTTTTGAAATATTTTTAATAAATGTATGATTTTATTGAAATGGTTGTTTTGGTGTTGATTTTTGGCCTAAGAGTTGTCTGTGTTCATGTGCATCCAAGCACATATGGGTAAGGGTATCCCCCATAATTAGTTGGATAGATAAGTGTTAGGGATCTCCCCCATAATATGGTTTATTAAGTGATGACTTAGTGAAATTATAACTCACCACACACATGTATAAGTAAGTACATGTTGCATGAATGGTTGGATGTGTGGATATGTGGTATGGAATGGATTATGCCAAAAAATGGAATTTTGAAATGGGTTTATAACATTTTTTGGATAGGATCCTTATAAAATTCTATTTTTTGGTGAAAAAATATTTGTTTTTTCACTTCATTACATTTGGTTATAAACTATTCAATTTTTTTATAAATTGTTTCATATAAATGTGCTAACATGTTCTATCCTATTAGTGTGAGTAAGTAAATCATTTGGGTAAAACCTACTGAGTTTCATTACTAACATATTATTTGGAACATTGGCGATTTTTCATATGTTTTTTCTTAAGACATGGGAAAACATAAATTATCACACATCTTTAGCATTACTTCTTAATACTTTGTCAGTTTTGTGGTGTGATACCATGGAGCATGTTCGGAGCTTTGATCTTTCTTTGGAGTCCAAGAGTTTTTCCTCCCACTATGTACTTTGATACTATATTCATCCTCTAGAGTAATTGGTTTTAGTTTGATTTTAATATCAAAATTTTTCTTTGAGTTTTCATTCCCTGATATCATGTATCAGGTATTGGATTATTTGGTTATGACATGTTTTGGTGGTTGTTTTATTCTGAATGGGAAAATAATCCCCTAACTATTAATGAATCTCTAGGAATTTATTTATAACCTTTGGAATCATGGGGATTTCACTTAAGGAAAAGTAATATTCCTCTACCTTCTCAATATAATGAGAATATGAGAGATGCTATAAATGGTATCAACATGGTCCTTCCTAATTTCTTCTCGAACAAGAATTCTATGTTGTTGTTGGTCTTTGACTTGGTGTTGGTTTTTGGTCATGGAGTTGCATTCATTCTAGTCTATTCCTTGATTTGGGATCATAGAAAGTAGTCATATTGTTGGAACATTAAATGTAGAAAAAAAAATTACATAGCTAGCATTTTTATTCTAAACTTCAAGTTACAAGGGTGTTGGGTACAAAAGTTTTTGGAGACACTTATTGGAATTGAAATATCATTATCATTGGTTTAACTAATGATACAAACATGAAATGAATTATAGAAATGACTTACCAATAACAGGTTATATTTAATTTTGAGTAATTATTTTGTGAAACATGTATATTATTGAAAAAAGTCAATGTTTTTTTCAAATAAATGATTTTGAAAAAGAAAATAATTGGGGTAATTTGAAAATGGTATGATTTTAAAAAGTGAATAGAGATTATTAAAAAATGGTTGAAAATGGGAAATGGTTTATTTTGGAAAGCACTATTGTGATAGTATGATGTGGTAGAATTTTAAATTTCAAGGAATTAGTTAATAGAGAGCGAGACATATGATGATTCATCATGTTTCTTGAAAATGTAATGTAGTAGTTTTCATAAAACTAATTAGAAGAAGATGTTGAGAATCTAGTTTCACCTGAACAATAGATGAACCAACAGTTGGTTCAGAGTATTGTCAAAGTGTTTTAGGAAATCGAATATGGGAACATGAGTGATGATCCTGTGAAATTGGATCATTACATCCAATTATAGAAATAGAATTCACCCATATTTCTTGCTTATTTAGAACTAGAGAAGGAGGAGGTGTGGATGAGCACGATGAATTGTACTTTCGGTTTCGTCGGCACACCAGTAGAGATGAATGTCAAGCTAGTGTTCGTATATACTAGAAGGTCTTGTAAGATAATAGTGGTATTTATATGTTCAGGATAAATTAGACCATGACCTTTCATGATGGGATTTTGAGGAATTTTTTATCATAAAATTCTATCCTCACATGTTAAAAATTCAAATAATAACATATTTATTCATCTTGAAGTGGTAAAATCTTTCTGTCATAGAGTATTTGGATAAATTCATAAATTTAGTGGGTATTTTACCAGAGGTTTCTGCTATTAAATTCTTTAATGAACACATTTTTTTAATCTAGGATGATAGAAGAGATTCTATAAAAGTAAGAAATGCTCTGTATTATTGATTATGAAATGATAGTTAATCAAGGCACTGTGGAAGAAAGGGACATAATATGAGATATGAGAGGAGGGACTATGTTGATAATTTTGAGAAATCATAGGAACTGTAATGCTGGGAGAAAGTGAAAGAGGGACACATATTTTCAAGGGGGTATGGATTAGAATCAAATGGTTATATCAGTTAATCTTCAACCAAAAACCAAAGATAAAAACAAGATGTTTTTAATGTGGTTTGTTCGACCACATGAAGCGAGGATGGGGGTTATCTTAACAGATCATCTTTTGTATGGAAAATTATTAAAGTATGATTTTTCTATACAATATGTGTGTTTCCTTGGCCATGTAATTTTTAAAATAGGTATTTCTATGTATCCATAAAAGACAGAGGATGTTATCTATAGGAAACCTCTAACGAATGAATTCGAGATACAATGTTTCCTCTATCTAGATGGTTATTATCGATGATTTTTGTGTGATATTTTACAATTAGCTTCAGGTATGACATATTTTACAAAGAATAATGTTTCAATCCAATACAACACATAATTTCATAAGTCTTTTTAGGAGATTAATGTTTGCCTTACATCACTTCCAATATTTATATTTCCAGAATATGGACAAAGTTATGTTGTGTATTATGCTGCTTTGGGATCTGGGATTGGGTGTTTTCTCATGAACAGAGACCATTTTATTTATTATAGACCAAGGTAATTACAAGTTCATTCTTCTAACTACCCAACACATGATTTTGATTTAGATTTTTTAGTCCATTATTTTAATACATTGTGTCATTATCTATTCGATGAGAAATTTACAGTATTTATGGATCATAAATGTAATATCCCAGGTAAATAATGAGTAATATATTTTCATATTTATTAATATTTTTGAATTAAATATTAATTTTACTTTAAAGTGGACGCTATTATTCGATAGCATACCTGATACAAAACAATGGGTTTCTTTGAAATCTTGCGTTGCACACAATGCTAAGTCATACTGAAAAATAATAATATAATATTATTATTTTAAATAGTATTTAACACCTAGCCATTGTAATGGCAGGAATGAAAAAAACTAACTATAATATGATTATACATTTTTGTTAAATGTTTTTACATTTATCTAATAAAATTTAGATGCTAAAAATGTGACTGAATCTAATTTTAAGCATAGTTTACTTAAAAGGGTTGATTTACCACCTTTTGATGGAGAACCCTATTTAAATCCAGTTTTTCTCACTTTTATATGACCTTTTTGAAAAAATGAAATTCTTATTTAGAACCAGGACATAAAAATTCACTTTGGGTAAAATTTTTGGTATTTTTCTGATAAAATTCAGTTTTTTAATGAATTGTGAAAATACTATATTTTAATTCAAAACCACATTTTAATATAATTTATTTATTAAGTTAGATTATCTTTATAATTGGTTTTAAAGTGAAATTAGATTATATTTTTAACATTTAATCCAATGGTGTTCATTGGAATTAATTTCACTTTGAAATTGGACATAAACAAGTGTTAATCCTTCGATAGTTATTGTTTCTTAAAAACATGTTATTTGTTTTAACAACGAGAATTAATTTTAAATTAATTAATGAAACTTCTATATTTAGAATTTGGTAAAATAGACATCATTTTTGAATTCGGAATATCAAATATATCTTAGGCTGAATTTTTGGTTTTTTATTAAAAACATCAATTTTTTATGAATACTAAAACCACTTAGTAGTAGTTAAAAAACTTACTTTTTCATTTAAATGAAATTTTACCACTTCTGTGAATTTAATTTTAAAAATACGACAAACATAGTTTTTGTTAGTATGTAAAATTTGGTTCAATAAGATGGAAATAATTTTTTGGTGAATAGTAACTTTTGACTTTTAATTACCGCAGTTAAAGGTAAATAGGGTAATTCATGGTAAAAAGAATATTATAATAATTCAAAATTACCTTAACACTTGTCATAAACTTATTTTATGACTAATGGTAGACCATGGTAATCCTTGTGTTGATTTTGGGACCCCATGGAGCCACTTATGAATGATAATGACACTTATATTAATTAATTTGAAGAAAATGAAAAATGACATAAACAAAAATCATTTAGTAAATTAATTTTTATATGGTGTTATATAAGTAATATTTTTTACTATAAATTTTCGTTCGAAATATTAAAATATTTCCTACATCATATAATTTTTTTTATAATTTTTAGATAAGAAATAAATTAAATTAATTATGACACAATAATGATGCAGTATATACCTGATTATTAAATAATTTACATAAATAAGATTATAATGAATAAAATATAATCCAAAACCTGTACAATTCCTATTGGATGATATTATTTCGACTATGAGTTGTCTTATCTTCGACTTTAGTTAGTTTTGTACCTTTATGAACCGAATATCATTATATAATAAAATAATATTTTCACACTTTCCTAAAGAACCCCTCCTCCCCCTTATAAAAGGACACCACTTCTAACCCATTCCTCACAACTCTCAAGCCCTTTGGCTTATCCAACCACTGACCAAATAATCTCTCAAGATCCCCCTCTTCCTCCTAGAAAACTTACATTAGGAAAAAGGCACTTCAATAAGTCCTACTGGTTCACACCAAAGGAAGTTACCCCAATTAAAAGTAATGGTTTCTCTTAAATTCTTTTGTTTTATTTTGTTTAATTTTACTTCTCCAACCCCCTAAACTCTTTTTATTCCTTTATTTTACAGCAACCCCAATATCCTCAATATACTAATATGTTTTTATAATAAGTATTCGAACTACACTTACACACACCTCTATCTAATTGGTGAATAACATACGGTTTCTATGGATAACAAACTAACGCCTCATGAAACGATGATTGTTCGATTATCTCCTACCGCCTAACATGGTGGATATTAAGATGAAACTATATTTATATTTGATGTATATTATTTTTATGATTTCATTATGCTTTTGTATTATTCATTTATAGCATACCTTTATGGTTTCTATTATGGTTAAATGTGATAATTTCAATTGAGGAAGTGCGGACTACAGCCCCCTCAAGGTGATATAATTCCTTCATGGCAAACATGGAACGTATAAAGGATGAAGTTAACGAAATTATGTGACATAAAATATCATATTATATTATACTTCAATTATAATATACCAATGTATCATTAAGTTTTCATTCCTTTAAATATAAAATAGAAATGAAAGTAGCGTTCATGCATACGTACGGCTTACCGTCTCCATGAACGGTGTGTTTCATTTATTAACTCCAAAGGATATGGAATATTATAAATAAATATAAACTAGATATATATGATATATGTGATATATAAAACATGTATATGATTCTGGATATAATGGACTTTTTACCACATGGAGAAATTGTAATTATAACAAGTTCATTTTTTACTCAAGTTCTGAACATCGATAAAATATCCAATATGAACTCAAATAATTAACTAGTTGTTATAGAAATATAATAAGTGATATAAAATGAATAATATAATTTAAAATTTTTCTTAATGAAGTAGAGATTATCTTAATTTTATTATTTAGGAAGAACATGGAACATACGAGTCAAGTAGGACACAAGGTAAGGGGATTTCTTATCTCACTTTTAACTCCCTGAGAATTCCATTGTTCGCCACTTATTTATTTAATGTGGTGTAATTTATAATAAAATTGATATATATTATCATGACTCTCTTTATCTTCACAGTATTGTGTGATTCATTTTGTGTTTATTATCTTTTGGTCATACGACTCGATTAATTACAACGAGGTAAGGGGTTTTTATCTCATTTTTTATTCCCTTGAGATTCATGCTATATTTTTCACAATTTCTTTTTAGTGGTGTATGTAATTCCCATGATTCTACTTTTGTGTAATATAATTTCATTTACTGGTATTTACATCTACATTTTATGGTCCTTCTTTCATGTGGTGTATGTTTAGTAAGTTACCAAATCGGTAGGGAACCTTTCACCCTCCTCTTTTTAAAAGACTTCCATTTTCTTTGTCTTTTAATTTACATCTTATTATGTTGGGATATGGTCTTCTATATCCTTATTGATGTAAATTTTATGTCCATGTGATTAGATACCCTTTCTATCTCATCAACACATTTTCCAAATTTTAAAGTGGCGTTGTTAGGATTTCGAATTTTTTCAAGGGAACTTCTTAACTCAATTTCAATTCTTTGGGTTAAACTTGTACTTATTGAATATGTAGTCCTATGAATATATGTGAATGACCACTAATTTTTTTACACTTAATATCCATTTATATTGTGTGTATTTATATTTGTCACAAATAATTATGTGATTGATTTATCCTTAATTTAAATATTCCGTCTTTATATGGTATTTCATCTCAATATACATTTCCATTTACACTTCATTGTTGTTATACACCAATTCACTCTTATAAGGTTTATATACTATCCTTTGTCATATTATATCATGAATACGTTTATTCTCATGATATTATAATGTTCGGATTAAATGTCATTTCTCAATTAATTTTATTCAAGAGTCTCTCATTTTGTTAAAAACACTTTAACTAAAATATCATATTAAAAGTTTTTAAGATTTATTACTCTAAATAATTATATTTAATGTCCATGTTTTAAAAATTGTATGAGTATTTATTTATATGTACATTAATGTTTTAAAATTATGATTCCATTAAAAGCTTCAAAGTGGTATGGGACACTTTGATTAAAAAATATCTTTTTAAAATCTTTATGAAAATTGAATGATTATTTCAATATATTGAAATTAATTCTTGTGATTTCAAATAAAATGTTATTAGATAAATGTTAAATTTTGAAATATTTTGTGTGTTATGATGGTACTTGGACATTTGGCGGGTGGTTACGGGATAAACCATATGACGGGTGGTGTCGTGATAAACTAGGACGGTGGTTACGTTATAACCTCCAATGCATTGGGTATGAAAGTCAGTCGTATGGCTATTCCATTTAGTGATATTTGTGCAAGTTGACCATATAGTTATTCCACTTAATAATTTTTATGTCTCAAGTTACCATTATATGATATGTGTTCTTTATATGGGTTTTATGGAAATATTTTGGTCACAAAATGGTAAACAATGATCTTTTATTTAGTGAAGAGTATTTACTACTTCATAAAGGTAAAACGTATTACTTATGATAAAGTATTCATGGATTACTTGTTGTTTTGAGAATCTAACAGTTTTCCTTCTTTGTGTATCCCTTACTGAGCTTTTTATGCTCATCCCATGTTTTTGAAATGTTTTTCACAGGACATAAAGTGGAATAGGGTCAAGGATGGGATCAAGGAAAATTCATGCTGTCTAAAACATAGAACTAGACATGCCTCATTTATTCAAGAGTTTTTATTTTATGAAAAAAAATGGAAACTGAGTAAAAGTGTCCACTTTGTAATTTTTGAGATGTAATTTAATTTTTATGCCTAATTCTCTTAAACACTAAACTTGAAAAGATCCTCAATTTGAATTATTCATTTAATTCAAGATTATGTAATGTTTAATGACGGGTCCTTACAGTTGGTATCAGAGGTTGGTTTAGATAACTTTAGAGGTTAGGGTGTTATCTAAGCATAAGTGACATAACCACAATGGTTAACATATTTGAAAGAGTCATAGTTATATTGAATGAGTTTAAGATAACATGAATAAGTATTTACCCTCCTCATAATATATTATATGATGATTTTACTGATATACTCACACTGACTTTTTTGGTTTTAGTAAATGGATGGATCTTGCAAGCACCAAAGTAACAGTGGATGTGAGGAAAACTCTGACGGTTTTCTAAATGAGCAACTAAATGAAATGAGATATGCAACGAGAACTCTTGTGGTTATTCCCAACCAACTATCTGGAGTCATGATTGAGAACCTAAACCTTGGTGATTTATATAGGGCATCATATATGTGAGAAACAAATCCATACAGAATTTCAACAAATATTCATAAAGGTAAGTAAGTTCAAAAACATATGTGTCAAGGATGTGGAAAGAAACACCTTGTAAAATTCTTAAAATGTATGGGAAGATGATATAGATGTGGGAATGAAGGTCATAAAGTAAGAACCTCCCATGGAAAAATGAAGCATCCAGTTGACTCTAGAAAAGGGAAATAAATTCTTTCTGAGGGATCAATTGAATGTTTTAAATGTGGTGTGCATGTTAATTATACAAACAGATGACCTACGAAGATGTTTTAGGAATGGGATCATCAGAATCATGAAAATATATGTTTACCAATATCTAATTCCATTCAAATTGAGGATTAAGAAACAGATAATGACCAATGAAAGGTATGGATTATTTCTTAACATATGTTTTGGAATTATTGAATCTTAGGATATGATTCATGATTTTGTTTGTAGGAAATAATTATTCCTGAATAAGCTAGTAAAGAATGGTTAATGGATCATTAATAATGTTGAATGAGTAAGAAGTCAACATATAAGGGATTCAAGAGTTATGGTAGATTTTAGGATGGTAAAATTCTTAAAAGTATTAATACTCTTTTGATGATGCTATTACATTAGAATACTTTTTATAGTATGTGTAACCCTGAAGTTTGATATATGAAAATTTTATTAAAGAAATAATTAACTTTTTTTGTTGATAAAGTTATAAAGAACCATTTGGGTTTATATGATCTTTGAATTTGAGGCAATTATAGGTTAATACATTTTGGGATGAAAAATGAAAGTTATTATATGACCTTTTTGGTTAAAATATGTTATGGTTATTTTTGATGAATTTATCTCTTTTTGGGAATGTTATAAAATTATATAGTTTTTGAAAAAGTACAACACATAGACCGCATGACCACCTGTTGCGTCGGACAAAGCTGTGGGAATCGAACCCACAACTAAAGTGCGACTAGGATTTATCTCCTACCATTAGACTAAATGAAGTCCCTGGATAGTATGAGTAATTATTTTTAGTTAGATGATCTTATGAATAAGTTTATTTTGGGTTATTTATGGAAATTATTAAAATTTCATAGAGAATATGTGATTAGGTTAATTACACTTCAGTATGAGACTTCAAAAGTAGTCGATGATATTGGGAGAAAAATGTTAAGATTTACTATGGAAAACTATGGGATTAAATTATTCTGAGTTTTGGTTTTCAATGTTAGTTTGGATTATATTGAATAATTTTACGTAATTTTGTTTATTTAATGGTATTTTTTGAACTTAGGGTATTATTTGTTGAATTTTAGAGATTAGGAATAGTATTTCTTTTTATAAAGAATTATCCTTTTTAGGGATTATCTGATCTTGTAATAACCTTTTTGGTTTTGGTTAAGGTCTAAATACATGGAAAATATATAGTTAATATTTTGTGAATTATGTGATTCTCTCGAAGTTTATTATAGTGATTTTAATGTGAAAAAAGTCATCATGAATACTCATCATTTGGAGAAAATATGAGTTTGTGCTAGAATTCTAGTAAAGGATGAAAGTATATATGACAAGTATGTATGCTTCCTTATGTTTTTAGTTAAGATAATAATTAAATTCCTTAACTTCATTAAAATTAATTTAAAACAAAAACATTAATCTTTAACTTCCCCTACTGAGGAATCAAAGACTGTTTAACCCATCACAAGTTTGTGATTTTCTGGTGGTTAACTTTCTCCTAACCATGTTTTCTATCACACTCTCTCAGAACTTGATATTTTATTTTCTCTTTCATATCCATGTTTGTATAAATAGAATCCTAGTATGGGATTATCTTGGGGACCTTTTTACTTCTCTTTCTTTCTTTTAAAGTGAAATATTTATTGACTCTTTTTTCGATGTGGGACTTTCAATAAAGTTTCCAATCCCAATTTTAAAATTGTGAGGATGTAATTTCCAAAACGGGGGAGGATGTAACATCCTAGGTAATTAATGAGTAATAAATTTTCATATTTATTAATATTTTTTAATTAAATATTAATTTTACTTTAAAGGGGACGTTATGATTCGATGACATACCTGATACGCAACAATGGGTTTCTTTGAAATCATATGTTGCACACAATGCTGAGTCATACTGAATAATAATAATATAATATTATTATTTTAAATGGTATTTAATTCATAGTCGTTGTAATGGAAATAACGAACAAAACTAACTACAATATGATTATACATGTTTGTTAAATGATTTTACATTTATCTAATAAAATTTAGAGGCTTAAAATGTGAATGAATCTAATTTTAAGCATAGTTTACTTTAAAAGGTTTATTTATTTCCTTTTGATGGTGAACCCTATTTAAATCTATTTTTGGTCACTTTTATATTTTATTTTTGAGAAAATAAAATTCTTATTTAGAACCGGGACATAAAATTTCACTTTGGGTAAAATTTTTGTATTTTTTTCTGATAAAATTTAGTTTTTTGATGAATGGTGAAAATGTTGTATTTTAATTCAAAACCACCTTTTAGTATAATTTATTTATATGATTAGATTATCTTTTAAATTTATTTTAAAGTGAAATTAGATTATATTTTTACCATTTAATCCAATGGTGGTAATTGGAATTAATTTCACTTTGAAATTGGACATAAACAAGTGTCAATCTTTTGATAGTTATTATTTCTTAAAAACACGCTATTTATTTTAACAACGAGAATTAATTTTAAATTAATTAGTGAAAATTCTATGTTTAGAATTTGGTAAAATAGAAATCATTTTTTCATTCGGAATATCAAATATAGCTTAGGCTGAATTTTTGGTATTTTCTGAAAAACTTCAATTTTTGATGAATAGTGAAACCACTTAGTAGTAGTTAAAAACTGACTTTTTCATTTAAATGAAATTTTACCACTTCTGTGAATTGAATTTCAAAAATCCGACATATACGGGTGTTTTTAGAAAGTAAAATGTGGTTCAATAAGATGAAAATAATTTTTTGGTGAATAGTAACTTTTGACTTTTAATTACTACGGTTAAAGGTAAATAGGGTAATTCAAGGTAAAAAGAATATTATAATAATTCAAAATTACCTTAACACTTGTTGTAACCTTATTGGATGTCTAATGGATGACCATGGACATCATTGAGTTGATTTTGGGACCCCATGTAGCCACTTATGAATGATAATGACACTTTAGATTAATTAATTTAAAGAAAAGGCAAAAATTACATAAAAAATATTTTAGTGAATTTATTTTTATATGGTATTATATAAGAAATATTTTTGACTATAAATATTAGTCGAAAACACAAAAAGATTTCATACATCATTGTATTTTTTTATAATTTTTAGACAACAAATAAATTAAATTATTTATGACACAATAATGATGAAGTATATACCTCATTAATAAATGATTTAAATAAATAATATTATACTGATTAAAATATTATCCAAAACCTGTCCAATTCCTATGGGATGATGTTATTTATACTATGAGTCATATTATATTATACTTTAATTAGTTTTGGATTTTTATGAACCGAATATCATTATATAATAAAATAATATTTTCACACATTCCTAAAGAGCCCCTCCTCCCCTTATAAAAGGACACCACTTCTAACCCATTCCTCACACCTCTCAAGCCCTTTGTCTCATCCAAACCCTACCAAAATAATCTATAAATATTCCCCTCTTCCTCTTAGAATCCTTAAATGAGTTATAAGGAACTTCAAGAAGTCTTTTTGTTTCAAACCAAAGGAAGTTACCCCAATTAAAGGTAACTATTTCTCTTAAATTATTTTGTTTTATTTTCATTAATTTTACTTCTCCAACCCCCTAAAATATTTTTAATACTTTCTTTTATAATAACACCAGTATCCTCAATATACTAGGATGTTGGTATAATAATGATTCTGACTAGACTTACACACACCAACATCTAATGGGTGAAGAACATACTGTTTCTCTCGATGGAAAACTAACACCTCACAAAACGAGGATTGTTCGATTATCTCCTACTGCCTAACATGGTGGCTATTAAGATGGTTATATATTTATATTTGATGTATATTATTTTTATATTTTCTTTATGCTTTTGTATTATTCATTTATAACATACCCTTATAGTTTCCATTATGGTTAAATGCGATAATTTCATTTGAGGAAGTGTGGACTACCGCCCCATCAAGGTGATATGATTCGGTCATGACATACATAGAACCTATAAAAAATGAAGTTAGTGAAATTATGTAACATAAAATATCATATGATATTATAATTTAATTATAATATACCAATGTATCATTAAGTTTTCATTCCTTTAAATATAAAATATAAATGAAAGTAGCGTTCATGCGTACATACGGCTTACCATCTCCATGAACAGTGCGTTTCATTTCTTAACTCCAAAATGATATGGAATATTATAAATAAATATACACTGGATATATATGATATATATGATATTTAAAACATGTATATAATTCTGGAGATAATGGTATTTTGACTACATGGACAAATTGTAATTATAACAAGTTCATTTTTGGCTCAAGTTCCGAACATCGATAAAATATCCAATATGAACTCAAATAATTAACTAGTTGTTATAGAAAGATAATAAGTGATATAAAATGAATAATAAACTTTAAAAATTTTCTTAATGTAGTATATATTAACTTAAGTTTATTATTCAGGAAGAACATGGAACATATGAGTCGAGTAGGACACGAGGTAAGGGGATTTCTTATCTCACTTTTAACTCCAGGAGATTTCCATTGTTCACCACTTATTTATTTCATGTGGTGTAATATATAATTCCATTGATATATATTATATTTATTCTCTTTATATTCATGGTATTGTGTGATTCATTTGTTGTTTATTATCTTTTGGTCATACGACTCGATTAATTACAACTAGGTAAGGAGTTTTTATCTCACTTTTTATTACTGTGAGATTCATGCTATATTTTTCACTATTTCCTTTGAGTGGTGTATGTAATTCCCATTATTATAATATTTGTGTAATATAATTTCATTTATGGGTATTTACATCTACATTTTATGGTCTTTCTTTCATGTGGTGTATGTTTTTTATGTTACCAAATCAGTAAGGGAACCTTTCACCCTCCTCTTTTTATAAGACTTATTTTTTCTTTTTCTTTTAATTTACATATTATTATGTTTGGATATGTTATTATATATCCTTATTGATGTAAATTTTATTTCCAAGTGATTAGATACACTTTTTATCTCATCAACACATTTTCTTAATTTTAAAGTGATGTTGTTAGGCTTTCAAATTTTTCCAAGGGGACTTCTTAACCCAATTTCAATTCATTGGGTTAAACTTGTACTTATTGAATATGTCGTCCTATGAATATGTGTGAATGACCACTAATTGTTTTACACTTAATATCAACTTATATTGTGTGTATTTATATTTCTTATGCAGAATTATGTGATTGATTTATCCTTAATTTAAAGATATCATTTTTATAAGGGATTTCATCTCAATTTACATTTCCATTGATACTTCATTGTTGTTATGCACTAATTCACTCTTATAATGTGTATATAATATACTTAGTCATATTATATCATGAATTCCTTTATTTTCATGATATTATAAAGTTCATATTAAATGTTATTTCTCAATTATTTGTATTTAAGAGTCTCTCATTTTGTTAAAAAATCTTTAACTAAAATATCATTTTAAATGTTTTAAAGATTTATTATTCTAAATCATTATCTTTAATGTCCATGTTTTAGAAATGTTTTGAGTATTTATTTATATGGACATTAATGTTTTAAAATTAAAATTCCATTAAAATCTTCAAAGTGTTATGGGACACTTTGATTCAAAAATCTCTTTTTTAAATTTTTATGAAAATGGAATGATTATTTCAATATCTTGAAATTACTTCTTGTGATTTCAAATGAAATTTTATTAGTGAAATGTTAAAATTTGAAATATTTTATGTGTTATGATGGTATATATACATTTGACAGGTGGTTACGTGATAAACCATATGACGGGTGGTGCCGTGATAAACCAGGATGGGTGGTTACGTTATAACCTCCAATGAATTGGGTATGGAAGTTGGCTATATGGCTATTCCATTTAGTGATATTTGTGCAAGTCGACCGTATGGTTATTCCACTTATGAATTTGTATGTCCCAAGTTACCTTTATATGTTATGTGTTATTTATATGGGTTTTATGGTAATCTTTTGGTTACAAAAGGGTAAGCAATGATCTTTTATTTAGTGAAGATTATTTATTACTTCATAAAGGGGAAAAGTATTTCTTATGATAAAGTATTCATGGATTAATTTTTGTTTTGAAAATCTAACAGTTTTCCTTCTTTTTGTATCCCTTACTGAGTTTTTTATTCTCATCCCATGTTTTTGAAATGTTTTTCACTGGACATAAAGTGTAATAGGGTCAAGGATGGGATCAAGTAAAATTCATGCTGTCTAAAACATGGAACTAGACATGTCTCGTTTATTCAAGAGTTTTTATTTTATGAAAAAAATGGAAACTGAGTAGAAGTGTCGACCTTGTAATTTTTGTGATGTATTTTAATTGTTATGCCTAATTCTCTAAAACTCTAAACTTGAAAAGATTCTCAATGTTAATTATTCATTTAATTCAAGATTATGTAATGTTTAAGGTCGTTTCCTTACAATAAAAGATTGAAAAATATTTTCCAACAATGGGATTTGAACCTAAGATATAGATGGCAGATGGAGTACATCAAAATGATTTACTTCACTTGATGTATACTTCAGGTAATGGAAATTTGATTACAGATTCATTAATAATAAAGTCTAATGCTCAGTTATAAAAAGAGTCTTATGATGATTGGTAGTTGATTTTGGTCCTTGCATACTAGCACTTAGAATGCAAAGAATAATGGGATGTTAGGGGTTTTTTCCAGTTTCTTTGGTACCTAAATTGGTAAAGAGAGTTAAATACGCACATACATCTGATTTGGAATGTGTGGAAATGAGATCAGAACTCAATTGCAGGGAGACCGCTGTGGGATTGATGCTAGATGGAGGTTTAGTGTCATAATTCTGAAATCAGTTCTCTGTACCTATGGATTGTTAGGAACCACTTATTCATGTATAACACTATTTGATATGGTCTATTTATCTTGGAATATAGAAGATGTATAAGTAATTGAAAGCATAGTTCTGGTGGAATTTTAAGATAAGTAAGGTGATTGAGTTAATTTTGAGATGCTTAAATTGTCATCATGTTGAAACAAAGTATCAGTGATAAGTAGGTATGTTGTAGTATTTACCTACCCCTATGTTGAAATGGGAGTAGATAGTCGTGGAATTTATAATAGGTATCCCAAGAACGGTTTAAAAACATGATTCCATATGGGTGATAGGGGATTGCATTAGAAAGTTGGCTAATTTCATTCATTTTCATAAATATCATACGGTGGATTACTTGTTAATAATCTATATATGAGTGGTTGTAAAGAGAATTGTAATACTAGTTTTTTATTGTGTTAGAAAAATATATAAGGTTTTAATCTCGTTTCTATAAATCCTTATAGATATCCATTGGGACTCAGTTGACCACGAGTACAACATATCATCCCCAAATGGATGGATAATCCAAAAGGATGATACAAACATTGGAAGACAAGTCATGAGCTTGTGTAATGGATTTTTATGGATCATTAAAGGAGAATGTACCATTATTGTAGTTCTCGTATAACACAAATAATCATTCCTTAATACAAATATATATGTTTGAAAAATTGTATTTGTGTCTCTACTATTCTCTACTTTGTGGGGTGAAAACATGCGAGACTTCACTAGTTGGGATGATCCTTATCCTAGAGATAACAGGGAAGATTATGTTGATCAGGAAATAGATGGAGATGGATCAGAGTCATAAAAAGTCGTATGTAGATCATCATCAATGGTTTCTACAATTTTTAGAGAGTGATCATGTGTTCTTGAGGATCATTCCAAGGATTTTACATCATCATTTTTGGATGTAGGGTAATTGATATCCTAGATACATAGTCAATTTTCAAGTACTGGAATGAGGTGGTGAGGTGGTATATCGGTTGGCATATCCACTATGGTTCAATGGGGTGAATAATGTGTTTCATGTATCTCAATTAAAGAATAATTAGTATGATCCAGACCATTTGATTTGATGGTATCATATTAAACTACACCTAGATGCTTCATTGGTACATATTCTGGTGCAGATTATGGATATTAAAGAAAAATGTTTCCATAGAAAAGCATCTGTCTGGTGTGGGTTTTTTATTAAATGTTCATATTTAGGAATATAATTAGGAATGGGGAAAGGAAATGAAGGATAAATGGCCAGAAATCATTAGGGGTAGTGATGGTTTTATAGATTCATGGGGGAAAAGTCCAATTGTGGGGAGAAAGTAACGCCCCTTTTTTCAATTATGCATCCCTTTATTAATGATTTCTATGTATGTATGGTATATAGGTCAAGTTTGGTAACTTGATTTTAAAATGATAATTTTAAAATGCTTGTTTTATATTGTTGCATGGAAATATTTTTTTCAAAAAAGGTTTGGATTTATTTAAATGGTTTGTTAGAAATTGTTTCAATAAAAGTAATGTTTTATTGAAATGGTTGTTTTGATATTGGTTTTTTTCATAATAGTTGTGTATGTTCATGTGAATTCCTGATATATAAGGGTAAGGGGTCTCACCCATCATTATTGGGATGGATAAGGGTCAGGGATCTCCCCCATAAAATGGTTCATTATGTTATGACTTTGTGAATGTATTAATCATCACTTGTGAGTATGGGGAGGTCTTGGTTGCATGCATGGTTTGATGTGGGGATATGTTGAATGGAATGGATTGTGCCAAAATTGGAATTTGTGAAATGGTTTTAGAAAATTTTTTGGTTACTTTATTTGGAGCATGATATTGTTTTGTAAAAACATATTTTTCATAGAACATGTTCATATTTTGATAGGAATTTTGTAGAAACTGTTTTATATAAAATGTTTTATATAAATACCTTAACTTATTATATCATAGTGTCTTGATTATGGAAGTAATTTTGGATAACGTACTAAATTTCATTACTCACCTCTATTTAGGATCTTTAGATATTTTTCATATATTTTATATAAATTCATGGGAGAAGGTAAAGTATCACACATATTTAGCTAAACATCATGATACATGGGCTATTTTGCATAGTTGGAGCATGGAGCATGTTTAAAGATTGGAGTATTATTTGGATTGCATGAGTTTTTTCATCCATTTTTCACTTTTATATTGTTTTCCTCTACTATAGTACATGGTTCTAGTTTAAATTTAATATCAATGGTTTTCATTGAGTTGTCTTTCATTAACTACAAGCATCATATATTGGGTCATTTTTTTATGAAATTATTGATTGGTTATTTTATTTTCAATGGAAACATCATCCCAAAACTATTAATGAAGTCCTTGGAATTTATTTCCATTGTTTGTTATCATCAATATGTCTCTTAAGGACAAGAAATGTTCCTCATCCTTCTCTAACCAATGAAGAAGGTGGGATGTTATAAGATCTTTGTTCCACCAAAAGTATGTTTTGATCATTTCTTGTAGATTGGTCTTCTAAACCAAACTGGATAATAATATCTTGAAAAGAATCCACTTGGTCCAGTAATACATTAATAATCTTGTTTTCATATTCTTTTGGTTTATTCTTCTCGAAATATGTTTGAAGAGACACTAAAAATCCTACACGTCTAATGTAATCTTATTATTATAGCTTCTTCAAATCCACAAAAAAAAGTTTTTAATATGGTATGGTCATAGCTTATTCTTATTTCTAAACCTTATAAAAACATATGATCATAACTATTTAAATTTATGTAACACTAATATAAATATTAATGAATTAAAATTATTTCATACTTAAACATGTTTCCCAAAATGAATTTGTGTTTTCATCAACTATTTAACCCTCTTAATTTACGTGAACCTCAATCCATAAAACTTTATGTGTGATGGAAGGAACTCTATATTTTGATTCATAAATATTGATATAATAAATGGAAGTATGCTTTCACATATGACATAAAATTTTTATTATTGGTTTAAAATACATATCAATTTCTTCTATAATGAAGCTTTCCCAAACCTCACTTTGTTATAGGGGTACATTGGTTTTGATACACATTCATTATTTTTTTCACTCCTTTTATGTTTCATAAAATAAATATTTTGAAAAAATAGATTAAATACATTATGTAAAATAATACATCATCAACTAAAATTCACCTAAAATGATTTCTCATCACGATGCCTACTGAAAGCATTCTTTGTTTCCTACTTTATAATGTGTTCATAACGAGTTAGTGTTTGGGGATTTACTTTTCCCTCAGTATCCCTAAGATGTACATTGGTACGAAGAGTATGAAAGACTATTGTATTTTCCAACATCTATTAAGACATATTTGAAAGGGAAATTATATAAAAAATCATTAATGAATAATGAAAATTAAATCAACGTTTCATTATATTAATTTCTAGTAAAATATAGAATGTATATCATAAGAATACATTGATATATTCAATTTTTTTCCATTATTATACTCTAGTGGTGGAGACACAAATCTATATCATTCAGAAAAATAATCCTCATTATGAACCCAACATAACTAATGAAAATTGACTTGTTAGGGGTTGTAGTTTGATCATATTGATTCTAGCCAGCCTCAAATTTTATAAACTCGTTTCTTAGCTTGATAAATTTATTCATCTATGTGATGTTGTGGCTTTCTTGTTTTTTTCATTAACATTCTCTTGATCCATTAATAATTTTGATGTTTTAGTATCAACCACATATTCTTATGTGGGATTGGTAAAATCATCATGTGAAGAAGACATTTTCTACCTGAGTAGTTAAAATTTTAATTTATATTATGTAAATATATTAGAGAATGTATAATATTATGATGAAAATAATAGTATATTGCAAAAAATCAACATTCTTGTTAGATTACCTTTATTTTATTAATGGTGGAAGGGATTTTCATCCTCTTTAGAGAATCCAAATCCTGTCATTATGGTCCCCTCTTATGTACAAGATATTCTCTACCTTGGGGCCACCATGAACTGATTGTGATCTCCCAATGAAAGTGTTGTCCACAATGTAATTTTCATCTAAACCTATTTTTTTTATTGACAACATGAAATGTCAAAAAATTATTTTTTTCTGGATCTGAGGTATAAAATACTTAAACTGGTTGTGATTCCATTATGAAGGGATCAACATTTTCCTATTCCCCACTGAAAATCTCATACACGATGTCCATATCATCAACATTCACTACACTCATGTTTTCTAACAATTTTCAATAGAAAATTAGTAATTCAAATGTTGTATAATCTAACTCATATATCTATTTGATAATTCAGAAATATGACATATTCCCATAAATTGGATTTCAATCATTGGAACAAGATATGTGCATCGCTTGTGCCACAAGCATAACTCCATTTTCTTCATCATTTTACAATCATTGTGATATATTTTTGAAAATATAACCATTTATTACAAACCCAGTGTAAGATATTCCATTTAAATTTGGCTCCCTATCTAGCCATCAAATCTGTTCAAAAATTAAAGTCATATTTCATATAAATACTTTTAAATATGATATTATAACCATATTACAAAATACTTACTATATTTATTTTATATAAACAGTTCATCCATTGAGGGATTCAAATATATAATAATTACTTTTCAGATTCAACTTATGGATAAACACCATCACAATTATAAAAAATGTTAATGTGTTCTTGCTCCCACTCTATGATGGTAAGTGGAAAAACATATCTTCCTAAAATTCCTAATTCCATATGGTGTCCTTTATGAAGATGCTTTGGGAGACCGATGGGACCAAAATTTGATAGGTAATTGACATATAATTCAACAGATTCTTTAACAATATATCATTTCATAAAAAAACCTTTTCGATAAATTTGTTTCTTGATATAACCATTAAATATATATATATATACTTCAATGAGGTAAATGTATATATAATAAATAGGACCAAATAGTTTATCCTCTCTAAAAAATTTAATCATTTGGTGGAACATTATATCATAGAATGAAGATGGTAAGAACATCTCTAATTTAAAAAATATGAATGCAACCTTGTTATTTATGATTGAAACATTACTAGGTCTATAAAATTTCTATATATGCATTTGAAAAATTAAAAGATTCTATTTAATGTTTTTCACAAATATATAAGATGAATTCAACATAATGCGATGAGAATCTAATATTTCATTAAAACATGGAAGTCATGTTATTTTATTCCATATAATTTAAAACTAGCCATTGAAACAAAGTTATTGATATTTAATTAATACCCCTCTAGAATGTTTACACCATTAATAAAAATGAAAAATTGTAAATCTTATTATCTGGATAGAGTGAATGATTCTAGAGGAAGGAAATTACTCCCTTTAACCTTCATTAATGGTAAATCTTCACTTATACCTATATCCATATTGTCCAACCTAGCATTGATTCATTATTTTTTTAGGAAAATTTAGTAACATTTAAATAAAAATATCAAATAAAATTTTTCTACATGGATGACATTAAGAAAATTTTGGATTTACCAAAAGTATCAATACGATAATTCAAGGAAAATGGATCTCTTTTTCCAACCTGATTTCAAATGTTTTTTCACCAATGGTTTACCAAAAGTAGTACCAATATATTTTACTCTATAAAAAAAGTTTATCACCCATTAGTGGATATGGTGATGTACCTTATTCATTATTTCCATCAATTGATTTCATTCAAGATTGTTATTTCTTTCATTGTGGTAAAATTTTAGAATTTCTTAACAAAATAGTCTTCAAAGAATGTTTTAACCAGACTGAGTGTTTACATTCTTCACAAATGGGACACCCCAACATTCCTTTAATGAAATAGATTTAAAATTTTCCATAAGTAGGAATATTTCTTATTATCTAATACATCATTGATCTTTATTTGCATTCTTTACTTATATTTGCATCATGAATTGTAACACATGTATCCCACTTGAATTTCAGATCTTCGATTAATGGATCCAAATAAACATCAATATCATTAAAGTGTTGTTTTGGTCCAGATACTAGTAATAACAACATAATGTATTTTCATTTCATGAATATCCATGGTTGCAAGTTAAAATTTAACAATAAGAGTGGTAATGTACTGTGTGTACTATAAACACAAAATGGTTCCATTCAATATATAAATAATTCATGAAGTAAGTTTAATGGTTCATTTATAAATTCAGGATACTAATAATATATTTTATTACACTAAGGAGAGTCTACTGGATAACATTGTTTCCCGTCCTTATTTTTTATATGTACATGCCATATCAATTTTTTCACTCTTACCTAACATCCATATTGTATTATAATCCATGGAATGATAGTAAATTATTATACATATTTCTATGGTCTTGATTCATCTTTATTGTATCGATATGATCCATAATTTTGGAATTTTATAAGTAATTCACAGCACTTTTGAAATATTATGAAATCATTTAGAGAAACATGTATTTTTTAGAGATCATGAAAGTTGAAAATAGAATTCTTTTTGCACAATATGTTTGACATGGATGATCATTTTCTTTTGGTATCATATCTTCTAGTAGACCGTGTAAATATGTAATTATTGAATCTCTCTATGTTCTACCAACATTCCAATTATATAACATCAAAATAGAAGACAATGTTTTTTTATTTAGTACTATTGGTATATAATTCTCACATAGAACAATTATTTAGCTTTTTAACCAAATTTTGAATATTACGACGATTATCTTTAATTTCAATTGTCATTTCTTTAATATGATCTACATAATCATTTATAATTATATTTAGATAAAATTATCCATAATATATAGTAACATCCCAATCGGTGTGAATGTTATGTTTTCCCCATTTTAATCCAATATTTATATCTTCGATCTATTTTTTAATAAATCAATTGTTTATATAACTCTTATGATCTAAATTTTCATCAATAAATTAGCATAAACACAGATAAATTTTTTTAGAAGACTTGTATGCATGGTCTATTTGAAACTTGATAAACAGTTTAACTGTGTTTTCATACCCTTTTGAAAAATGTTTAACATTAACCAATTTTTGGTTTGTATCAATCCTATTAGTTTGATAAAATAATCCTTTTGTTTTTAAAATAAATTAATACACATAAGATATTCTTAATAAAAAGTTAATGTAATAGATAATTATTATCAGTGGAACAAAAAATGATCACTCGTACCCATTATGGGAAGACTACAGTTTAGTGATTTTGAATAAACATTACTACATATCATAATGAGATGGGGGATTAGAATTAAGAAACAAAATTCAAAAATATTAGTTTAGGAGATGAATCTAATGGGTATGACACTTATCTACTTTAATCTAAATTTTCCCATGATTGGATTTGGAAAAGCACTAGAAACAATTTCATTGTTTTTTCCTAAAGATGAAATGTTTCTCAGGAACGGAATTGTTTGATAGATGAGTTATTCTTACAATAATTTTTCACTATTTCCTAGATATTTTAAACCCCTTTCCCCATTCCCAAAAGTTTTATATAAATGATAACCATGGATCAAGAATAAAAAAACTATTATCCATTGAATAGAAAACTTATTTTACCAAGACTAAATTTTTTTATCCAACTAGAAAACTGATTCATGTTTTCTTAGTTCTACTTATTTCAGATCTGATGGAATGCCCATAGATAGTATAAATGGAATAAATCATCATGTTATTGGGATTTATTCATTATTTATGTATCTATATGATATGATATTTGTATCCTTATGACACCATAATATTTAGGTTTGTACATTCCGTTAAAAAAGTTAATTTTTGGATATATTTTATCCCACACAACACCAAAATAAAAAAACTACAATATACCATATTATAGTGAAAGGTAAAAATCAATACATTATGAGTATAAAATTTGAAAAATCATCATGAAAATTAATATAATAATAGAACCTAATGAAATTGAAGAAAATATTAATGTTTTTTATAAAAACTTGTATTATATATATATATATTCATTTATAAGATTTATTTAATTTGTTTTGGTGCTAGGGAATTGATGAAGTTTAATGAGTATGAGTAGTAAATATGATATTAGTAAAGTCATCAATGTTAAAAAGAAATATTTTTCAAATAAATATTTTAAAAGTGGGGAGTAAATTATCATAAAAAAGTAGACTAATATTATTTAGTTGATTATTTCCATAATATGTAATGTTTATATATATTAAATGCCAGTCACCATTGAAAATGTTAAAATGGTTAAAAAGTGTTAAATTAAGATAAAAGTCCATAAATATAATAAAACTTTATATCTAATTGATTGAATAATTTTGGTTTTATGAATATACTATATTTTATTCCAAATATTCCTAATTTGGATCCAATTACCATGAATATATAAACCCTTTTTATAATAAGAAACAAATATTTACTAGAGTTCCACTTCTCTAATTTAAAAAGGGAGCCTCCTTCACCAATTTAATGATATAAATAAAAATTAAAATCTCCCATATATTGTACCATATTTAATTTCCAAATAATATTTTCTCATGTGATTGATATTTTTTTCAAGATTAATTTTTTAACCACACATTTCCAGGAGGTCATTAAAGAAGAGATTGATGCTCTCATGGTAAATGATATGTTTTTCACGATTTGTTTTCTTTATTTTATTCACATGAATATTGTAACACCCGAGACTTTTATGTTATATAAATCATCAAAGGAATCTTTTTCTACACAACACTTGCTTGGCTTGCTTTACACGCAATCGCGACCTTCCTCGATAGCTTGCGTCGTACGCAATACCGAGTTTCACTAAACAACAATATGCTATTAAAACTAGCCGTTATGAATAGTAATAACCACTTTTTGAAATTTTATAAATTTTATTTTTCAAAATGGACTTCATTTTGGACTCAGAATATCGAAATTAGCCTAGGGTGAAATTTTGGTATTTTTCTGAAAACTTTCAATTTTTGATGAATAGTGAAACCACTAAGTGGTAGGTTAAAAACTGAATTTTGCATAAAACTTAATTTTACCGCTTCTGTGAATGGAATTTCGAAAATCCGACAGACACGGTTGATGTCAGTAAGTAAAATGTGGTTCAATGAGATAAAAATAATTTTTTGGTGAATAGTAACTTTTTACTATTTTTACCGCGGTTAATAGTAAATAGGGTAACTAAGGGTAAATATGATATCAATATTACCCTAACACATGTCCTAATTCTATTGGACAACTGTAATTCGACCAAAAACAAACTTAGGAATAAAATATGACCATTTAGGCCCACTTGGATTAGATTAGGACATTTATTATTAATTTATTTAAAGAAGGGTTAAAATAGTTAAAATCAAAGTTTAATAAGTAAATCATTTTTAATATGGGGTTATACATAAGATAAATTCAATTTTAAATATTAATTAGAAAGCTAAAAAGATTTCCTACAAGATGGTATTTTATTTGTAATTTTTAGACATCAAATAATTTAATTTATTTATGACACAAAGATGATGCAGTAATTATCTTATTAATGAAATATTGACAAAATTGATAATATAAATACCAAAATAAATGTAATTTGAGACTTTTTATGAATTACACTAATTTTATAGGTTACTATGATATATTATTGTTGATTTAGTCAACTTGGTTCGAAAATATAATTCTGTTATGACTTTCAAAAAAATCATATATCAAATAGTGTCAAAATTGACACAAAATAGTTTTTAAATCAAATATTATATGATTAATTGTTATTTTATTCCTAAAAATCTAAGGTTCGGCCAAATGACTTAGATAAGAATATATATATTAATAATAAACAATTTGGGGTTCGTTTGGCATGTTATAGTAAGTGTATTAACCATATAGTGAAAGAAAACAAAAAGACACGGTAAAAGTTAAATTAATTAACTTAGAGTTAAATCTAATTGATAAGGTTAAAATAATACCCTAAACTTGTCTAAATCCTATTGGTTGATAGGATTTCGACCCATCCCCACTTTATCTTCGAAATAAGACCCTTTGGAACCATTATAAACCGATTTTGACTTTAATATAAAATAATATTTTGAGATATTCCTAAGGTGCCCCTCTCCTCCCTTATAAAAGGGCACCTCCTCCCCCTCCTCCTCACACCAATTTGAGCACTCAAGCTCGGCCAACCCCTGTCATTTTCTCCTCTCCACTTTCCTAGAATAATCCTAGAGGTCCTGGTCTTCTCCAAAGACCAATCTTAGTTCCTTAAGTGGAGGATTCAAAGAGGCGTTCCAAAGAAGAGGTAATATCCATTACCGATCTTTTCAATTTCTTTCTTCTTCAACTTCTTCTTCTTTAGTTGTTTCATGATAAAGTAATAACATCAGTATTACTTACATACTGATATGTTATTATAAATATGAAACAACCCTAATTCACCTTCTATCCATCCTACGGAAAAATGAAATCACCGCGCGTGCGTACGTACGGAATACCGTCTCCACGCCGTGGTGTAATCTATTTTCCACCATCACCTTACAAGGATGGGTATAATAGTGTAATGAGTAACTATATATGATTATTATTAAGTAATATTGATACTGAAATAATATATATATATACTCCAATACAATTCCACGATCATAGGAACGATATCATCACTCGTGCGTACGTACGGAATACCGTCTCCACGATGTGATGCGACTCGTTCTACATGATCTTCATTTCATAATGATTATATAAATGAATTGAATGAATGAATATGGTATATACTACACTAATACCATTCTGGAAATGAATTATCTATAACCTAAAGATAAGAATAATAATTTATTCAACAAAACACGCATAAGAACAAAAAGTTATAAAGACCCGAGTAACAAGTAACAATGAAATATTACTAACAAGAAGCTAATAATATGACCATATATGATATCATATCAATATGTATGATTCTGGAATAAGTCAATAACATTATTTAAACCATTATACAGGAGCTTCGGACACGAACAAAGCAAATCGGACCTAAGGTAAGGGAAATATCACAATCTCATTTTTATCCGAGATTGTTTATTCGTAAGTATTTATTGGGGTGTATTTTATCATCCACATCCATGTTCCCTCAATATGTAATATTGTTTCCATCCACTTACACTAGTTTAAATCCAATTTTACCCTTCGGTGAGTTTTTAGTAAAAGATATGAAAGGAATCTTTTGTCATTTTTCGTACGAGGTACTTTTTGACTCTTCCAACAAAAGTACGAAGAATGTTTTTTTTAACTTATACGGCATGAATGGATTTCTAAAACATTATTTCCAAGAAGATTCATTTACAAGTATTCAAGTTTATTTTTAATCAACTTCTTTTAGTTTAAAATTGTATGACATGTTAAGAAAGGAAAAGTGTTTTTGAAGTAGAAAGGATATTTTCCTCAAGAATGAAGTTCAAGTATTTTATCGAAATTATTTTCCATCTAAGATAATAAAAGGGTTCTGTTTTTATCCCTATTATTACAAGGATTTTATTATGTTGTGATGGAAATATTTTTATGAATTCCTTTATCTTATATGAATTGTTTTATGATGTCATGTTGATTAAGAATCCCATTTTTATTACATGGGTTACGCTATGATGTATGGTTTATGATTATGTGGCACACATAAGAAAGGATTAATTATAAGATGGCTGGGACCTATATCTACCTCCAATGCATTGGGTAAAGATTTTATATCTCATGAGATAGACAGGGCTGGAACGGTAGGTTATACCGGTTCAGAGAAACAGGACTGAAACGAGGGTTACTCGATTCAGAAAGGGACTTTGTCCACTAAGATAGTCTTGGCAATGAGTCGTGACTAACAAGAAATGATTTTCCATGATTATGTGTGCATGCCACAAAGTTTCAAGTTTTATGTTATGATTATGGGGATCTCATTTTCACTTCTATGATTTATTCCATGTTAAGATATTATGATCTCTTTTGCAGGTTTTGATTTTCATAAAGATATGATATGATTTTTATTTCCTTTATTTGCCCTTGCTGAGCATTTGAGCTCACCCTTTTATGTTTTCTTTTCCCCAGGTTAGAAAGATGGATATTAAGTAGAATATGCTAAAAGGGACCCTAGATATGATGAAATAAATGGGAGCACTGTAGAAGATTTATGAACCAGTTGTTTATGTTTCCCAGTTTCTAATGACACTATACCTATATGGTCCTTTGTGGTTTTGTCATATGTTGTAATAAGTGTGCTTCAATTTCGAAGTATTAACAATGTATGTAAAGTATGGGTCGTTATAGTTGGTATCAGAGGAAAGGTATAGTCAACCTTTGGAAACTAGGATGTGAAAGCCTTAGTAAGAACCCTAAGGATAAGTCTAAGCATAGAACACAATCTTAGAAATGGCCATGAATAACCTAGGATAAGACCATAAGCATGAAATTTTTTTATTTCTTGAATTATGTGGTTTCCTATTATAATTAGTGTTGCTCACACTATTCTTCTTGGTTTTAGTCAATGGCTGGAACCCGAAGGAACCGTGTTAATGCGGAATGCGATGGGCAATGCAATGATTGTCCCCCTGAGCAACCAAACGATATGGGAGCTGGAATGCAAAATCTTGTAGCCATGCTCACACAACTGTCTCAAGCTATGAATCATGCAGGATTTCCAAACGAACAAAGGAGGGAGCAACATTCTGTTGAATCCTTCATGAGGCAGCGTCCACCTTCTTTCAGCGGGTCTACTGATCCATTAGTTGCTGAACAATGGATTAGTACTACTGAAAAGATATTTTCAGTTCTTCAATGTTCTGAGCATGATAAAGTCATCCTAGCAGTGTATCGTTTGGAAGGAGATGCGGATCAATGGTGGAATCTTGTTAAGAATACGAGGCAAAGGGATGAAATTGAGTCTATGGAATGGGACGAGTTCAAGAACTTATTTTTCAATAAGTACTTCCCTCGTATTCTCCGAACAAAGATGGAGAAAGAGTTCCTTGAACTGAAGCAAAGGGATGATGAATCTGTTAGTACCTATGAAGCAAATTTTACAAGACTTGCAAGGTACACTTCTGGTATTATTATCCAACCTGAGAGTAAGATCGATCGATTCTTTAGTGGCTTAAAACCAAGTCTTCGAAGGGCGTTAGCCATAAGGGACTTCAATAGCTACGAGGAAATCGTTCGATGTGCTCTCAAAGTCGAGATGGAGATTGGAGTAACCCATCAGTCACATGGGTTTGATAAGAAGAGGAAGATGGAATTCAAAGAAAAATCTAAAGAGCACACGGAAAAGAAGATGAGCTTTTCCTTATGCTCAAAGTGTGGAAAGAAACATGGAGGGAGTTGTCTTAAAGGGACAAGTAAATGTTTTAAATGTGGAAAAGAAGGTCATCGGGCATTTGAATGCCGTGATAATGGGAAGAAGATGTCTAATGATGCAAACAAAGGAAGGGATACACAGAATGAACCTACTACACTTCAATGTTTCAAGTGTAAGGATATGGGGCATTATGCCAATCAATTCCCAAATCCAAGGGTTGATGATGATGGTCGACGTCAACAAAATCTTAAGGCTAAAGACAAAGTAAAGTCACATGCAATTTCTATCAGCGATGTGGAGTACGATAACGATGTGGTGAAAGGTACACTTACCATCCACTCTAAAGTAGAAAATGTTTTATTTGATTCTGGATCCACCCACTCTTTTATTTCTGAAGACTTTTCTAAGGGTATCACCGTATTACCTCAACAATTAGATGTTGAGTTAGCTGTGACAACACCTAATGGCACATCAATCGCATCAAAAGTTTATAATTCTTCTTCGATCGATGTTTTTGGGAAAGTGCTTCCTGCAAATCTTGTGATCCTTACTTTAGTGGAATTTGATGTGATTCTTGGCATGGATTGGCTTTCTCTACATGGAGCTCATATCGATTGCCAAAGAAGGGAAGTCACATTTCATATTCCAGATCAATCTACGATCGTCTATCAATGCAAGGATGAACATAACCTTCCAGTGGAAATTTCTTCCATCTTATGGGTATTGATTCCACTAAATGAAGGTTATTTATCTCAAATGGTTGGTGAGAAACTCACGATTAAGAATATGCCCATTGTACGGGAGTTTGATGATGTCTTTCCGGAGGAATTGTCGGGTCTTCCACCAAATCGTGAAGTTGAGTTTTCAATAGAACTCGTACCGGGTGCTTTGCCTATTTCAAAGACACCTTATAGAATGGCCCCAATTGAGTTGCAGGAATTGAAGAAGCAACTCCAAGAGAATCTTGATAAGGGATTCATACGCCCTAGTGCGTCACCTTGGGGAGCACCTGTTCTATTTGTTAAGAAGAAGGATGGATCAATGAGACTTTGCATTGATTATCGAGAACTTAACAAGATCACTATCAAGAACAAATATCCTCTCCCACGCATTGATGACTTATTTGACCAACTACGCGGAGCTCAATACTTTTCCAAGATTGATCTTCGTTCAGGGTATCATCAATTAAGGGTCAAAAGGGAGGATATACCAAAGACGGCTTTCCGTACAAGGTATGGACACTATGAATTTATAGTGATGCCATTTGGTCTTACTAATGCCCCTGCTATCTTCATGGATCTAATGAATAGAGTCTTTAGAGACTATCTTGATCAATTTGTGGTAGTCTTTATAGACGATATTCTTGTCTATTCAAAGAGCAAGGAAGAGCATGAAGATCACTTGAGAATTATATTGAAGACCCTGAGAAAAGAGAAGCTTTATGCCAAATTTACCAAGTGTGAATTTTGGCTTCAAAAAGTTGCATTTTTGGGTCATATAATCTCAAAAGAGGGGATATCTGTGGATCCAGCAAAAACAGAGGTTATCGAAAGATGGTCAAGACCAACAACAGTAACTGAGATCCGAAGTTTTCTTGGTTTGGCTGGATATTATCGACGTTTTGTAAAAGATTTTTCACGATTATCTAATCCAATCACCAAGTTGACTCGGAAGGGAGTTAAGTTTGTCTGGACAGAGGAATGTGAAGAGAATTTCAAGGAGTTGAAAAGAAGGTTATCCAGTGCACATGTGCTCACACTGCCTTGTAGTGGAGAAAGGTTTGTGATCTACAATGATGCATCCAAGAAGGGATTGGGGTGTGTTCTTATGCAAAATGATATGGTGATAGCTTATGCCTCACGACAGTTGAAAATCCATGAGCAAAATTACCCAACACATGATTTGGAGTTGGCTGCGGTAATCTTTGCATTAAAGATTTGGAGGCATTACCTTTATGGTGAAAGGTGTGATATTTATACTGATCATAAAAGTTTAAAGTATATTTTCACACAAAAGGAGTTGAATATGCGTCAAAGAATATGGTTGGAGCTGATTAAGGATTATGACTGCTCAATCCATTACCACCCTGGGAAAGCAAACAAGGTGGCAGATGCATTAAGTCGACAAGACCATGCTAGTTTATCCATGATGAGGATCACAAAAGATCCAATATTTATGGATTTACAAAGGATGGATCTTGGAATTATAATGGAAGGGGAAAAATATTATCTTTCTCAAATGAATGTTCAACCATCTATACATGTGAAGATTAAAGAGGCACAGAAAGAAGATGTCGAGTTACAAAAGAAGGTGAGAAATGTTCCTGAATTCAACCTTGATTGTGATGGTATAATAAAGTTCAGGAATCGGGTTTGTGTTCCTCCCATCCCCGAATTAAAGAAAGAGCTGCTGAATGAGGCTCATAGTTCTTCATTCTCTATTCATCCTGGAAGCACGAAGATGTATAGGGACCTGAAAGAGTACTTCTGGTGGGATGGCATGAAAAAAGATGTTGCTGAATATGTCTCTCGATGCTTGGTTTGTCAACAAGTTAAAGCTGAGAGACAGAAGTCTAAGGGGATGTTACAACCATTACCCATACCCGAATGGAAATGGGAAAACATCACTATGGACTTTGTCATAGGACTTCCTAAAACATCCAAAGGCAATAATGCTATCTGGGTCATAGTTGATCGTCTTACAAAGTCTGCACACTTCATTGCTATTAGAGAGGATTTCTCTCTAGATCAGCTTGCCAGGATATATGTAAAGGAAGTGGTAAGATTGCATGGAGTACCACTTTCTATTATATCTGATCGAGATCCGAGATTTACCTCGAAGTTCTGGCGAAGTCTTCAGCATACTCTGGATACAGAGTTGAGTTTCAGCACTGCTTATCATCCCCAGACAGACGGTCAGTCTGAGAGAACAATTCAAACCCTAGAAGATATGTTGAGAGCTTGCTCTATGGATTTCAAAGGAGGTTGGGATCAACACCTACCTTTGGTGGAATTTTCTTATAATAATAGCTTTCACTCCAGTATTCAGATGGCTCCTTATGAAGCTCTCTATGGAAAGAAATGCAGGACTCCAACTTGCTGGGATGAAGTTGGGGAAAGAAAGCTATTAGGACCTGATCTCGTTGATGAAATGGCAGAAAAGGTTAGATCTATTCAACAACACATAAGAGCAGCTCAGAGTCGACAGAAAAGTTATGTCGCCAACCGAAGAAAAGACCTAGAGTTTGAAGTGGGCGATAAAGTGTTCTTACGAATATCTCCCTGGAAGAGGGTTATGAGATTTGGAAAGAAGGGGAAGTTGAGCCCTAGATATATCGGTCCTTTTGAAATACTGGATCGTGTTGGGAAGGTAGATTACCGATTGGCGCTTCCACCAAATCTCTCTCAAGTTCACGATGTGTTCCACGTATCTCTCCTGAGAAAGTACATACCAGATCCTTCACATGTACTCAGCTCAGAAGTTGTACCGCTGGAGCAAGATCTTTCTTATGAAGAACAGCCGATAGAGATTCTGGATCGTAGCGAAAAAGTCCTACGAAACAAGACCACTCGCTTGGTGAAAGTTTTATGGAGGAACCACCAACTTGAAGAAGCTACATGGGAGCTTGAGGATATGATGAGGGAGAAGTATCCTCATTTGTTTGTTACAAAGTGACGAATTTCGAGGGCGAAATTCTTTTTAAGGGGGGTAGAATGTAACACCCGAGACTTTTATGTTATATAAATCATCAAAGGAATCTTTTTCTACACAACACTTGCTTGGCTTGCTTTACATGCAATCGCGACCTTCCTCGATAGCTTGCGTCGTACGCAATACCGAGTTTCACTAAACAACAATATGCTATTAAAACTAGCCGTTATGAATAGTAATAACCACTTTTTGAAATTTTATAAATTTTATTTTTCAAAATGGACTTCATTTTGGACTCAGAATATCGAAATTAGCCTAGGGTGAAATTTTGGTATTTTTCTAAAAACTTTCAATTTTTGATGAATAGTGAAACCACTAAGTGGTAGGTTAAAAACTGAATTTTGCATAAAACTTAATTTTACCGCTTCTGTGAATGGAATTTCAAAAATCCGACAGACACGGTTGATGTCAGTAAGTAAAATGTGGTTCAATGAGATAAAAATAATTTTTTGGTGAATAGTAACTTTTTACTATTTTTACCGCGGTTAATAGTAAATAGGGTAACTAAGGGTAAATATGATATCAATATTACCCTAACACATGTCCTAATTCTATTGGAAAAGTGTAATTCGACCAAAAACAAACTTAGGAATAAAATATGACCATTTAGGCCCACTTGGATTAGATTAGGACATTTATTATTAATTTATTTAAAGAAGGGTTAAAATAGTTAAAATCAAAGTTTAATAAGTAAATCATTTTTAATATGGGGTTATACATAAGATAAATTCGATTGTAAATATTCATTAGAAAGCTAAAAAGATTTCCTACAAGATGGTATTTTATTTGTAATTTTTAGACATCAAATAATTTAATTTATTTATGACACAAAGATGATGCAGTAATTATCTTATTAATGAAATATTGACAAAATTGATAATATAAATACCAAAATAAATGTAATTTGAGACTTTTTATGAATTACACTAATTTTATAGGTTACTATGATATATTAGAGTTGATTTAATCAACTTGGTTCGAACATATAATTCTGTTATGACTTTCAAAAAAATCATATATCAAATAGTGTCAAAATTGACACAAAATAGTTTTTAAATAAAATATTATATTATTAATTGTTATTTTATTCCTAAAAATCTAAGGTTAGGCCAAATGACTTAGATAAGGATATATATATTAATAATAAACAATTTGGGGTTCGTTTGGCATGTTATAGTAAGTGTATTAACCATATAGTGAAAGAAAACAAAAAGACACGGTAAAAGTTAAATTAATTAACTTAGAGTTAAATCTAATTGATAAGGTTAAAATAATACCCTAAACTTGTCTAAATCCTATTGGTTGATATGATTTCGACCCATCCCCACTTTATCTTCCAAATAAGACCCTTTGGAACCATTATAAACCGATTTTGACTTTAATATAAAATAATATTTGGAGATATTCCTAAGGTGCCCCTCTCCTCCCTTATAAAAGGGCACCTCCTCCCCCTCCTCCTCACACCAATTTGAGCACTCAAGCTCGGCCAACCCCTGCCATTTTCTCCTCTCCACTTCCCTAGAATAATCCTAGAGGTCCTTGTCTTCTCCAAAGACCAATCTTAGTTCCTTAAGTGGAGGATTCAAAGAGGCGTTCCAAAGAAGAGGTAATATCCATTACCGATCTTTTCAATTTCTTTCTTCTTCAACTTCTTCTTCTTTAGTTGTTTCATGATAAAGTAATAACATAATTATTACTTACATACTGATATGTTATTATAAATATGAAACAACCCTAATTCACCTTCTATCCATCCTACGGAAAAATGAAATCACCGCGCGTGCGTACGTACGGAATACCGTCTCCACGCCGTGGTGTAATCTATTTTCCACCATCACCTTACAAGGATGGGTATAATGGTGTAATGAGTAACTATATATGATTATTATTAAGTAATATTGATACTGAAATAATATATATATATACTCCAATACAATTCCACGATCATAGGAACGATATCATCACTCGTGCGTACGTACGGAATACCGTCTCCACGATGTGATGCGACTCGTTCTACATGATCTTCATTTCATAATGATTATATAAATGAATTGAATGAATGAATATGGTATATACTACACTAATACCATTCTGGAAATGAATTATCTATAACCTAAAGATAAGAATAATAATTTATTCAACAAAACACGCATAAGAACAAAAAGTTATAAAGACCCGAGTAACAAGTAACAATGAAATATTACTAACAAGAAGCTAATAATATGACCATATATGATATCATATCAATATGTATGATTCTGGAATAAGTCAATAACATTATTTAAACCATTATACAGGAGCTTCGGACACGAACAAAGCAAATCGGACCTAAGGTAAGGGAAATATCACAATCTCATTTTTATCCGAGATTGTTTATTCGTAAGTATTTATTGGGGTGTATTTTATCATCCACATCCATGTTCCCTCAATATGTAATATTGTTTCCATCCACTTACACTAGTTTAAATCCAATTTTACCCTTCGGTGAGTTTTTAGTAAAAGATATGAAAGGAATCTTTTGTCATTTTTCGTACGAGGTACTTTTTGACTCTTCCAACAAAAGTACGAAGAATGTTTTTTTTAACTTATACGGCATGAATGGATTTCTAAAACATTATTTCCAAGAAGATTCCTTTACAAGTATTCAAGATTATTTTTAATCAACTTCTTTTAGTTTAAAATTGTATGACATGTTAAGAAAGGAAAAGTTTTTTTGAAGTAGAAAGGATATTTTCCTCAAGAATGAAGTTCAAGTATTTTATCGAAATTATTTTCCATCTAAGATAATAAAAGGGTTCTGTTTTTATCCCTATTATTACAAGGATTTTATTATGTTGTGATGGAAATATTTTTATGAATTCCTTTATCTTATATGAATTGTTTTATGATGTCATGTTGATTAAGAATCCCATTTTTATTACATGGGTTATGCTATGATGTATGGTTTATGATTATGTGGCACACATAAGAAAGGATTCATTATAAGATGGGTGGGACCTATATCTCCCTCCAATGCATTGGGTAAAGATTTTATATCTCATGAGATAGACAGGGCTGGAACGGTAGGTTATACCGGTTCAGTGAAACAGGACTGAAACGAGGGTTACTCGATTCAGAAAGGGACTTTGTCCACTAAGATAGTCTTGGCAATGAGTCATGACTAACAAGAAATGATTTTCCATGATTATGTGTGCATGCCACAAAGTTTCAAGTTTTATGTTATGATTATGGGGATCTCATTTTCACTTCTATGATTTATTCCATGTTAATATATTATGATCTCTTTTGCAGGTTTTGATTTTCATAAAGATATGATATGATTTTTATTTCCTTTATTTGACCTTGCTGAGCATTTGAGCTCACCCTTTTATGTTTTCTTTTCCCCAGGTCAGGAAGATGGATATTAAGTAGAATATGCTAAAAGGGACCCTAGATATGATGAAATAAATGGGAGACACTGTAGAAGATTTATGAACCAGTTGTTTATGTTTCCCAGTTTCTAAAAACACTATACCTATACGGTCCTTTGTGGTTTTGTCATATGTTGTAATAAGTGTGCTTCAATTTCGAAGTATTAACAATGTATGTAAAGTATGGGTCGTTATAAATATCTTTAAATATCATTTTTCAAAATCATATGTTTTCTATAAAATCATGAATTTTATATAAAATTTATATTATAATAATGAAATAGAAATTAATTACTTATACTATTACTATAATATTCTCTTGTTTTGGGTTTATTTTACCACCTAAAATAATGATCCTATAATTATTATTCCTTAAATTATTTGAAAATATAATTTTCAAATAATATTATGTAATGTTATTTAATTTAATATGTTTTAAGTATTCTTGAAAAGTGATATTAATATTTTTTCCCTAATAATATTTTTTTATTTTTTTGGAATTTTAATATCTAGAAGAATTTTTAATATATTTCAATGAAAAGAATCAACATATATTCTATAAAATGAAAATTATACTCTATAAATATTTCATCAAAAAAGTCAACACTATAATTAAAAATATGCATATGATCAAAACATTAACAAGGAGTAAGGATTAGAACCTCTAAGTTGGAGCATTCTTAAGAGACAAAATAGTTAACACAAAAATATTTAAATTGAAAAATAATTTATTCTAAATGGGTAATAAAAATTTATATTTGAAAGTAATTTATTATTAAAAATATGAATATTTTTTCATATAGATTTATAATGGATCATAATTTATTTCACAAGGTGTGAGAGTGTGTCAAAATAAGATGAATTATTATGTAAGGGTTTGTTGCTCTAAATTTTTATTTCTAAATGAATATTACATTTTCGTGAAAATATTTTGATATTAATTTGATTCAACATCCTAGAAATATATGATATAATATTTTATTGTAATTCCTCAAATTTTAAAAGTGAAATCCTTTACATTATGTTAATGGATTTTTAATCATTTTTTATAATATTCATAAGGGTTTCTGATTCAATTTTCATTATTTTGGAAATATTTCTTATTATGTCCCAATTTTATTTCATGTTATTATTATTCTACCTATTGTAAATATTTAGTCTTAATGCAACCTTTAGTAATTTCATCTATACATATTTCATGTTATTTTATTCAAGGATTTTTTATTCAAAAATTATTCAACCCTTAATGGTTTTCTATACCTAAGGTAGAATCAGGGGAAAGTTGATATATTTTTAAATTTATTCAATTTTGAATAGGGAAATTATATTCCCATTCCATTTAGGGACCAAGGAAAATTCAAATTACACTTGTTGGTGGAAATTAGAGTAACATTTTTTCTAAAGAACAAAGAGTAACTGAACATTGTATTTATGAGAAAGAGCACCCAACATCAATAGAGAGTGATAATTGAATTGAAATTATCTGATGAAACTTTGAGATAATTTTATCCAATATATATTGAAATGAATAAAGTGTTTGCTACTCCATCCAAACAACTAAATACCACATACAAAATATTTTAATAATCTTATCTAGAATGAATTAATGAATAAGTTGATGACTTCAAAAAAAATATTTTTTGGAAAAGATATTAATGAATAAGTAATTAATTATCCTATGAATATGAATCAAAATATTAAACAATCATCTAGATATAATGTTTAACAAGAATTATATATTAATAAATATTAAAAATAGGTTATAAAGATATGAAAATTTTTAGTATAGTTGGAATGCATTGGGGCACCATTCCCCACAACTAGAAGAGACATGACATTGAATCAAGTGGTTTATATCAGCAGTGAATGCACAATTAAAAATTTAAAAAATTAATACACTTAATGGAATAAGGGGAAATTTATGTCCCAATAAGAGGTAGATGAAGAAAAGTCAAATGATTCTAATGAAGCTAAAAATCAAAGGACCAGAAATCAATATATTTAAAATGAGTAAATAGTTAACTTCAATATTGAAGGTATAAAATTAAAAAAGCATTATAATTACAATGAGGGTCTAAAAATTAATTATGGATAAAATTAGATAAAGAAATCATCCTAGAAATGGATACCCAATATGATAAATTTGTGAAATATATAATAGAACATGATTTCTGTGGATTCCAAGGGGGGATCAGTCATAGAAAAGCCACCAATATCCCCACTAATTAATAAAAAAATCATATGAGACTTTGGATGATACCAAATAGAATAATTTAGGACAATAATATAAAAATGTTATTCATTGGAAGGTTCTATGATGTTCTACTAGAAAACCAAACCATAACCCACAAAACAAAACCTAAAGTCCCAATCAAATTGCAAGGGGATCTTTGAAATTGAAGGTTGAGGTTTTTATCATTTATGTTTGTGAAATCATAAATGCTAAAATGATAAGAATTTTAAATCTTAAAAATGGAACCCATGAGAGCACTGAGAAAATAGAACTGCACACTATTAAATAGTTGCAAGATTGATGTTATTGTTTTGGTTCATTCAGTGATGACAGCTCCTAGTTGTACAATGGTTTCTTGTGGAAACGTCATCCTAATTAATCCCACTTCCTATTGATGGTGTTGGGACTATTATGATGTGTGGAAAAATCCATGGGGCATCAGTCAATCAAATCAGCTGTTGAGGAGGATGATGAGTGGAGGACTGGTTTGGGCGTGGTTCGAGTGGATTCTCCTGGGGTTCTCCTAAGCCTTTGGATCATCTTGTATTTGGGTTGGTGTCTATGGAATTATGAACTCCTGTTATTTGGGGTTTTATATTTTTGGACACTGTCCAATGGGATTTCGGTCCATTATGATTGGGTCTTTAGACTTTTAGGCCTATGGAATATCTTGTATGGTTGCACATGACATAACAAGATCACGGGACTGTCTTGATGCATTTGGTAGGCGGTACACCAATTTCCATGAAGGAACCATCAATGGGAGACCTCGAGAGAGGGAAGAGTTTATTTAGACTCATCAATCATCCATGTTTCAACATACCTATGAGAGACATATTGGTACCCAGCCTCATGATTTTTTCTTGTGTTTTAGTTAGATATTTTGAAGTATCAGGTAGGTGGTGTAAAGTAGGGAACACAAGTATCATCATATGGGTGGCTTGAGAGTGAGATGGGTGTGTTGGAATCTATCATAAATTCCTCCTAGATATGCCAATGTGGGATGAAGGGGTTCCCTAATTTTTGTCTCAGTCCATCACGGTGCAACTTTCTACAGTGAGGCCATACATCATTTTTGACTGGAATTATAGATTTTACAACTATAGCAGGGGGGATAGGATTTTTAGTTGGGGATTTTCATGTTTCATGCATCGTCTTTTGTCTTTGTCTCATCTCCCTCATAATGATCATTATATAGCTGTACAGGTTGTTGTGCCTTTTGGACCATGTGTTGGCTTTCGGGCCATTTCTCCTAAGCATATGCGCCCCTTTACCAATGGGTCTTGTATTGGGATCCCTATTAACATAGTTTAATTGGATTTCCTTTCATTTTTAATAAATAAGTATTGTTCCTCATCATGTTTTTAAAATATAAAATTATTTATTTATAATTATATTTATTTTTTAAAGGTATTTTTTTATTGTATAATTATAAATATAAAAATTTATAAATATAGTAAACATATATTTATAAATATATTAATATCACTATACATATATATATATAATTATATATATATATATATATTAAATATACATAAATATAAATATAAATATAATAAATATATCAATTATTTAAACATATTTATTATAATTTTGTAATTATAAATATATTTATATCATTAAATATGTTAATATAATTATATGTATATATTTAATAAATAAATATAAATATAAATATAAATATAAATATGAATTTAGTAAATATAATAATTACATAAATATATTTATTATAATTTTATAATTATTTAATTACATAATTATTTTTCTATAATTATAAAAATATCTTTTTAGAAAATATTTTTTATTTATAATTATAAATGAACAATTTTTAAATATAGTAGATATACATTTATAAACATTTTTTTACAAATATATTTTTTATATTATTAATGAATATATAATCTAAAATTCATGCATGATAAAAATGAGTAAAATTGAATAATTAAAAATTAGTACACTTCAAAAATATTAAAAAATCAATATGTTTTATTATTTAAATATAAATTATTGAAAAAAATGTGGATATTCATTGATACGAAGATGATAAATAATGAAAATTTTAAAAAATAGTAAATAATATTATATTAATAAATATTATAAAATGATTAAATAAAAATAATCACATACAAATATTAAAACTAAATATATAATATTAACTAAAATAATATTAAGAATAAATAAATAAAATTTACCAATTAAAAACATAATATACTAAATACATAATGTTACTAAATGAAACTCTAGGATCAATATTAATATTTGAATAAATTATTAAATTATTAGGTTTATGTGTTTCAATATAAGATTTCATTAATTATGTAAATAATTGTCTATGTGTGTTTTATATAAAAATGCATTAATTACATACAAGTGTGTGTGAAATAATTGAAACAAAAATTTGATATATGTTAAATTAAAAAATAAAACAATAATAAATTACTGTTCATTATGCAATATAATTAATCAATATCATTAATTAATATTAAATTTTAATCATAAACTATTCTTCACAAAATATTTCACTTTTTTAATTTAAGAATAAATATTATGTGTTATAAAAATTATATTTTATGAAATATTCTATATAATTACATATATAAAAAATTATATATAGAAATATATATAAATATATTTCTATATTTGAAATAATAAATGTATTCATGAATAATTATCAATAAAACCATTAAAAATTAATAATACATTAATATATTTCCAATTATAAAAAGTGATCTTTTTTACATAAAAATATAGAATTGTATGTGTTTTAGTTTTTTTGTTTAATTATTACAATTTATTCATCTTGGGTATCTATATTTCACATATACTATTTATTAATATTTCATATATATATATATATATATATATTTTCTTTGATGGATTTTATCGGGGTGCACACCGTCATTTGGAAACGAGCTGACTCTGGCCCCGCATTCCTTCTTTCCCAAAGAGGGAAACATTCATCAATTCATTAGAGATGTATACTCTTTGATCAAAATAGGATTAGGAGATTTTGGTACCTATTTCCAAGGATTCCTCCTAAGAATTCATCTCCTAGTCCGGGTCTCCTTTATAGATTAAGATGTTGTTTTTGAAACATGATCCTAGTGCGATCTCTTTCTGGATGTCAGTTAATTACGATGCTTTTGTTAGGACATTCCAAAGGGTCATGCTAGGAAAGAAACATTCAGTTTGGAGAGTAGTCACCCTGGGAATCAATAATATTTCTATACGCTAAAATATTGGAACACCAATATTCATCCACTTTAGAGGGCTTCTTAAGGGCAAAGACACCTGAGGATTCCCACATCGATCATGCGGTATCTTATGTAAGATGCATGTATTTGAAGTTTTCCTTAACATACCATTTTTAAAAGGGGTATGTTTTGAGTTTAACATCTAATAGAGGTGGATCGAATAGATTGGAAGACTTGTGAAGGTGGATCAAATAGGCACACCCCTAGGAGGGAGAAATAGGAAGCCTTACAGAATGCGTGGACCTGAACATCCACTGAGGGAAGGTCTAAAACTCCATTTAGGGAGGACCCGAAGAAGTGCATCTCACGAGGAGAAGGTTTCAGACTCTAAAAGATAATCTAAAGACCACTAAGAGAAGATTAGGGAGGAAACCCCAAAATAGGGGAACACAAAGGTTTACCATTGGCTGAGATTGAACCTTAGAGAGGCTTCCAACATACCTGGTTTATAAAAAAGGGATAAAAAACCACATAGTTTAAAGTGATGGTCCAAAGATTAAAAATGGTTTTATTTCCATTACAAGAGGAGAACTATTTGTTGAATGTGTGTGGATTGTGTGGATATTATGCATGGTTATCATCCCAAATACTGAAAGGAGTAGCGATGGGATAAATGGTTCTCATGTATAGTTAGATACTCAAATGCTACATGGTGCAGCAATGTGGTTATTGGGGCATATTAATGGTTAGATTCCTGAGTGAATGGTGTGATCCCATAGGGATGTGGCGACCCAAGTAATAATCAGGTTGAATGATGAACTATTGAATGAAGTTGATGGAATGAATGATATGAAACTGACTTGATGATGTTGTTGTTGGGATTAAACCTTGAAGATGTTTTTTATGTATCCTAGTTGGTTGGGAATCAATGTCCACGTAGTTTGGATAGAGTCATTGGGGTATAAACCTGGTCAACTGCCCAATCAAAATGGAACATTGGTTTGGGATGACTCATGGTTAGCCACTGAGGTGGACATGAAGGATATAGGACCTCCAGGTGGGGAATGATCATCCCAAGATATACTGGCTTGAGGGAAAGATCAAGATGAGAATAGATGGTGATGGATACTTAGATCCAAGACCCCCCCTCAGAAGGTGGGTACAATGGTTTACAAATGGATGGGATTGAACCTTAAGGAGGCATCCTACGTACTCAATTTAGAAGATAGGGATAAAACCCATGCAGTTCAGTGGCTTGGGACATACACGTGGGTAGCATCCTATTAAGGTGGAAGTCGAGGATTACTCTAGGATGGATGCCCAATTAAAGGATATAATTGTCTCTATTACTCTTCAATCCCACACGATTCATTGATGATGTTATAAACAAGAGAAAATAGTAGATCAGTCGGTCATGTCGTGAAAGATGCTTCTGCGAGCAATGGATTGGGGCTTACGTATAAGAGCGGCCCATGGAGAAAAAGCTCAAAAGGAGGGGGATGGGGTTTTAAAAGTACCATGTGACCATCTAACCTATATTATATGTGTCCAAAGGAGGAAATAAGTAGAAAGAGTGCAACCCCATTCAATAAAGGCTATGAGCTTACACTAGGACGGATGCCCTCCCTTGCAAGAAGATTCCATCTCCATACAAGGAGGATCTCATTCCATGTGAGGAAGATCACACTCCCATGGAGACTAATGGTCATGGAAAATTCTTGAGGTGGGTAACCCCATGTTCATTGCATGAGGTGAGGCTAAAATTTAGCATTATATTCAAAAGACGATGGTACATAGCGGTTCAATGCCCTAGAACTCAGATGATGGGATCTCCCTTCTCACCCCTTGGATATACATGACCAGTACCCACCCCCACATTGGTAAGGGAAGAAATCAAAAATGATAGAATGAAGAGGTATGGGGTAGTGGTCCCTTTAGGGGTCCACGTTAGCATATCTATGTGAAGAAGAAAAATCTATTAGTGTAACTATGCAAAGAAGCATTAAGTAGAATTATTCAACAAATAACACAACATGAGGGACCAAGAAATCACTTTTTATAAGCCTAGAGGGCTGTATATAAGATGTAATCACGAATCATGGATCCTTAATGAGAGGTTCTTCCTAAAGAAGATTAGTTTCACAAAATTCAAGGGGTTCGTGAAGGTATTAGATTCACATAGCAGGGTGGCCCTACCATGGCATGGAAGTATGGGTTTAATGAGGAGTTATTCAAGAAGGATCCATGATAAGTGAAGCCTCAAGAACCTGAAAGGGACTTCCTCCTTCCAAAAAGGAATCATCCTTCATTAGGGACATCTCTACCACTGGTATGGGTCAATTGGAACAAGAGAAAGGGGGATTTGCGATGATACAGTGCCTTGGGGAATTCATTTTTCTCTCAAGTTTGCGGTGCTCTAGAGCTTTGTGAAAAGGGAGTTTAGAAGTAGAAAGGTTAGAGTAACCACCCCTATAAGGGGGGGATGATGTAATTCCTCGAACCTAGTTACCCAGAGTCGATGCATTATTACATAACATTGGCATTATACAAGGAATCATGTCCCGAAAGACCGATCGGTTTAGTAGCCATGGAAGTACTAGATACATTCATAAGTTTTACATTACATTATAAAATGAAAAGCTACAACAACATTGTTTCCATAGACCACACTCACATACCCTCAGACAATCCCTACAGGTCACTCATAAAATATTTCTTCACATCCTGGGAAAAATAAAACATAGAAATGGGTGAGCTCATATGCTCAGTAAGGATAACAATATAGTGGAAACTTTCATAAATAAGCATAAACATTTAAGGCAATGTATAAGACTAAAACAAAATCCTTTTAAACTTGAAATTCAGAATAATAAGGAAAATATAAAATCAAATAATTCCATTTACTTATTCACATGGATATTCTACTAGTCAAAGAATCACAAGCAATATCAATAGCCACTTTCATAATGATGGAATGCATAATGCCAGACTGCATAACCACATAGTCAAGGCCTTGTTCCAAGACTACAAATAAAAATTTTTCAAGGCCTTGTGCCAAGACACAAGTTTGTCTCATGATACCTACCAATGAATCAAGGAGATATAGTGGTCTCCACCCGTCACTTACTAAGTCCAATTCATTCCTCATATGAAAAGGTTTAAACATAACATAAACATTTGTATTAAAACTAGCTAACGAAATGTCAATTCTTTATCCATAATCCATGAATGGTATAAAAATAACACATCCACATTCAAACATAACTCATTAAATACAATATGGAAGATTTTATTATAATAAATCAACCTCAATTGATAATAATGAAGGATATTGACATAGATGAAGTTAATCATCAAAACTATTTGAGAGAAATATCCCCCTTTTTTCTTTAAAACATTTAAAAGTCTCATTATTTATCAAGAAGTTGTTTAAAATATATTTTTGAATCAAATTTTCCCAAACCACTTTTAAAATTTTAAAAGGAATTTTAATTTTAAAACATTAGTGTCCATATAAATAAAACCCTATACCATTTTTAAAATATGGACATTAATGAGAATTATTTAGAATAATAAATTTTTAAAACATTTAAAATGATATTTTAGTTAGAGTTCCTAAAAAAATGAGAGATGCTTGTATACAAATAATTGATGTAATAAATACTTTATAATATCATGAGAATAAAGGAATTCATGATATACTATGTCAAAGTACAATATATACACCAAATAAAAGTGTATTGGAGCATAACAACAAAGAATTTTTAATGGAATGTAAGATGGGATGAATTCCTTTATAAAGACAGTGTCCTTAGGTTAAGGGTAAATCAATTAAATAATTATGTGTGAAAATTATAAATACACTCAATATTATTGGATATTCATTGTAAATCAATCAGAGAATATTCACACATATTCTTGTAAAAACAACACCAATGACTTGGATATTTAACTCAATGAATAGAAATTGAGTTAAAATTAATATTATAAAGTTTATATCAATGACATGAGAATTTATCAATGGATTTATTATGTGTATCAAAAGTATATCGACACAAAGGGGAGTTGAAATTACTACATAAGTAAATAAATAGTGATTTCACACATAATCTTAGGGTAAAGTAATCAATGAAGTTTGCGTAAAACCGAATGAGTGGAAATTGAAATTTGAAATTCCCTTATCGATTTGGTAACATATGAAACATACACCCCAATAAAGAAGGATCATCCAATGATGATGTAAATACCCATAAATTAAATTATATTACACAAACAATACAATCATGGGTAGTACATACACCACACAAAAGGTAGCAGTGACAAATATATCATGAATCTCACGGGAGTAAAAGTGAGATGAAAACACATTACCTTGTACTTTTCCATGGTTGAGGGTATTTTAAAATACTGTATAATAGTTAACTAATTGTAATTAAATTATAAAATAACTATAAACATAAATATGGTATCATATATGATCCTCTAATATTGCTTTGTTAATAATATTTTAGTAGTATCATTATTTTGGGTGTTAACTGATTCGTTTTCCTTTATATTATTTGTTATGGGAGTCATATTTTTTTATGGATAGGATGTATATTATTAATATCTATAATTATATCAAGTATTTAAACACTATTTTTAATAATAAAATCAAAATTATTCTTGAATGGATATGATGGGGAATGAATCTCATCGCGTTCGTGGAGACGGTAATCCGTACGTACGCATGAGTGACAATATCATTATTTTGATATTAAAATCGTATATAATTGGATGTAATATCATATATAATGAATCATTATAATGTTATATTTATTATATTCATCATTTATACTCATTATTATACCCATCCAAATGATGATGTGTTTGAAAAACAAACTACACCACGATGTGGAGACGCTATGCCGTACGTACGCATGTATGGTGACATGTCATTCATAGGATGGATAAAATAATGAATATTATTGTAAAATATTTATAATAACATCACATTATATATAAGATACTGGAGTTATTATTTTATAATAGAATCAACAAAGAAGGATGAAGTGGAAGAACAAAAGAACTGGAAAGAGGTGATGAAAAATTTAAGTCTTCTTCGGGTTCTTCTTTTTGATTTGATGAAAAGGGATCCTTAGGATGGCTTTTTGACAAAATTAAGGCCTCTAGGATGAATGAAGGATATTTGGGAGGATATTTGGGTAGGTTTTGGCCGATCATAATGGCTTTGAATGTGTGAATTTGAGAGAATGGGAAGTGCCCTTTTATAAGAGGAGTGATAGGCACCTTAGGAAAAGATTGAAATATTATTTTATAATAAAATAATTTTTGATTTATAATGGCTCAAAAATGAATTATTTAAAGTATAAGGTGGGTCTAGGTCGAAAAAAGCTCAATAAATAGGTTTTAGAACAGTCCGGGTCACTATATTAACCTTATCTTTTAGATTTAACTCTTAGTTAAATAGTTTGACATTTATCATGTCTCTTTGTATTTTTATATTATATGGTTAATAAAATTATTATAAACTTCCAATAGAACACAAAGTTGTTAATGAATTATAAACCTATCATTATATAAGTATTTTTGACGAAAATTATTTTTTTAGGATTATTATATAAACCAATAATATTGTATTTGTTTTAAAAACTCATTTATTCAATTTTGACATTATTTAATAATTGATTTTTTTAAAGTCTTAACAACTTTATTACTTCAAAATAAATACATTTAATCAACCCTAAAATGTCATATTATCCTATAAATTTTTTTTATTTTATTAAAAGTCTCAAATTACATTTATTTGGATATTTATTATATTAATTATTTTAATATTTCATTATTAAGGTAATTACTACATCATCATTGTGTCATAAATAAATAAAATTATTTAACGTCTAAAATTTATAAATAAAAAATAATTATGTAGGAAATATTTTTATATTTCTAATGAATATTTATAGTAGAATTTATCATATGTATAACCCTATATTAAAAATTATTTAGTTATTAAACTTAGATTTTAACTCTTTTAACTCTTTTTTAAATAAAATAATCATAAATGTCCGAGTCTAATCCATGTGAACCAAAAGGATCATATTTTATTCCTAAGGTTTTTTTTAGTAAAATTACACTTATCCAATATAATTAGTACTTGTGTTGGGGTAATTATGATATCATTTTTACCCTTAATTACCCTATTAACTTTTAACTCTTGTAAAAAAAAGTAAAACATTACTATTCACAAAAAATTATTTTCATCTTATTGAACCACATTTTTCTTAATGATATCAACCGTTTCTCTTGGAGTTTTGAAATTACACTCACAGAAGTAGTAAAATTAAGTTTTATGCGAATTTGCAAATGCTCCTAGGTGGTGGGTAAAAGACTGTAAAAGTTCAATAAAATTTTATACATCTAATTTTATTATAAAATAACTCCAATGAATTACATTGAACTTATATTGGTATTATAAATCTATTTTGACTTAAAATAAATCTAAATAAAATAAATAATTATTTAAAGAAAAAGTCAGTTTTAAACTATAATGCAGTGTTTTAACTATTCATCAAAAATTTAATGTTTTTTGAAAAAAACCGAAAATTTACCCTTAGCTAATTTTGATATTACAAATTCCAAAATGAATTCCTTTTTACCAAATTCAAAACATATAAGTTACATAAATTAATTTAAAATTAATTCCTCTTGTCAAAACTGAAAATCGAGTTTTATAAAAAGTAAAAACTATCAGAAGATTAACATATGTTTATGTCAAATTTAAATGTGAAATTACTTATAATCACATAAATTGTATTAAATGATAAATATATAATCTAATTATACTTCCAAACCATTCAAAAACTAAATTTAACACTATAATTTGTTTTGATTAAAAAGGTTTTTTCAATTAAAATTTATTATTTTTTAGTATTCATCAAAATATAAAAGTTATTAGAAAAGTACCAAAATTTTATCCAAAATAAATTTTTATGTCCCAGTTCTAAATAATATTTTAATTTCATTAAATTTAATATATAAAATTGTCACATAATGTTTTTAAAAAGGGTTTTCCATTAAAAGGTGGTAACATTGCATTTTTTTGAAAAATGCTTCTTTTATATGAAAAAAAAATGAATTTGTTATTATATTATGTCTAAGAAACGCATAATATGGATTCTAAAATTATATGGAGTATATAAAATTCAAAATTCAGTTAATACTATTCATAACTTCTTTTGACCGACTAGTTTGGTAAGTCACGGTGCACTGGAACTCGGTGTTGTGTGTAGCGCAAGCTATTGAATTAATTTTAAAAAATAACATACTATGAAATCTTGGGGTGTTACATTCTTCCCCCCTTTTGGAAATTGCATCCTCTAAATTTTAAAATTGGTCTTGGGAACTTCAATGAAAGTCCCACATCAGAAAAATAGACAATAAAACTAGTTCTTTAAAAGAAAGAAAGAGAAGTACAAAGGTCACCCGAGATAACCCACACTAGAATTCCATGTAGCAAAACATGGATATGGAAGATAAAATAAATGTCATGTTCTGGTGGAGAGATATATAAAACATGATTAAGAGAAAGTTAACAACAAGAAAACCACAAACTTGTGATGAGATAAACGTTCATTAGTTTCCTAGTAGCAAAAGTAAACAGATAAAGTTTTTTTGTTTTATGTTCCATTTCATAAAGTTAAGGAATTTATCTATGAGATTGAATAATAAGATAAAGAAATATACTTCCTTTTTAAGTAGAGTTTCATCCATTAATAAATTTCTACCACTAAATCATATTGTTTTTCAAATGATGAGTATTCAAGATGACTTGGCCACACCTGAAGTGCTGGAATCAACTTCTATAGAATCACATAATCCAAAAATGATAGACTATATATATTTAACTTATATTTATATATTAACCATAACCAAAATGGTTAGTACAAGATCACATGATACCCAAAAAGGATAATCCTTTAGAGAAAGAAATACCTATCTTAATTCTAAAATTAAACCAACAATACCCAAATTTCAATAAATACCATTCAATAAACAATTGTCCTTAAAATCCATCAATATAATCCAAACTAATGTTGAAACCCAAAACATAGAATAATTTGATTACCCAATCTTCCACATTAAATTGTATTTCCAAAAAACATCAACTACTCTTAAAGTCACATACTTAAAGGTAATTAACCTAATCACGTATTCTCTATGATAGGTTAATCATTTCCATAAAAAACCCAAATCCCTATAAATCCACAATAAAAACATAGATAAAAATCAACTATTACTCCTTAAATGAAATGTCATAGTATTCTATTTTCCTTAGGCATTCAATATTCTCAATAGAGTGAACATCTTCCAAAATAACATTTATCACCTAATCCCCCAATCATTTTCCTATACTAAGGATATCCATTTGATAATACATGAGATCCAAAATCAACTTATTATTGATCAATAAAATCATTTAACTAAAAATAATTAGTCACAATAACCAGGGACTTCACGTAGTCCAGTGGTAGGTGATAAATCCCAATCAGACTATGGTTGTGGGTTCGGTTCTTGCAACTTTGTCTAACGTGATGGGTTGTCACATGGTCTCCGTGTTATCCTTTTTTAAAAACTATATTTTATAATGTTCCCAAAATGAAATAAGTTCCTCAAAATAACTATAACATAATTTCACCAAAAATGTTATCTCATACCTTGTATTTTCATCCCAAAATTTAATAACATGTAATTTCCTCAAATTCAAGGATCATATAACCCCAAATGGTTATTTATAACTATATCAATAATAGAAAACCCAATTATTCATAAAATAGAATTTTCAAATAATAAACTATCAATTTATACATTAGAGAAAAGTCTTCCAAAGTAATGCCATCAACAAAGAGAACTAATACTTTTAAACATTTCACCATCCATTTATTTACACATAGTTTCTTCCTTGACCAATGGGTTATCTTATAGAATAGGTAATTTACTCGGGTAATGCCTAGGTTCCCTACAATAACGAAAAATTGCTATAAATAGATTCTTTGTATCATTTTTATCTTCTTCCATAGTACTCTTCATTTTTCCATGGAATTGTTTTACTTCATGTCATACTTTCCCACACATAAATCATTTATTTGTTCCATTGAGATGCTTCCCTAGGTGCATCCTTCCACATTTTCTATATGATTGAAATTGAGCTTTCTTTTCTCCATGGTCTCCACTGCTGGAGTTCTTATCATTCACCGCCATTCTCTTCTTTTTTAAATTCGGGAGTTGGTTAATATATATGTTGTTGATCATATTTTTGGAAAACTAATTCGGTATGAACAAAATATCTTTTACACCTATCAATATTCCATTTCGTTGCTTATTTCCTCCATAGTTCCCACCTTGTACATCATGCTCAATGTTAGTATGACTTCCTTGGAATCTAGCTATTGACTAACACAAGAAATCATATTGTGAATCATAAAATCATTTAGAGAATATCATAACACCCTATTTTCAATCTAAAACACCTTAGGATTAATGACAGTTATTTATTCTCATATTATATTATAATCCTTTAAATTAGTTTGTAAATAAAATGTGAATTATCTTAAGCATATCCCCCAGGAGTGTAGTAACCAAGAGTGCAGTAAGACCCGTTGTTGTGTACCAAGATACCCAAGGTCAAGCTCAAAACTCATTGTCAAGGTTTTCACTCCTAGGTACATTTGTGCCAGAGCTCCCTCTACCTGCACGTATCCAGACAGGGATGTATTGTTTATAAAACCCACATAATATTTACATTACCAAATTTTTTGATGTTATTCTATACTAATCCTCAAAGTCTATCTTAGGTTAGTGTTTTCTAATCAGAATTTTTCTAAATCTAGCTTCCAAGGTCTGTACTAAATTTTCTCTGATACCAATTGTAAAGCCCTGACCCCAGTTACCCAAAGTCGATGCATTATTACATAACATTAGAATGATACAAGAAATCATGTCCTCAAATACCAATCAGTTTAGTTTCCTTGGAAGTACTAGATACATTCATTAGTTTTACATTACATTATAAAATGAAAAGGTAAAACAACATTGTTTCCATAGACCACAATCATATCCCCTCTGACTATCCCTATAGTTCAGTCATAAAATACTTATTCATATATTGGGAAAAATAAATCATAGAAAGGGGTGAGCTCAGATGCTCAGTAAGGATAACAATATACCAGAAACTTTCATAAATAATTATAAACATTTAAGGCAATGTATAAGACTAAAACAAAATCCTTTTAAACTTGAACTTCAGCATAATATGAAAAAGATAAAATCAAATAATTCAATTTACTTATTCACATGGATATTCTAATAGTCTAATAATCACATTCAATATCAATAGCCTCTTTCATAATGATGGAATTTATAATTCCAGACTCCATAACCACATAGTCAAGGCCTTGTGCCAAGACTATAAATAAAATTTTGTCAAGGCCTTGTGCTAAGACACTAGTTTGTCTCATGAGACCTACTGATGCATCGAGGAGCTATATCGGGCTCCACTCGTCACTTACAAAGTCTAATGCATTCCTCATATTAAAAGGTTTAAAAATAACATAAACATTCGTATTAAAAGTAGCATAAAAAATTTCAATACTTTATCCATAAACCATGAATGGTATAAAAATAACACATCCACAGTCAAACATAACTCATTCAATACAATATAGAAGATTATATTATAATAAATCAACCTCAATAGATAATAATGAAGTAAATTGACATATATTAAGTTAATAATCAAAAATATTTGAGATAAATATCCCCCTTTTTTCTTTAAAACATTTAAAAGTATCACTATTTATCAAAAAGCTGTTTAAAATAGATTTTTGAATCAAAGTGTCCCATACAACTTTGAAACTTTTAAAAGGAATTTTAATTTTAAAACATTAGTTTCTATATAAATAAAACCTTAAAACCATTTTTAAAATATGGACATTAATGAGAATGATTTAGAAGAATAAATTTTTAAAACTTTTAAAATGATATTTTAGTTAGAGTTCCTAACCAAATGATAGATGGTTGAATAGAATTAATTGAGTTAATAAAAACATTATAATATCATGATTATAAAGGGATTCATGATATAATATGTCAAAGTATAGTATATACACCAAATAAAAGTGGATTGGTGAATAACAACAAAGAAGTCTCAATGGAATGTAAGATGGGATGAATTCCTTTATAAAGATCATATCCTAGGGTTAAGGATAAATCAATGAAATAATTATGTGTGAAAAATATAAATACACTAAATATGATTGGATATTCTGTGTAAATCTATCATAGGACATTCACACATATTCTTGTAAAAACAACACCGATGACTTGGATGTTTAAATCAATAAATAGAAATTGAGTAAAAATTACTCTAATGAAGTTTATCTCAATGACTTGTGAATTTATCAATGGATTGATTATGTGTATCAAAATTATATCCATGAAAAGTGGAGTGTAAATTACTATATAAGTAAATAAATAGTGATTTCACACATAATCTTGGGGTAAAGTAATCAATAAAGTTTGTGTAAAACCGAATGAGTGGAAATTGAAATTTAAAATTCCCTTATCGATTTGATAACTTACAAAACCTAAACCCCATGAAAGAAGGATCATCCAATGATGATGTAAATACTGATAAATTAGTGTATATTACACAAACAATATAATCTTGGGTAGCACATACACCACACAAAAGGTAGCGGTGGCAAATATAGCATGAATCTCACGGGAGTAAAAGTGAGATGGAAACCCCTTACCTTGTACTTTTCCTTGTTCGAGGTTATGTTAACCTCATGTATAATAGTTAAATCATGGTTATTAAATTATAAATTAACTATATACATAAATATGGTATCATATATGATCCTTAAATATTTCTTTGTTAATAATATTTTAGTAGTATCATCATTTCGTGTGTTAACTGATTCGTTTTCCTTTATATTCTTTGTTATGTGAGTCATATTTGTTATGGATGGGATGTATAATATTCATATCCAGAATTATATCAAGTATTTAAATATTTTTTTAATCATCAAATTAAAATTAGTCTTGAATGGATACGATGGGGAATGAATCTCATCGCGTTCGTGGAGACGGTAATCCGTACATATGCACGGGCAACAATATCATTCTTTTGATATTAAAATCATATATAATTGGATGGAATATCATATATAAAGAATAATTATCATGTTATATTTATTATTTTCATTATTTATACTCATTATTATACCCATACAAATAATTAAGTGTTTGAATAACAAACTACACCACAACGTGGAGACGGTAAGTCGTACTTATGCACATATGTTAACATGTCATTCATAGGATGGATAAAATAATGAATATGGTTGTACCATATTTATAATAACATCATTATATATAGAAGTTACTAGATTTATTATTTTATAATAGAAACAACAAATTAAGAGGAAGTGGAAGAAGAAAATAACTTGAAAGAGGTGATGAAATATTTACCTCTTCTTCGGGTTCTTCCTTTTGATTTGATCAAAAGGGCTCTTTAGATTGTCTTTCTGACTAATGTAATGCCCCTAGGATTAAGGAAGAAGAGTTGGGAGAATATATGGTTCAGTTTTGGATGAGCCTAATGGCTTTGAAGGTTTGAATTTGAGATAAGGGTATGTGCCCTTTTATAAGAGGAGTGAGGGGAACCTTAGGAAAAGATTGAAATATTATTTTATAATAAAATTATTTTCAGTTTCTAATGGCTATAAAATTAATTATTTAAAGTCTTAGGTGTTTATGGGTCAAAATATTCTCAACCAATAGGTTTTAGATAGTTTTGGGTCACTATATTAACCTTATCTTTAGATTTAACTCTTAGTTAAATAGTCTGACATTTACCATGTCTCTTTGTATTTTTATATTACATGGTTAATAAACTTACTATAAAATTTTAACATAACCCCAAGTGGTTAAATAATGATACACCTATCATTATATATGTATTTTGGATGAACCTTATATTTTTAGGATTATTATATCAACCAATAATATTGTATTTGTTTTAAAAACTCATTTATGTTAATTTTGACATTATTTAATAATTCATTTTTGTTATAGTCCTAAAAACATTATTACATCAAAATAATTACATTTAATCAACCCTAATATTTCATATTAACCTATAAAATTATTTTAATTTATTAAAAGTCTCAAATTACATTTATTTTAATATTTATAATATCAATTATTTTAATATTTCATTATTAAGGTAATTACTTTGTCATCATTGCATCATAAATAAATTAACTAATTTAATGTCTAAAAATTATAAATAAACTGTCATTATGTATGAAATATTTTTATCTTTATAATGAATATTTATAGTCGAATTTATCTTATGTATAACCCTATATTAAAAATGGTTTAGTTATTAAAATTAGATTTTAACTCTTTTGACTCCTCTTTAAATAAAGTAATAATAAATGTCTTAATCTAATATAAGTGGACCTAAAGGATCATATTTTATTTATAAGGTTGTTTTTGGTCGAATTACACTTACCCAATAGAAGTAGGACTTGTGTTGGGGTAATTACAATATCTTTTTTACCCTTAATAACAATGTTTAATTTTAACCGTGGTAAATAAAATAAAAAGTTACTATTCACCAAAAATTATTTTCATCTTATTGAACCAAATTTTTCTTACTAATATCAACCATGTCTCCCGGGTTTTTAAAATTCCACTCATAAAAGTGGTAAAATTATGTTTTATGTGAATTTGAAAATGTTACTAGGAGGTGGGTAAAAGATGCTAAAAGTTCAATAAAATTTTATACATTTAATTTTATTATAAAATCACTCCAATGAATTACATTGAACTCATATAGGTATTATACATATATTTTGTCTTAAAATTATTTTATGTAAATTAAATAATTATTTAAATAAAAAGTTGATTTTAAACTATAACGGAGTGTTTTTCACTATTAATCAAAAATTGAATGTTTTTAGAAAAAATACCAATAATTTACCCTAAGTTAATTTTGATATTATGAATTAATAAATGAGTTATATTTTAGCAAATTAAAAACATAGAAGTTGCATTAATTAATTTAAAATTAATTTTCGTAGTCAAAACTGAAAAGCGGGTTTTTTTAAATAGTAAAAACTATCAAAAGATTGACATGTGTTTATGTCAAATTTAAATATGAAATTACTTATAATCACCTAAATTGTATTAAATGATAAATATAATCTAATTATACTTTAAAACCATTAAAACACATAATTTAACAATATAAATTGTTTTTAATAAAAAATTTGTTTGTAATTAAAATTTATTATTTTTCGGTATTCATCAAAATATAAAAGTAATGAGAAAAGTACCAAAAATTTATCCAAAATAATTTTTTCCCAATTCTAATGAAGAATTTAATTTCATTAAATTTAATATATAAAAGTTTCAAATATTGGTTTTAATAAGGGTTTTCCATTAAAAGGTGGTAAAACTGCATTTTTTTAAAAAAATATTTCTTTTTTCTGAAACAAATGAATTAGTTCTTATATTATGTCTAATAAACACATAATATAAAATATAAAATTATATAGAGTATATAAAATTAAAAATTAATGTAATACTCTTCATATCCTCTTTTGAACGGCTAGTTAGGTAAGTCGTGGTGCGCTTGACTCGTTGTTGCGTGTGGCATAAGATATTAAAATACTTTAAAGAAAATAACTTACTATGAAATCTTCGCGTGTTACAAATGAAATTTCTATTTATAGGAATAGGGGTCTTGTGAGGCCTGAATGTAATGCCCCGACCCCATTTACCTAGAGTCACTGCATTATTACATAACATTGTCATGATCACAAGAGATCAAACCTCAATAGACCGATAAGTTTAGTAGCCCTGGAAGTACTAGATACATTAATAAGTTTTACATTACGTCATGAAATAAAAACATCAACAAAATTTTTCCCCTTTTTAACAAACTTATATCCTTATCCTATCCCTACAGGTCAGCCATAAAATACTTTTTCACAGCCTCGGATAAAAAAAACATAGAAAGGGGTGAGCTCAGATGCTCAGTAAGGATAAAAATATAGTGGATACTTTCACAAAATATCATAAACATTTAAGGAAATGTATAAGAATAAAACAAAATCATTTTAAACATAAACTTAAGCATAATATAACAAAGATAAAATCAAATATTTCTATTTACTTATTGACATGGATATTCTACTAGTCGAATAATCATATGAAATATCAATAGCCACTTTCATAATGATAAAATGCATAAGTCCAGACTTCATAACCACATAGTCAAGGCCTTGTTCCAAGACAATAAATAAGATTTTGTCAAGACCTTGTTCCTATACACTAGTTTGTATCATGAGACCTACTGATGCATCGAGGATCCATAGAGGGCTCCACCTGTCACTTAGTAAGTCAAATTAATTTGTCATATGAAAAGGTTTAAACAAAACATAAACATTCGTATTAAAACTAGAAAACAAAATGTCAACACTTTATCCATAAACCATGAATGGTGTAAAAATAACACATATATATTCAAAAATATCAAAAAACCTTCAATAAAATTTAGAATATTTGTATCATAATAAATAAACTTCAAACAAGTTTAAAATCCATCAAAGGATGTTGACATAGATGAAATGAAAACTATTTGAAAAAATTACCTCTTTCTATTTTGAAATCATTTAAAAGTCATATAATTACAAAAGAAAAATTTATTTTGAAAATATTCTTATTAGATTGTATGGGAAGCTTTGATGATGATATAATAGTAGAAAATAGCCACACCCACCATATATGTAAAAAAACATTCTTACCTTAATTTTGGCAAAAAGGTCATAAAGTACCTTGTTTCGAAAACGACTGAAAGATTCCTTTCAAACCATTTTATAAAAATTAAAACAAGGGTATACATGAATTTAAACCATAGTCTTGTAAATAGTAAAAAAATTTGGAATACATTTTTAAGAAACATGGATGTGGATGATAAAGAGGTACAAGTAGATACTTACGTAAAAATAACCTTGGATAATAAAGAGATTGTGAAATTAACTCATACCATGTAATTTTCCTTAGTCGATGGTATGTTAACCTCGGGTATAATATTTAAAGCACTGTTATTAAATTATAAAATAACTATATACATAAATATGATATCATATATGATCTTCTAATATTCCTTTGTTAATAATATTTTAGTAGTATCATCATTTCAGGTGGTCACTGACTCTTTTTCCTTTATATGCTTGGTTATTTAAGTCATGTTTGTTATATATAGGATGTATTTTATTCATATCCAGAATGATATTATGTTCTTAAAAATTATTTTTAATCATAAAATGAAAATTATTCTTGAACGATTAAGATGGGGAATGAATCTCATTGCGTTCGTGGAGACGGTAATCCGTACGTACGCCCAAGTGAAAATATCATTATATTAATGGTGAAATAGTATGTAATTGGATGGTATATCATATAGAAAGAATCATTAAAATGTTATATTTATTATTTAAATCAGTTATAATCATTATTATTCCCATTCATATAATGAAGTGTTTGAATAACAAACTACACCTCGACATGGAGACGGTAAGTCGTACATACGTACGTATGGTGACTTTATCATTTATAGGATGGATAGAATAATGAATATGGTTGTACCATATTTATAATAACATCTCAATATGTATAAGGTACCAGATTTATTATTTTTTTATGGAAACAAAAAAGAAAGAGGAAGTGGGAGAAGAAACGAACTTGAAATTGGGTAGTGAAATTATTACCACTACTTTGGGTGTTTTCTTTTAAGTTAATCAAAAGGGATCCCTAGGCTAGCATTATGTTCAAAGTAAGGACTCTATGTTTAATTTATGGAAGTTGGGAGGATATTTTGTTAGGGGTTGTTCGAGAAAAATGACTTTGGAGGTGTGAAATTAAGAGAAGGGGAAGTAACGTTTTATAAGAGAGGCGAGGGTTACTTTAGGAAAACTTGAAATATTATTTTATAATAAAATCATTTTCAGTTTCTAATGGCTTCAAAATGATTTATTTCTAGGCTAAGATTGGTATGGTTTTTAAAAACTCTCAACCAATAGTTTTTAGACTAGTTTAGATCACCATATTAACCTTATCTTTTAGATTTAACTCTTTGTTTAATAGTTTGACATTTACCATGTATATTTTTATTTTTATATTATATGGTTAATAAACTTACTATAAAAATCCAAGAGAACTCCATTATTTTCATTATTAATATATATAACCTTATCTATGTACTTTGGTCGAACCTTAGATTCTTAATAGTATTATATCAATTAATAATATAGTATTTGTTTTAAGAACTCAATTTTGTCAATTTTGACACTATCTAGTATTTGATTTTTGTGAAAATCATAAGAACATGTTTACTTCAGAAAAAAATTATTTAATCAACCCTAACATGTCATATTATCCTATAAAATTAGTCCAATTCATCAAATGTCTCTAATTACAATTATTTGTATATTTATAATATCAATTATTTTAATATTTTATTAATAAGTTAATTACTGCATCATCATTGTCTCATAAATAAATTAAATTATTTATTGTCTAAAATTTATAAATAAAATAATATTATGTAGGATATATTTTTTTATTTCTAATTAATATTAATAGTCGAATTTATATTGTGTTTAACCATATATTAAAAATGGCTTAGTTATTAAACATTGATTTTAACTCTTTTAACTCTTCATTAAATAAAATAATAATAAATAAGCTAATCTATAAGGACCCAGCCTTATTACATACATAATATTGAATTTAGTCAAGAAAAAACTTCCTTTTACATTGAATATATTTTCATGTTTATAGCTTTAGAGAATTAGGAAAATACATTCATGACATTACACATTATTACAGAGTGGATACCATAAAAACAGTTTCCATTTTTTTCAAAATATAAAACATTAAAACCTAAAAAAGACTCTTTGACAATTATTCAACATTTAACATGTCTTACTTCCTTGTATTAAACATACATTAACCTGTGAAAAATCATTTAAAACCCTGGGATGAGCACAAAATCTCAGTAAGGGATGGAAAAGAAGGAAAAATCACATTAGTCTATGAATACTCATAAAGTATGAAAGCATTTTCAAAAGACATTCTGGTCACCCATATGTACTTACTTTGTTTAATATGAGATTTAAAAAATATCCACACAAAACATGAGAACATAAATATAATCATAAATGTATCTCGGGGAATTACTTACATAATCTTGTAACCATTCTTGGTTACCTTATAATCTGTAACCCTCACGGCTACCTTATTTTGTGTTACCATCGCAGTTACACTTGGAGTAACCATACGGCCGACCTCCAACATACACATACCCAATAAATTTGAGGGAGATATAGGTCCCACACACCATCATAAATAATTCCCAAGAACCAAAACATAATCATACAACATGAATAATTCCATAACAACATTACTTTGGAATTTCGTAAAACCGAATTTAAAGAGGGTTTTTAAAGAAAAGCCCCATATAAATATCATATAATTGAAGAGATACTTAATAGAGTGGATAGATTATGTATATATACTACAAATACACATAATTAAACATAATATAAATAGAAACCATCACAAAAACAATTTAAATATCACAAAAATAACGAAGTAGAAGGTTAACCCAAAGAATGGAAATCGGGTTAAGAATTCCCTTACCTCGGGTTTGTCTTACTTAAAACATGTTTAAACCTCCTTTATAATGGTTAAAAGAGTGTTATTAATATTTTAAAGAAAAATTTCCATGTTTATGACATCTTATATGATCATTTCATAACATCATTTCACCCTTAATTGTTAGTATTTTTCCCTTTGCACTGTTTTTGGGTGAGTTCTTAACATGATTTCCATGATTGGTTCATGATGGACATTCTTGTCGATTGGAAGTGAAACTCCAGAATTTGAATGGCGTAGTATTTACATATATAAAGTGACATAAATTATTCCATTAATCATTTTAAATTCTTACATGAGGGTGATTCATAAGTTAGAACATTAATGATGTTTGTTTAGATCATTTTAGTGGTTATTTGATAATAACAACCCCGTTTTGTATTATAAATTAGAATGATGAGTACAAAAGAATTCCAGAACCATGTGTGAGTCATAAAACATATATTATTACCTGTTTCAACCATATAAATGGTTTCATGACCATACTTGAAAAAATTAATGGAAATTGAAATCACATCATCCACGAGGTCAATAATTCGACACAAACAGACAATGTTTTAATTCTTTAAATAAGTGGGAGAGGAGAAGAATAATGATGAGTAATTTTACATAAACATGATAAAATATATAATATACATGATTTATGGATATTTAATTCCCCTTTGGTAAGGAGATATGAAGAAATAATAAGGAAAGAACTCAAAATAAAAGAATAATTGTGAAATCGCTTACAAAAATTCTGCAGCCTAACAGCTACACAAAATGGTTTTAGAAAATATTAAAAGAGAGGGGACAAGGGTCACCCTTCCAGAAATGAATCATAATATAGAGAAGATAAATAATAACAAATAAATAAGAACATGTTATGGAAACTTGAAAATTATACCACATAAAAGAGAACTTGAAAGGAAAAAAGAAAGCAATTGAGAATTTTCTTATCTTGTAGAGTAACCCTTAGAACATGATGTTTGGGACCTTGGGGGCTTGATGAAACTTGGGAGGACTACTATAAAGGTAATGAGGCCAGAGATTAGTTGAGGGAGATTTGGGAATGAATTCATTGAAGGGAAGAGTTGGTTTTTATAGGAAAAGTGAGGGATTATTTAAATAATTTTCAAGGGACACCTCATGAGTGGTATTTACAAAACCATGGGCTTGCCCATGGTATTTTCCCATGGTATAAGCCACTTGGGACACCTAACATATTATTTAACTATACACAAGTCGACCAGATTTATGACATCATTATTATATCATTAATGATGTCATTAATACACTGAAACTAAAAACTGTATTTTTTACTATTCACCGAAAGATCAACTATTTCAGAAAAATTCCCAAAATTCACCCTAACCATTTATCGACGTGTATATTTCAAAAATGAAGTCTATTTTTTGAAAATAATTTTCTAAATATTATTAATTTAATTTTTAAATAAAATTATACGTAATTCAAAAATTAAAAATTCTAATTCTGTAACTACTTCTTTATCACCATGAAAAACTAACCCAGATGTTATTATCTTCTAGACTTGAGAAAATAAAATAATAATAAAATTTACTATTAATTAGAGTCATATTACTATTCATTAGGGTATGTTACTATTCACTAAAAAATAAGATGGTTCCAATAGACTCCAAATAACATATTGAACACAATTGTAGATGACAGTTTCTTGAAATTCAAAACATAAAAGTGGAAAAATTATGTTAAAAGGCTTGTTATAAATTTCTACTTAAAACAAAGTACCATGCATTTCTACTTATTTTTAGAAAAACTTGGGGTGTTGCATAATCTAATCTATATGGACCAAAGAGGATCATATTTTATTCCTAAGGTTGTTTTTGGTCAAATTATACTTATCCAATAGTATTAGGACATTTGTTAGGGTAATTATGATATCAATTTTACCCTTAATTACCCTATTTACTTTTAACCGTGGTAAATAGAAGTCAAAAGTTACTATTCACCAAAAATTATTTTCATCTTATTGAACCACATTTACTTACTGATATTAACTGTGTCTCTCAGATTTTTGAAATTCAACTCACAGAAGTGGTAAAATTAAGTTTTATGCAAATTTCCAAGTGCTCCTAGGAGGTGGCTAAAAGACGGTAAAAAGTTCAATATAATTTTTATATATCTAATCTTTTTATAAAATGACTCAAATGAATTACATTGAACTTATATAGGTATTATGTATCTATTTTAACCGAAAATAAATTTAAATAAAATGAATAATTATTAAAACAAAAAGTTGGTTTTAACCAATAACACAATGTTTTCAATATCATCAAAAATTGAATGTTTTCAATAATATACCAAAAATTTATTCTAAGCTAATTCTGATATTCTGAATTCAAAAATGAAGTTCATTTTGAAAAATAAAATTTATAAAATTTCAAAAAGTGGGTATTACTATTCATAACGGCCAGTTTGATTGGTCGTGGTGTGTTAAAATTCTAGGTAGCGTACAACACAAGATACTGTATTATTCAAAGGTAAATTTATTGCGGAAGTTTGGGGTGTTACATAGAATGTGTACCTCAGAGAAAAAAATAATCCATATGAATAGGTGTAGGGATCGTCAGATAAGTCGAGGACACTATCAACATCCTTCATGGAGGTCATGTGGCTTTTCGGGCTCGATGAGCCTTCCATAGATGCCTCACATGTTACATTGGATGAGGAGTTGTGTAAAAGTTCTTCATGAACTATAACCCTTTGGTGATATATGGGCCATTTGAGCTATGATTTCCTCTAAACCAGTAATGGTCTTTCTTGATTTACTGGGGGCACGAATTTGGGTGCCAAATAATCCCCCCCTCCCTCAGAATGGGAGACAACAGAAAAATTTGGGTCAGATTCTAAAGGAAAGTCACCAGAAACTGAGGTTCATGAGGATGAATCATGATGAATGGATGTTATGTGCATTGGGAGAAAGATGCCGCAAGGCTCGGTTGGTATGTGCTTATAAATCAGGTGTGAGGGGGACATTCTCAGTAATGGATCTCCATGAATAGATTGCACCTAAGCTCTCTTTTCATGAAGTGATCTTCCCCATGAATGCACCCTTTTAGAATAAGTTCATCATACCATTTCTCCAAGCATTCCATTTAGTGAAATGGGGCATTAGGATCACCTTTTTCTCTATGATACGTGAAGTTTCTATGGGGGATCCGCGATATAGTGCTTTGAATTTGTTCTTCATGAAATATCCCCATGAACATACTCATGAAAATCAATATAGACTAAAATCTAATGGCCTCTGATGATGTTTTTTGGGTGGTCCTTGTAGATGATTCTAGAAGATAAGATCGGATGAACAATATTCTAATCAGGGTGCATGTTAGGAGCCATTATGATCATGAAATGCTGATAGAGCTGCTGAAAAATGTACATAAGGACTACCATATTTCAAAGATACTAACATTATATTAATTCTATTTGAGTAAGGATGTATAATTCCTATATGAAAGTAGGTAAGAACCTGTATACTTGTCTAGAGGCAATCTGGGTCAGTAGCAGTGGTTCAGGGCTTCTAACTACCAAACCTAGAGGGATCATTCGCCGATCAATGAAGACTTCCTGTATATATATATAACAAAAATATTGATGGTAATCCAATACAAGTAGATACATATCAACCAAAACATCGTAAAATCTTCAATGCAGGGTTAAAAGACCTGATGAATGGATAAAATGACGATTGGGACCTATGCTAATGTGGTTACATCACCGAGGAATGGGTGTTGGACATATGGGTATGTGCATCCTGCATCGAAGATAGAGATCTACTGAGGAATGTAGTCATGTATGAAGAAACATGGGCTTCCCAATTCCACCTTTACCAACCGAAGGTTATCATCCTGATTTTCTGATTAGATGGTTGTCTAGGACCAACACATTCAATATGACGCATGTGGAGGTCGACATCAGCCTCTGGGAACTCAATCATATCTACAAGATTCCCATTTAGGGGGAGAGGTATGATGAATTAATCCCCATGGAGAATTCATGGGAGGATCAAGAGAAGATTTCACATTTGGTGAAGATTCTGCTAGACATAGTTCCCGATAAAGACACAGACAATCAAACAACAAGAGACTCCCACTTTAAGTAGTGGTTCGATCATTTCCTAAAATTTCATATGGAAAGACCTACTAAAAAAGAGGATGTGAAACTAAAACTACCTATGTATCCCAATACATGTTCAAGAGGGGATTAAAGTAGTAGGGAAGGCTCTTACTGGATAATCATGGAGGATAACCAATGACAGTTATGGGATACAACATCATCACATAGCATAAATTGATAGTTAGATAAGATGGGTTCCTATCGGAGCTCATTTGTGTGGTGATGCTTCTAGTGATATATTCATATATGGGTGCACGGCTGAGCATTTTCATCATGGTAGCAGTGTTGCAAATGGGGCAGTGTGTCAGTCTTTGAGTTCTAGCTCTAGAAAAGTATTATAAAGTTCTTTGGTATATCAGTGAGGGAAAGAAAACACTTCCCTTATGAGGAGTGCACCATTTTCTATATGGGTGGGTGGAAACCCAAATAGGGGTATATAAATACCTAAATCCCATTTACTCTCTTGATATGAAATTTCTACAAACCATTATGAATGTTGTAGGATGTTATCCTTTCAATATAATCTTGATGGATGTGGTGAAAAAGATTTGTTGAGCAGAAATAATTAGCATCTATCCATTTCATATAAAAACAAATGTATTTATTGATGAAAGTTGAGGAACAGAAGAGAACCAGTCATATCTAATGGCATTTTAAGGTGGAATATTAATGGAATGGGTAGATTTTGAGCCAATTTGGGAACCATACACCCTGCACCTAATCACAATGCGGTTTAGATGGTTATAAAGACTAAACCTGAAGTTGTACCTAGGGGTACGGCATGAAGATCACCCACACATAACGAGGAATATTTGGATCATGTTCACATGAGATTATAGGAAGATACTGAAAGAGTTGCCTCCACCTACTACAGCCTATGGGCTAGTCGAAGAGTATGCAAAGAGTTGGGTGGTTAACTAACCTAGAGATACACTAAAAAAATGTACCATCCAATATGGAGATAGAGTGGCCCCTCTAACTCACTCTCAAGGATGAAAAATTATAGGAGCATGTTGTGTTAGTGGGGCTAATGAACATGATTATGAAATAGCTACAGCACTAGAGCCAATATTTCTAAGGCCTACATCGACTAGAAGTATAAGACGAGTATCAGTAGCTGGTCTAGTTATCCCCATTAAGAAAACTCTGGATGAAGGGGGCCATAAAGAAGTTTTTTTAGAATACCCACATAATATCTTGGGATGCAGTGACATTTCATGGATATAACAAATGATACCATCTACCCTAAGTCATGGGAAGCTTGGGATTTCAATTGGAAGTTCCTTAATCCCTTCAAAATGTAAGACTACCTATAGCAATTTTGGATGAACCTTCTTGGAATTGGTTATGACATAGATGACTTCCTTGTATCCCAGGTAGCGGGGGAGTGGTATATGGACGATATGGAAAATTTAGTGCACCCTTGAGGAACTCACTAGAAGAAAGAGAAATTTTAACATCTCTTTTATAACATTATTTCTACATAAATGATGCTATAATGGTGACCAATATATATTTTGGTATTAGTTATTCAATTAATCGATTCCGAAAAATATAAAGTTAAATTTTCAACATCGGTCAGCAACAAAACTGATGCTGAAAAATGGATTTTTGGAATCGGTTTTCCTACAATCCGATGCGAAAAATGTCGTTTTTTCATATGATTTATAAAAACCGATGTAAAAACCATGAAAATCATATTTTCATCTTTGGTTTTATAAAAAACTGATGTTGAATTATGTTTTAAATGTTTTTAAATTTGGTCTTAGTAAAAAATGATGTTATAAATATTTTAAAAAATATCCCTAATGTGAAACCCTTATTTAGGATATCACAAATTGTTTTCCTCTTGTCCTACGATGGTCCTGATTGAGACCGACACCCTAGTGATGGATTATGTGGTAGATTTTGTTCGATCTGAATATTATTTTCATGATTCGGGACCATCAATCATTTCTCATTTCCTGATACATGTGTTTATTTCATCTTCATAACTCCGTTATGATTGATTCTCACTCAAATTATAAGTTTGTTTTTGTTTTTCATGTCCATTTTCTCGAAAAAGTTATATTTTTTTATTTTATTGTTTCTCTTGCCAACAAATTCGAGGAATATAATCGATGTATTTCATCTTTGTTAAACCTATTATAGTTGAGCGACACCATGAGAGAGGTTTTTTTTGTTGTTCTCTTTTTATGTTTGTTTTTTTGATATTTTTAAATTGTTTGCCTTCATGTTTTTCTGGCCAATGAATTCAAGAGAAATTATCTATATTTAGGATAAATCTTACAGTGTGTAACTCTAAAAATTTTAAGTGTGTTTTATATTTTTTAGGATAAATTCATTATCTATTAGTTATAATTTTGATTAACTTCTTTGGTTGTTTTTATGTGTTTGACTTTTAATTATAAATTCTTTTTTATGTTTGTTTAATGATATAAATTATTTATTTGATGGTATTATCAAATGGGTTTTTTCTAGGTTATAACTAAGAGGAATATTGATTTCAATTTTGAAGAATCTAGGTATAATGCAAGAAGCGTTGTTTGATATTCATTTAAAAATATTCTATCTAAACATGACAGAAATATATTTATTCCTTTACTATGTAAATTAATAATTGTTTATAATTACTTATTTAAATAATATAAATACATAGATTAATTTTTTTATTACTAATAATCGTCGATATCTCAGACCAAATCAGAATTTTTTTTTATTATTTTTTTTAATTTATCTATTTATATATATATTATTAAATTTTTATATGTTATATATATATATGTTTGGATATATGTGTATATATATCAGTTGAAATTTGTTGTGATATTTTTAATTTTTGATTCTAATCGAATCATCTACTTTTGGATCAGCATGAAGTATCGCACAATTTAAATAGCTAGAATATGTTAGTTTTTATTTTATTCTTATTAATCATTAACATTTAATGTATGACTACCAATAATTACTATTTTATGTTTTTATGTTTAAAATTTACCTATTTATATATAAATATTTTAATTTTTATATGTTTTAATATATTCACAAATTATATTATGATCTCAGTTATTGAAGGGATCATAATTGGATAAATATAAGAAGAACCACTGGCGAATATGAAAATGGATTTGATGAATTCTTTAAATTTACAAAATAAAAGATTCAAAACAAAGATTTTATTTTCATGACATGTGTGCTGTGTTTGAATATGAGAATGTTAAACTCAAGAGAAATCAAGGATCATATCATTTTCTATGGTTTTATAATTAATTGTACATTTTGGATTTAGAATGGTGAAAAAAATAAAAATCCCACATCCCATATTGATGAAAATATTCATAATTAGGTATAGGATCATATTAAACAATTAATTCATGATTCGGGTGTTGAAACAATTGAAAAAATAGAAACTATTAAACAAATGTATGGAGATTCTGAGAATCCATCATTCTTGGGTTGTAGTAAATATATAGTGTATCACTAGTTTTGAGATTAGTTAAAATGAAAGAAATAAATTAGTGGAGTGATAAAATTTTCTCCAACTTACTCATGTTTTTAAAAGAGATACATCCAGAAGGAAATGGGCTTCCAGATTCCAATTATGTGACGATGAAAATATTATTCCCAATGTGATTGGGGTATAAAAAGATACATTATTTCTTTAATGACTATGTGTTGTGGTGGAATGAATGTGAATATTTATCACATTGACCTACATGCAGGACATCATGTTATAACATGGATGAGAAAGTCAAATCATATTCATTATCAAGTACTCACATCTAACCTCATGAAAAATCAATTTTGTTCTTTCTAATGATATCATAAAATAATTTTTTCATTCAATTTTAATAATTAACCTTTGATTCATCCTTAGGTATCAGAATCAAATTTCATGCTAAAGAAATTTGGTACCTTTAAATAATTCCTCATTTTTTGTTTCTATTTTTAAATTCAATTGATGCAAAAAAAGTTAATATGGAATTCAGATGAGTACATCTCTGATGGTAACTTCGCCACCCTTCTAATTCACCACAGTGGAAGAGATTTGATAAAACATTCATCTAATTTGGAAGTGGATTTAGAAATCTCATATAGGATTGTGTATTGATGGAACTAATATATATTGAATCTTTATTATCCAACATAGTGCATTGAATGTTTTGACGATAGTTTACAGCTTGTCCCCACATATATGTGTGATGAAAAAATAAGTTTTAATTGGTTTGATAATTTTCAGACAAAAACAGTAGGGAAATAATATTGATATGTATCTTTCAAAATTGATTTATGTTTTGAAACTACTATGGGAGACATGTATTAAGGTTTTCTATGCATAGAAGACATAGTATTTTCTTTTTCATGCTATGATAATGTTCCCTATAAATGAATTTCTTATATATAAAAAATTATCTGGATACATTGTTAACAGACATAATTTGTGTCTAATTTGTGAAGAAGATATCTCATATTATCAATTGCAGAATTAAAGAAAGACAGTGTACATGGGATATCAAAAATTATTTCATATTGATCATCCTTATCAAAGATTGTAAAAAGCATTTAATGGTTTAAAAGAATACGAACTTCCCCCCAAACATTATCAGTTGATGAATATTATGATAGGGTGAAAATATTGACTCAACATTTGGAAAGAAAATAAGTTCTATTCTTCAAAATAATATATGGAAGAGTCTATATTTTTTGAATTACCTTATTGAAAATGTTTAGATAGAAAACATAACATCGATATAATGCATGTTGAAAAAAATATGACAGTTTGACAGGAAATTTGTTAGAAATAAAAGGAAATAAAAAATATGGATTACATACTTGATTGTACTTGATATCAATGGAAATACATTTGAATTTTTCTCCCAATATGAAGGAAAATCAAACATATTTACCGCTAGCTTGTCACACATTAAAATTACTATAAGATGAATTTTTGTCAGTGTCATCATGGTATTAATGTAATTAGTGGTTATTCTTAAATGTTAATAATTTTGTTTCATTTAATGATTATAAATTAATAGGTATGAAATCTCATGATTGTCATGTATTGATGCAACAAATTCTACCAGTCACACTACATGGTATATTGATGATAGCTGTTAGATAGACTATCATCATTTTTTGTAAGTTTTTCAAACTCATTTCTAGCAAAGTCATTGATCAAAATTTGTTAGATTTTTAGATAATGAAGCAGCTCTTATTCTTGGTCAACTAGAAATGTATTTTTCCACTATTTAATTGATATAATGGTTCATATGGTGATTCATTTGGTGAGTGAGATAAGAATATGTGGGCCTATTTATTTAATATGGATTTATCCTTTTGAATGATATATGATAATTTTGAAGGGATATGTTAAAAAACATATCCACCAAATTCCTCTATTATTCAGAAATATATATTGGAAGAGGTGATTGTGTTCTTTACTAATGATTTGTGTGAAGTGGAGCAAATTTTTCTCCCTATATCTCGACATATGAAAGTGGATAGTAAAGGTATAGGGATTAGAGGCTTAAAGTTAAATATTATTTCACACGATGAAGTGATGCAGACACATTTATACATTTTGAACAATAAAAATGAGGTTCCATCATATATATCATCACATATTGCAGAATTAAAGTTATTTTATCTAAAAAGAAATGAAAATTAGCTTATGATTGAGCAAAAAAATACATGTGTTTCCTCATTTAAAGAGAAAGTCGTCATTGATATATCTGCATCAGAAATATTAAAATGGTTGGAAGGGGGAACATATCTTAATGTGATCACACGGTCTGGTTTTTATATTAATGGGTATAAATTTTACACAATGAATCTAGATGGCAAGAGTACCATTAATAATAATGGTTTAATGGTCATCGCTGAAGTGATACATTTTTTGAGTGAAAAAAGTAAAAACAAAATTTCTACCTCAACCCCATATTTTGGATTTTTTAAGACATATGGAAAATTGATTATCTTAAATTTTTAGTCACTTTGTTTATATGTAATTGGGAACCAAGTAATAGTGGTCTGGAACTTGATGAATATGGGTTTAAACTGGTTAATTTGACAAGATGTAGTTGGAATGAGGAACCATTTATCATGTCCACACAGAGAAAAAATATATTTTATGTCATCAATCCATCGAATGATAAGTGGTCCACATTTTTTCAAGGGAAAAGAGACTATTTTTTTAATGATGATGATGATTATGTTATTGATTCATATGAGGCTTCTTCATCTATTACCCTTTTTCAGGATAACAAGGATTGTAATGAATACATATTGCATACAATATGAAATGATCATGCTGAAGGGATATGTGAATCACAAAATTACTCTCCTAATTTATCTGGTAATTTTTTACATTATATTTCCTTTTTGAATTTTACATGTGTAAAAACTGTATTATTTAAATACTACTTGATATTTAATTTTTTTTTTTTTGATTTTATGTGTTAAATTTTTTATATTCCACAGTTATTGTTAAACATTTTTTCTTTGAAATACCCAATGTACATAATTATATTTTGGATTAATTGGAACATATGTGAACAACTTGTCAGTCATTGATATTTAAATTTTAAAATGTTTATATCTTTTTAAAAGTAATGCTTATATTTAATAGTTCACCTTGCATATTTGTTTTTTGGTTAATAACCATAACATCATTATTTTCTTTAAAAAATGTGGGCCACTTTTTTTACTTATATATTTTTATTTTCCAGTTTTCTAATTACTCAGTTGTCCTATAAAATTCAGCTCCATAAAAATTTTATTACATTTTCCCATTACAATGACAGATACAAAGATAGATATATAGGTACATCCACCAAGGTATTTGTCTATTTTCTATATAATTAAATATCGTGTAATATACTTAGTTAATTAACGAAAACATTTAATTGAAAAAAAAACATAATTGTAGGAATATTGATGAGAGTTCATCAGGGGAGTCTTCTACTATAAGTAGTAGGGAAAAAATATCAAGTTGGTAAATGTGGAATTACACATTTTCCAAAACTGTCACTTTCTCATGGAGAGGAGTGATTATATATTCATTTCTATGCTAAAAAAAGCTAATGGACCCAATGTAGAAAAATTTAACAACTATATCACCATGCAAATATATTGCAGGATTAACATTTTATATCATGACTGGATATCTATTGATAATATGGTGATATATCATATTTTTGAGGCCATGAAGGTAAAATATCACAGTTTATTTGTTTTATCTTATTTTTCGAATATAATCTATTTTAAATTACAAATGTTTATTTTATGCAACTACATATGACATTCAATTTTGATGAATCAAAAGCTGTTGAGAAAAATGCCTTACTTTAGAAGTGGTTCGATGGAGGGATTTCAAAATGAAGTCAAAGAAAAATATGTGTTTGGAAATAGAAAAAATGAATTTCCATTCATCAAGTATCTTTTTTTAAATGAAGATACGTGGAAAACATTTGTTTCCACTCGTAATGATAAAACATTTCAGGTATGAAAATTATATTATATAGTGTTGTAGAATTTCTTATATATGTACCTAATTACTTATTAGTTTATTTTTATATAATAGGACTCCATGAAATCTAATCAAGACATCCAGTTGCATAATGTTTATCCATAGGATTTATCATGTGGAGGGTATAATTTATTGGAGAAAAAAAATGATAGAGGAAAATTTTGAAGTATTAAGAGATCAATTCACTAGTGGTTCTGATGAGGTCCAATTCGGACCTCCAACTCCACCCACCCACCATGAGAAATAGAAAAGAGTGAGAAAAAGAAAAGATGAAAAGTATCATACAGAGAAAGCATAGGAAGTATCTGAAATAATTTTAAGCAAATATTTATTATTTTAATGTTATTTTATAATTTATAAAATAACAAAAGTAATGTGCCATTTTAATTTTTCATTTTATGATGAACATCAGGAGGAACCGACATAGGGAGATTTTATCCCTAATAGTAGGATAGACATCCTAGCCACTGTATTAGGAAATATAAAACATCCCAGATGGATAAGAGTATATGAGAATGGTGTTAGTATTCAAATAGATTTTGTTCATCAAAGTAAACAATCAAGAGACCCAGAAATCGAATCCTTAAAAGCTCAGTAGAATGATATGAAACAATCAATGGGTGATCAAATTCAATTAGCTATGTATCAAGATATGTTAGAAAAAATTATGAGACAATCACATTTTACATAGCCTTGCCTGCCCTCCCAGCCTTCCCAACCCACCCAGCCTTCTCAGGATGCGTATTCATATCCTCTACCACCTCACTCAAACCCAGCCTGATACTGTGAGTTTTACATAGGATATCCTAATATATATATTGTATTATTTGGAGACATCCATTTTTTTGGGGACTTCGTACATCACCAGCCTATTTAGATGTGCAGAGTTAGAGTTTTGATACATGATATTATTGATCCCACTCCTATATTACCATTCTCTGCCCTAGAGATTACCAGAGTTGGGTATTGTTTGGGAAATTTTTTACTTTGTCTATCTAACATTATTCTCCATAATTCACATGAGGTATGTGTTTTTTTAAATATTAACTTTATCCCATTGAATATGTATTATAACGTTTTCATAAATTTAACTTATATATGAGTATATGAAATCCAAAGAAATGGAAATAAAGAAACAAAAGGTTCATGAAAAAACAACTGTTGATACTTCTCATATTTCTGATTAGAAAGAAATATTATCTTAGGTATCTTATTCCTTGGATAATATCTATGAGTTTCATATGTCATCTGATATATTTAGAAGATACTATCTATTTATAATATTCAACAAATATATAATGGATCTAATTGATTTTAAAGAGCTCAGCATGAATGTGTTGTAGTTGTTTTCTATATAAGTAAATTGACCTTTCATTTTTTATTTTTTAATTAGAGATGATTTAAATTAACTAACTATATTAATTTTTTATTTAGGGTACACAAGATACTTTTTAAAAATGACAGCACATGCATATATGGGTTTATAGATCTATATTTTATTTCAACGAATGTGAAATATGTGTCAACTAAAATTAGAGTGGAATATATATGTGATAGGTTATCAATGAAGAATATTGGGTGTTGGTTTATGCCATATCTTGATGGGTAAGAGAATAAACATAATTATGAAATCATTTACATTATAATTGTTGTACCTCTCGTACCCCTCGTGGTTTAATTTTCATGATCACAATCACTCTCTTATTTATCTAATCTTGTTTTAAGTGTTTTTGGATGATAGGCATGATTTCAGGTTGCCAAGGAATTGGGCCAAGAAAGTTGAAAGCAAAAGTGGACTGATTTTAGTCCACCGGCCAACCGTTGGATGACCACCGGCCAGCCGGTGGAGTCTTGACAGAAGGCATCCCCTCTGTCCAGACCACCGGCCAACTGGTGTCCCATCACCGGCCAGCCGGTGGAACCCAGACAGAAGGGACACCTACTGTCTCAGCACCGGCCAACCGGTGGCCTCCTCACCGGCCCACCGGTGGTGCCTGGGCAGAAGGCCTCTCTATCATCCAAGGCACCGGCCAACCGGTGGCCAAGCACCGGTCAGCCGGTGGAGCCAGTCAAACTAGCTGTTGGGCTTTGACCAGCCTGCTCCCAACGGCTCTGAAAACTTTTCCAACGGCTCCGAAGACCCAGAACGGCCATATGAGGGTTCCCCCTCTATAAATAAAGGACTAGGAAGCCCCGGAAAAATAGTGGAACAATAGTGGAACCATAACCAAGCCAACGGACACATTTTTCATCATTTGGCAAACCTCCGGTGGATTCCTTCAAGGAACCTCAATTGCTCCAACCCATTTCCACATCCAAGGAGCATCACCATAGAAGCTTGGGAGCGCTCTTCATCAACTCCAATCAATCCATTGGCGCCAAAGACTTCTCCACATTACGGTTTTTCTTGTTTTATTATTTTGAGCATCAATTTGGGTTTGTGCCTACAAACCCCTCTTTCTCTCATCTTCATTTTGTTTGGGTTTTCACACCACCTTCAAGGTGTGAAGAGGTTAGTCAAGCCTTCCCTTTAAAAGGCTTGAGTCATAGGTGAGCTATCCTTCACCTGTAAGAAGGCTAGTGGGTTCTTGCTCAACCATTAAAAGCAAGCTGTAATAGGTTCTAGACTACCTTAAAGTCTAGTGGGTTTCTTGCTAAAACCATTAAAAAGCAAGCGGTAGTAAATCTCTCAATGGTTGAGTTGGGAGCGGAGACGTAGGCTTTGGTTTAAGCCGAACTCCGTTATCAAGTTTTGTGTCTTGCCTCTTTTATTTCCGCTGCAATTTTTACTTTGATTTTAAATTGTTAATTATTTTTTAAAAGGAAATTCACCCCCCCCCTCTTGCCATCACTCTCCACCCAACAATTGGTATCAGAGGAAAAATTTGATTAATACCCTAACCGGTTTCAAATTCAAGATCCTTTGTGATGGCTTCAACTTCTTTCGCCCCCGAAGCCTATTCTTTGGGTCGTGCTCCATTATTTGATGGAACCGACTACACTTATTGGAAAACCCGCATGACCACTTTTCTTAGAAGCATTGGTTATCCTATTTATAAAATTGTCATGCATGGTTACTCTCTCGCTTCTCTCGAGGAATCCAAATGGACTCAAGCCGATATTAAAAATTTCTAGCTTGATGGCAAATCCATGAACGCTCTTCATTGCGGCCTTGATCGTAATGAATTCAATCGAGTTTCCACATGCACTTCATCTCATGAAATCTGGAAACTATTGGAGGTTACCCATGAGGGGACCAACAAAGTCAAGGATACTCGATTGGATATGTACTGTCAAGATTTTGAGTCTTTTACCATGCATCCATCTGAAAATATAACTGAAATTTTTACACGTTTTACTGATGTTTGCAGTGGGAGAAAGTCCCTTGGTGATGATGTGTCTGCAGAAACGATGGTCAAGAAGATCCTTTGGATCCTACCAAGCTCATGGGCACCAAAAGTCACGGCAATCCAAGAAGTAAAAGACATCAAGAACATGCCGGTCGAAGAGCTCATCGGATCCCTCATGACCTACGAGATCACCATGAGGAGGCAAGCTGAAAAGGAAGGCAATCTCATCAAAACTCCAAAGAACATCGCCTTCAAAGTTCAAAAAGAAGAAAGCTCATCCTCCTCATCGTCTTCCTCTTCAAGCGGCGATTCAGAAATCGAGAACCTTGGCCACAAGATGCACAAATTCATGAAGAATAACAAAAAGAAGAAATCCCGCAAGGCTCAACCCAACGAAAAATCCGAGCCCGAGGTAACATGTTACGGGTGTGGCAAGAAAGGCCATTACAAGCCCGATTGTCCACTCAACAAGAAAAAGGCCAAGCAAAAGGAAAAGAAGAAGGCATTCAAGGCCACATGGAGTGATAGCTCCACATCCTCCTCCTCCTCCTCAAGTGACAACGGTAAAAAATGTCTAATGGCATTTCATGAGGTATCCTCTTCCGACTCCTCATCCTCTAGTTCTTCAAATTCTTTCAATCATTTATCTTACGAGGATCTCCAACATGATAGAGATCAATTGGAGGAAGTTTTTCACGAACTTTCTTCCAAATTTATTGCTTTAAAAAAGAATTTCAAAAAACTTTCTTCCGAAAAGGAACAACTTCTCAAAGAAAAGGAGGAGTTGTCCCTCAAGATCCAAAACCTTCCCGATGTTGATTCTATGGAATCAACAATCAAGGGTTTAAGGGAATCCCTAGCTAAGTTTACCGAAGGTGAACATAACCTCTCAAAGCTCCTTGGTTCCCAATGCGTATCTAGAACCACCCAAGGGCTTGGCTATTCCAAGCAAGCTTCCTCTTCCCATGCTCCAACTATTTTTGTAAGGGGGAGCTCCCAATATAAATTTTGCAACTATTGTAAAAAGAACGGGAACTTAATTTATGAGTGCAATTGCAAAAATGCCCAGTCTGGAAGGCCCAAAACCATTTCCTTTAATGATGAATTTTTTAGGAGAAGACCCACCACTAGACAAGTATGGATTGAAAAATCCCTTTTAGCGAGTCTCTCCGGACCAAAATTTGTCTCGGTTCTAAAATCCTCTCCCCTGTGATTTGTTGTTTTTATTTAGGGGGAGTTAGGATCGTTTAAGCCTTTTTTCTTTATTTTCAAAATATTCAATTCAAAACTTTCTATTCAAAACTTTCATTTCAAAACTTTCATTTAAAAAATTTCAATTCAAAACTTTCAATTCAAAACTTTCAATTCAAAACTTTCATTTCAAAACTTTCAATTCAAAACTTTCAATTCAAAACTTTCAATTCAAAACTTTCAATTCAAAACTTTCATTTCAAAACTTTCAATTCAAAACTTTCAATTCAAAACTTTCAATTCAAAACTTTCAATTCAAAACTTTCATTTCAAAATTTTCAATTTCAAAACTTTCATTTCAAAACTTTTAATTTCAAAACTTTCATTTCAAAACTTTCAATTCAAAACTTTCAATTCAAATTTCAAAAATTTCAATTGGTTTAAAATCTCTATCTTGTTTTTCAATCCTTTCCCTCAATCAAGTTTTATGCCCCGTGCTATTTTGATAATCACAAAGGGGGAGAAATTCTTGGTTGATTGGGGGAGAAATATTTCTCTCATGCTTTGCTTTACTTTTAAATTTATCCTTTAAAGCATGCCTTTCATTTCAGTCTTTTACATTGCTTGTTTTGGTGATTGTGATCATCAAAATAGGGGGATATTGTTGTACCTCTCGTACCCCTAGTGGTTTAATTTTCATGATCACAATCACTCTCTTATTTATCTAATCTTGTTTTAAGTGTTTTTGGATGATAGGCATGATTTGAGGTTGCCAAGGAATTGGGCCAAGAAATCTGAAAGCAAAAGTGGACTGATTTCAGTCCACCGGCCAACCGGTGGATGACCACCGGCCAGCCGGTGGAGTCTTGACAGAAGGCATCCCCTCTGTCCAGACCACCGGCCAACCGGTGTCCCGTGCTATTTTGATAATCACAAAGGGGGAGAAATTCTTTGTTGATTGGGGGAGAAATCTTTCTCTCATGCTTTGCTTTACTTTTCAATTTATCCTTTAAAGAATGCCTTTCATTTTAGTCTTTTACATTGCTTGTTTTGGTGATTGTGATCATCAAAATAGGGGGAGATTTTTGTACCTCTCGTACCCCTCGTGGTTTAATTTTCATGATCACAATCACTCTCTTATTTATCTAATCTTGTTTTAAGTGTTTTTGGATGATAGGCATGATTTCAGGTTTCCAGGGAATTGGGCCAAGAAAGCTGAAAGCAAAAGTGGACTGATTTCAGTCCACCGGCCAACCGGTGGATGACCACCGGCCAGCCGGTGGAGTCTTGACAGAAGGCATCCCCTCTGTCCAGATCACCGGACAACCGGTGTCCCATCACCGGCCAGCCGGTGGAACCCAGACAGAAGGGACACCTACTGTCTCAGCACCGGCCAACCGGTGGCCTCCTCACCGGCCAACCGTTGGTGCCTGGGAAGAAGGCCTCTCTATAATCCAAGGCACCGGCCAACCGGTGGCCAAGCACCGGTCAGCCGGTGGAGCCAGTCAAACTAGCTGTTGGGCTTTGACCAGCCTGCTCCCAACGGCTCTGAAGACTTTTCCAACGGCTCCGAAGACCTCGAACGGCCATATGAGGGTTCCCCCTCTATAAATAAAGGACTAGGAAGCCCCGGAACAATAGTGGAACAATAGTGGAACCATAACCAAGCCAACGGACACATTTTTCATCATTTGGCAAACCTCCGGCAGATTCCTTCAAGGAACCTCAATTGCTCCAACCCATTTCCACATCCAAGGAGCATCACCATAGAAGCTTGGGAGCGCTCTTCATCAACTCCAATCAATCCATTGGCACCCAAGACTTCTCCACATTACGGTTTTTCTTGTTTTATTATTTTAAGCATCAATTTGGGTTTGTGCCTACAAACCCCTCTTTCTCTCATCTTCATTTTGTTTGGGTTTTCACACCACCTTCAAGGTGTGAAGAGGTTAGTCAAGCCTTCCCTTTAAAAGTCTTGAGTCATAGGTGAGATAGCCTTCACCTGTAAGAAGGCTTGTGGGTTCTTGCTCAACCATTAAAAGCAAGCTGTAATAGGTTCTAGACTACCTTAAAGTCTAGTGGGTTTCTTGCTAAAACCATTAAAAAGCAAGCGGTAGTAAATCTCTCAACGGTTGAGTTGGGAGCGGAGACGTAGGCTTTGGTTTAAGCCGAACTCCGTTATCAAGTTTTGTGTCTTACCTCTTTTATTTCCGCTGCACTTTTTACTTTGATTTTAAATTGTTAATTATTTTTTAAAAGGCAATTCACCCCCCCCCCTCTTGCCATCACTCTCCTCCCAACAATAATATCATTAAATGTGAACTATATGTATTTTGGGGGGCATTGGATGTTAGTCATATTCTTCTAAAGTGAAAATGCATTATATTGTTTTGGTCTTTATTAGGCAGTGTTGTTAAAAAAATCCACCTTGTTAGTTGAGTAAATATTTTCATTTTTTATATGCTCATTATGTTACATTCTCATTACTTATACATGTATTATTAGTTGATATATATGAAAATGAAGGTCATGGAAACATTTTAACAAAGATCACTTGTCAATATGGAAGCGAAATGTAATCAACTATATGAAAGAAAAGGTAATTATTTTATATATTAGATAATATTTTTGTTTTTAGATATATATACATATATATATATATATTGATTTTTAAGTTAATTTTTTATTAAATTTAGGGTAATATTCAATAGGGATGTGTAGAATATGGATATTAATGTTATATGATTCATTTATTAGATAATCACAATTTCGGTAAGGATTGATTATGATCAGGTTAGTCGTAATAATTATTTTAAATTTTATTTTATAGTATCTTTTTAATATTATATCATTTAATGACATTGTAGGAATTCAACTATGTTGATTCGTACACACAAAAAGAACATAACCATCTTCGATCATTGTTTAAAAACTATTTTTCTAGGATGATTAGGATTTAAGGTTTGTATATTCTTATGTTTCTTATTACTATTGCATTTTTAAAATAAAATATGTTCAAAAAAACAAATTATTTTTTTATAATTGGTCTTTGAAGGTAATGATATCACATGAATGATTCAACAATAACCAATAATGATCATGTTGTAAATTTCAGGTATTTTTTAATTATAATTTATAATAAAAATGCATATATAAATTTTTTATTAACTAGATAAAAGTATGTTTGTTTTTATTAATTTGTAGTCATTGATACCTATTGTTTGATTACTTTAAATGGTTTTTCAATTATAGGGATTCTTATTATTATGGGGATGAAATATTGAAATATTTATAAAAATTTTATAAAATTTCAATTTTTTCATAAACCAACACCGAATAGTTAATATAAATTTTCACGGTTTTTGACGTCAATTTTCGTGAAAACCGACGATTAAAACTAAAGGTAAATCGGTTTTTAGCATCTATTATTGTGAAAATTGGCACAAAAAACTGAACCAAAATTTTTTTTGGGCATCGGTTTTCATCAAAACCAGTGTGGAAAACCAAACCAAATTTAGTTTTTGGAATCAAATTATGTAATTAACCAACATAGAAAATATTGAAGAATTTCATATTCAGCACCAGTTTTTAAAACACCAATGTTGAAACCCATATTTATTAAATCACCTTTATCAACATTGATTTAAAAATTGACATCAAAATTTAAAAAAACTGACGTCAAATCAAGTTTTTTCACTAGGTAATCTACATCCAATGATGGATTGGGTGAAGGTATAACTTGAACTAAAATCTCCACCACAACTATTAGTTTCCAAGATGACAGTGCACTTTCCCCTGCCCATGGAATATGATGGGTCTCGCGGGGAAGATGCTGAAAGATGGAGTCCTCTAGAAGAAGGTGAGGTTGTGACCCCAGAAGAAAATTCTCTAGGATTATTTTCTAAAAACCTTGATGTAAGATCTAACCCATTTACCTATTACATTTTTTATTTCACTATGTTTAGACACCTTCACTGAAATCTACATGTATAAGAGGACCTTGTGGAGTGTTCCTCTTCTAACAGGGATGAAATTGTGGCAACGATCGTGAAGAACAAAAAACTGAAACCCGCATATGAAACAATAGTGGATACAAAGTCTAGTAGTGATGGAAAGGAATGTGTGGCATCTCTGGAACCATTGAAACTCACAATAAAATATGGGGGGCCATGTCCTATCATCCTAGAGATGAAAATAAAAAAGTGCTATCATGAGCATTTGTCACTCGACCACTGTAAGTTTCCAACCTCATAGAGTTATAATTGTTGGTTTATCAATCTAATTAAATGAAACAACCCTTGTATGAATAGTCCCTAAAGTGGAAAGTGACCTACAAGTGCAGATGGATGAAGGACCATAGTCCCCATTCTTAAGAGTTTTGTCGGTTTATATAGATCCAAGTGTCCAAGATGACTAGGCCATGGAATTTAGTAATCAACCAATTGTGGATGATGGTAGTACCACTGGCGGGGTTGATAGGTACAATCTTTCTGAGGTGGGATCGAGTGATGAAGATCAAACTCACTATATGGAACCTGATCCAGTTGATATGATGACATAAGAAGACTTTATCTCTGAATTCATGGTCTCATACCTAGAGTACGAACATGTAGACCCACAAGATCTGGAAAAGTCTTATTCTAATGAGGTCAAGGATATCTGGGCTACCCAACACCAATCATGGAATTTGATCAAGCATTTCACTGAAAAAAAACCATAACCTGATGGGAAAAGCCTGATGAGATCACTTCACTGCTGGAAATAAGACATGTTCACTAGAGTTTGGAATGCTCTATACTTACATATGCACATCAGGGGCTACCTTGTTAAGAAGATCTTGAAATGAAGTCATCATTTGGATTCTTCCTGGTAAAAAGAAATACTGTGAAAATATCCAAAATCGTCATGAGGTTGAGTAAAAAATGCTATTCATAGACGAATAGAAAGGCGATAACTTTTCCTCCACCAATGGTCAATTATAATTCGCTATACGACTAAAGATCCAATTGGTGGGGTCTAAAAGTAGTCAAAGAAGGTGAGTGTTCAAGTGGATCGCCTCTGAGATGAACATGATCGGGTGTTGATAATATTTTAAGAGCTTTTTCCTATAACAAATGATGAATAAATTGATACTAGTCAATGAAAACAAATCCTTGAGGACATAAGTCATAGGGTGGTAGAGTTGAAGTGATCCATTGATGGGGAAAATTAATATGGGACATGTTTTTCCAAACTCATGAAACACACCTTTTTTCATCCTTTCTTTTAATTGTGCATGGATATATCTCTTTCTATTTTTAATTAACACATATCGATCATATTTTTGATGTATCTAATTATCAGTCCCTACAGTCATGTGGGTCATTCCAAGTGTGATAAATAAGAAAAAACCATAAAATATTTATATTTGTATGAGAGTGACAGCTGATCATCGAATACCCATGGTCTGCTACTTTGTACTTACCAACTATAGTTTTTGGGTTGAGAGAGGGTGTGAATAGATAATTGGGCTCTTGAAATATCCAATTTTCTTTCCCCAATTTGCTCTAGTTCATATGTGGGATAACTCAAGGGGTGATGGAATCAATCTAAACAAAGAAGAAATGGAGAGTGTGAATCCCAATGTCCAAAATTCAGAACACAGTGATGATGGATTTCTGATAGAATATAACTATTGAACATATTCAAAACATAGTATCTATACCACTAGCTTGAAATGGGGACAAAAAAATAAGGGTCGACCACTGGCCATATCTGAAACATGGGGCCACACTTGAAATGTTGTCTAATATCTTTCAGGGTGTTGGATAAGAGCGGCAGGCGATCTAAAGAAGTATATCCAAACCATGAGGGGAGTCCCTTTGGAGACCAAAGAGGATATAAATCCAAATATGGGGCATGAATTGCATGAAAGTTGAGTGGTGTAATGTCCGAAAGGATTAAAAATATAGTTAAAGTACACCACCATGGCTTGGAGAACATTAGTGTTGGCACATTGGTATGAACAAAGGTCAAGCCTATATCCTAAGGGAGCATTATCTTGGATGTCGAGTGACAGCTAATGATGTGAACAATGTGGTAGATGACCAGCATTGTGGTAGGGGACCTCTCACATGAGGTTCTAAGATTATTTTCATTTTTATGCCATGAAAGTGAGGACAATGAAAACGTAATTTCACAAAATATGGTAGGGATGAAACTTGGAATATTTTAACATTATATGACCAGGATGTTTCAATTATTTTAAGGTCATACTTCATGGACCCTATAAAATAGTTTAAATTCTTGTTACATATACAATAATTTCTATTCCTATTGTATTTACATGGAATAAAGAAGATGAACCCAATGTGAATGAGCCAAATGATACTTTAACATCATACAAATACCAAGGGAAAATGGGAAAGATACATCTGTGATGTGATGAGGGAAAAAACTAACATGAAAAAAGGACATAGAGACCTACTACAACACCACATATCCCTATGAGGCTCCTATATTTGGTCATGGAGTTTTGACCGTAATCAGGGACAAAGGGCCAAGAAGTTTATTGAGCTTGTGGTTGGGCCTGAGATAAATGTTTGGGGGTCACTATGTATCCCATAAGGATATAAATAAAGACATACATAGTATTGAACATAGTGTTGTTGGAGAAAAAAATAGGTGGGGGAAGTCATCTCTGTCAAGGAAGTTGAAACATCACATAATTATTATAGGGCATCCTAAACTTTTTTAGGGTATGGTTGTAGTTTAATGTCATGCATTGAGGATGAGAAAAGGGGAAATAATGTTATGGAATAACACGAGATGGATGATTTGGGTGTCACTATGTATCCCATATGGATGGGAATCCATCCACACATAGTTATTGATAGTTGGAATGGTAGATGACCAGTGTCAAGGGTGATGTACTCTCAAGGTAGATCACCACAATGTTATGCCATTTTCATCATGCATCCAGGATGATTATTCCACAATTTAAGGTTATATGATAGAACTGGACCTTACATTTTAATATCACATGGTATTAGAACAATAGTTTAACATCGTGTGGTACAAGGTAGTACAGTACATAATCATATTTCTTATTAGAAATAGATATTAGTTTAAGGTCATAGAAATTGAACTATAAGGTTTCACAACTTCCTTTTGTTGGTACAACCCTACCATGACACCTAAGACCACATGATCCATTCATGGTGTTGGAAAAAAGGGGTGATATTAGGCTTTACCCATCATATAGGAATTCAAAATAATGGAAATAAAATGTTGGGTGAAAAAATACCAAACATGGAAACATTCCTACCCAACCTGAACAAATGTACAGAGGGACAACACCAGGGGTTTTAGGGATCCACAAGAATAGAAGGGTGTATAAAATGTGAATCATTACGCCTGATATTTGGAATATAATGATGATGGTGAAACTATGTAGGAAAAATGCTAACAAAATTAGAGATACAACATCCATATCATGGGACCTCGGATAATAAAAAAAACATGGGTTGGCCACTAACCATATTCAAAATATGGGACTAGCCTGAAAATGATCTTTAAAGACTTATAGGGTGTTGTACCATCATGGTAACTGATACATATGTTCAAGATTTATAATGTTAGGGGGTACATTTGGATTTGAAAGATGATAGAAAACCAAATAAGGGGAAATGTGAAGTGTGGAAGTGAAGTTGGAAAAATATCCCAATACAAATCAACTCCCTAGGTGTCATACCACACCACATTCATTCATGTTGGTGTGGAACATACATAGGCAGGATCAGATCCATCTTCATGTAACAGGATCCTGAAAGAGTTTTTGAACAGTTTAAAGGTACTTTTTCTTAGACCATAAGATCTTAGATTTAGGTTATTGAGTATAGACCATAAGTGCTCATTTTAACATCATGTGTGTGGGACATACCTGTACAATTTAACTTCATGCTGTAATGATAAAAATTTCGTGCAGTTTACCATCGTGTGACTTGTATATGTGCATCCTAAATAAGATATGTGTGTCGTGAAAAATAACCGTATGTGAATGAGGACTAAAGATGTCCACACCACACTACACATTCTCTAAGGAGAACCCAGGATAAAATGGAAAAATGGTGAAATTAATATTCTATGGCTGGGCTTGAGGAAAAAATGTATGGGAATCACTATGTATCCTACAAGGGAAGGAATAAATCCACACATAGTTGTTAAACATGGAATGGTAAGGTACCAATGCTAGAAGGGTGGGGGATATTATCCAAAATAATAATAACGTGGTCGTTAAGCAGTATATTTTCATGCAACTTTGAAAATGAAAATCATAGTTTCATGTCGTACAGTTCAGAATGATTAAAGGGGAGGTGTGTAGTGTGGCTCCATGAGGAAACCAAACATGATTGATAATCAAAGGGATACAAACCAGACCACACATTAGTAGATGATACTCGATCCAAAAGGGATGAATATTTGATTTTGTAACACTGTGGCTATGTCAAGGGATGAGATGTTTGGGCATGACTACATATCCAATAAGGATGGCAATTAAGAGAAATTTAGTTATTGAAGTTGGAATGGAAAATGGCCAATGCCAATGGGTAATGTATTCATAGGTGATGAAATAGCAATGATGCATAGTTAATGATCATAAAAATAGGATGTAGAATCCATATTATGAAATCATATGATAAGTACAAGGTCTATTATTCAGTTTATCTTTGTGTGATAAGGATATTGGTGATCTTGGTTTCCGGTCATAGATATTAGACCATAAGGTGAGCTTTTCAAAAGGGGAAATTTGTAGTGCGGTGCCATGAAGGAACCATACGTGAATAAGGACCATTTGCACCACACCACACATTCTCTAAGATAAACCCACACTTAATTTGATTTCATAAGGATTGTATTTGGATGATGTGTTTAACATCATGATCATAAGATGTAAACTCTTAGTTAAAGTCATAGAGTTTGGAATAATAAGGAAGGTTTGATTCTTCCATACAGGTAAAAACCCATGTACAAACCCTACCAAGATCCCTAAGTCCATGCGAGCCATGATCGGTGTGGGAAACCATAGGGGGATAAGATCCTTATGAAAAATGGAAGCACATGATAGAGGAACGTAAAAGATAGGTTAAAGACATCAAAATAATACTTATTGACCTCCTCGATATGCAATGATTTATAGAGGGGTAACACTAAGGGTGTGGGAGTTCCATATGTATATAAAGAGTTGGAAAGGGACTTGTATCACAACATATAATGCATTGGACACAATGGGGGTTTCATAACGATGGAGGATAACTACTAACCAAATTTGAGATACAACATCCATACCGTCTGACCTAGGATGGAAACATAAAATAAGGGTCTATCACTGAACCTATTCACATCATGAGACCCACCTCAAAATTCCATTAAAATCCTTCTAGGGCATTGGCCCCAGATGATAGCTGATCCATAAGGCCATGAACCAGGTTATTAGTGGGTCCCTTCAGACATGAAAGATGAGGGGGACCTAAACAAAGGGACACATGAAACATGGAGATTAAAGAATGTCCATGCAGGATCCAATACTCAATGTCATACTCCATAGTGCAACTAATAATGCTAATGAGTAATATCATATATAGGGATCTATACCTCTTATTATGGGAAGAATCCATGAGAGGGATCTTGGCCATCGAATGGTAATGAACCAATGCCAAATGAATTGGACAAGGGATAAAAGAGGGTTAATAAACCAGGGCTATCCTAAAGAAAAAATGTATGGGCATTCATGAATATCCTATAAGGATAGGAATCAATCAACAAATAGTTCTTGAAAAAAAGGTGCATTTATGATTTTTTGGCTGGGCCCAAGGACTAAATTTTCGTTCATCAATACGTATCTTGTAAGGTAAGGAATAAAGCCACGCATAGTTCTTGAATATCATGCAGTTAAACGTCATGAAGTAAGGATGAAGTTGGCACGTAGTTAATCATCATGAATCTATAACATTGGAAATATTAGTTTATTTTCATGGAGCATGGACCATGGGATGAATAATTTTAAGTGGATATATGCAGCAATGAGAGGTAACAAACCCGAAGTGAATGAGGACTGAGGAGGCTCATTGCCATACCACATATTCTTGATAAAGAGGTGTTGAACCTGGGATAGACCTAAGGAATAATTTTTTTTTTCATTTCTATATATGCCATATGGATGATAATCCAGCTATACATAGTATCAGAAACCCATAATATTTATTGTGAAATGGTAAGGATGAATGTTGCGATTTAGTTTGTTTTAATGTGTTAGGACATTGGGGAAAAGGGTATCCCAAAGGGTTGAACATGGTGTGGAAAAATAAATCCAACATGAATGAGGACTATAGAAATCCACACCACACTACACACTCCCGAGAGAGAACTCAGGCCAAAAGGATGAAAGATCAAAATTACGGTTGGTCCCAAAGACCAAATATCTAGGTATTCCAACATATCCCATGAGAATGGGAATCGAGCCATACATAGTTCTAGAGTAACATGTGGTTTAAAATAATGTAGGTTAGACAAATATGGGGCACCATTTAATATCATATAGTATCGATTAGTTTAATTTCATGCAAGACAATGGGGTTCTTTCCTTTTATGTTCAGGTAGAAAGGGCCATAAATTCTATGCAATTTAACATATTATAGGTAGGATGAAATAGTTTAATTTCATGTGGGATTTATCAAAACACTTTAACATCATGTTACTTGGTCCAAGAGATCTTAGTGTGAGGTTGTAGACTTTAGACCATAGAGTGTCTCTACCAATACAGGGGTGTGTATTGTGGTTCTATACTGAAATCAGACATGAATGTGAACCAAGAAGGTCTTAACACTACACTAAACACTCCTAACAAAAAAAACATGGTTCATGGTTATGAAAAGTTGAATTGGTGGTTGAATCATATATAATATTTCTTGTCATTCCTACATATCCTATAAGGATGTGAATCAATCCATACATAGTTATTGAATATCATGTAGTTTAACCTCATGTAGTAAGGATGAAGGTTTCACAGAGTTTATCATCATGCGACTAGGACACTGGGGATCATAGTTTATCATCAAAGAGATCCTACCATCGGATAATTTGTGAGTTTATAATTTTTCAAGATAGTGCTATGTAGTTTAACATCATATGAGATGATAAGGGACTTCTATGCAGTTTATCATCATGAGAGGCATTATAAATAAGGGTATAATGAAAATTACTTCTTGAGAATCTTGGAATTTGTCGGAGGAGTGACTTGTTCTCCATCCATGGTTACCAAAGAGTTTGCACCATTAGGGTAAACCTTGTGGATAGCGTAGGATCCTTCCCATTTGGGCTCCAAATTTTTGGGATTCCTTTTGGGTATCATCTGCAACCTCAGATCCAATACCATGTCACCTTGAAGGAAAGGGTGGATATGACATTTCTTGGTGAAAGATCTAGATATATTGTTCTGTAGAATATCTATATTATATAAGTCCTATATCTTGTTCTCATCAAGGGATTCAATATCATCTAGAATTCAATGTGATAGTGTTTCTAATTCCTCTTAATCATAGATTGTTTTAATGAGTGATAGAAACGAAATCTCAACAGGTATGACTGCCTCTATTCCATACACTAGGGAATACTGATTCATGAAGGTGGAATTATGAGTCATCTTCTTATAATACCAGAGAGTGTTGGGGAGATTTTCCAGCTAACTATTTATGTTTGGACCCACCATATTATAAAAAATGTTGGAGATGATCTTATTGAATGACTTGATTTTTCCATTTTTCTATGAATGGTAATGCGAAGTATGGTTGGACTGGATGTCGTACATTTCATAAAATTTCTTCATATTAGTTTCTCGTAATTTGGTGCTATTACTCATGAGAAAAACATGATGGAATCAAAATTAATGGATGATATTGGAGCTTTTTAACTCAACAATATAACTTTCCCTGATCTCCTCAAGTATAATCACCTCTTCCCACATGAAAAAAACCTATTTCTGTCAAAATGAACCTGCAATTGTGAGTTGTTGCTAGCGAATATGGTCCCAAAACATCGAGTCCCCAGGATGCAAATGGCCAATAATACTTGGTTCTATGAAGGGGCTACTGTTTTTGATTCAAAAATTTGGCATGAATATGACATGTGTGGTACCAATTTGGGAATGTAATTCATTCATGGACCATGTTGGGGAGAAATTAGTCCAACCATCGAATCTCGTGAGAGAGTTTCTACCATTCTTGAAGGGCACCACATGAACCAGAATGATCTTCCTGTATAACCTAGAAAATCTCATCTCCCAGAATGTGGTAGAGGAGAATTCCCTGAAACCCACATTTATAGATTATATATTTAATACCGGGACCGATCTTGATGGTGAAATGCATTGCTTGCCAATATATTGTTGAATTCTTGCCTCGATCTATCAGAAGATTTTCATACTGAGGGTACTCGATGAAAGGATTTTTCTAACCAAAGTATTATTCTACTACAACTGTGGTATATAGAATATCCTATATTAAAGAATCAGTGGTATGCTAGTTTACCGAATGATTGTTTTCATCATCTGCACTGACATTGGTGATGAACTGTAGAGACCTGAAGCTTGACGTACATGGACATTACATTACTTTTGCGGAATAATTAATACATAACAAAATTAGACACATAAGGACCATAATAGTTTAGTGTCTTTGGAAACTCGGATCATAATCTTCTAATCGTGGTGAATGATCTTCAACATCTCCATAAAAATATTCCCCTTTTGTTTTCTTACCTAAAACCTTTCTTTATATCCTGGGGAAAAGAAAACATATAAAGGGTGACCTCAAATGCTCAGTAAGGGTAAGCATAAAGAACATAAAATAATCCGTAAACATTTGAATGAAAAAACATCAACATAAAATCTAAACATCAAAACCTTGAGCAAAGACATAAATCTTGGAAGTACGTAAGGCATAGATCATAAAGAAACATTAATCACGATAAAATAGCATGGGAATTAAACATTTAATTATGGCAAACCATTAAGCACATGATATGATTTCCATAGTACCCAAGGCATTGCTTACAAGACCATCTTAGTGGACAAAGTCCCTTTCTGAATCGAGTTCACTCCTCGTTCTAGTCCTGTATTACTGAACCAGTTTAACTTGCCGTTCCAGCCATGTCTATCTCATGAGATATAAATCTTTACCCAATGCATTGGAGGGAGATATAGGTCTCACCCATCTCATAATGAAATCATTCTTACTTGTGCCACAAAATAAACTTAAAACATTCATCATAACCCAAAGAATAAAATGGGTTTCATAAACATCATCCCATCATTTCATAATCAATATAAATCAAATGGAAATTTCATCATAAGAAAAGTGAAACCATGTAAATCATAGAGACCTTAAACTTCAAACATACACATATGAAATAATGTCATCTTAGATGGAAAATGGTTTTGATAAAACATTTGAAATGAATTCTTTAGGAAAATATACTTTCTTCTTCTAAATCATTTTCTTTTCAAAAAATGCCATGCACTTTTAAAATAAAAGTATTATGTTGAAAATAGTCATAAAATCATGTAGAGTAAGCTTCATGAAAATGAGGCGTTATGAAACCGTAAAAATCCGTTCACGCCGTATAAGTTAAAAATAACATTCTCCTCATACTTTTGTCAGAAAAGTCAAAAAGTACCTCGTATGGTAAAAAAAAGATTCATTACATACCATGTAGTAAAAGTCAAAAATGGTTAAAAAGGACTTTAAACATACATGAAAACACTTTTATAAAACATGGACATGGATGATAGAAATAACCCCAGTAAATACTTACGAATAAGCAATCTCGGATAAAAATGAGATTTGCAAAATTATCCATTACCTTAGGTCTGATATGCTTCATATGTATCCAAACCTCCTTTATAATGATTTAAATAATGTCATTGACTTATTAAAGAATCATATTCATTGTTATGATATCATATATGTTTCACTTATGACTTTATATTACCCGTTCTTTTGTAAATTCCATGTTAAAGTAGCGTTTTTGGGTAAAATCATTTCATTTATCGTATGTGTTTCGACTTGTCGTTCTTGATATTATTACTTATATCCTGATTTACATAATTCCAGAATGTAAAAAATGATTTATATATAATATATATTCATCATATACATATATATATTATATATTGATAAAAGTAATGAAATACACCGTTCATGGAGACTATAGACCGTACGTACAAATGAACGCTGTTTTCGTTTCCTTATTTAATTGAATGAAATTAAATAAATGACATACATATATATATATATACATAAATGAAGTAGCATTATTATGTCATATATTCCATTATTATTCATTATATATACTTTATAATCATTCTTGAATGGTTAATCATGGAAAATGAATCTCATCGTGTTCGTGGAGACAGTAGTCTGTACGTACGCACGAGCGATGATATCATTCCCATGATCATGGAATTGTATTTGAGTGTATGTATACTATTTCAGAATCAATATCACTTTACAATAATCATATATAGTTCTTATTTATATCATTATACCCATCCAAGTAAGGTGGTGGTGGAAAATAGATTACACCACGGCGTGGAGACGGTATTTCGTACGTACGCACGCGCGGTGATTTCATTTTCAATAGGATGGATAGATGGTGAAATATGGTTGTTTCATACTTATAATAACATATAAGTATATGAGTGATATTAATGTTATTACTTCATAATGAAATAACTAAATAAGAAGAAGTGGAAGAAGAAATAAAGTTGAAAGAATCGGTAACGGACATTACCTCTTCTTTGAAGCGCCTCTTTGAGACCTCCTCTTAGGGAACTAAAATTGGTCTTTGAAGAAGACCAGAACCTCTAGAATGTTTCTATGGAAGTGGATAAGATAATTTTTCAGGGTTTGGCCGAGCTTTAAGGCTCAAAGTGGTGTGAGGAAGAGAGGGAGGAGGTTCCCTTTTATAAGGGAGGAGAGGGGCACCTTTGGAAAAACTAAAAATATTATTTTATTATAAAGTCATATTCGGTTTTTCATAGCTCCAAATTGATTTATTTAAAAGCTAAGGTGGGTATGGGTCGAAATACCCTCATCCAATAGAATTTAGACACGTTTAGGATTCTATTTTAACCTTATCATTTAAATTTAACCTTAAGTTAAATAATTTTACTTTTATCATGTCTTCTTGTTTTCTTACACTATAAGGTTAATAAACTTACTATAACAAGCCAAAATAACCCCAAGTTGTCTATTATTAATATATATAACATTATCTAAGTCATTTTTCCGAACCTTAGATTTTTAGGAATAAAATAACAATTAATAATATAATATTTGTTTTAAAAACTATTGTATGTCAATTTTGACACTATTTGGTAATTGATTTTTGTGAAAATCATAACAGAATGATTAGTTCAAATAGAGTTGACTAAATCAATACTAACATGTCATATCAACCTATAAAATTAGTGTAATTCATAAAAAGTCTCAAATTACATTTATTTGGGTATTTATAACATCAATTATGTCAATATTTCATTAATAAGATAATTACTGCATCATCTTTGTGTCATAAATAAATTAAATTATATAATGTCTAAAATTTATAAATAAAATTCCATTATGTATGAAATAGTTTTATATTTCTAATGAATATTTATAGTCGAATTTATCTTTTGTATAACCCTATATTAAAAATGATTTACTTATTAAACTTTGATTTATCTATTTTAACTCTTCTTTAAATAAATTAATATTAAATGTCCTAATCTAATCCAAGTGGGCCTAAATGGTCATATTTTATTCCTAAGGTTGTTTTCGGTCGAATTACACTTATCCAATAGAATTAGGACATGTGTTAGGGTAATAATAATATCATTTTTACCCTTAATTATCCTATTTACTTTTAACCGTGGTAAATAAAAGTAAAAAGTTATTATTCACCAAAAAATATTTTTATCTCATTGAACTACATTTTCATCCTTGATATTAACCGTGTCTCTCAGATTTTTGAAATTCCACTCACAGAAGCGGTAAAATTAATTTTTATGAAAAATTTAGTTTTTTAACAACCACTTAGTGGTTTCACTATTCATCAAAAAATGAAAGTTTCCAGAAAAATACCAAAAATTAGGCCTAAGATATATTTGATATTATGAATTCAAAAATGATGTCTATTTTACCAAATTCAAAACATATCAGTTGCATTAATTAATTTAAAAATTAATTCTCGTCGTCAAAATAAATAGCGTGTTTTTAAGAGATAATAACTATCAAAAGATTGACACTTATTTATGTTTGGTTTAAATGTGAAATTACATCCAATGACCAACATTGTATTAAATGGTAAAAATATATTCTAAATATACTTTAAAACCACTCAAATTAATAATTTATCACAATTAATTATTTCGATTAAAAAAAGTTGTTTTTAATTAAAATTTAGTAATTTTCACTATTCATCAGAATATAAAAGTTATCCGAAAAGTACCAAAATTTCACCCTAAGATAATTTCAATATTCCGAATCCAAAAATGAAGTCCATTTTGAAAGATAAAATTTATAAAATTTCAAAAAGTGGGTATTACTATTCATAACGGCTAGTTCATAATAATATTATAATAATATCTCATTTAGTGAAACTCGGTATTGCGTACTACACATGTTATCGAGGAAGGTCTTTATTGCGTGTAATACAATACAATTTAGGGATGCGTGTTGTGCAATATTAGGGTCTTCTAGGTTTTGATCAGTGGGGAGAAGGCCCCAGTAGTTCCAATTTCATTCTCTTGGTCCTCTCCCTTTCCATACGAACATAGGACTGAGGTGCTTCATCTGTGGAAGCCATGGGAACCTTCAGAATCAGTTCCCGGACTGATTGTAGTACAGTGGGGATAGGCAGATTCAACTCCCACCTTAGTAGTAGAAATTTCTAGCAAGGCCCTTTCAGCAGCAACAGTAGGGACTGCGAGCTCCTGATTTTCCAAGAGAATACATGACAGGAGGAGGCTAACCCCATGATGCACCTCAAGGACCTCGACTAGGGCGTGATCAGGGAGGCGGATGATAGCCGAGAGGCTGAGGAGCTGGGTGTGGGAAATTTCACACCATAGAGGCAGCAGTTCCAACAGGGCTGAAAGTCATTCGTGGTACGATCAGCTTGTTTAGCACTCTTGCATGTGCCGTGTTCTATTCATGATCGTCTCACTCCTTTGTTACACTTGGTCTTTCCCGTTCCTTGGGCCTAAAACGAGAGAGAATCTCCATTCCCCTGGTGCTGAGTACACCAGTTGGGGGTCATACCATCCTGTTTGATGTTTGTTGAGGATGGAGATGGATGTTGGGGCTGCATCAGTCTAGTGAAGATCTCTTTTTTCTACAAATTCAGCCATACAATGTCATCCTAGATATCAGTTGGTTGTCTTCTGAGCATTCTACTATCGACTGCTTCTGGAGAAGAGTCATGTTTTCCAATGAGGATGGAAAGCTTGTGGATTTTGATGGCGAACGGAGTTGTATGGTGGGGAGAAGGTGTGTGGAGCCTCTTTTTCTATGTTGGCCGAGCTTTCTGCAGAATAATTGGATGCTGAGATGATGGATGTTCTGGGTGTTATCAGAGAGTTCCTAGAAGTTTTTCCTGAGGAGGTTGTGACTTTACCCCCTCGATGTGACATTGAGTTCGGGATAGACTTATTTCCTTGTGCCTGTCCGATTTCAATGGATCCTTATCAGATAACACCCTATACATTGTGGGAGTTACGGATTTTGATTGACGAGCTATTGAAGAAGGGTTTTGTCCGACCCAGTGTGTCGCCATGGGGTGCTTCGGTCTTGTTCAAGAAGAATGAAGATGGTGTTCTCAGGCTATGCATAGATTACTAGATACTGAATCAGGTAATTTTCAAGAACCGTTACCCTCTCCCAATGATATATGGTCTCTTTGACCAGCTGAGGGGAGCAGTTTGGTTCTCTAAGATTGATCTGTGGTTTGGGTATCACCAGCTATGGGTGAATGCTAGTGATATCCCTAAGACTGCTTTCAGGTGCAGGTATGGGAACATTGAGTTAGTAGTCATTCCATTCGGTGTTACAAATTCACTTTCTCTATTCATTGGGCTCATGAACTCTGTTTTTCACGAGTTTCTGGACCGGTTCGTCATTGTGTTCATTGATGAAATTTTGATATACTCAAGATCAGAGGAGGTACATACTAATCACCTTTGGATGGTCTTGGAGATTCTTCGACCTCACCATCTCTATGGAAAATTCTCCATGTGCAATTTCATGACATGAGAAATTCATTTCCTTAGACATGTGTTATCTCAGCAAGGGCTAGCAGTTGATCCGTCAAAGGTTAAAGTATTTGTTTCTTGGGAATCACTAAAGAATATGATAGAGGATCGTAGTAATCTGGATCTGGTAGGCTATTATCAGAGGTCCTTACCTAACTTCTCTCGATTTGTAGCTCCTTTCACAACTTTGACCCAAATGGACCAGGCCTTTGTGTGGAGTGAGAAGTGTTGGAAAACTTTCAACTATATAAAGTAAAGGTTGGTCAGCTCTCTAGTGCTTAGGTTTCCATAGGAAGGGGTGTTGTATGAGGTGTTTGGTGATGCTTCTGAACTTGGCTTGGGTTGTGTGCTGATGCAGTAGTGGGGAGTGATCTTTTATGGGTCTAGGAAGTTACATCCTCATGAGAGTAACTATTCCACCCATGACCTAAAGCTTGCAGTAGTAGTATTCGTGTTGAATTAGTGGCAGCATTAACTCATTGGGGATCACTTTGTGGTCTTTGTAGATCGTATGATTTTGAGGCATATATTTACCCAGCGGGACCTAAACATGTGAAAAAGAAGGTGCATGGAGTTTCTTCAGGACTACAACATTGATATCTCTTACACTAAATTTAAGGGGGACGTTGTGGCTGATTCCTTGAGCAAGAAGTCATTGAGGAAAGATTTTAAGGAATCTGTGGATGCTTAGAAGTCAATTGAGGAGTTGGCTTTTCTACCTCCAGATGCAAGGGTGGATGGTGGTAGAGGTTGTCTATTTCGAATGATTGTGTGGTCCTCTCTGTTGGGGCAGGTGGAGGAGTATCATTGGGGAAACATAGAGAGTGAAGTGATGTGTGATCGGGTTGAACGAGGCAATGCTCTAGAAGGGTTGTTAGAAGATGGTCAGAATCAGATGCTTCTTGGAGGGAATTTTTTTCCCGAGATGATGCATGAGGTAGTTCTCTGTGAGTTCCATAACTCACTCTTAGTGGTACACACATGAGTTTCCAAGATATACCGAGACCTGAGGGAACAGTTTTGGTGGCCTGGGGTGAAACAGGTTGTGGTGGAGTTTGTGGAAAGGTTCCTGGTGTGTCGGCAGGTGAAGACTGAACAACACATCCCAGGATTTTTTTTGTATCCTTTATATGTCCTTGAGTGGAAGAGGGAGGAAATCTTGATGGATTTTATCACAAGACTACCCATGGTTCAAGGAGTCTGTAATGTTATCTGGGTAGTGGTAGACTGGCTGATGAAATCATCTCACTTTATGGAGATCAAGGAGTCGAGTGTGGTGGATGCCTTAGCACTTAGATATGTGGCTGCGGTGGCTGAGGTGGCTGAGGTGGTGCAGTTTCATGGGGTTCCAAGGTCCATAGTCTCGGATAGGGATGCATGTTTTACCTCACAAGTTTGGAGTGGATTGCAGAATGATTTTGGAACCCAACTACGCCTTAGTACTGCCTATCACCCCCAGATAGATGGTCAGACAGAGAAAACCATCTGGACATTCACTACGGGAAAAATGGGTATTTGCGACGGGTTATTTGCGACGGGAATAAATCCCGTCGCAAATAGCCCCGTTAAAAACTTATTTGCGACGGGGGTATTTACCCGTCGCAAATAAGTAGGCTTTTGCGACGGGATTGCTTTCCCCGTCGCAAAAGAACTGGCGCGCGTTGCGCGCCAAATCGCGGGAAACATAATTGCAACGGGGGAATATTCCCGTCGCAAATAACCGGCGGCGGTAAAAGGTATTTGCGACGGGAATATTTCCCCGTCGCAAATAGTATGTCGGCAGGTGGTTTTTTGCAATGGGACCCGTCACAAATAACTATTTAACCGTTGACCGTAATAAATGTTGGCTAAGGTATTTGCGACGGGTACCGTCGCAAATAACACTATTTGCGACGGGAATCCCGTCGCAAATGGACCCGTCGCAAATAATCTAACCTATAAATACCCCCATCCGTTTTTTTTCAAATCATTCTCAAACTCCATCTTCTTCTTCTCTCAAAGTTTTATTTCTAAAGTTCAGTTTTTCTCAAGTTTAATTTTTTTCTCCGGAGCTGATATTAAAGTTTTTGAAGAACGATCAGAGCAGATCAATTTTCAAGGTATTTATGTTCATTTTAATTTAATATTTATTTTTAATTTTTTATTAGTTTCAATTATTCTTAATTAGTTGTAATTTAATTATGTTAACATTGTTTTGTTACTTAATAAATTTAAATTGTTAGTATTGTTCATAGTTAATGGTAAATAGGAATAATTAGTAATAATTTTTAATAATTAAGAATAAATATTAATAATTAGTAATAAATACCAATAATTAGGAATAATAACATTATTACATTATTAGTATATTTTATTATTAATATTAAAATAATATAATTTTTTATATATATACAATTCTCTTTTCATCTGTGTGTTTGTTGTCTTCACATGTATTATTTGTATGTGGAGATAGAAAACGCACAGATGAAAGGAGAATTGTATATAAATTAGAAAATTATATTATTTTAATATTAATAATAAAATATACTAATAATGTTATTATTTGTAATTATTGGTAATTATTCCTAATTATTGGTAATTATTCATTTAATTACTAATAATTAGGAACAATTACCAATAACTATCAATAATTAAGAATAATTAGTAATAATTAGTAATAATTACCAATAATTAGTAATAATTACCAATAATTCGTAATAATTACCAATAATTAGTAATAATTACCAATAATTAGTAATACTTATCAATAATTAGTAATACTTACCAATAATTAGTAATACTTACCAATAATTCGTAATACTTACCAATAATTAGTAATAATTACCAATAATTATCAATAATTAGTAATAATTAGTAATAATTACTAATAATTACCACTAATTAGTAATAATTAGGAATAATTACCAATAATTACCAATAATTACCAATAATTACCAGTAATTACCAATAATTAGTAATAATTAGTATTAATTAGGAATAATTAGGAATAATTAGGAATAATTAGGAATAATTAGGAATAATTAGTAATAATTAGTAATAATTAGTAATAATTACCAATAATTACCAATAATTAGTAATAATTAGTAATAATTAGGAATAAATACCAATAATTACCAATAATTAGTAATAATTCGTAATAATTAGTAATAATTACCAATAATTAGTAATAATTACCAATAATTAGTAATAATTAGTAATAATTAGTAATAATTAGTAAAAATTAGGAATAATTACCAATAATTAGTAATAATTACTAATAATTAGTAATAATTAGGAATAATTAGTATTAATTACCAATAATTAGTATTAATTACCAATAATTAGTAATAATTACCAATAATTAGTAATAATTACCAATAATTAGTAATAATTACCAATAATTAGTAATAATTAGTAATAATTACAAATAATTAGTAATAATTAGTAATAATTACCAATAATTAGTAATAATTAGTAATAATTACCAATAATTCGTAATAATTAACAATAATTAGGAATAATTAACAATAATTACCAATACTTACCAATAATTACCAATAATTACCAATAATTAGTAATAATTACCAATAATTAGTAATAATTACCAATAATTACCAATAATTGGTAATAATTAGTAATAATTACCAATAATTAGTAATAATTAGTAATAATTAGTAATAATTACCAATAATTCGTTATAATTATTAATAATTAGTAATAATTAATAATAATTACCAATAATTAGTAATAATTATCAATAATTAGTAATAATTAGTAATAATTACCAATAATTAGTAATAATTAACAATAATTACCAATAATTAGTAATAATTAGTAATAATTAGTAATAATTAGTAATAATTACCAATAATTAACAATAATTACCAATAATTACCAATAATTAGTAATAATTAGTATTAATTACCAATAATTAGTATTAATTACCAATAATTAGTATTAATTACCAATAATTAGTATTAATTACCAATAATTAGTAATAATTAGTAATAATTAGGAATAATTAGTAATAATTACCAATAATTAGTAATAATTACCAATAATTAGTAACAATTACCAATAATTAGTAATAATTAACAATAATTAGTAATAATTAACAATAATTAGTAATAATTACCAATAATTAGTATTAATTACCAATAATTAGTATTAATTACCAATAATTAGTATTAATTACCAATAATTAGTATAAATTACCAATAATTAGTATTAATTACCAATAATTAGTAATAATTAGTAATAATTAGTAATAATTAGTAATAATTACCAATAATTAGTAATAATTACCAATAATTAGTAATAATTAACAATAATTAGTAATAATTAGTAATAATTACCAATAATTACCAATAATTACCAATACTTACCAATAATTACCAATAATTACCAATAATTACCAATAATTAGTAATAATTACCAATAATTAGTAATAATTACCAATAATTACCAATAATTGGTAATAACTACCAATAATTGGTAATAACTACCAATAATTGGTAATAACTACCAATAATTAGTAATAATTAGAACTAATTACCAATAATTAGTACTACTTACCAATAATTAGTACTACTTACCAATAATTAGTAATAATTATCAATAATTAGGAATAATTAGTAATAATTAACAATAATTAGGAATAATTACCAATAATTAGTAATAATTACCAATAATTAGTAATAATTAGTAATAATTAGTAATAATTAGTAATAATTACCAATAATTAGTAATAATTAACAATAATTAGTAATAATTAACAATAATTAGTAATAATTAACAATACTTAGTAATAATTACCAATACATACCAATAATTACCAATACTTACCAATAATTACCAATACTTACCAATAATTAGTAATAATTACCAATAATTAGTAATAATTACCAATAATTACCAATAATTGGTAATAATTACCAATAATTCGTAATAATTACCAATAATTCGTAATAATTACCAATAATTAGTAATAATTACCAATAATTATCAATAATTATCAATAATTATCAATAATTAGTAATAATTAGCAATAATTATCAATAATTACCAATAATTACCAATAATTACCAATAATTACCAATAATTACTAATAATTACCAATAATTACCAATAATTACCAATAATTAGTAATAATTACCAATAATTAGTAATAATTCTCAATAATTAGTAATAATTAGTACTAATTACCAATAATTAGTAATAATTAACAATAATTAGTAATAATTAGTAATAATTAATAATAATTATGAATAATTAGTAATAATTAGTAATAATTAGTAATAATTACCAATAATTAGTAATAATTACAAATAATTACCAATAATTCGTAATACTTAACAATAATTAGTAATAATTAACAATAATTAGTAATAATTACCAATAATTAGTAATAATTACCAATACTTAGTAATAATTACCAATAATTATCAATAATTACCAATAATTACCAATAATTAGTATTAATTAACAATAATTACCAATAATTAGTAATAATTACCAATAATTAGTAATAATTATCAATAATTAGTAATAATTACCAATAATTAGTAATAATTATCAATAATTAGTAATAATTACCAATAATTACCAATAATTACCAATAATTACCAATAATTTGTAATAATTACCAATAATATTAGTACTATGAAAATAATAAAAAATTTATATAATATTAAAATTATTAATATTTGTAACATGTTTTGCTTTATTCTCAACATATTTAATTCTTAAAGGGTCAATTTTTAGGTCTATCTCAATAAAAAGTTTGTGTCAGTCGTGTATGATCTAAAATCTATAATTATCCTAGCTTGAGTGTTTTTTCTAACAAATTATTCAAAACCAGTAATGATTTTATATTTTATAGAGAAATATGGAACAACGAGGTCGTCAACAATCATTATTAGGTGACCGCATATGGATAAATCAACGTAGAAATCCAGATCAGGTGATACCAACTTGATTCCGCCGTCTTTCTTTGACTCAATGGAACATTTGATGTTACATTTGCCATATGAAGCCAAATGTGGAGGTCCGGTACAGTTTCGATGGATGTACCCATTTGAAAGATGCATGCAAAAATTGAAAAGAAAAGTATGTAACAAAGCATCTGTTGAAGGATCTATTGCAGAAGCTTATTTGCAAGAGGAAATATCTTTTTTCTGCTCCCATTATTTTGAATCTGATTATCCTTCAAAACACAACCGAATGGGACGGAACGAGAGGAATATTGATGAAATCGATAATCAATTATCTGTTTTCAACCAATCAGAGCTTAGTTTTGGTGGAGTTTATGAACGCTGGCTTTCAGATGATGACTATCAGAGAGCTCATACGTATGTTCTGCTCAACTGTGAAGAGATGACATCAGTTGTATTGTAAGTGTTTATATCACTTATTCTATCATTTATGTTACAGTAAATAACTTTGGTTTTTATAGGTTGTATGATAATCATATCAAGAAACAAATTCCACAAATTACAGCCGCTGCTCTCGAAGAACGTCGACTGAAAAATTTCTCTCAGTGGTTTCAAAAACTGGTAACATAAATTCTTTATCTTTTAGCAACTCATTCAATGTATAGTTTACTATATTGATAATTATTTCACAAATTTTCAGGTGTCTCGACATACTGATAAAATTGACAAATGGCTGTGTGTATTGAGTAACCCACCTTCCAAACTTGTTAAAACTTATAATGCATATGTGGTGAATGGATTTCGATTCCACACACATGCATATGGGGAATCGAAAAAAACAATGAACAGTGGAGTTAGCTTGAGAGGATCTCATCATCGAGAAAATGAAGTTGACTTTTATGGCATACTTGATGAAATCATTGAACTCTGTTATCTTGGACAACATTACATAACCATGTTCAAATGTCGGTGGTTGGATACAGAGAGAGGCGCGCGTGTTCATCCGACTCATGGAATCATCGATATTAAATGTAAAAGTGTTCTCACAGTAAATGAACCATTCTTATTGGCTCAACAGGCATATCAAGTTTATTATGCAAAGTACTATGCAACATCAAGAGACTTGACTGATTGGTGGAGTGTAATAAAAATCAAAATTCGAGACAATCAATTTAGTCAAAGTGAATGTGCTTTCATTGATGTGCAAAGAATTGAAGTTTTTCAAGAGAGTACTCAAAATCAATCTTTTTTACAAAGAGACATGAGTATCGATGACGACACCCCACATTTAAGAGTCGGTGATGACGATGATGTTAATGATGTCACATATGAATTTGAAATGGTAAGAGATGAAGCAACTGTAACTCGAATGGATATCGATGATGTTGAGGAGGAATATGAAGATGACATTGACATATATGAAGATGATGATAAAGATGAACACTGATAGCATTCCATGGTATTTATATACAATCATAATATGTATATATGTATATATAATAGTAATTATCAATTATTTGATAACATTAACATTTTTTGTTTTAGATGGACGACGCCACATTTCGTGAGTTGGCGGATGCTGACCTGACTTTCGATGCAGATGAGTTGCTGACAGATGACCCTCAGCCTGCAGGTGCTCCAGGGAGTACGCGGAGGGGGGGCGGTCTTGCACGATTGATGATTCCTGACCCCATCCCCGAGTGACTTCCACGTCTTGGGTTTGATCCACGCACACGGAGGTGTGATAACCTGTGTGATAACCTGTGGATTTAACTAAGATTTCATTAATCTATTCACATAATAAATGTTTATTATTTTTTCAGTTTTCCGCATATAGCAGTCGGACAGGGCAGCGCTATTTTGCGCAACTATTTCTCTCAGCCGTGGACCACATGGGAGCAGATTCCCATTGATGTGCAACAGGCCATGATCGGCCATTGGTTGGTACGTACGTAAATAAATAATTTTTATTTTGAAAATTATTTCATTTCTAACTTGATATTTTGATTTATTTGTAGGGTTTATGGTATCCGATTGAGGATACCATGCGTGACGCCATCCACGAGGCATGGGAGGTGGCCATGCGTGATCACCTTCATCAGTTTTTGCACAATTTAAGAAAAGCTGCGATGAAGAAAGCAGGAGTGTCAGATTTTGACGAGTCATGTAGAGCACACCGACCAGAGTACATTTCATCCCATGTATGGGATGGATTATGTGCGCACTGGTTGAGTCGTGCCTTTCAGAGGAGATCATCGGTGGGGAGGCAGAATCGGGGGAGACAGGAGGTGACTCATCGAGCTGGGAGTCGTTCTTTCAGTACTCATAGACAGCATCTGGTACGTACATTATTTATAAATATTTTATATAACTATAAATATTAACAGTTTATTTTTTATTCTTATAGGCTGTCGAGCACCCCGATATTACAGAGTACGACGTATATCGGAGGATGTATAGTGATCCTGCTACTGGGGAGCTCAGAGGTGATCGTCAGTATCACATCGTGGTCAGTATTATTTGTTTTCAAGTTTAAAAATTAACTGCATATAATATATTCACAATTTTAATTTTAAATTGCAACTATAGGAGTCATATGAGGCCGCAGCGTCACAGGCCCGGCCTGAGAGTCAGGCCGAGTCATCAGATCAGACCACTTCCCGTTAGTTTGATGAGGCGGCATGGATGCAGGCCACCCATTATGCCTTCGAGAAGGGTCGGCTAGTTGGTATCAGCTCTCGACTGACTCCCGGAAATTATTATGGCAGTGCTGCGATGTCGGCGTCCAGCTCGAGATAAGCTCGTGCATCTTCTTCTACTACACAGTATGAGGATCAGTTGCGATCTCAGACTTCACTGATAGAGAGTCTCCGACAGGAGCAGAAGCAGATGCGTCAGCAGCATGAGGAGGAGCGTCGAAGCCAACAGCAGTTGTACGAGGAGCAGACGAGTCGGTGGCAGCAGCAGCATCAGGAGCAGATGGAGTACATGCGCCGACTCACTCATGCTTTAGGGATGGAGTTTCCTCCACCACCATCTGCAGATCCCCCACCTCCCCCCCTCCTTCAGATTAGAGTTTGTATTTATGTTATAAAATTTGTGAAATCAAAATATGATTTTTTTTCTATTCGTAGTTTCTGTCTCATTATAAAATATTAATAATATTATATTTTTAAATAACAATATTAATATGAATAATAATATTATTTATATTTTATAATATTAAATTTTATATATATATTAAAATTTTATAATATTATAATTTAATTACATTTTTTTGTAATACTTGAATTATTTTAATATTTGAATGTAAAATAATTCAATTATTTTTATATTAATTAAAATAACTTATTAATATTTTTTTTATTTATGAATTATAATTCTAATTTTATTATATTAATTAAATAATTTATTAATATTCTATTATTTTTTATTTTTGTATTATAATTCTATTATTATTATATTAATTAAAATAATTTATTATTTTTATTTGTGAATTATAATTCAATTATTATATTAATTAAAATAATTTATTAATAATTTATTTTTTTATTTTTTTATAGTATTTGCGACGGGATACTATGCCCGTCGCAAATATTAGTATTATTATATGCATTAAAATAATTTATTAATAGTTTTTTATTTTTTTAAAAAAAATAGTTGTTGTGACGGGACCCGTCGCAAAAACTATTTGCGACGGGACCCATCGCAAAAACTATTTTAAAAGTTTTTTACAAATATACGGAGTACTATTTGCGACGAGGAGAATAAGCGTCGCAAAAAAAGGCTTTAGCGACGGGCCCGTCGCAAATAAGTGTTGTTGCAATGCCGTTTTCAGCAACAGGCCATTTGCGACGGGCCCCCGTCGCAAAAAGCCGTTTGCGACGGGATCCCGTCGCAAATGACCCGTCGCAAATACCTATTTTTCTAGTAGTGATTGAAGTACATGCTATGGGATTGTGTTTTGGACTTTGGGGGTTCATGGGAATGACACTTTCCCTTAGTATAGTTTTCCTATAAAAATGTATATCACGCTACTATTGGCATGCCACTATTTGTATCCTTGTACGGGAGGTCGTTTCATTCACCAGTGTGCTAGAATGAGGATGGAGAGGCAGGTGTTCTTGGACTAGAGGTAGTGCAAAGCACAATAGATAAGGTTCAGCTTTTGCATGAGAGGATGATGGCAGCCCAGGACCGGCAGAAGTAGTATGTCGATCGTAGGAGGAGGCCCTTGGGGTTCGAGGTTAGAGACCATGTGTTCTTGAAGGTTTCCCCTCGATGTGGGTAGTGAAGGTTCGTCAAGGGAATAAAGATCCCTCCTAGGTTCATCATGCCTTTCGAAGTGTACAGACAAGTCAGTGAGGTGGAATATCAGATGGATTTTCCACCTCAGATGGAAAGGATCCATGACGTTTTCCACATCTCCCAGCTTCATCGATATCTACACGATGATTCCCATGTCATTGAATGGGGAGATTTGATTATAGGGGATGATGCTATATTCGTGGAGTGACCAGTGAGGATCGAGGATCAAAAGGAGAAAGTTCATCATGGATGAACCATCCCTTTGGTTCATGTGTCGTGGAGGCACGGTGGCCTCGAGGAGATTACTTGGGAGCGAGAAGATCAAATGTGTGCCTAGTACCCAGAGTTGTTTTGAGTTGATGTTCCAAGCCTTAATTAATTTTATTGTTTTTGGGACCTGCTGTGATGTAATGCTGACCTTGTTGGTTTATGGGATGTGGTGTTTCCCTATTCTCTGAGTGTGTATGAAGAGTCCTGACTGTGGAAAAGGGAGGACTAGATTCATAATCAAGACCCATTAAAGTGGATGCGATTAAAACCCATGTGGGTGAGTCAGCACTTCCCAAAGTGGATAGTACCATGACATGGAGGAAGGGACTCCCTAAACCATATGACTGGATTGTATGACCTTAACATGTTTGTGTGGTTGCTCAAGGGGGAGGTGTTTCTAGATGTCTAGGGTGGTTTGGCCGTGAGAGGTATCTTTCGAGGTGGTTTTTCAGACCCCTCTTTCTACATCGAGATTGGTTTTAATTCTCAAGGATGATAATAGTATGATAGGTATATGATGCAATGACTCGGACCCTCTGGGTCCATTACTTTTCCAATTTATGGTGTTTGGGATGCCCTGGACCCCATCAGTATGTCCAGATCTGAAGGGCGACGTATCAGTGGAAGGATGTCACCGTGGTGTCACCCATTAGTGTGACATCGGCCGGTGTGAAAGGGAATGGTGAGTCAATGGTCGGTGTGGCACTGAATAGTGAGTCACCGTTCAGTGTGTCACCAATCGGTGTGTCGCCGATCGGTGCCACGAAGGGCTTGTTGGGCTTTCATTCCCCAGTTTTTCCATAACACCACTTTTGAGTCTATAGCGTATTTAATGTGGTTTAAATATGTTTTTATACCAATAAACAATGTTTTAAATCTCCTAAGTGTAGGTGACCCTCAACAGACTTGTTTTCCACTAATTAAATGAAATACCTTAACACACAACTATCATGGCCACCTCTCCAATGATAATTATTAAATAAAAATTAATTCCATCATGTGTAACCGTCCAACTGCTTGGTGAAACCATGATCTGCCTTCAAAGACGTTCAAGATTTTTCATATCCCATAACACCAGGATCACTCCTTTTTTATCGCATTATATTTATTTATTTCCTCTTCTTGGATGGTTTTTTTATTCCTTGGTGAGTTTAGATTCCCCTTTCTCGAGGCTAGTGCTACACCTGTGTCGGATCCTTTCCTGCTCATTCTTGGAGTCCTCAGAGTTTCTCATCTACAAGTCACACATCCACAGTTTGTGGCGCAAGGAGAAAAATTTTGATCGTTGATCATCATGTAGGGTTCTTCATTCATCTCTCTTTACTGTGTATCATCCGGGGTGGGTGTGATAATGTTCCTATGGGGATGGATGAAACCAAACCTTAACGAATATAATAAATGGTTTAAAGAATGAAGGGGTGTGTTTGATAATGATGTTGTAATCTTTTACCTTTTCTTATATGTTGTAAATTGTATGGGCTTATGTTCACTAGAAATCATGGTCGTTGGTGGTCCTTTATAACACACTAATAAACCTCTGTTTTCTAGATATTTCTGTAATTTAATGGTTGTAACACAAAAACTAGTTAACCATATAAACTCGATTGATTAAATGGATTTCCAATGAATAATAATCCTTATGTGGTCACCCCGGTTAACCAAATGTAAAGATAAAACTAAAAAAAGGTAGTGTTTTAATTGGAAAAATCCCTTGCTCTATTCTGATGATGTGTATAGTGGTTTTTCTTGATGCTTTTTTGGTGATGTGAATGGGGATGGGATCCCATGTTATGTTGTAGTTGTTGGTTTATGGATTTGAGGCCATGTGTGTCCATATTTTGGGGCTGGTTTTGGTTCTAATACTTTGAGGGATCTCACAGATCCCTTTGGTTGTTTTGACATTACAAGAGAACCACATGTGAATGCTTATTTTGTTGCTTGGAATGTTTTCCTTCCTTGTCTTGTGGCTATGCCTATTAGTTTCCTAGTAGTGATGAATTATATAAATGTACCACTTGAATACAATAACAATAATGGGTTCAATGGGGATTTTTTTTTTCTGGGAATGAGTTATGACTTGTTTGTGGTTGTGGTCCTTCTTATGATTTAATAGTAATGAGGGTGTTTGTGTATGGGATGGTTTTGGAACTCCTAGGTTGGAATGAGTGCATGTTTACCTATATGTATACTTTAGTTCTTATGTTTCTTATTCATGCCCCCATGTTGATCACTTCATGTCAAACACCACCAATTCATAGGGGAGGGTGTTTTCCCCAACACTCATATGTGTGGCTGGTTATTAGCTCCTTTTCTACTCCCTTCCCCAAGAAGGACAAGACTCTTCGGGCAGGCTGTGATGGCCTGAGTTCCATTTTAGATGAAGATTCTTTGGTTAGGGTACGTTGTGGTGGTTAGTCCAGGTGTGTGCAGGCAGGTTGTTTCCCAAGTGTCTTCGGGATGAGGCCCAATTGTGCTCAGGAATAATAGTAGTTTTTTGGGCCCAGGTGTCTACTGGTGTGGTTACATGTTGTTGTTGTGGCCCGGGTGTTTGCGGGTGGGAAGTGTGGTTGTGGTAGCCCGGGTTTGGGCAGGCGAGGTATGGCATTGGGATTGCGGTGAGAATGGCAGGGGAGGTCTAATGCATAGGATGTCCTTAATAACCAGTGGGAAAGTTGTGTGGGGTACCCAAATATCGATGTGCGGTTACTTTACTTTACTTGACTTTCGTTATTTGGGGAGTGTTTTTTGGTGAGGTTTGGGAGGATTGTTTCCTTACTTGGTGTTTTTGTTATCATCTTTTCTCACGAGGCATTAGAATGCCTCCCAACATGTTCACGAGAAATTTTGGTATTACCTACTGATTATACCTGTATACTCACCATATGTATATAAAACTACTTTTAGGTTTCTAGGATGACTTCATGGAACATGTGGGACCGTACTAGTTCGGATGTTGGGAAAATTGTTATCACTGTTTTTATTTTCTTGGGTACTTCCCCTTGGACTTTTCTTGTACTTGTAGCACTTATTTTTGGAACATTCATATGGGAATAGATTGTTTTGGATTTACTTTTACTTCTAGTTTTGGTGTTTTTTTGGGATTAACTATCTTATCTCTCGAACCTACAAAATAAAAAGGATAAAGCCTTCCATATTACGGGTGATCCTATACCCTTGGTTATAGTTACCACTCCGGGGCCTATTGTAGGCAGGTCTCGGGGGTCATTATCTCTCCCCCAACTTGAAGAACAAAGGTTCTGGTAGTTTTTATCCTTCCCCTCATCTTGGTAATGGTGGGTCGTGACACATTAGGTGGGATCTCCACCTGTCATGTCTCAAGTTCTTCAAGGAGGGAGATGAGATCATCCATCCTATCCTCCTTATGGGGATTCATGTCTTGGAGAGTATTTCTGCCTACTAGCGTGTTAGCGGGCACTTCAACTTGGAAGGATGGATCAATGGGTCATAAAATGGCTTCTGGAGCCACTAGAGGAACTACCTATGTATACTTCATAAGAATGAACTAAGCTATGTCCTAAGTGTGATTCTCACACAGCTTAGGTGGAGTCAGCAATGCATATTGTGATTGCATTCCATATACTCTGATCTCTACCATAACATGATGAATAGTATTGTCAAGATTAATAAGAAGAGGCTATACAAGGAGGGCATGTGGTTTCTCCTAGTTCCCTAGTGGAGTGGGGATGGGATCTCATTGAGGATCACCACATTCCATATGATGTTATGAAAGGCGCTGGTAAATAAGTTCACTGATGAGCCCTTTCTATTTGGAAAGATGTTGGAGCTTGCTGACAATGGCAGGAGAAACCCCCATCTTTTGCACTAATCCAAATGGGTTAGAAGGATAAAAGGTCTCGGTCAATACTTTACCCTTATCAGGGTTTCAATATAGAGGCAATGACTCAAAAGGATCTGCAAGGCCAAGCATCATTTTTTTTGTCGAGTGACAACACTAAGGGGTTCTAGAAGATGTTTTTTTCCCTAAGCGGTGAGTCATATTCATCAAAACCTGCTTCAGTTTCCCTCACATTGAGGGAGATGAGATCATCTATATTTACCGTGATTGGGCTCGGAGACATATTTGTGATGTCACTAGGTAGGTCTAGCTACTGCTGGATCAGAATGAAGTGGAGAGCTACATACTACACCAACCTCAGATATTCAAGTACAAAGATGATTACTAAAAAATTATATGGATAACATTAAATATATAAATTAATTATTAGGAAAGGGACTGGTGGTAGCCATGTGATGTAAGGTACCTGGCCATGAGATGCACTAATAACTCAACTGTACAACACTTATAGAAAATGTCTTTTCAATGATCCTGGCTCTTTAGATAAACAACCAAGTGTTCTAAAGGTAGAAATGTGTCACCCAAATGGTTCGAGGAAAGCACAAAACCGCATACTATGTGAGTGACCTCATAATTTTGGAGTGAGGAGTGTTGATCAACCAGAACATATGAGACAACTAGTCCACCACATAAGTATCCCACAAATGTCTCCATTTAGAAGTAGGATCCTACTCTTAGTTTCCCCATTATTCAACTGGGGGTGGATGAGGAACTATCAATGAAACTGATGTAAAATATTTTAGTGGTAGACTATACGGTGGAGAGAACACAATGTGAGATGATAGGCCACTTCTTACCGGGTCGTCTCTCAGGGGAGGTACCAACTGCATCATCACATCCATGTAAGATGAGATATCGACCACTACTTCATACACTAGGGAGGTAGTCATTGGTGGGGAATTAGGCTGGTGCTCAACATCTACCAAACTATAGAACAACTCTTTGTGATCCCATGTTGAGGTAGAGAATGAGTCTAGAAATGGTAGAGAGTACTGCCTGGCAAGGACCCAGAAAGGATCTAAATCTTCATCCTCCTACATGTACATATAGAGGGATTCAGGGATCTGGTACATCTTAATTTCTAGGAGGATGAAACTCACACACAAGGTTCCTACACTAAACTCTGATACATAGGATCGGGGTGAAGGCTCTATTAGTGAGTCACATTCCACTTTAGAATCTGAAAAAAAAGGAAAAGATTGACAATAATATAGAATTTCTTAGTGTTCTTCATTTGGCAATAATGGTTCTCCCTTTTTCCTTAGGATGGTGCTTCAGGGAAGAGTTGATCATCGATATGGGGAGGACCTCCATTCGGGTTGGTTCTGGAGTGGGGATAACCTCTTCTATGATGATCCTAGGCACAAAGATCACCTAATAATGTGAAAAATGGAACATGAGACGGATCTCAGTATTGATGAGCTTGAGTATGGGGAGGACCTTCATAATTTTCATTTGAGGCACATGGGGGACCTCCATGGTTAAGAATGAGGGAGTGGGGAGGACCTCTGATAGATTTTGTGAGAACATGGGGAGGATGTCAATGTATGTATTTGATGGGACATAGAGGACCTCTGCGCTGATTGGAAGTGGTAACATGAGGATTGATTTCAAACTAATCAGCCTATACATGGGGAGGACCTCCATATTGACCGTCGAGGAAGTGTGGGGAACCTATGCTAGGAAGGTTTATGGATAGCGGAGGAGCTCTGCTAGAGCTAGTGAGAAAATGGGGAGGACCTATATGATGATGGTTGGAAGAGTGAGTATGGACTTCACTCTAGTTGATGCTACTATAGAGAGGACATCCATGTGAGTTATAAATAACATAAGGATGACCTTCATGTTGATGATATGAGATATAGGGAGGACCTTTGTATTTGGGATCATAAGCATGGGTATGACCTTCTTGTCGAGTGTGAGGGAAAGGAAGACTTCCTCCCTAGCTAATGATGGCACATAGAGGGACTCCTTATTTTATAACATCATCATGGGTGGCCTCGTGATGGCTTTAGTGCATTCCAACAACCAAGAGTCGACCCAGCGTCCCTATGGGGCGGATGAGGTGTCGATCCAAATTTGGCATAATTGGATCCATTCACTATACTAGAAAGTACTTGATAGAATGAACTGGGGTTGTCATGGGCCACTAAATATGTAGAAGATGACCCCCTAATGGGCGTCTTAATGTACCTCTGCCTAACATTGACATCGGGCCAACTAGACCAGGGTTGGTGAAGCAGGGGTATAAACCACTAATTTATCAAATTAAAGGATTAGTAATTGGTGGTGATAACATGGCCTACTGGGTGACCACCTAGTAAGTACTTAGGAATTATTCATAGATGGTTTTACTTTGAAGTCCCCCTCTTTATTGTCATAGTAGAGAGAGTCATAGGAATTTTCTAGGGAGAGGTTCCCAAAATAGTGGAATGTTAGAGTAGGGAGAACTGGCTCCCTTTGTGGGCATTGGGGTGATAGTTATGGTGATACACAAAAGCCTCTGGGTACTGGAAGTTTATATCCCTCATGGGGATAGCCCCCTCCTATTCATATCATCGAATAAGAGGATCTATCATACTCCTATGAACAATTTCTGTTGGTGGTACTAGAAGTGGGAGCCTGATAGTTATGGTTCAGGATGACATCATGGCTGAGGTGGATCTGTATGGTTTTTTTTCATTGTCATCCCTCCTTTCCATGAATCTACCAAAAGAGGGAGATTGGTTTTTATGTATATTGGTTCCTATAATGTATGAAGATTTAGCTATCTCTATGTATATTTGGAATGTAATTCCCAATGCCACAACATCGTTTATACTTCCATGGATGGAGAGAGAGATCCACACTGAAAATGACACAGACTGGAATTCTCAATGATTAACTACCTCAGATTCTTGTGAGTTTCATTCCATACCCACTATTTTCTTGGCATGAACTGCTACTGGATAGATGGATCTGATGACACACTCATCTGTCGATGTCTCGAGCGCTGAAAATACACATAGTTAAAGGTGACATAGTTCACATCAGGTTCCCCATTTTTGTTTGTGGATTGACTTTTATGTTTCTAAGTATGATCTTTGATCAGATGAATAACATGATAGGTCCCCATGGTTGAAGGATAACTATTTCATTCCATGTTCACCATTTCTGTTTCTGATGGTTTTTGTGAGGGTTCACACCATATTTTAGAGACACACTAATTATTGTCCCACATTACCAGTTTCTAAAGGTGGGATACATTCATCACTTCTTCAGAGATTTATGTTCCTTGATCAAAATGGGATAATGGTAGGTTGGTCCCTCCTTAAATGTATTCCTCCTCACAATTCATCTCCTATTCCATGTATCCCTTGTAGATTAATATGTTTTTCATCAAACTCACTCTTGGTGCCATCACTTTGTTGATACCGGTTAATTACGATGCTTCTGTCTTGAAATTACCAAGGGTCAAAACTTGGTAGCAACCTTCAGTTAGAGGAGTAGTCATGCTGGGCATCTATGGCTCAAGGGAACAAAAACCCTGAGGCTTCCCACATTGATCACAATGTATCTAATGCCATAGGAATGTATCCGAGGTTTTCCTTTCCATCCCATCATTAACACGGGGTATTCCATGAGTTTAACATCTAGAAGGGATTGAACAGCCTGATCAGAAAACATGTGAAGGTGGATCTGATAGGCACATACTTAAGAGGGAGCACCTAGAAGTCTTATCAAATGGGTGGATAAGAACATCTAGTGAAGGAGAACCCGAGGTGGTGCGTCATGTGAGGGGAAGGTTTCACACTATGAAGGATGATCAGGAAAATGTTGAGGGAGGATCCGGGAGGTGATCCCCACTGAAAATAACACAAAGGTTTACCATTTATTGCTATTTAACCTCATGGAGGCTTCTTCATACAGCTTTTATAATATTGGGATCAGAACCCATGTATTTTTAAGGGATGGTCTGGGGATTGCACATTGCTAGATTCCCTTCACAAGAGGTACATTCTTGGTTGAATCTATATAGATTTTGTGAGGACTATGCATGGTCAGATTATTGGATTCTATAAGAAGTTGTGATAATATTATTGCGGAATATGAGCATTTAGCTTCCTATATGCTGCAAGGAGGTGCGATGGGATGAATGGGTCTTATACATGGTTATCTTCTCGGATGATACAAGGAGAATCAATGGGATGAATTGGGCTTATGCATGGTTAGCTTCCCAAGTGAATGTGATGATCTCATTAGTATGTGGTGTCCCATGTAATAATTATTTTATATGATGATGTGTTGAGTGAATTGGATGTATTGAATGAGATAAAACCAATGGGAAGATGATGGTGTTGGGATTGTACCTTATGGAGGTTTACTATGTATCCTAGATAGTTGGGTATCAATGTCCACTAAGTTGTGATGGAGGTGTTAGGGATTACACATGGTCAGCTTCTCAATAGAAATGGGACATGTGGTTGGGGATTATGCATGGTTAGCCTCTTAGGTGGAACATATGGAAATATGACATCCGGGTGGGGCATGATCCTCTTAATATATAGTGGATTAAGGGAAAGATCATTATGTGAATAAATGGTTGTGGATAATGAGATCCAAGGGTCCCCCCATCATAGGATGGAACCTTGGATTACTGATGTATGGAGTTGAACCTCAGGAAGGTGCCCTACGTTAACTGTTTATAATACATGGATCAAAACCCATGTAGTTCGGTAGTTCGAGGCTTATGAATGGTTAACATCCTATGACGGTGGAATAAGGGGCCTAACCCAAGATGGATGCCCAAAATAAGGGTGTCATAGTCACAAATAACATCTAAGACCAAGCAAGTCATGCTTGGTGTGAGACATAAGAAGAAGTAGTAGACCAGATGATCGCGTCCCGAAAGTTGTGTTTGTGAGGAATGGAGCAGGGCTTATTCACAAAACCATACCATGGAGACAAAGATAAAAGGGAGAGGGATGGGGTTTTAGGAGTCCCATGTGTCCATATCACCTATGGTATTTTCATCAATAGGAGGCAAGGAGGATAAAATTTGATACCTCCTACAAGAAAGGATATGGGCTTACACCAGGAAGGCTTCCCTCCCTCGTGGGTAGATTCATGTTCCATACAATGAGTATCTCATTCCATGCAAGGAAGATCTCACTTCTGAAGAGACTAATGGGAAAGAAAAATTCTTGAGGTGGGGAACAAAATGTGTATTTTATGATATGAGGATATATTTTAATGTCATGTGCTAAGGATGATGGTTCTTGGCAGTTTAACGTCTTATAGCTCGGATGAGGGGAGCTCAGTTATCACCCCTTGGACATAAACTACTGATACCTATCCACACATGGGGAAGGGAAGGAATCAATAGTGATGAAAAGGATTAGGTTGTAGGATTGGTCACCTGAGGGGTACACATTAGCTTAACTATGCGAAGAAGCAGTAAATATTAGTGTACCAATGAGAAGAAGCATTAGGTTGAATAAAACAAAAAAATAACACCACACAGGGGACCATGAAACCATTATTTATAACCCTAGATGGCCATAAATGTATTTGATTCATATCCAGAATTATATTAAGTTCTTAAACATTATTTTAAATCATAAAATGAAAATTATTCTTGAATGGTTATGATGGGAAATGAATCTCATCATCTTCATGGAGACGGTAATCCGTACGTATGTACGAGCAACAATATCATTATATTGATGGTGATATCATATGTAATTGGATGGCATATCATATATAAAGAATCATTAACATGTTATATTTATTATTTACATCAATTATTCTCATTATTATACCCATCCAAATAATTATGTTTTGAATAACAAACTACACCACGACGTGAAGACGGTAAGCCGCACGTACACACGTATGATGACTTTGTCATTCATAGGGTGGATAAGATAAGGAATATGGTTGTACCATATTTATAATAACTTCACAATATGTATAAGGTACTGGATTTATTATTTTTTTCTGGAAACAACAAATAAAGAGTAAGTGTAAGAAGAAAAGAACTTTGAAAGAGGTGATGAAATTATTACCTCTTCTTCAGGTGCTTCCTTTTGATTTGATCAGAAAGGATCCTTAGGTTGGCTTTATGATCAAATTAAGTCCTCTATGTTGAATTGAGTGTATTTGGGAGAATATTTGAGTAGGTTTTCGCTGAGCCAAATGTTTTGGAGTTGTAAAATTAAGAGAGGGTGAAGTACCCTTTTATTAAAGAGGTGAGGGTCACTTTAGGAAAACCTTGAAATATTATTTTATTTTAAAATTATTTTCTTTTTCTAATGGCTCCAAATGGGTTTATTTAGAGGAAAAGGTGGGTATGTGTCTAAATATTCTCAACCAATAGGTTTTATACATGTTTAGGTCACCGTATTAACCTTATCTTTGAGATTTAATTCTTAGTAAAATGGTTTAACTTTTACCAATTTTTCATGTATTATTATATTACATGGTTAATAAACTTACTATAAATTGACCAGAGAAACTCAAGTGATTTATTAATGACATATATATCATTATATAAGTCCTTTTGCCTAACCTTATATTTTTATAAATATTGTATCATTTAATAATATTGTATTTTTCTAAAAACTCATTTATGTAAATTAAGATAGTATTTAGTATTTGGTTTTTGTGGAAGTCAACAAAACTTGATTACTTCAAAAAAATACATTAAATCAACCCTAAAATCTCATATTAATGTATAAAATTAGTTTAACGGATCAAAAGTATAAATTTAAATTTATTTTGAGATTTATAATATCAATTATTTTAATCTTTCACTAATAAGATAATTACAACATCATCATTGTGTCATAAATAAATTTAATTATTTAATGTCTAAAAATTATTAATAAAATACCATGATATAGGATATCATTTTATATTTTTAATGAATATTTATATTCAAATTTCTATTATGTATAACCCTATATTAAAAATGGTTTAGTTGTTAAACTTTGAATTTTAAACTTTTAACTATTCATTAAATAAATAATAATAAATATCCCAATCTAATCCAGGTGGATAAAAGACGATAATATTTTATTCCAAATGTTTATTTTTGTTGAGAAACACTTATACAATAGAGTTAGTACTTGTGTTAGGGTAATTATAATATCATTTTTACCATTAATTACACAATTTACTTTTAACCGTGGTGAATAAAATACAAAAGTTACTATTCACAAAAAAAAATCATCTCATTGAACCAAATATTACTTACTAATTTCAATCGTGTCTCCCGGATTTTTAATGTTCAATTTATAGAAGCAATAAAACTATGTTTTATGCAAATTTGCAAATGTGCCTAGAAGGTGGGTAAAAGACGTTAAATAGTTTAATAAAATTATATATATAATCTTATTATAAAATGACTCCAATGAATTAAATTGAACTAATATAGGTATTATGTGTCTATTTTTACTATGAATTAAATTTTTATTTAGAAATAGTTATTTAAATGAAAAGGTCAGTTTTTATCTACAACGTAGTGTTTTTCACTATTCATCAAAAAATTGAATGTTTTTAGACAAATATGAAAAATTCACCCAAAGATAATTTTGATATTCCAAATTCAAAACTTATTTCTATTTTAAAAAATTAAATATATATTATTTTCATTAATTAATTTAAAATTAATTCCTATTGTCAAAACTAGAAATCGGATTTTTGAGAAGTAAAAACTATCAAAAGATTGATATGTGTTTATGTCCAATTTAAATGTGAAATTACTTCCAATGACTACTTTTAGATTAAATGATAAAAATATAATCTAATTATACTTAAAACCTATTTAAATTTATAATTTAACATTATAAATTATTTTGATTAAAAAACTTTCTTTCAATTAAAATTTAGTATCTTTCACTATTCATCAAAATATGAAAGTTATCAAAAAAACACCAAAAATTTATCCAAACTATATTTTTTTTCTCCCTTATAAATAATATGTTTATTTTGTCAAATTGAATATAAAAATGTGTCAAATATTGTATTTAAAAAGGGTTCTCCATTAAAAGTTCATAAAATTTCATTTTTAAAAAATACTTATTTTATTTGAAAATTTGAATTTGTTCTTATATTATGTATAATAAAAACATAATATTGATGTTGAAATTATAAGGAGTATATAAAATTCAAAATGTAGTTAATACTATTCATAAATACTTTTTGAATGGCTAGTTTGGTAAGTGGTGGTGCGTTCGAACTCGGTGTTGTGTGTAGTGCATGCTATTGAATTATTTTAATGAGATAATGTACTATGAAATTTTGGGGTGTTACAATGGGTTTCTTAAACATCATTCCATAATTATCCATATTAATCAAATAGATTTCATAAATAGAATTACATCATAAACATAATCAAATCATAGTAATAATAGGGATAGAAACATAACCCTATTAAAATAATTTCATCTTATATGAAAATAATTTTGATAAAACAGTTGATATTAATTCTTGAGGAAAATAAACTTTCTTCTTCAAAAACAACTATTTTCTAATAATTCCATTAAATTTAAAAATAAAATAATTTATTTGAAAATAAAATATTATTCATTTAGAAGAAGTTTCTTGTAAATAAGAATTTATGAACATTTAAAAATCTAATCATGTCATATAAGTTAAAAAATATTCTCCTCATACATTTGTTGGAAGAGTGAAAAAGTTCCTCGTATCGAATAATGATAAAATATTCCTTTTATACCATTTAATAAAAATTACCCAATGGGGAAAATTTACTTTAAACAATATTAGAATAATAGAAATAATATTACATGTTTAAAAAACATGGGCGTGGATGAAAAATATACCCCAGTAAATACTTATGTATAAACAATCTTAGATAATAATGAGGTTGTGAAATTATCCCTTACCTTAGGTATGATTTCCTTTATATATATTAAAACCTCCTGTATAATGATTTAAATAATAAAATTGACTTATTTCATAATAATTTTCATTTTTACGATATCATATATGATCATATGATCATATGTTTGCTAATAACATTTTATTATTTCTTATTATTAGGGTATTAACTTCTTCATTTTTTTTGCATGTTTTGTTGAATGAGTTATGGTTATCCTTCATAGGTAATAGTTTTATCATTATTAAATTATATTAACCTTATATATATCATATTTATTCCTTATATATATTTATATAATCATGCTTTACTAAATATCATGTAGAATGAATTGCATCGCATCGTGGAGACGATAGGTCGTATGCACACACAAGTGATGATATAATTCCTATAATTGTGCAATGGTATTTAATTAAATGGTGTATAATATTTAAAAATCAATATCTTGTGATAATAATCATATGTAGTTACTATTTTCATCATTATACCCATCCAAGTAAGATGGTGGTGAAAAAAATTACACCACGACGTGTGGATGGTAAGTCGTATGTACGCATGCATGGTGATTTTGTTTTTTTGTAGGATGGATTGAAGGTGGAATATGGTTGTTTCAAAATTATAATAACATATAATTATGTAATTTATTCTGTAGTTGTTAATTTATAATGAAACAAATCATGAAGAGGAAGTATAAGAAGAAATAATTTTGAAAGAATCGGTAGAGGAGATTACAACTTCTTCAATGTGCTTCCTCTAAATCTATTCTTAGAGCACTAGAGTTGGTCTTTGAAGAAGAAAAAAACCTATATAATGTAACTAGGGAAGTTTATAATTTAAAAGGTTAGGGTATGTATGAACGTGAAGGCTCAGTGTTAATTGAAGAGGTGGGGGAGGATGTTCCCTTTTATAGTTGATGTGAGGGTCACTTTTGAGATCTTCAAAAATATTAATTTATCATAAAATGAAAACCCATAAAAAACCTCAAAAATGACCGAAATTATAATATGATATTATAAAAGGTATCCATATCATCATACAATAGATTTTTGACAAGTATTCCTGTCAATTTAAACCTTATCATTTTAATTAACACTTAGTTATCTTATTTAATTTTTAACTAGGGTAACAAATATTTCAATATTAAAATGGTGAAATATTTACTTAATTGATTTCAATTTTACAATAAATGAATAACATAGAAATTTTTATACCATTTCATAATTATTATAGATTTTTTAAAACGTTTTATTATTTTTAAATAATTTAATAAAACATAATTTTGATAAACAATCAATAGGGTCAATTTTGTCACTATTCAATTCATTGATTTTTAAATATATTAATATAACAAGATAACTTCAAATGAAATATTTTATTATATTACTATAAGTTAAATATCATATTTAAAATTCATTATACATATTAATTAGGCTGAATTATATTTAATTTAATATTTTTAATAACATTTATTTGATATCTCTATTAATAAAATAATTTCTTCAACAATTTTGTGTAATTATTTAATATACTTATTTTTTGAATAAAAATTAAAAATAATATAATATAATTAAGGTAAATATTCTATATTGAAGTATAAGATATGTAGTATAATTTATCCTCTAGAAAATCGAACATTTTAAATGTTATACTTATATAATTATGAATGTTAAAATTTTAATATCACTTTAAATAAAATAATATAAGTGTCCCAATATCTTCTTTAAGGATAGAAATGATCCCTAAATAGACCCTTTTATGGTTATGGTCAAGATATATTAGAAAAACAATATTTGGTCAAGTGTTTGGGTACTTTTATGGTTATTTTCATTTCAATAAAAATATTTTATTGATTTCTCATCAATTAATTAATTTTTACATCATCAAAGTAAAAGTCTTTAAGGTATTTATTTATTTACTAAAATTGAAAAATAAATTACCATGATAAATAAATACATTTTATATTTCATTTGAGAATTTATAATATAATTTATCTACTATATAACCTTATATAAAAATGATTTATTTATTAAAATTTAAGTGAGACATATTCAAGTTTTCCTTAAATAAAAATAAATTAAATGTCATAATCTAATCCAAGTGGCTTCCAAAGGACATTATTTCGACCCATCGATGATTTAGGAAGAAAAAATTCATCCAATGATATTAATATAAGTGTTATGGTAACATTATAATAGTATTCTTTCCCTTAATTACTAGATTTAACCTTCTATCGTATTAATAAAAATTTCCAATGTTTCTATTCATAATTCCCAAAAATAAAATAAATTTGTTTACATAATTTGGACATACTAATTTAAAATATGGATCCATTTTTCAAAATAAAAAATATATAAGTTTCATTAATTAATTTAAAATTATTTTCATTCTCAAAAGGATAGAACGGGTTTTTAAAAAGTTAAAACATTGTAAAAGATTGAAATCTTTTTACATCTGAATTCAATGTAAAATTAATGATAATGATGTAAATTATATTAAATGATAAAAATATAATCTATTTATACTTTGAAACTATTAAATTTCCATAATTCAACCATATAAATTATTTTGATGAAATAAGTTGTTTTCAATTAAAATTCCGTGTATTTTTACTATTCATCAAAATTAGAAAGTTATCAAAAAAATATTAAAAATTTCTACAAAGTAAATGTATATATCTCTCTTCAAAATAACAAGTTTTATTTGTCATATAAAAATTATTAATGTGTCAAAATCATAATTTAAAAAGGGTTCTCTATTAAAAGGCAATAAAATTTCCCATTTCAAAATATCGGTTTTTATATATCAAATACTGTTTATTTATACCCTAGGACAAAAATATCTATTGGATGAATATAAAAAATATTATATTAAGTATATAAAATATATATTTCATGAATTTAATTTACTAATAGTACTTCACTCCAAAAATACAAATATATAATTGATTTATATTTTTTATAAATAATTGGTAGAAAATGAATTCACCATACATTTTCATAAGTTAGTTATATTTATTCCTGAAAACCTAATGGTTACGTTAAAATGGTTATTTTATTCTAAGGTCATATCACAGTTCGTTTAAACATATAGTTTCATACAATGCAAGATATTGAATAATTAAAATTATTTAGATAAAACATTTCATAAAAACATCCGGGTGTTACATGTGAGGTGGAAGTTCATTATACACATGAAGGATTATTTTTCCCATTTGATGGAAGAGATGATGGACTTAGGTTATGAAATTATCATAAAAAAAACTATTATATCAAAAAAAATTATTTTATTATATCATCATGGTTAAATAATAATAGAAGGAGGTGGGAGAAGAAATAAAGAATGCTTGGTTAAGAACAATTCCAATTCTTCATACTACCTCTTTAAGTTTTCTCCAAAAAGAATTCTTATGAGATTTTTCTAGTCAAACCAATGATTCTTTTATTTTTTAAGGGAAATAATTAAATTATTTGGGTAGTTCATGTTTGAACAAAAATGATTTTTAACTATGAAGAAAATATAAGAAGGGGTTCCCTTCTATAAGTGAGGAGAGTGGAACACTTGTATTTTTTCAAAGTTTTAAAAAAATGTCAAGTATATTTAATAAATATATGTCTCCCAAAATATAAAAAATTAAAATTAGATAAGGTTAAGTTATAAATCCAACCAAGAAACATGGTTTTAAAATGTTTCTGGAAATTTCTTCCCCTATCTTTATAGATTAACCCCCGGTAAACCCATTTTTACCTTAACAATAGTAATTAATTATTATTGTTTTACTGTTCACTATGATAAAAAAATAAGTTGAACATATTTAAAAAAATTAATTATGATGATTCAAAATATAGATTTAATTTTATCAAATTCAATTCCTTAATGTTTTATATTTTAATTTAAAAATAAATTCACAAAACGTATCAAAAAACAAGTTATCAAGAAAGGAATTTTTCAAGCATATGATAGTTATAGACTAAATATATTAATAGAAATTTTATTATATTAATTAAAATACATATAAATAGATATATAATATATTAATTTTTTTATCGCTAATTTTAATTAATTAAAATGGAAAAACATTATTTATTAAAAGATGGTTTTCAAAAAACTGAGTTTTTAAGAATAAAAAATAAACTTATAACAAAATTATAAAAATTACTAATTTAAATAAAATTAATTACATAATTATGAATAAAATGATTCATATTTTAAATTGACACAAAATCTAAAATATAATGGGACTTTTAAATTGCTTTATTTAATGAAAATAAATGGTTCTAATTGAAACATATGTATGATTCACTAATTATAGAAAAATCAATCAATTAATGAAGAATCCCAAAATTTTGACTTATGTTAATTTTAAAATTATTGTTATAAAAATTAATTTCATTTTATAAAATAAATTTTCAAAAAATCCCATGAATTATTTTTATTATTTTCTCACAAAAATAATTAAAAAAATTTTTTGAACCAAATGTACTTTCTTAAAGAATATAATATCTTTATTATTAATTGAGTACTTATTTACAATGTATCTATCAATAAATTTATATTGTGTGTGACCATTAGAAATATTTTATAAATAAGTTAATCCCATTCATACCCTCCAATTTTACGACTAGGTTATAACAGACATATTTAAATAATCCTGGTTCGTTTAGGCTAGGTGTTTTGTATCGTATACACTACCAAACTTTATCTTCATTTTAAAATATCAGGGTGTTAAATTCTCCCCACTAATGGAATTTCACCCATGAAATTTTTTATTAAATTATAAGGTGAAAACAATTCATGTTACTTCTACTATATGGTTTCCTCTAGTTCTTAGGTTTACTCTTCATATATATATTTATACTATATTACTTTGACTAGGTGAGTGTTCTTATTATGTATAACTTCATCTCTATAGTCCAAGATCTTCATGATATACTGATCATAAGAGATATCATTTTCAAGTTATACTACCTCTAAATTCCTTACATTTTATGGATCTTATATGTACTTTCTCTAGAGGGATTCATGGAATACATTGTGTACTTGAGAAAGGGTTTGTGGGAGTGTTATTCAATAATTCATACCCCCAATATGATCTAGAATCTCAATGGGTCCAAATTACTTATAGATTATCTTTCCCTTCATCCCAATTCTTAATACTCTCTTCCATGATGATATATCGAGAAGAAATTTATCACTAAACTCAAACTCCAATTCTCATAGATGATTTTCAGAAAAATTCTTCTATAAATTTTAAGAATCTCTGATGTGTTGTAAGATTTTATTGACCTTTTGTAACATTTACTCAACCATTTCATGTCCCAAAATATTTCATTCACCAACTTCATACCAACACATAGGTTCTCTACATCTTTTCCCATAAAGGAATTCATAAGGATCCATTTGGATTATTGAGTGAAATATATTATATTATGAGAGCTCGACCAATCGAATTTTTTGATCTCATCCTTCTTTAAAGCCCATAAAACATGATCGCGACATGTATTCCAATTTATAAATAATCCAATTACATTATCCATCAGTTTGGGGTTTATATTTCATTCTAATGTTTAACATAATTTTTAGTGTATGTTAGAATATCTTCTCAAACTTAGAGGTAAATCTCATATCTCTGTTAGATATAATCGATTGTGGTGTTTCATGAATCCTCACTACCTATATAATGTATATCCTTGTGAATTTATTGAGTGAGTAGTCCTATCTAATTATAATTAAGTGAGTATTCTTTGTAAGATGACCCACACAAAACCATATGGAATTATTTCTTCTTGATGTCTTTAGAAGACTAGTGGAAAATTATGTGGTTATGTTTTCCCATTTACATGTAGGTATGATTAATGGTTTCATCATCCCTGTAGAATTTTTTCTTTCATACTTAACTTTATTACATACTATATACTTTTATGTACATTCCATGATCCCCTTCTTCATATTGTCCCACCAATATATCTTATGAGGATCTCGATACATATTCATGCTCTCAGGGTTGATGGAGAAGGTTGAGCTATTTAATTTATTCAACATATCTTCCTTTATATAGGGATTTCATAGTATACAAATTAGTGACCAAAATCTTATAAATCCTTCATCTGTTTAATCCCATATTTTTCTAGGTGGATCCCTCTTTAATGTTTTTGGAAAACTCTTTGAACATGTTGTTTTTATTTAGAAAATTTGTGTTAAGACCTATTGAGGCGATTTGATCTTATTGGAACGAATAAAGAGTATTAGAGTTGAAAATTCCTTAGCTTTTGGGTATAAAATGGTGTGGATATTTTTAATATGACATAGTTTGGGTCATTGTGGCATGGACACCAAGGTTGTTGCGTAGTGGTCTAGAGGAGGGATTTTTGGTGATACTTCCAATTATGGGATAGATTCTGTATTGATTATTTTTGTTTTTTAGTCCCTACCTTGGTGGTTGAGTGGTGTGGCATAGAGGTGGTAACTTTTTAATAAGGGCCTTGGAGTTGGATTTGATTGGTTCATCAAAATCATGTACCCCTATGGTGTGAAGATTGGTTACAATGTAGCTCCTAACATGGAAAATTTATGGATGTGGCATGGTTTATTTAGCTATGGTTTGGTCTATCCTTAGGTAAATAGGGTTTATGTTATGTTCATTTACATGGATATTTTATGTTCTTTTACCAAGGGAGTATGTGGTGTGGGCCCTTGGTTTGTGTCGTAGTGTACCCTGTGTCAGGTAGATTGACAACATGGCTCATTGGGTAGTGTTGTGGTCCTCTCTTCAACTAGCTATTTATTAATACCCCTAAGTCCCTCTAAACTCATGTTGATGCAATATTTCACTCTTGACTTATATGTTCCCCAATGATCTATTTAAATACATTTGTACCTACATTCCATGGGATTTAACCTAGACCTTATAGTGATTAATATACGGTGACTTGATCCTACCAATCTTGGTGTTCCAGGACAAGATATTAGAGGTAATTCTTTTAGTTTATATTCACATTCCTATTAATTGATTTCCTATTATATAACACTTGTTTAAAAAATATCTTATCCTCAATGAATGGAAGGGATAAGGGACAAAAAACCATATTGGACCCTGGGAGTTTGTACGTGCCTCCTTCATTTTGATTTGTGTGATATAAATCATATCCCTAACCATATTTGTTCAATTTTCCTAGTATATAAAATATTTTTCATCATGTTGGCATGCCATTAAAATGACCAAATTAATAGTATAAGCCTTTTTTAATGATTTACACATATATAGACCTCTCGTTGGATCCCTTATGGTCTATTAGTGTTGAGACCAAGACAAGTGGCCACCTGATAGGTGTTTTATCCTCTTACATTTATCAAGAATTAATTATATTTGGAATTTTCTGCTATGATATATTAAAACATGGTGCATATATTATCTTAATATTTTTAATTGTAATACATTATAAAAATTTTGTGATTAACTGATATGGGATCACAAAGACTAGAAAATGGTTAATTGGTATGATGATTAACTTTGGGTTTTAAATGAAAAATTGAAAGGGATTTGATGTAATTATAATGATAATTGGAATACCAACCATTTGGAGTGTAAATGGCTAGATAAACTGTAATTTTATGAATTGACCATAATGACTTGTGATGACACGTGTTATGTTGTAATGTGTATTGGCCTTCACTTGGTTATGTAATAACTTTTATAGAGTTAGGCCTAGTTATCATGTAATTCTTAAAGTACCTTGAATCGATACGTTGTAATGCTTATAGGGCTTGGTCATGTTATTTTGTAATGCTTATAGGGCATGGGCCAATTATTATTGTAAGTCTTATTGGGATCTTTTCAATTATACTATTATTATTTATGGGATATACCCCAGGATCAAAATATATATGGTTATTATGGTTCCATGGAAAGGTCATAAATTTTCATCTTGGTGAAAAATTAGGTTGGGGATGACCCCAAGTGTCAACTCAGAGCTTGAGTTTATTATTAATTGATTAAATTAATACCATGTTTTTTCCTATATTGAATGCACTACATATATAATATTTGATTTATGTGGGAACTATATTGTAACATACTTAGTAATACTCACACGATATATGGGCCAGCATTTGGTACTCTGATAGATTTTAGGGATGCGGGTTTGGATAAGGGAAAGGGGACTTATTGTTGGTTATTGTTTTCTTGATGTTTTTTCATCCCCAAAAAATTCCACGGGGGGACAAAATTATGTTTTTTGGTTTTTTTGAAATAACATTTATTTCAATCACATAACCACATCCATTTTCTAGTGGTTTCCAATGCAGTTTATTCATGAAACTAGAAACACAAAATGGTTCTATATCCATGATTACTCACAGACTTGATTTTCAAAGGAAACTGTTCGTTGGGATACTGGTCCAACGATACTTAAGAATAAAATTGGTCTTAAGGATGGTAGGTTGAGATCATCACACACTTTTTGGGGGATTTTTACCTACTCCGGGACACTCTTATAGATTTATGATATGTTCGTGAATCCTTTATTAATTTCTAATTATGATGTGGGTCATCCTTTAATTTACAATCAATTATTAGCATGTATGAAATTTATAACCATCTTCATGTATTTGAAGTTGTTAATAAATGTATATATCAGTATATATATGAGTTTCTCCATCAATGGAACCCTCTTATGTACTGATTTGAGATTATTTTTTCCATCTTAGTATGATATCGGTTTGAAGCCACACAGCGGGTCACTCTAGAGTGAATCGTCATCATTAGAGAGGGGATTTTTTTATGTCAAGATAGAAACAATAAGATGAGATTCATATGTATTACTTTGAAATGAATCAAAACCCATATAGTTCAGTTCCACTTAAAGGGGCACATAATACCTTATAAGGTGGTGTGATAAATACAAAAATATGTAGTTTAATATCATATGGAATTGAAGTCTAGTTGAAATGTTCCAAGTCAAATTTTAGTGTGGGATTTATGACTAAGTGGTTAATGGAACCAGGAAGGGATATGGGATCCTAGGGTGGATAAGAATATACTAGAAACATGGTCCAGATACAATTAGGGTTGATTTGGCATGTTGGGTTTGCACATCAGGGAGGCTTCCTACGTATACAATTTTTTTGGGAATCAATGCCCATGTAGTTTGGTCGTGAGATATAGTGCCTATGGGGTCACTCTGAAGGTTTATCTCATAAGGGGGTATGGACCTTTGAGATGATTAATTTTGGGATTATTCCTGAAGAGGATTCCCTTTTTTGGTTGGATCATACACTTGGAATGATTCACATTACATGGTTATTATTGGGGCTTATACCGAATAGGTGGCCCACTGGTTTGGGATCTTATGGATTTTGTGATCAAGACTAACCTCTAAGACCACATCAGTCAAAAATCAGTGTGAGACATAATATTGAGTGGTATATATGGAAAAACCACAAAGTCTTATTTTTTCACTGGTGGGTGTGGCCAATAACCAAAGGGGAAGGGAAGGAAAGAAGGCTTTAGTGCCCATTCCCTCTCATTGTTGTATTTGGGACTCAAATAGAGAGAGAAATGGATTTCACGTTCCCATATAACCTCTTATTTTGGGAACTGGGATAGTAACATTTGAGGATATATCTCGCAACTACCCATGGTTATGGATAAGGATAAAGGAATAAATCATTAGTGGTCTTGAAAGAAATTATAGGGGTTTACTCCAGGAGAAATTCCCTAAAAAATATTCCCAAGGAAGAGAGTATGATATTATTCCATGTATACCTACCAGGAACCGGAGGCCTCGGGTCTAAAAGATGATGTGGGAAGCATAATGATCTAAGAATTTTCTCTATGACTGGGGATCCCTAACATTTTCCCTAGGGTCAGGGTCCACATAACCAAAGGGATTCATACTAAAATTCACCCTAAGGACCCCACCCATTAAGAAGGAAAATTGTGGTACACTTCTAGAAGAAGGAATGTATACCCAAATGGAATACACCCTGGTGTGCCTCCTTTCATGGTCTTGAAAGTTCATAATATTTAGTGGAGGTTTTAATTTTCCCCCCTTAGATGAGGGATCCAAATGAAGATGAGCCCTTCCATTAGTGGCCTGGAAGAGGGATCCAAGGGGGGATCATTTAGGTCCTGGATTTAAGATAAAAGGTTCTTTACGCAAGTCCTAGGAGGATCTAGAAGTGCTTCACGTAGGTAGAATAGGCCTGTGCTAGATTGTGATTCCTTTGGCAATGGACCACCTTGGAAACAACACATGGGAAAGGCTTTATCCTAGGAACCATGAGTCTCCTCAGGTGTCCTTGGATATATCTCTTGTGGGTCCTTGATAAGGGATGGGGCCTTGAGTAAGTGGTTTTCCACTAGGGATAAATAGGCTCCTCAATTGAGAGTCTTCTTTTATAGAACATGGAGGGACATTGATCCCATTATCCCCCATAATTCCCTATTTTCTCTAGTTTTAGAGGAAAACCTAAGGGATTTTCAAGGACCTGGGTAAAGGGGATGCATGACTAGAGCTTCAGGGTTTCTTATGATTTTCTAGTTGGGAAAATGAGGAGCCATGGGGTCTTGTTTATAAGAAAATAGGGGGTCCTAGTTTAAGGATGTTTTCTGTATAGGTCCATGGTGCAGGTGTCCTATACAGGTTTCCCTAATAGGTTTCTCGTGTTGGTGTCTCATGTTGGTGTCTCATCCAGGTGTCTCATGTAGGTGACTCATTTTGGTCTCTCGTGCAGGTGTCCTCTATAGATGTCCCATGTAGGTGACCTATGAATGTTTCCTATGAAGGTCTCTCATGATGGTGTGTTGTCTTGGTGTCCCATGTAGTTGTCCTACAGAGGTGTCCCATGAACATTACTCATGTACGTGTCCCATGAGGGTGTCCTATGCATGTGTCTAGTGAAGGTGTCCAGGGTAGGTTTCCCATGCAGTTTTCCCCTAAAGGTGTCCCATGCATGTTTCCTACAAAAGTTTAAGGCCTGGCCGAGGAAGTTTTGGGTTGCGACACATGGGAATAAAATCTACTCCTTCATCCATCATAAATATTCATTTATACTAAACCTAAAAATTTGGTGTCTAAGAGAGGTTCACATATTAAATTCTATGGAAAGTGCATGGAACACATTTCACAGTGCCAGCAAAATCCCCCACTATAATTAGATTCATTCAGAATGAAAATTAATCTAGTTCTAAGTTAATTTTAGGTGACTTTTATGCACTCCAACATCAATTGATGGGTTTTGGAGAAATCTCAAATGTGGAAGTATGCTCTAATTTTTTTTTCTAAGGCATGGGTCCTAGTGAATGTAGATCGACTATTGCTAAGGTTATATAGAAAACCTTACAAACTTCTATCATTTTGTGTCATTGATCTATGTTTTTCTTAATACTAATATGGATAAGACTTAGTGGGTGAGACATGGATTTTTATTAGGCATCCCTTTACAAGTTTTCTTCCTAATAATTTTTATGAATTTTATCTTTTCATTACTATATTTGTTTTCCTAAACAACATGGAGTGCCCATCTAGAAAGATAAGACTTGAATTTTACCCAAACTTCCCTCTGTCATATTTTAACCTAGTGTGTAATGTGCCTTTTTTTTGGATAGTTTAATGTCTTGAAAACCATACGAATGAGACTATTGTTTAAGATCAAACACCTTTGAACATAAGTTTCTAAATGATGAACCAAACAAGGATTGTTGGATGAAAATATCTTAACATTCTTCAAATATAAAACGGTGAATCTTGAGTCACTGTTTTATGATTTATGAATATAAAACTTGATATTAATGAATATAGGATGTCTCTTCAAGGGATAAAGCCACTGCTAGTTGTAAAACTCGTTTTGTGTGTGACTTTATGCAAATACAACCGGGGTGTGTTACTATGTAGTCAAATAGTGGAATCCTATAGTTGGAAATCCCTTTATGTGGGTGACTTAAGAAAATACCATTTGGGAATGTCACATAATATTCAGGAAAAGTAGTTCTTAGGAATTATGAAATTCTATTACTGATGGCTGAAAAAAATTATGCAGATTCATATTTCTCAAAACCACAATGGGTGGTTTTCCCAAGGAAAATGTATGAGAATGAATGGAATGTCTATATTGGAATTGAATATGAATTAGAGACCAATACAACCTAAATTTATATTGTTTGAAGTATGATACATTTGTTTAAATAATCGATGTCAAGGGTAAGGTCCCTTTCTGATGAGGTTTGAAGCATCATGTAGTTTAATGTCTTGTGACCAGAACATTGATCATGCAGTTTAAAATCTTCTGGAAATGATGTTTTTGTATAGTTTAACTTCTTATCAATAGTAAATTATTCTATGAAGTTTAATGTCATAAATCAAGGACATTGGGGGCTATAATTTAATGTCATTATCTATAACTAAAATATTGATGATTCTTCAATTCATATTTCCCCAAAAACAATGTCTGGTTTATGGAAAGAAAGTACTTGAATATGGAAGGATCATTACAAGAAAAATTTACTCAAGAATGGGGGAAATTATTCATATGTATTTATGACCCATGTTTAGAAAATAATGATTCTTATAGTTTTATGGTTCACAACCAAGACCATGTAATATGGATACAACATGTGATATATGTCCTACCAGACCAAGTCATTCTGGAATACATTGGACGTGAGGGACGAAATTGTAAACCATAATATAGGGGGTTCCCAAAAAAAGTGAAATGACATGGGAAAATTATGTGTTGGAAGACTTCATACCAAATTTTAATAGTAGGTCCCAACATAATTTCATCAAAGATTATGGAGACATAAAAACTTCTCTCGAGGGCAAAGTTACCATTGGTTGAAAAGCCAATTTTTTGGGAAACTTTATGCAAAGACAACTATGGCTTGTTACTGAATATTTAAATAGTGGAGTACCCTAGATAATATTCCCTACCAATGGGAAACATATGCAAATCCAACCAGAGTGTGTTATAATATAGTCAATTAGAGGATTCCTCTGGTATTATAGGTTCTTTTACCAGCAGCAGGATAAATATTATGAAGATTTGAGAGTGTCTAATATTATTAATATGAAGTGTAGATGGGGTATATATGAGAATAAAGGAAATAATAGGATTGATATCATCCATGGATTGTAGAATACCTTTAATATATCTAAATCATATATAAAAGGGGCCATATATGTTTCCACATTGGATCCTTGAATGGGGTAATCCAAATTAATAGATCCTACATAGATCATTATTTGTATGTAGGAGGTGGGAAATTGTTATCATTGCATAGTGGTTGGGACTAGGACATAAGTTCTAGGTGTCACTATTTATATCATTGGGGTGAGAATCAAGCCAAATGTTGTTCTTAGGGAACCATGTAGTTTAATGTCATGTGGTAAAGATATCAACTCTGTTTCTTAACATAAAGTGGTAAAAAAGAAAGCGACTTAATGTGAAAAGGGAATATTGATATTGGACTAGGGTGTAGGACCTAGGTGTAAGTGTGTATCTTGTTGTAGGAAGAATGATGCCACACATAGTTCTAGAAAATATTCCCCAGATTGATTAAGTTTATGTGTGGAGAAAAATGAGTTTTTTTAATATGGGGTCACGCATGGGGTGAGACACCATATTGAATCCTCTTATGTAGATCTAATTCATACATGAAATAGTGGTGGAATTTCATGTATTATGTTATTGCTTGGCCTAGTATTAATGATCTAGATGTCACTACGTATCTTATTGAGATGATAATCAGGATACATGTAGTTCTGGAGGAATCCTTGTAGTTTAAATTCATGAGGAAAAAAAGTCTGGTGTTCCTTTTAAGGTCTTACATTCTGGACCAAGATAACCCCAATGAAAAATTATATGCATTACTCATGTAGGAAAATTATTTACCAAAACTCATAATCCCATGTGATCTATTCTTAGTGTTAGAAACAATGAGTGGTAAATGATTCTTCCATGACACAAAGGCAACAAAAGTGAATGATTGGGAAATTTAGGTTATATGTTTTCTAGGATATGAAGTATAATATAGAAATTGCTACATATCTCATTAGAATTATAATCATGTCATATGTAGTTCTGAAATCCCACGCAGTTTAACATCAAAAGGTGAGGTTGAAAATGAACCAATTTGAAAGATGGGATATGTTTTGGCTTGGCCCAAGAATGGAAATCTGGGAATCACTTTGTATCATGTGATGATATGAATCAAGCCACACATAATTCATGAAATGTTCCATGTGTAGGCCTAACTCGTACAGAGGGAGTGGAGCATTTCTTTTATTGTAGATGGACATAGTCTTAGAAATCATAGTTTCACTACATATCTCATTGACATGAGAATCAATCCACATGTAGTTCTTGGAAAGATGATTCAGTTTATCATCAATAAGTGAGGATGTTATCCATGCAGTTCAACATCTTTCATTAAGGACGTAGGTCACCTGGCATGTAAAGGAATATTGTAGCTAACCCAGGGGATAGGAATCATGTATCACTATGTATCTTGTTGGAGAAATAATCAATCTACACATAGTTATTGAAAATAGTTCCCCACATCAACCAAGTTTTGATTTAGGGAAAAGGGGGATATGATATTTTTCAGAATTATGGCTGGCGCCAAGGAATAAGCTCTAGGTGTCACTACATATCTCATTGGAATGAGAATCAAGACACACTTGGTTCATGAATAAAGGTGTGGTGGTGTACCAGTACCAAAGATTTTGATCTTCTCAAACACAGATCAAAATGTTATTTAGTTTTACATCATGCAACAAGGAAGTGAACCATTCAATTTAACTTCATACGGTTAGGATGATATACAATTAAATTTAGAGTCTTACATATTGAACTATATATAACACTATGCAGTTTAAAATATTTCATCTAGGAATATTGTAATGCATTTTAAGGTCATAGAACAAATACTGACTACACAGTTTAACATCTCATAGCTAAGATCTGTGTTTTGTGATTACATGAAATGATTCTTTAATAACATTATATTACTTGGGGTTTTAAAGTGCTTCTCACCCATGGATATAGAGAAATATTCTCTATTAGAGTGGATCATATGTATAGAGTAAGGTCCCTCTCACTATATCTACGGTTTTGGAGGCTTCCTTCCTAGTATCATTGGAGTCCTAAGAACTAGTACCAATTCTTGGTGGAGGAACAAATGGAGTCATAAATTCTTGTTAAAAGATCATGCTATCTGATTTTGATAGACCTCCATGTGATACAAGGTGTGAAATATTTTCTCATCGAGTCACTCCAATTCAACTAATATTTTCTTGTATTTCTCATCCATTGATAGTTGGTCAAAGATGGTGATGTTGAGCGATGTAAATTTGACCTCGATGGGAAGGACTGCTTCTATCCCATATACCAGTGAATACGGGATCTCCCTTATAGGTGTATGAATTATGGTATCATAATCCCATACAAAATAAAAGATTTCATCATTCTAAGTCTTATAATTTTTATCCATCATCTTTTTCAATATGTTTGATATGGTCTTATTGAATGCCTCTATCTCTCCATTATTTGATGCATGATAGTTGGATGACTGGTTGGATTTGATAGTGTACTCCTTAGATATATTTTCCACCATAATCGAATATAAATTAGTGTCTTTGTCCATTAGTATTGTATTATGAATGAAAAATATTGTAATGATGTTGTCATTCACAAATCTGACAATGAATGTTGGCCCCAATTATTTGAGGGGTATTGCCTCATCCAATTTTGAGAAGAATTCAACAGTAGTAAGGATGCACATGAACTACTTAGATGTAGATGGAGGGAATGTCCCTAAAAAATCAATTCCCTATATGAAAAATGGCCAATTGTATTTATTTGTATATATAAACTATAGTGGTCGATGGATGAATTTGTAATGCACTTGGCATGAATGAAATTTCTTGGTAAATTCAGTGAAATCCTGCCTCATCGAAGGATATAAGTATATAAGACTTTTCATTTGTTTGGAAATCCTATATCCAAACTGGTGGGCACCGTGGTCTTTTGAGTGTACTTCTTTCAGGATAGTATTGGTGTCTTCTTCATCAATACATCTAAGAATGACACCATTAAAGCCTCGTTTATAGATGACTTTATGGTAATTTAGGCTATCATAAAGAGTGAAGTTGGTTACTCTTAGTCATATTTTCTCTTTTCCAACACTATATAATGGGATTAATCCATTATGAAGGTAGTCCATGATGGGTATCTTTAACCTAGTGGTAGGGCCATATGGTTTAGGGATATGGATGATTTTTTTGATCTCTTCTGTTCTGACTTGAACAAACCATTCAGTGATGGGAAATGGTGATGGATGTTTTCCCTAGTTCATATCATACAATGTAGTAGCTACATTCACTAATGAATCTTCCTAAGTATTATATAATTGTGTTATGTTAGTTAATGTTTGTTTCCAAGGGTAACACTAACATTTACCCTCAGTCCCAGTCAAGAAGGGGGGTTAGCTCTTCTTTTTGAAGAGTGTAATACTCATTGGACTATTTTATTAACATCTCCAAGTCTCCCTTAACCTCTAGGTTGTCAAATGGTATTTGGAGCAACAGTTCTAGGCATTTAATAGGGCCATAATATTCTGCCTCTTTATTTTTAAATTCCTCTAATAGAAAGAAGGTGTAAGGTAAAATTACATTCGATTGGGAAACACATATGATACCAAACCTAAATTTTTTAACATAGGGTCATTCATTCTATTCCTTGTTGAACTATTGGTGCTCTATCTAAATAAATATCCTATGTTTTTCACTATATTGAATATAAAATATCTCTTCATCAGGAAGTTTGGAATTCAATGACATTGTTTCTTTAGATGGGTGTTCTGTAAGAAATTCTACTAATAATTTTTCTTTAACTACTTTTGTAACACCCCCCCCCCCAATCTAGAACTCCCTCACATGGCCGAAAAGGGTCGATTATGAGACCCTGAGCACACCTCTGCATAAAACAAAGGCTTCAAACTAGTAGTGAGGGTGTTAAAAGTATAGTGGGGATATTATACCCTTGGTATTAAGTGTCATAGCAGTTGATACAATTCATAATAAAATGTAAATAATCAAAGTAATGAAATACAAGAAGACAATAATAAAAGTCAATTGAATATTAAAATAAATAAATAAGAAATAATGTAAGTAAATTCTAAAATGTAACTAAATATCATGATATAAGAATACAAGAAAAATACTAATAGACTCAGATAGAAGAATCAAAGTCTATGGTCTCAAACCCCACATTAGTCCCATCTCCAAACTCCTGCCCATATGCAAATAAGAAATCAACAGTAAAGTCCTTTTACCTTATCCAAACCTAAATCCACATAATATTCTTGGGCACCAAACAGTTTCCCAAATATGGTGTGATAATAACTGAATTGGTCGACACCATCATGTATAAAAAACTATTCAGATAAAAATTGTATGCAATAAATTGATAAACAGGTGTATTAATTAATTTATCCATTAATAAAATACAACAAAATCCTGCTTTGGATCTATGTTAGACTATATCTAAGCATTTCTTATAGCCATACCAACCAAAACCATATAACCAAGGTAAAATGACCTACTTTCATTCCATGCTAGAATAAATCTAAGCATGTCTTACGACCATTCCGACCACAACCATATAACCATGGTATAGCCACAACAATCCATGTCAAATGACTATAAGCATTACAGTATCTGAGTAAAATACCTATAAGCATTATATCATGGTACATGTCATATCTTGTCTCTATAAGAATTATAGCATGGGACTGGGCTTAGCATACTCAATATTAGTATTACGGCATATAAATGTGCAAGTGCCCAGGCTAATCCTGATATATAAGCATTACATCGTGGAACACAATCACTATTATACAATATCACATCACAATTATCAATGTTTAATTATTTGAATTACCACTATTATTTTATATACCACCTTCAATTTAATTCATAATTAATAATTATATCAATACGTAATAAGCTACAATTTAGGGATTCTATAACAACAAATTAACTTGTGTCACATGTCATGTTAAACATACCTTAAGATGTTATCCAATTAAATTATAATCATGGTTCTCTCACCCCATGGGAAACTATAAGAAAGTTTAAAACCCATTTTAAACCAAAGGACTTCAAGGAATAATTTCATTCATTTATTTAATTAATTTTATGAAATGCAATGATTGTAAAATCACAATATTGAATGAAATTGGAAATTATCAAAATTTTTGGGTTAATATTTATAACCCTACCTTTAATAAATGATCCAAAAAGCATCCAACATCCAAATCCCTTGATAAAGATGTTGAGGACGATTGTAGAGAGATTCTTAGATTAAAACAAATCAAGATCAAAACCAACAATGTAATCGGTCATGGGATTTCACCACAATAGTTGGAGAAGAAGGAAAATAAGGAATAAACCTCACAAAAAACACTTACCAGGGATCAATCGCAAAAATAGGATGTCCGGAAGGGTAGTTAGCACCCCAAAATCACTTGGAGAAATACCAAGGGTCCAGAGGGGAAGATCTACGGCTGAAAAAAATGATGATTTAGCTACACAACATGTTTAAAACATAATTTCAGGCATTTACATGGCATTTATTGTTATTAAACATTGTTTAAATGTTTTAATGGAATATGATGAACACCATATCACCTTGGATTTATTTTATTGAAACACTCGAACAATTACATGACATGTAATCCCTTTACACAGTGTGTAAATGATTTTTAGTTTATTTTTTATCCCATTTTCCTTCTAGACAAACCAAACTTCTTATAAAGTTTCTTAACTCACCAAGAAAACAAGATGAACTTAACCCATTTAGACCTGAACTCCATCAACTCAAATAAGAATACATCCCTGATATTTAATTCATTTTCTTCAATAAGATCTCCTCAATGATATTCTCCGGTCATCCCATGTTTTCTTGCCACCCAAGACTGTGTTTATTCAAATGAAAGAAATTCATTATTAGAAAACAAAAAAAAATATTAATGAAAATAGAGGGAGAGTCATGCTTGAAAAAACATTGGATCATAAAACCTCCCCACCTTATAATAGCTTGTCCCTGAGCTCCTCCAAGAATTATTGTGAGGTCTCTACAAACTAGTTGGGAAATTGTGTTCGCATATCAGACTCCCTCTCATATGTATCCTCATAATCTCTCATGTGATTCCACTTCAACTGAACCAACGGTATAGTCCTACCCTAAAAATATTTATCACTTTGATCCAAAACTTGTATTTGATGCTCCTCAAAGTACACATAAGCATAAATATTGACATATATTATGTATATCAAATGGAAAGGGTATGGATGATATCTCTGTAGATGAAACATGTGGAATATGTCATGCATGGAACTATATAATTGTGTACAGTCAAAAAAGTATTCCACGGAACCAACCCTTTCCACTATTTCAAACATCTTGACAAATATGGGTGCTAGATTTCCCTATTTCCAGTGTTGGTGTTTCCCCAACCAAGGCGGAACCTAAAAGAGAACATGATGACCATCCTCAAATTCCATAGGTTATCTATGATGGGAAGGATATGATTTATTCTTTCTATGTGAAGTCACCTACTATAGTCTGATTGACTGAACCTGTTTGGATGTCTCTTACATGAGACTAGTCCCAACAAGTGCCGACTTAACTACCACCATCCAACAAAGAGGAAAATGGCATGGCCTTCTATATTAATCCGCAAAAGGTTCTATTTGGATCGATGTCTAGAAGCTATTATTATACACAAACTCCGTTATTTCTATATGTTTTTTCCATAAACCACTAAAGTCCACACCCCAAGCACATGATATATCCTCCAGAACCTAAATAGTTAGGTTAGATTGACCATAATTCTATGGATGATACGTTGTGCTTAAAAGAACTCATGATCCTAGTGATTTTTGAAGGCCCTTCCAGAAATGTCATGTGAAAGGAGGATCTGTATCTTAAATGATACTCCTTAAAACAATATGTAATCGAACCAACTCACACACATAAATATTTTCCAAATCATCAATTGTGAAGGTTTCCCTAATAGTTAAGAAGTGGGATACCTTAGTCAGTTCATCCATAAAAACCCATGAAACATCATTATTATGAGTCATCATGGGTAGTCCTAACACAAAATCTATTGTGACATCATCCCATTTCCACTCAAGAATGGTTAAGGCTAAAAAAGTATGGTTGGCTTCTGATTCTCAACTTTCACCTGCTGAAAAGTGAAGCATCTAGCCATGAATCATACCACCTCCTTCTTTATTCCTAACCACAAGTACTATCTATAGAGATCATGATACATCTTGGTGGAACCAGGATGCACTGTCCATCTAGAATCATGAAACTCTTTCATCATCTCCTCATGAAAGCCCGTAGGAACCCATACTCAGCCATAAAAAAGAAGATAATTTTCACATCTGAGAGGCCATCTTGATTTCATCTTCCCAACATATAATTTTTCTCTCAGAAATGATTCTTACAGATTAGAAAAATTCTCATTCTTAATCTTGTCCAAAATCATGGGTTTAATAGGTGTTGAATTCAGATCTACTTTCCCATGAGATTCTTGAACATATAGAAGCATGTCCGCATAGAGGGGAATTATATTCCACTCATCAAAAGACTCTCATAATGCCTCTATCTGGTTATTTTAGCTCAAGTTATCGACAATGAAATTTACCTTACATGGTGTATAAGAAAATCCAAAGTCAAAAGTCTACAGATACTCAACCCACCTCCTCTACCAAAGGTTCCGATCCCGCAGAGAAAATATGTACTTAAGGATCTTGTGATCCATGTATACCATAAACCTCCCACCCATAAGACAGTGTCTCCAACATCTTAGGGCATGTTCCATTGATGATAACTATAAATTGTGAGTAAATTAATTTCTCTCACGCAGTCTCAGCTACCTGGATCCATAAGAATCTACTCGGTCCTCCAACATAAAAACTGATCTGAGTCCGACTCAGGATACATCACAATACATGGTATATTCTATACCCAGAACATGTAATGTGAAGAAAGGTTATGAGGTCATACTATCATTAAAATCCTAAAAAATTGTCTCGCATGCATCAAATTAAACAAACTTCACCCCTTTATTGGTCAACCCAGACATTGATGTTTCCAAACAGGAGAAATCTTGGATAAAACAATGGTAATAACCAAATAAACCCAGAAATATCAAACTTTTCTTGGGATGTTTCTAATATATGATGGTAGTTAATTTATTTGAGTCCATATACACTCCTGACTCTGAGATGACATAGCCCAAGAAGTTTACTTCATTGATACAGAAACAATATTTGGTTATCTTGGTGTAAAGATGATGCTCTATCAATGTACTCAAGACAATGTCAATATGTTTGGCCTAATCATATGTAGAATTGGATTACACTAAAATATCATCGATGAAAACCACAATAATATAATCTATAAAAGGATGAAATATCGTATTCATTAAGTCCATGAATACTACAGGCACATTAGTCAACCCAAACAGCATCACTACGAAATCATACAGGCCATACTTGCTCTTAAAAGTACTCTGATGTATGTCTAATAATATTTTCCTTAACTGATGATATCCTGATCTCAATTCAATACTAGAGAATATATTAGGACCTCTCAACTAATTTAAAATATCATGAAATCATTGAATAGGATACTTGTTCTTGATATTCATCTGGTTCAACCTCCAATAATCCATAGATAATCTTATAGATCCTTCATCCTTTTAGAATAGAGAACTGGAGAACTACAAGGAGATATACTTGGCCATATGAAGCCTTTATATTCTATATCATCTAACTAAACTTTAAAATCTATAATCTATTTTGGTTCCATCCATTAAGGTGGGATAGAATCTATCCCAGTAAATTCATCTCAAAGTCCTTCCAAGATAGCTCATCATGCTTCCCATATTCCCCCATAATATCCCACCAATGCTTGGTAGGTCCACAAAGCATATATGTTGAAAAATTAACCCTCATATATGCAGGTGTCTTCAAATTCATGAAGATAATCCAGACTGACTCAGTCCAAAACATGGTTATCTGGGGTACCCCTTCCCTAGTAAACATATTTCGATGATGTAGCTGAAACACTCTCACAATTCCATACATCAAAGGAATGGTGTGAAAAATCTTCCTTTTCGTGGATTATATGACCCTTAGGAAGTTGTCAAATTTCTAAACATCTATCTTCTCCATAGGAACTACCAAAATCTATAGTTTAGTTGCATTAGGAGTGTGCTAATTTTCACTCTCTTGTAGCTCGATTCAAAGTTAACAAAGAGTCATTTTTACTACAAAGAAAAATAAACACCTAAGATAACTTTCTAGGAACAAGGTAAACCCAAAAGGTCACTAAAATAGAGAACCACTAACTCTTAGTCTCTCTAGACATGTCTTATAAGTGTTTTAGCATGACAAAACAACTCATTTCATTTTTCCTATAAATAAGATATCTCATATAAAAGTTCTATAAGAAAATATTTATAACATGAAAAAATAGATATTCCCCTATCAAGAGAAATGCATGTCAATATATCACTATGTACCTATTATGATTCTTGAATTCTCATCTCACAAAAAAATGATCCATGAGTGCAAATATCAATAAATTATAATATCATAAAACAATAACCACACACAACATGTGAATCAACCATGGTAAAATAACATCAACTGTAATAGGCAAGCGATAAAAATAGTAATTCCATCCCTAGGAACTCAGATTTTCCCCTATAAATGGGTTAGTAACTCCTGTGAACAAGCTCATTACCAATTCCTGACACATCAAACTGTCCTTTCTACCTTTCCCAAAATATAAAGCAATAGAAAATAAAATATTCTTCTTTGATTTCACTTTTTAACATCTCCCAATCTAGAACTATCTCATATGGCCAGAAAGGTTTGGTTATAAGACCTCAAGTTTTTCTCCCCATATACCAGAGGAAACCGACGAGTAGCGGGGGTGTGCATAGTATAGTCGAGAGACTATACACCCTAGTATAAAGTGTCATATAAGTTGAAAAAATCCATTATAATACATAAATAATCAAAGTAAATACATATCATAAGACAACAATGAAGTCTAACTAAATAGTTAAATAAATAAATAAGGAATAATGTAATGATTTTATGGATTGTAACTAAATGTTAGGCTAGAATAATTCAATAAAAATACAAGAACACTTAAGTCCTGAACCCTATATCGGTCCCATCTCCAAACACTATCCCATATGCAAAAAAGAAATCCACATCAAGGTCCTTTTCCATTATCAAAACATGAATCCACATAATCTGCTCAGGTACCAAATAGAGGCCCAAATAGAGAGTGAGTATAACTTAGTAGGTCTACAAAACTGTGTCTAACAAAAACTAATGAAATAAAAAGAGTATTTAATAAATCAATAACCAGGTGTGTTAATTAATTTAACCATTAATAAAATACATTAACAACCTACTTCAGTTCCATTCTATAATATGTCTAAGAATGTCTTATAACCATTCTATCCACAAACATATTACCAAGGTAAAATAACCTTCTTTAGAACCATGCCAAAATATATATCTAACATGTCTTACAACCATTCTAACCACAACCATATAACCATGGTGTATCAACAACAATCTAGTTAAAATCCATATAAGCATTATAGAATCTGATTCAAATCCCAATAATCATTACTACATGGTACTAGGAATATCCCACTACCTATATGAATTACTACATGATACTTGGTTTATCTCACTCAATATTAACATTACAACATATAAGTTTGCAAGTCCTAGGGTCGATCCTGATATAGAAGCATTTCAACATTGAACACAATCCCTATCATACAACATGGATATCATAATATCACATCACAATTATCAATGGTTAATTATGTGTATTTTCATTCTAATTCATATTACACTTGCAATTTAATTCACAATTGATTAACAATTATATCAATAAACAATAACATAACATTTAGGGTTTATATAACAAGAAATAACACAAGGTCACATGTCATGCTAAATATAACTTAATCCAATTTCCAATTAAACTATAATTATGGTTATCTAACCCTATGGTCATCCATGAGCAAGTTAAAAATCCATTTTAAACCAAAGGACTTCAAGGAATAATTCAATTCATTTATTTAATTAATTTGGGCACATGCCAAATGGTTCAATCAAAATATTGTTTTAAATTGGAAATTATCAAATCATAGGGTAAATATTTGGACCCCCTACCTTTAACTGATGATATGAAAACACTTCCAGTAGCCAATGCACATGAGGAAGAAGGGTCAGATGATTGAAAAGAGGCTCCTAGATCAAAACCAAAAATTCCATCGTTCAAAGGATTTCATCACAAATGTTGGAGAAGAAGTAAAAGAAGGAAGAAACCTAAAAGAAAAGACTTATCAAGGATTTATCACACAAATGATATTTTCAAAAGGGAAGTTGGCACCCCTAAATATCTAAGAGAAATCCCAAGGGTCAAGATGAGAAAATTTATAGCCGAAACAAATTAGAATTCATCTCCACAACATGTAAAAACCAGTAGGTTGTGAATTTACATGATGTGTAATGTTATTACATGTAATTTAAAAAAAATATTTAATATTATGAAAAACCCATCACCACATATTTATTTTATTAAAACCCTCAGAAAATTTCATGAGGTGTAATCCCTTTACAAGGAGTGTGAATGTTCCACAGTAAAATATTTCATCCCATTTTATTTTTAAACCAATATAACCACTTTTAATGTTTATCAACTCACAAAAAACCCAGGAAACACTTAAAACCATTTATACCTAAACTATATTAATTTAGAAAAAGAATACATCCTTGAATGTCCAGTCATTTTCTCCAACAAGATCTCCTCGTGGGTACTCTCTATAATTCTAATGTTTCCTTTCAGCCAAAGATTGCATTTATTTAAATTATAGACTTTAATAATGAGAAAACAACCTAAAATAAAGTTTAATGAAAACATAGAGTTATACTTATATTAAAAAATATGAAATATAATATCATTTTGAGGATGAAATTGTGTATCAAAATGCTGCAGGACAACTACCCACCATTCCAAACATCTTATTAACATAGGATTACAGAGGATATAATTTATTGGGTTATTAAGGGAGACCAAATAGACCTCAATGTGTTTAAAATTTGTGTATAAATATCTAAACCACAAATTTTAACTCTAATAAGCTCTTATCAATATCTAAATAACAAGTATTATCACTGATCATGGTTTGAATGAGATAATAAAGGCTCTTTTCATTCCCAAAATCATTCTCTTCCTCAAGGAAACTGCCTAATGATCTCTCTAGGATTGTCACATATAGAATGATTATATTTCACTCAATGGGTGGCATTAAAAATGTTTGGATCAAGATATGTTTCTTGAGACTGGAAAATGCTTCTTAACAGTTATCAGTCCACTGATACACAACCCCTTTCTTTTTCAATTTGGTGAAGTGAAAACACATACTTGTGAATTTGGATATAAATCATCTAATGTAATATAAGTTTCCTTGATATCCCCTAAAATAGTCAATAATTTGAGGAGGTGACATGTTAAGGATATAATTTTTCTTTAAAAGTGTCAAATTCAATTCCATGATGGAGTATGATAAAGATGAGAAACCTTCCCAGAGTTACCCTAAAGGAACATTTTAAGTGGTTCTTTTTCAAGTTTTGGTGTCATTGCTTATGGAATATGGTTTCAAGATCATCAAGGTGGTCAGAATGTTTTTGGTAATTTACCCCTATATTTTCAATGTATAATTCAAAAAACTCTCGAGGAAGGGCTTTAATATGTGGTGTCGGGCACATTTGTATGTAGAATTGATCTTCTTCATGCCAAAGGGCATTACCCGATAGCAGAATACTCCATTGGGGACATAAAGGTGGTGGATTCTTCATCTTATGGGGCCATCCAAATTTGAATGTAACCTAAATATACATCCATGAAGGAGAGGTCATGATAACCAGTCATTGTATCAATCTGTAGTTCTGTTATTGTTACCGAGAAGTCATATTTTGGATAGTGCCAATTAAGATCTATAAAGTCGATATAGAACCTGATTTCCCCAATTTTATTCTTTACTAGGATAATGTTTTATATCAATTTTTAATATTAAAATTATTGAATGAATTCATCCTTGATGATTTTTTTCAAAGCCTCAATTTTGGATGTGTGAGTTAGGTGTGTTCTTATGGATACTTGTTTGTATCCTCAGTGGTATTCTAACAAACCCAATTAGTGGGTGGCCACTTTAGGATCATGTTCTGGAATCTTTGTGTATTTATATGAGAACACATCCTAGATTTAATTCAATAATGAGTTATATACCTCTTGTTCATTGGAATTCACAGCTTCACTAAACAAAGTGGGTTGTGGATCTTCTTATATGCCCAAATATTTTTCTTGAGAACATTAGCAGTAGTGGAGACACCTTCTTAAAATGTTGGGGTGTCCTTAAGGTTTCCCTCATCTTCATATCCCTTGTGAATTATCTCTTATACTTCTACATAGTAATTAGGTGATGAATCAAATTTCTTAAAGTTAGGGGAGGAGTGGACATTTTGACATTCAGAAGATGAAGCACCTACTTCCAACTCAAGTGATGGAACATGGCCCTTTTTGGAGCTCTAAAGGGGGGATGAGAGACTAAGAATGAACATATTCATTTTATCTCATTTTCACGATAACTTCTTCCAGTCTAGTTGAAGGAACATGGATTTTTTGAAGCATGGGGGGTGAAATGAAGACATTTTCATCTAGGATTTCATTATCTCCCAAAGAGATGAAAACTTTTATAGTGTTGACGGGTATAGTTTTCATGACTGACATCACAGAAGCTGCTTGATGTGTTCTAGAATTAGGACCCACCTCTTTGATTTTTAAGGGTATAATGTACTCTATCCTGATCTACTTTAAAGTAATATTTGGTATCATCTCTATACTATTATGGTCAATTATTCAAGTGACATCATTAGTCACATATAGTTTCCCTTTCCTCTGGTAGAATACCATGTCAATATACTATGATTTAGAAGATTTAAATGGGTCTTTGTCACCATGAAATTTGAAAATTTGACCATTGATATAATATTTGAGTTGGTGGTGGTATGACGACGAGATAACTACATGATATTGTAGCTAGGGTCTTCCCAGCAAAATATTGAAGTTAGTATCTTGCTGAACAACCATGAATTATACGTCATACACAAGATCCTCGAACTGTGTCTTGATTTCGATTTATCCAAGTGGATTTTCTCATTATTTTCATAACCCTGTAACATTAATGCGGTAGGGAAAGTATGATTCATTAAAACCTGGTTGAAAAAATCCTTCATATTGGAATGAGGATAGCACCTTATTCGTTTTCAATGAAGGGTTGTCAGATATCAACGTCATTTATTTTACCAAATATATACAAGGGTTAAACATGTCCCTATATGACAAAATCCCCATCCTAGTTTGTGAAATAGATAATTATGTGGTATTACATAGGATTACTCTCTACATAATATACTTTGGTAACATTAACCTTGTCTTCAAATTCTTGAGGGATTGACAAGGCCTCTATGAGTGCTTCTTAGAGTTCTTTTGATAGGATACAGGAATCCAAGATTAACAACTTGGTTGGTACCAAAGATAATTGATTAAAAATATTATTCTTTGGTCCAAAGTTCTTCTCTTCCCAGCATGGGGATTCTATTTTTAAAGTGATTTAGGAACTTAATTACTTGATGTGGATGAATCATCTCTTGGAATAGGAGCTAAAGGTGTTTCTTCTCTTGGTGGGTTAGGTTGATAATGCTTATCTACACTCCAAGGATGATTAGGTGATGAAGTATCCTATATTTGATATTCTAGAATGATTGTGTTAGGGAATACCCTACCACATGTGGGGGGACATCCTTTATCCAACTAATCTCACTAGAGATCTCTCTGATGATTTTTGGTCGCGTACACATTTTGAGCAGGGATGTGGTTAGAGTAGAGACTCTTAATACGATGGAATATTCCCCTGTAACCGTGAATATAATGGCCTCTTCCACAAGTTCCTCAATAAAGAATAGGGAATTTGTTTCTATAATCACACTCATCATCCGATAAGGGATCCATTACATGAATAGCATTAATGGAATAGAAGATTCACTCTTCATTTGAAGGAGATTATGTATGGCAGGTCGACTCTTTTTGTACCATTTGGTAGAGTGGTGCCCGTGATTCTAGGACTATAGGAATGAATTCCACTAAATTGAATGATGAATTATTCATTGTAATATACTCATTTTTTTATTTTTTTTATTCTTACTCTTATGGTCATATAATATTTTGGAAGACTGGCTTTCAGAATACTGAGTTGTTTATGGAGTTGGTTGTGTGGTAGTGGAAGAGGTTGGGGAATAGTTGGTTTCTGAATATTTTTCTAGAGGATAGAATGAGTCTAGTTGATCATTTTTCTAACCATTAATTCACTGAACTTATCTGTACCCTTTCTATTAACTTCCTTCCATTCATTCTCCTCCTCAGAGTTAGTGGTAGAAACACATGCCACTTTCATAGGCGGCTTTCCCAGGTTCACATTCCAAGAGTCCACCATCTTCTACAGGATGTATTTTTAAGAGAAAAATTCTTGGACATTGTACCCAAATTCATGATGGAATGGGAAATAGTTTGGGAGATCTTATTATTCATTAGGGTTGGTCTTCTTGGGATTTTTAAACTTGATCAAGTTGTTTTACAATTCTTAGATAAATTAGAAAAGGACTTTGTCATTTTAGAAAGAATAAAACATGTTCTTCATCTCCTAAAATAGTTTTCTTATCATCTATCTTTGGTCATATTTTTGATTTAGTCATTTTCACTAACACTTAGGAGGTGTAACTAAAATATATGGTGTAGCATTTGGAGTGGGAGTGTGTTCTGGTGACTGCATAGGTGTAACAGCAACAACCTCTGCTTTTCCCGTTCTATTTACTTGAACAAAAGAAATTACCCATGACTTAGACTTGGTTTTTTTGATGTATTCTTCCACTATTTTATATATCATGGTAAGGTACATAAATTCATTTGTGTATTTACTGGGGATGATTGATGTGCGCAACTCATCATGAAGATTCTCTATTTAGATGGGAAACAAGTCTTCTTGTAGAAGCTGTAAATTCAAGGAATATATAAACCTTTTCCATTGAGTGATGAAATATGGGACCCTATCATTCTAATATTTCTTTCAGTTTGAGAGTTTGATGACTATTTTCTTATTTAATTTTGAGATGAATTGGAAGAGAAAATTTTGATGGAGATCTTACCAACCAATAATTGGCTGATTTAGCAAGATGGTGTATGATAAAAGGCTAGTCCCTATAGTTATTCCATGAATCACTTGAGTTTCAATGCTTCTTATTATTCAGGGGTATCCATCATAGGTTCACATCAATATAAAAAATGTTTCAAGTGCTTCTTTGGGTCCCTAGTGTAGTTGAAAATTGGAAATATTGAAATCTGGATGTTCAGTGTTACAAGTGTCTGATCAACCCATTTGGGGTAACTTTTCTTCTCTAGTTATACTAGTTCACATCATTCCTACATGGATTCCAATATATCCATTAGTGACTAAAAAGTATTCATGATCCCTTGAGAATTTTTTTTTTTTGAGTATGATCATGAACATGGGAAGTAGTCAGAAGGGCCATCTATGTAAGCACTATTGGTATCTGTCGTTGGTAGCCAATAAGGGAAGGATTCTAAGGATATTTCTGGCCCTATTTTGGTTGTATACCCAATAAATTGAACTATTAAACTACTATTTTAGAATCCAAGTATATTTTTTGTTGGTACCCCATCTTGAGTTGATGTTCTGGCTCTAATTTTGTGGATGTGGTGAACCCTCTTTCTTGAGGAATTTCGGTTAAGAGTGTGAGTTAAGGATTGTCTTACAAAATATATCTAGAAGTAAGGTTACCTCAAAGTATCTCTACATTGAGTCTCCTCAATTATTTCATCTCTTCCTCTTGTTGAGAAAAACTTTTCTCCAGTGTGTGGGGTTCAACCTTTTTTGGTAGTAGGTGAGGCGCAAACTTACCTTTTCCTTTTTCATTATTGGGAAATATCTAAGGAGGTAGTGGTAGATTTATTGAGGGAATTCCCATATTCATAGTGATTCTCTGGTTCTAGGTATGCACACATCCTTTAATAATTTTATTGTGTACTCAATTTTGAACTGAAACTTCATACACCAACTCCACCTCCAAATTAGCCTCTTGTTATGTAGGGTCTATGAGAGTGGTGTCAATGACATTCACTGATGTTTAGTGAATTTTAGGAACTTTATCAGTATATTGGTGTGAAAATATTTTTCTATTCCCTCCATTAGGCCTTATCCTCTTCTATGATTCTCTAAGATATTTTTAGTGAACAGTAATCTAAAGTGAATCTCCAAATAGTTCATTCGTGATCATTCCTAATGAGGATATCAAATAATGGAATATGACCAATTGAGAGGATTCATTCTGTGGAATTTCCTCTAATCATGAGAAAACTTATTTCCACTAAGGAGGAGGTTGTTGAGATGAAAAATCCCCCAACCATGAGGGTTGGGGTTGTTCCCATTCCACTTTAACAACTCTTTGAGCCTAGTTTTCTAACCTCAAAGGTTATGTTAAAAATCCCTATGTTAAGGGGTTGCTCTTATATTTTTTTGGATTCTATTATCATGGAGTTTGTTCATATTAAATAGAGTTTTATTCAAACATGGGCTTGGTGCATCATTCGGTATGAACCTGAATCACCCACTTTTTAAGATCATTATGCTATTTTGAACATTTGTGCTATAGGGTGACAGGCTTCCCTTAAGTGGGAGGATTGATCAATATTTTTCAAATTCCTAATCAAAAAAGTAGGTCAATGTCCTTCTATATTATGGAATTACATTGATGAGAGTCAGTCGAGGCCTATTTTTTTGATCAAATCATCGATCGTGAAAATAGTCCATTTTTTTGTTGGCTTGAAGCTATAACATTTCAAGATACCACCATCGGTGGGATTTTCTAGTTGGGGAGTGAAGTGGATTTTAATGCTCCTTGTTCACCCCATCCTTTGATATGAACACCATATAGGGATTTTTGATCATCTCATGTAATTTTTTTAATACTTTGGGGAATTAGAGTTGAAGGGATCCTTACTTTCCCAATCTTTGGATATCATGTATCTAGGAAATATACCAAGTAAATTTAGCATTATATCCCTTCAATTACATTGATGTGACTTTGATACTCTTTGTAGTGTAATACCATTCCTATTAAGCGATGAAGATTGTTTTATATGTTGAGGCAGATTTAGTTCAAACAATATTCCAGCAACACCTCTGGAATGCTTTATTGAAGGGTGGATAAAGGCCAAAACATGATTGGAATGTCATATTTATTTATCTATTTCCTTATGTTTATCATGCATTCTTCATCTTTTTCTAGATTTTACTCAACCCGGTCTAGCTAAACTAGATGTTTCTTTGCTACTTTATTGAAAATTGAAATATTGTTAAGGAATCCCTATGTCATATTAGTAGTCAGGAAATCAAAGGGTGCCTCTGAGAATGAATGTCTCATTGGGATATCTTCTTACTGAGAAATAATTTCCCTTTTAGTTATATGGAATCATAAAATCACTGGCCTCATTTTCTCACGTTCTATATGGTAAGAGGTATTTCTCATCAATACATCACCCAAGGGAGAAACCTTCTTAAGAAGTGAAATACTATTATAAAAAGAATTTTCATAGGGAACATCATCATGGGGAGGACTGCCATGGTGGATTACAGTAAGGGGAAGATCCTATTTCTATTTGATATTCTAGACACATAAAGGGATTTTAATGACTCTCATCAAGAGACAGGATCTATAGATCAATAGGATTATGGAAATTCAAGCCTTCATGTTGAAGTGTCCAAGGAGGATTTTCAGGATTAATACTACTACTCCTATAATTTAGTAATGGTAGAGTGAGATCTGGAGCTACCACAGATTAACATATGGGGGATTCAAGAAATATAGCATTGAGTAGAGCAGGATCATAGATATTCTCTTTATTTTCAAATTATCTCTAGTGATACTTCTTTTTGGATTCCATATTTTGAGTTACGAGGGCCACTTTCTTGGGATACTGATTTTCAGGTACATAATATTTCTTGATGAGATTCCATGTTTCAATTATAATTTATTGGCAGGCTTCTGGGAATTTAGTAGGGGTTTGTTCCTACCTTCAAGTGGCCATTGGAATAGGCTGATTACATCTTGTTGTAATAATTGTATGTTCCTAATATATTTTTTCATATATCATGGGGGAGTTTTCTCCATGACCCTCCTAGATGGGGTCTGAGGTTTTTGTTTTCTATGGGGTGGCATGCTGATGAGACACCCCACTTGTGGGGACAAATGTGTTTTCCCCTCTATCACAACTATTATCTTCATTATGATATCCTAGTAGGTATTTAGGATGTGTTAAGGGATTTGTGTATTCCCTTTCACCATTTTTAGGATATTCTTGGTGACCTTAGTGATTGGAATGGGGAAATGTTCCCATTTTGTGTCAGGAATAGAGGTATGTACCTGCTCTTTTTATCCTTTTCTTGCTAGTAGATACTGACAGTACTTGAGTGTGGTAGAATATGGTGGGGTTTTCCCCTTATTAATCACCAATAACTTCTGACTGACTTCTCTGAATGACGTTGAACGAGACTACTGAAAGACTTCAAAATTGTGGGAAGGTGTGTGCATCTGCTCTTGGTTTTAAACTGGATTAGGTTGGTTGACTTCTTTGGACACCACCACATGAGGTTACTGGATGGAATGATTGATGCGGGGTGTTTTTTGTGGCTGATCATATGTTTCTTCTGAATTTTAACAGCGGACTTCATAGGACACATCCAGATGAGGATATCAGAAGGCTTAGATAGTGCAGGCGGGTGTATGTTCCTACTCTCTATGTGCCACCGTATTTCAACGGTGGGATTCCTAGGATTATACAAAATGATTATACTAGCTAGAGAAATTAGTGTGGGAAGGTGTATATTCCCTATCATATTTTCACCTAAATTTTATTGGAGGGATTCTTTAGAGGGGATTGAGATGTATCAATGTTCTATATTGGTCAGTTTCTACCCCCAGTAATCCATCTTGTGTGCCAAGGTTTGGATGACCTAGACCACACTATTGAGGATGGAACCCTCATCATGTTGAGGGTTCACTACCATGTGGCATTGGTAGTGTCTACTACTGGAAGTAGACCTTTGTAAAGACTCCATTTTATTCTAGATGAAGTTGTTTATGGAATCTTGATATACCAATATAAGATAAGATAGGTAATATTTGTTGATATCCAGGGATAATCTCTTGAAGTGGATGGATTTGGTTATATGTTTCGTCTACCTATCAACCACTGATCATCACTAATTTGATTACTAGTGGGGATTTGTGTGCTGGAGGGCCTATCGAGTGGCCTCCAAGGTCAAGATAGTATAGTTCTGATGATACTCCTAGACCAATTCATTCTAGAAACAGTTTTAAATATGTAGGGTAGGTGATGATATCCTCTTCTTGGATGAGGACCCAACATGAAAAATAGTTAGGGAATACATTTATGAGAGGTGGTATGATGACATTTGCATTGAAGAGAAATCTAGTGGGAAGTTCCAAAAATATAGGTGACAATCAAAATAAATAAAATCTCATCAATGAATCATATCACAAAACTAACACATGCATGATTGATTGTCTTACATGGAATTCTTCCATTTTTATAGAGAAAGGGGCCTGACAGGTGGGTGAAACCATTATCTTGGTCAAGGATTCACATCAGGTTCACCATTTATTTTCATCCACAAAAATGCCACATGGGGATTGAATGATGTTTTTTGATGTTGGTGGAAAACCTTTACATCAGACACATATCCACGTCACTTTCAGGTAGATTCCAATGGGGTTTATTAATAGACCCTAAAACACACAACAATTATATATCAATGATGACTCATGTAAATTTTTTCCAAAGGTGGGAACTCCTTGGGAGATTGGGCCAATGATATTTAATAAATCACATTGGTCAAGAGGATGGAGATCAAGCTCATAATACCCTTATGGGGAGAATTTTTACCTACTTTGGGACTCTCTTATAGATTTATGGTATGTTCATGAATCCTTCATTAATTCTCATGTATTAAGTGGGTCACCTGTGAAATAACAATCAATTGTTATAATTTATTGAATTTCAAATCATCAATATGTATCTATGGTTATTCATCAATGGAGATATTTATATGTATATAAGGTTCTCCAATAATGGTACCCACTTATTTACTAATTTGATATTCTTTTTCCTTCTTATTATGATGTTGGTTTTGAGCCACATAGCGGGGTACTCTAGAGTGAGTCATCATCTTGGGAGATGGAATTTATTTTGATGTCCGGATCGGACACATGAGATGTAATTCCTACATATCCTTGTGAAAGGAATCATAACCAATATAGTTTGATGCCACATAATAAGGGAACATAATTCCTTTTAAGTTTTCATGATAAGGACCAAACCATGTAGTTTAATGTCATGTGACAAGTGTGTCTAAGTAAAAGTTTCTGATTTAATGTTTGGTGTAGGACTTATATTGAAGTATACCAATGTACCTGCAAGAGATATGAGCTCCCATGTTGGATAAGAATATTTTGGGAATGTATCCCAATGAGAATTAGGTTTTATTTTGTGGTGTTGGGTCTGGACCTCATGGAGGATTCCTACATATCCCATTTGGATAGGAATCAAATCCCACATAGTTCTGTTGTGGGGAACCACACCTATGGAGGCCCTATAAAGATTTCTCTCATAGAGGATTGTGGAACATAAATAGGATTAAGTTGTGGATTATTCTTAAATAGGATTCTATTTTTTGGTTAGGTATTACACATGGAATGATTCTCATTGGTTGGTTATGATTGGGACTTATACCAAATAGGAGTACCACTAGTCTAGGATCATGTTTATTTCATGATCACCACTAACTTCTAATACCACATAATTAGAGTTAGGTGTGATAAACAAGAGTGATTGGTAGATCTGGAGAAACCGCATTATTAAAATTTTATTCACTACTGGATGAGGCCAAGACCCAAAGGGAAAAGGAAATAGAGCAAGCTCTGATGCCCATTCCCTCCCATCATTATACCTAGGACCCAAAGCGAGAGAGAAAGGGATTTGAATTTACCATCTCCCCTCTTGTTTTGGTAACTATTATAGTTACATTTCATGATATATTTGACCACATCCTATGTGTATGGATAAGGGGGAGTAAAGAATTAGGATAGGTCCCATAAGAAAGGATATGGGATTACTATAGGGGGGATGCCCTAAAATTCATTTTAGAGGAAGAGAGGAGGTTCCCATTCTATGTCTCCCCACCAATAACTAGAGACCCTTAGTCTTAGAGACAACATGGTATGAATTCAACTCTAACTCTTATCTCTAATACTACAGGATATTTAACACTAGCCCCAGGTTTGGGGTCCTTTTGACTGAAGGGATGTATACTCATGTGAACCCTGAGAACCCTACAAATCAGGTAGTACAAGTGTGGGAAACCTATTACTGAAGGAATTAATACCCAAATGGGAGACATATTGGTGTGCCTCTTATATGTTCTTTAAAATATAGAGTCTTTGGAGAGTGTTTCAATTTGGCCCCCCTTAGATGAGGGATCTAAAGTAAAATGATCCCTACTATTAGTGTCTTGGAAGAGGGGTAAAAGGGGGGATCAAAGAGGTCTTAGATTAGAGAGAAAATGTTCTTCATGTAGGTATTAGGAGGATCTATAAGTTCTTATCATAGGAGAAATATCCCTATGCAAACTAAATATGCCTTGAAAAATGGACCACATAGAAAACAACACTTTTACGAAACTTTATCCTGGGCATCGTGGGTGTACTAAGGTGTCCCTATATGGGTCTCTTATAGGTCCCTGATTAGGGAAGTTGCCTCAAGATAGTGGTTTTGCACTAGGTGAAATAGTTTCATCACATATTTTTCTTATATTTTAGAACATAGAGAGTAATTTATCCCACTATCCCCCTTAATTACTTCTTTTCCAGCATTTCAGAAGGATGCCTGAGAGAATTTGGAGGACCAAGGTGAAGGGGCTATGGAAACAGAGCTTCAAGGATTCTTTTGATTTTCTATTTGTATGAATGAGAATCAATAGGGTCTTACTTGTATTAAAATAGGGGACCTTGGTCGAGGGAGGTTGTCCACACTAGTCCATGGTGTAGGCGTCCTGTGTAGGTGTCTCGCACAAGTTTCTCATATAAGTGTCCAATGTAGGTGTACCTTGTCGGTATCCCATGAAGGTTCCATGTGTAGGTGTCATTTTTAGGTGTCTCATATAGGTTCCCATTATGTAGTCCCATGCATGTGTCCCTTGGAGGTTTCACATACATGTGTCCCTTGCAGGTGTCCCGTGTAGGTGTCTCGTGCAAGTGGCTCATGCAGGTGACTCGTGCAGGTGTCCCATGAAATTGTCCCATGTAGGTTTCTCGTATAGGTCTTCCATGTAGGTGTCTAGTGAAGGTGTCTGGTGTATGGTGTATGGTGCAGGAGTTTTGTGTAGGTGTCCCATGAAGGTGTCCTTTTCCATGTGTCTCGTCCATGTTTCCCATGAGTGTGTCCCATGAACTTTTCTGGCCTATTTGAGGTTGTTTTTGGTCATGACACATGGGAATCCAATCTACTAATTCATCTAGAGTAAAAATTCATTTAAACTCAAAATAAACATTAAGTGTCTAAGTGAGGTTCACATCTTGAGTTCTAAAGAAAAGTACATAGAACACATTTCACAGTGTCAACATATGGTTTGGAGCTTTTAGGTGCTACTAACATGGGATTCTGGATCGAGATCCTAGAGTATTTATTTGAGTCTATTTATTCTCTTATTTTTTGAATTTAAACAAATCATTTAGTTATATTTAAGTATATCATTTCATGTTTCTAATATTGGTGATTTCTTGGAGTTCCTCTTTTTTATTTTATGGATTCATGTAGTTGATTATTTTTTTCCATTGTTTCTGCTACTTTATTATTTATTTACATTGTTTTTATACTCTTTTTTAGAGGGTTCAGTCTCCCCACTATATTCCTTACACAAATTATTATATTTATCATCCTATATCAAATGGAAAGGTGTGCTTGAGGTAACGTAGCCAAACTGATTTGGTCACTTGAGTGAGTATTGTAAGATCCTAGGTCTTCCTGTGAGTTACAGTTAGTTTTTTAGTTTTAATGGATTCTTATGGCCTAATGTGAGTACCCAATGTGGTCATGGTAATATTGGTGGTGTCTAGGTCTTGTTCAAATTATGAAACCCAAACTTTTAAGAAAAAAGGTAGGTCGCACGGTTAGTAGAAAATGTGTTGGATAGGCCGCATGGTTACCCAAATTGTGTGAGGCCTAGATAGAGAGACGAAGGTGCCCACACCATTAGAGGAAACTGTGTGGATGGAGGCACATGACCAAGAGAGGGCCTTTTCTATTTTTGACAATTTCTGAGACATGGTTTTTTCATTGTTAGGAAAGCTATGTGCACTAACCATGTGAGGTACCCGATTGTGCGGTGAAGGGTGCATGGTCGGTGTATGGTTTGGCCAACCGTGTAGCCAAACCATGTGACCCAGTTTTTTCAGTGAAATTTCAAATTTTCCATTAGAATTTTTGTATCCTATTCATATTTTATGTTTCTTTATCTAGTTGATATCCCTCACAATGAGATATATCCTTTGAAGTCCAAATCCTATCCTTTTCTCTCTATTCTTTGTCTGAAATCATAATTGAGCATTGGTTGTCTCATTGGTTTCATTCAGATAAGTTCTTCAACAATATTGTTCCATTAACAATTTGTCTTATTATCAATGTAGTTATTTAGGTTTAAGATAATATAACATATTTCCTAGTTCCTCATCCTTTCCTCATTTTTCTTCTAATCTGGATCAAGTCAGAATATGATATTATATGATTAATCTACTATGAAGCAATAGTAGGTAAACTATACATTTCCTTTGGATTTGGTGCTTTACATGGCTATTTATCATTGTTCCATGAGTCTAAACTTCCAGAGACGCACCTATAATTAATTGAATTGAAAAAATTGTAAGCTATTAGGGATTCCCTCAAGTTCCTTTGAGTGTGTTGATGGTTTTCCCCAACCTAGGCCACCCATTGGGTGTTACCTTACCTTACCTATTATTATACTACCCATGGGGTGTGTGTGTGTGTTATTTTCTTATTATCGGAATCCCATTTATAATTTTAGTTAAAATGAAATGAATGTTTAGGAGATAGCCTGTATCCTTTTTCATTTTATAACATGATGTGGACTGGTTTAATTTATAGAATGAATTTTATAGCAATTATGGAAATTAGTGGGTAAACTCATGATATGTGAATGATTGTGAATTTATAAATAAAATGAGATGATAATTCCATTAGATTTAATGTCAATTACTTCCATGGATCTTAATAGTGGTAGTGGATTCCTTGGATGATATTTCACCTAGGGTCTTGATTCTATGGGAGGCCTTGGGCCTTTCTACCCTTGGATTCAACCCTCTTGGACTCATGTAGGACAAGATCGTCTGAAATTCTCCTATGACTCCACCCAAGTCTAACTGATCTTCCCTTGAGATGCTCCTGAGACATGAAGCTGATGCCTTGGTATTCTATAACTAGGATACAACCATGGGGGTCTCACACATCTGATTATATGGCTCAATCATGTAATTATACATGATTTATTATACAAAATGGTTTTTGATTGATATGATATTTAGGTTATATGGAGTGGTCATGGATGACATGATATACTATGGATATGTCTTGGTAATGGTAGTTATTTCTGTTTTCCTCATAGCTGCCTTGCTATAGGAGCTTGACCCTTATTTTTTTGGTGAACCTTGTTTTGGGTTGATATTTACATTTACTTACATTACTTTTTCTATGGGTATTTCACTTGTATTAATACCATACCATCCATATACTTTCACACTATTTTAACTTGTATCTCATAGCATAAATTTTTTATAAAAAACATTGGTGGTGGCCTACTAGGATTTTATCTCGCACCCTATCTCAGGCCACCATTGGGTACCTGGAAAGACTATATGGATGCAAGTATGGATTGGGGAAAGTTCCCATAGTTCGATGATTGACATTGTGCCTTGATTAGGAGTAGGGGATTACATGATCGAGCTAATCATCATGATTCTAGCTAAGATAGCTTCTTTTTAGTCTTTTTGGTATTCTGGTACATGTATTGTATTAGATTATTATGTACCTATTTTCAGGATTTTTAGATACATGAAATGACATGTCATTATAAATGATATTAATTTTGGAGTCATTTATATATTCCTTTCATGGGTGTTTATCTTCTCTATGGTTGTTTATTTTATTATTCTATTGATTATTATTAATATTATGATGTATTGCACTCTTACATGAGGGCATAATCTCCCCAATAACACCCCATAAATCCTTTCTTCTAGTTGGAATCCTCTAGAATTTAGGGAGATGCACTTATGGCCATGTGACCCATCGGCTCAGGGCACCGTTTAGTGGAATCCGAGTTAGAATGTTACAAAGTGGTATCATAGGGGTTTTTATTTTTTCCCTTACTATTTGGAAACAATATATAGGGAAATAGAAAGTTATATAAATTTGGTAATGATCTATTCTTGGGAGTATCTAACCCACATACAAAAAAAAGAAAAATTGCATGGAATAGAAATTATTGTTTTTTGGATTTTTAATATTGTAGTTGATTTGATTCATCATTGAGTGATGCACTTGAATCATGATGTTATCATTAATAAGATTGATAATTTATTTGTATCATTTCCTAATGTGGTGAGTTTATGAATCTCATGCATCTTTTTAGTTACTTTACAGGATTCACATTCCATACATTATGACTTTCTATATAAGATTCATTGCTTGACTGTATGATTTTGTGATATATTCCTTGTGTGATATACTAGCTATTTGATAAATTATTTTTATTGGAAATTGAGGAAAATGGTTGGTACATATAGTTTCTTCCATCACCTATATAGTGTTGTCATGATTAGGCTATAGCAGAAACCCTAAAAAGACAATTATGGAATATTGAGTCATGGACGAATGGTCTCATGGACTAAGACATGTTACGGTGTGGATTAAGTTGATGTTGTATTTTGATTCATGAGGTGTATGGTCCCTTATGGATCAGAATTTGTGAAATATTTTGTTCAATAATTTAAAGTGAAATGTGAAATGAATATGAATTCAAATGGAGAATTGAAATGTGAAATAGATAACTTAACCGTAACTATTCTTTTGAGTGGCCATTAGGTAGTGTATCTAGTGATGTTAGGACTATTTATTTTTACCTAGTCCAAGATTTCGGAGTAGGAAGTGGGGTTTGATGTGTGTATAGAAGGTTATGAAATATTTTTTTTAAACAATTATATTTTCACTATTGATCTATTATGAGGAATATTTTTAGAATTATATAGACATACCACCATGATGACCTCATGTCGAATGCCAGGTGGGTGGATACGACCATGCTCTAGTGGTGGTGGTATATGGGCTACCTATGGATCCCCCTATAGTGACAGCTGTGGAACTAGTAGTTTTATCAGTCATAGGTGTTTAGGAACACATCTGTGAGGGGGTTTTTCACTATATGTAGACTTAATAGAGAGAACCATAACATTCCTAGTCTATGGAAAATACAAAGTAGGTGTTCCAGAAGCCACATCCTCCCTTGTTTTTAGGGGATGGAATACCACAAGATTCTATGATATTGATTGGGACTATGTTTTCAATATTCAAGCATTTGGGGACACATCCTGAAATGAGAGTGAAGCTCGTGAATTATATTCTTTAGGGAGTAGAAAATAACTAGTGGTAAATTTGTAACCAGGATGACAGGCTACGAGATATTCTTTGAGGTGATTTAAAAACTGGGTTATATGACTCATTTTTTATCAAGACTCTGAGATAAGAGCAATAAGTGATTTCATTCATCTAGAGCAAGGCACCATGATTGTTATGGAATATTTTGTATGCTTTACCAAGATTTAGTTTTGTGCACATATATATCTTACTAATGAGGAAATGAGGACAAGAAACTTTGAGGACATTCTCATATAGGTCATTTGATATTAGGTCAAAATGTATAGGTTGAAAAAAATTATTGGGATAGTGAACCAAGAACTAATTACTGAGTGGAAGATAAGTGAAGTTGGGTGTGCGGAGTAGGGTAGTTTAGCCTCTTGACATATTGGTTAAACTTCCAGTGGAAAGAATAGATGTTTTGAGTCTTCCTGTGAGATGAGAACTAGTCAATTAGTTAGCAATGGTAGTGAATTTTTCTATCATCAATGTGGGAGATGAGGACACATGAGGAATTAGTGTGATTGAGACCCAATCGACTATCGAGCAAGTGGAAGGTTGATCCACATGAAACATTTTTTATAAGAATTCCCCTCTTGTAGTTAGTGGAAGGGGTTCAGCTCCAAATCTAGGTTATGGTGTGTGTTTCATATCTCTACATCTGGCTAGGAGCTAGAAGAGTACTAATTGATCAAGTTGTAGTGGTGGTCCTTGATGAGGCATCCAGGAACCAGTTTTACCTAGGCAGTAGAGCAGGCCTACTCTAGGTAGTGAGGTTGATTCATAGGGTTGTGGTTAATGATAGATCTATTCTATACAACCTATCCCTAAGGAATAAAACATCAGAATATATACAGTTATAGGTACAATATTAGTATCCTCTACTCTTGTATCTTCCCTTCTTGATACATTTTCATCTCATAGTTTAATATTTTTACCTCTGATGGAGATCCTAGGAATTGTTATTTAGTTTTTAGATAGTCATGACTTGTAAAAATTTATTAGGGAACATAACGAAGAGTTTACTCCAGTGAAGGGAGTGACAACTTGATATTGGTCGGGGTCAGTTCTTGTGTAATATATTTTTCCCCAAGATGACTGGGTTTGATGTTATACTCAAGATGGACTGGATAGTTGTTTATTGATCCTACATTGATTTATATCACCATAGTATGACATTCAAATCACTATATAGTGGTGTATTTATTCATAATGGGTGAATGTGATGTCTAGGAGAGCCAAGATAGATTGTAGCATCATGGGTTGGATGGGATGATAGCTCATATTTCTAGTTTATATCTGGATGATAAGGGACAGGATCATAAATATTTCCCTCCAGTGGTTGATCATTTCAGGAAAAAATTTCCTAAATGACTTTTCTAGTTTACCACCTGAGATATAGGTGGGGTTCTCTATCAATCTAGTGTTAGGAGCATCATCAGTATTCATTCCTTCATACAGGATGCTACGATAATGTTGTAGTAGCTCAAGACGTAGTCAGAGGAATTAGAGATAAAGGTTTTATTCAACCTAGTACTTTTCTATGAGGTTTTCTAGTCCTTTTTGTGAGAAAATATATATGGTTCCTTTATTCTATGTGTGGATTATTGTAAAATGAACTAGTTTATTGATAAGAAATAGTATCTTCTTCCATGGATAGATGACCTGTTTGATCAGCTTCAAGGAGCTCAAGTGTTCTCAAAAATTGATTTGTGATCTAGATATCATCATGTGTGTGTTCTACCTACAGACATACCTTATAAAAATATTCATAGAAAGTATGATTTATATGTGTATTTGGTTATTTCATTCATACTCACAAATGTTCTTGTAGTTTTCATGGTGCTGATGAACCGATTTTTCTATCCTCACATTGATTCCTTTGTGATGGTTTTCAAGGGTGATATCTTGGGGTATTCTCACAATAATTGTGTCTTTTCCACACATCTTGAGATCCTTTTAGATACAATAAGAGAGAATTCGTTATATGCTAAGATTAAACATTTACACTTATGTATGGATAATATTAACTTATTTGGTCATATTATATTAGATATAGGAGTATCATTTGTCCCAAATAAGGCGACACCTATAGTTTCCTCAGAGTATCCCAATAATGTATTTGATATATGGAGTTTCTTGGGGATATTTAGACACTACATGTGTTTTATATAGGAATTCTCATACATAGAAGCTCCATAAAAAGGATTTAATAAGAAGGGTGTAAAGTGTGTATAGATAGATACCTATGTAATAGCCTTTCATGAGCTAAAATGGAGACTAAATTTAGTTCTGGTTCTAATTCTTCTAAATCCAGGTATGAGCCACACTACGTATTATGATGCATCAGTCATCAGTCTAAAAACTTTTTTGATGTAGGAGGACATATTTGTGGCATTCAATTATCATCATCTAAGGCCAAAATAGATTAATTACCTAAAACATTATCTTAATTTGGTTTCAATTGTTCATGATTTTCACTATTGGAGACACTATTTTCCGGGGGAGTGTTTTTTGGTGAACACGGGCCCCAAAATCCAGATGTATATATTTATATAGCATGATATGAATCTAAAGAAGAAATGGTGGGTGGATTTCTAGTAGTCTTTTGATGTTGATCTTGCCAATATGCCTGGAAAAGTTAATATAGTGGCTGATGCACTAAAAAGTAGGACTCAGATATAGGAAATTCAAGAGGCTAGTAACAAGTGGAAACTTATAGCTCTATTTTTATAGATGACCTTCGAGGTTAAGGATGGTTTGAGGAAGACCTTTATTTCATTGTTATCTATGACCTCTACCATACTAGATAGAGTGGGGATGAGGTAGTTATCAGATTTTGAGGGCCTATTCCTATGGGAGACTGTGGTAGGCGAGGACCCACCTCCTTGTTGGACTATGGATGAGGATGAGATCCTGCCTAAATATGGTCACTTGTGGGTTCCAGTGGATGTATTCAAGGAGCTCATGTGGGAGTTTGATGTCTCATTTTTTAAAATTCACCATAGTGTCACTAAGATTTATAATGACTTATGTGATCAGTACTGGTGTCCAGGTATGAAATTTGAGGTAGCCAATTTTCTTATGAGGTGCTCCACCTATCAACAGGTGAAGGAAAAACATCAGTCACTAGACATAATTTTTATAGTAGTTACCTATTACTAATTGGAAATGGGATTATGTGGAAAAATATTTTGTGAGCATTTGTCCCAGGTCACCTTGAGGTAGTGATGTTTTTTTGGTCATTATGGATAGGCTCATGAATGTTTCTCATTTCCTTCCAATTAGGGAGACCTTATCGATTGATGTGATTATGAAGTAGTATATTTGGGATATAGTACTACTTGATGAGGTCCCTCATGATATCATTCAATATAAGTACATCCATTTAAATCTTGTTTCTAGAAGAGTTTTCATAGGGTGTTGGAAACATAGGTTCTTCTAAGGACAACATTCCACCCTAAGACTGATGGCTATATAGACCATATGATACAAGTGCTTAAGGACATGCTGTGAGCATGAATCCTAAATTTTGGGGGCTCTTCTGAGAAGAACATACCCCTAGTTGATCTATTCTATTATAATAGATATCAATTGATGATATAGATGGAACCTTATGAGTCATTGTATGGTAGGTCATGATGATCACCTCCGTGATGGTTAGAGATAGGTGATGCAGTTTTACTGGGACAACATCTCATGCAGGAGACTTCATAATAGGTCTAATTGATGAAAAAGTGGATGGATAATACACAGTCTTGACATAAATCTTACATCAATTTTCCCTTCTTATAGAATGTTGGAAATTAAGTTGGATATAGACCCTCAATATTTGAGAGTCATTGGACAGGTTTAAAGAAATATATGTCCAAATCAATGACCATTACTTTTCTGTCCTCCAAACACTGTTTCACCCACTCCAATTGAATGCACCCAACGGATATCTTAATGACCTCCATATTTTATGAAATTTATTGTGAACCGTCCTTTGGATGTCCTCTATCAACACCAGCTGGAAGAACCTCATTCTAAGGTCGGCTGAAGGAGATATTCCATATTTAATACAGTGGAGTCCATTCTGCCTGCCAAACTGATTTCACAATTTGATTGATTTTTCTGTATCATTGGGTTTGGAATTGGGTCTTGGTCTAGAAGACAAATTTGAATCCCACGAGCATGTGAAGCCTCAAAAAAGGATTCAATTTAATTGGACCAATATTTTAAAATTTATTCCTGAAAAACAGAAGCTATATAAAACTTCCAATTTTACAGAATTACCCCCATTTTCACACTTAAGCCCAAAATACACCAAAAACACATAAATGATGAAAATACACTCAAATTGAATAATTGAGAGGGATTAAATAATTTAAAACATATTAATAATATTGAAAATATTAACTCTATCAATTCCCCCACTCTTATCACTTGGACTCCTGGACAAGTCAAAATCAAAATAAAATCATAGTAAGTTCAAAACACATATCCATGAGATCCACCAATTTGAAAAACAGAAAAAAAAAATATCATGCCTCATCAAAATATATTATTTCATGTTCTTAATTTAATATCATTAAATATATTTACTCTTAATTTCTCATCTCATGCACACAAACCACTTACCTTACTTTCCTTATCTCTCATCATACAAATTTTCATTTTTTTAGCAATGTCTTTCTCATCCAAACTCATACAAGGGTCATCATAGGCTTGATAAATTCCTAAATCTCCACCCGATGTGAGTCAAAGACATATGTTTATCATCAGGACTTGTCAAGGTTGGTCTGTGGCTTTAGGTTGGGAGGATTTAGATGTGAAAATTCTGAGGCTGAATGAAGAGGGATTGGCTCTTTTTGAAGCAAAATTGCATTACTCTAATTTTCACACAAGTATGGTCTCCTCTTCACTCCCCTTAGTAGAAAATAAGCTTCTTCTTCATGGAATATCAAGGAATGTTCACACAGTTCATCATTTCCACAGCAAACATTTCAATCTTCTCAAATATAATATTTGTTGAAAGCTTCAGAAAAGGCACAACTTTCTTTTTACATTAAAAGCTCCAGAAAGGCACAAATTCTCTCATCGTGAAAGCTCCAGAAAAGGCACAACTTTCTCTCATCATGAAAACTCCAGAAAAGGAACAACTTTCAGAAAAATGATTGTTTTTTCATTACAATAACATCTCTTCAGTATTTTATTTTCCACCCAAGGTTTCATAAAATGATCTAGCACCACACAAGACATCTTCCCCCACACTTAAGATCAACTAGATCATGCAATTTCACTTTAAGAGCAGGTTGGATAGGGAAAATTGGCTTGTAATGTGGCTAACCTAATAGGATGTTCATGGCTTCTATGGGCTACAAGGATTAAATTTACAAGGTAGGCCATAATGAAAGGGATTATCTTGAAAAGGGGATTAAAAACCAAAGAAATGCCTCGATCATTTAAAACACATTTACCCCAAACCCTCAAGTTTTGAAAGGAATAAATCAAATTCTGGTTAAAACAAGCATGGTTTGGTTCTCTCAAGAAGTGAGGTGAATGTAAAGAATATGAAAATAAGAGGTTCAGAAGCCTCACAGGAATGTGATTTCAAATATAAAGACAGTGATATGTGGTATGGGACTCAAAAAACAGAGTATGTTTCATGAAATATCCAAGGAAATGAACTTGAAACAAAGTCATTTTCAGCATTCATTTAAGCTCAATTTCATGGAATAAATTATTTCTCCAATGGAAATGGGTTTCAAATATGTCAATGATAATCATTTCAGCTCAAAAGTTTCAGAAACACACAAAAATTTGAAAAAGAAACGCAAAAAAATTGAAAAACACACAATTTTTTTGAATATAGGAAAAACAAACATTAAATAAAAATCCTAAATTATAAAGGTTCCCTCCCCCACACTTAAATGATGAAGTGTCTGAAATGCATTAAAATGGGTTTAACACAAAAGAATATTTGAAATTTAATCACAAAAATCAAGAAAATATAAAGGAGAGGTACGAGCTGATGGAGTTTATTGATAAACAGGTTGGAGGGGTGTGATCTCCTCCATTGGTTCTGAAGGCATGGTCCCATGGAATTTCTTCAACCTGTGACCATTAAGAGTGAATGGGTCCTTTGCTCCATCCTTCACAATCTACACAGCACCAAAAGGATATACATGAGTAACTATAAATGGACCTTCCCACCTGGAACGAAGTTTACCTGGCATCATCTTGAGTCTTGAATTGAATAACAACACTTTGTCTCCAGGATGAAAGTCTTTTGGTTGGATTAGTCTGTCATAAGCCACTCTTGTTCTCTCTTTGTAAATTCTGGAATTTTCAAATACTTCCCTTCTAATTTCTTCCAGCTCATGTAACTGCAATCTTCTCTCTTTCCCTGCACTTTCAAGATCCAGATTCATCTTCCTCACAGCCCAGTATGCCTTGTGTTCCAATTCCATAGGTAGGTGATAGATTTTCCCATAAATCAACCTATATGGACTCATTCCAATTAGGGTTTTTTAGGCTGTCCTGTAGGCCCATAATGTGTCTTATAACCTTTGGATCCAATCCTTCCTATTTGGATTAATAGTCTTTTCCAAAATTCCTTTGATTTCTCTATTGGACACTTCAGCTTTCCCATTAATCTGTGGATGATAGGGAGTCGATGTTTTATGATGCACCCCATACTTTTTCAACAAAGAATCCATTATCCTATTGAAAAAGTGAGTCCCTTGATCACTAATGATGGATCTGGGAACTCCAAACCTACAAAATATGTTAGCCCTAACAAAATCAAAAACAACTTTAGCATTGTCAATCCTTGTTGCTTTTGCTTCCACACATTTGGAAACATAATCAACATCAAGAAGAATATAATAATTTCCAAATGACATTGGGAAAGGGCCCATAAAATCTATCCCCCAAACATCAAATATTTCACAAAAATTAAGTGGATTTTGGGGCATTTCTTGTCTCATTGAAATATTTCCTATAAATTGACATTTTTCACACTGTTCGCAAAATTCATTAGAATCTTTGAAAAGTGTTGGCCAATAAAGTCCAGATTCTAAAACCATCCTCACTGTACTTTGAGGTTCAAAGTGGCCTCCACAAGCTAATGTGTAACAAAACTTAAATACAGAATCAATTTAATTTTTAGGAAAACATCTTCTTATCATTTGGTCATTGCAAATCTTCCATAGAAATGGATCATCCTAGATGTAATATCTAGATTCAGCTTTCAATTTGTGAATTTAGTGAGAATTTAAATGAGATGGGACCTGAGATGTTACCAAATAATTTACCATGTCAGTATACCAAGGTACTTCTCCTTCAATCAAGTACAACTTCTCTCCTGGAAGGAGATCATTTAGTGGTTCAGTGTCTGGAATTTTAAGTTCAGTAATGTTAGGCAGTCTACTTAAGTGATCAGCCACTTGGTTCTCAGATCCCTTCTTATCTTTGATTTCTATGTTGAACTCTTGTAGTAATAGAATCCATCTCACAAACCTCAGTTTTTCTTTATCCTTCTTCATAAATTAACTAAGAGCTGCATGATCAGAAAACACAATGACTTTTGTTCCAAGAAGATATGATCTAAATCTTTCTAATGCAAAAACAACTGCTAAAAAATCTTTTTATGTTGTTTTGTAGTTGAATTAGGCTGCATCTAAGGTTTTAAATGAATATGCAATGACTTGTGGCCTACCCTCAATTCTTTGAGAAATTACTGCTCTAACTGCTTGGTTTGAAGCATCATAAAGTAGCTTGAATGGTTCTTCCCAATTGGGTGGCTGCATTACTGGTGGTGTAATTAATCTCATTTTCAACTCATCAAATGCTTCTCTACATGAACCATTGAAATTGAAATCAGCATCTTTCAAAAGTAATCTATAGAGAGGGAGATAAATCTTTCTAAAATCTTTGATAAACCTCCTGTAGAATCATGCATGTCCTAAAAATGATCTAACATGTTTCACACAAGTTGGGTAAGGCAAAGAATTTTTCACTTCAATTTTTGATTTATCAACTTCAATGCCTTTCTAAGAAATGACATGCCTAAGGAAAATTCCTCTCTCAATCATAAAATTACACTTTTCAAAATTCAAAACATGGATTTTTTAATGCAATTTTTCAAAACTTTTTCTATATTTTTCAAACAATGGTCAAAAGAATTTTCAAAAACTGTGAAATCATCCAAGAAAACCTCTAGGAAATATTCAATGTGATCAGAAAATATACTTACCATACACCTCTGAAATGTACCTGTGGAATTACACAATCCAAATGGCATCCTTTTGTATGAAAAAGTATCGAAAGTACAAGTAAAGGTAGTCTTTTCTTGATCCTCAGTAGCAATGGGTACTTGAAAATAACCTGAAAATCCTTCCAAAAAGCAATAACGAGTTCTTCCTGCCAACCCCTCTAGAATCTGGTCAATGAAAGGGATATAGAAATGATATTTTCGAGTGACCTGATTCAACTTCCTAAAATCTATGCATACTCTCCAGCTATTCTGAATTCTCACAAGGATTAATTCATTCTTTTCATTAATCACAATGGTTAGGCCAGTTTTCTTTGGGACTACATGGATGGGGATAACTCATTGTGAATCTGATATGGGATAGATGATCCCAGCTTCTAACAGCTTCTCAATCTCTTTTTTCACAACCTCCATCAGGATGGGGTTCATCCTCCTTTGGGGTTGTCTGACAGGTTTGAAATCTCCTTCAAGAAAAATTCTATGTGAGTAAATTTTTGGGTTTATTCCAGGGATATCACCTAAGATCCACCCTATTTCTTGGACATTCTCTCTCAAAAGCTCAATCAATGATTTTTCTTGAGTTTTAGATAGATTATTAGCAATTATTACTGGCAATTTATCTCCCTCCATAAGGTAAACATATTTTAAATTAGTGGGGAGTGGTTTTAATTCTAGATCAGGAGGATGATCAAGGGATGAAAATAAATTGAGGTTCTCCACTTCCAATGGTTTGACATCCTGCACACAAGAAATCATATCATCTTCATCATCATTTAACAAATTATCAAAGTAATCAGATTTTACCTCTTCTTCCAATAGGAAATCAGAATCTCCAAGAGTTTGGTCATCCATATGTTCAGTGATATTTTTAGTGGAAAAAATCTCTCTTAATGATAAAAATTCATGAAACATACCTGATTCTTCAATCAGTTCTATACCATCTTCATGGGATAGTGAGAAGAGTGAATGATCATCTGATGAGTGCCTCATGGATTCAAAAATATTGAAGTGGACGATGTTGTCTCCAAACTCCATGGTAAGTGTCCCTTAATAGAAATTGATGATGGTTTTGTCCGTCTTCAAGAAAGGTCTCCCCAAAATGATGGGTGAGTGTGATGGGATCCTATCATCTTCCATATTCAACACATAAAAGTCAGCAGGGAATAAAAGATCTTTGACTTTTACTAGGACATCCTCCAGAACTCCTACTGAGAAAACGGTTGATCTATTTTCCATTTGGACCCCCAATCTTATGGGCTTCAAGTATCCCATCCACAAAGAAGTATATACTAAGTGAGTCAATACATTAATTGATGTACCTAAATCGCACAAAGCATTAGAGAAATTTAATGAACCAATGGTGCATGAAATAGAAAACGTCCCTGGATCTTGACATTGGTTGGAAATTGTGGTGTGATAAGGGCTGAGACACTTCTTCCCAAATTTATCCTCTCATTACCTTGAAGTATTATCTTCTTGGTGAAATTACCCTTCAAAATTTTAGCATACTTTGGAATTTTTTTTAGTGCTTCAAGAAATGGTATGTTGATTTCCACATTCTGGAAGGTGTCCAGAATTTGTTTTTGTAGTGTTTCTTCTTGCAACCTCTTTGATTCAATCATCCTTGATGGAAATGGTGGTGGTATATCTTTCTTCTACCTTTGTTGCCTTTTAAATGGTGTTTCTTGTTTCTTCTTCCTTGGGCTATCATTATCATCCACTTCTTTCTTATCTTCTTCCCGATGAATTTTCATAGAATTTCCAACTTCATTCTCTCCCAGTTCAGATATTCTTGTTTCAGGTTCAATGGTGAATGGTGGTGGGAGTTCTTTTCCACTTCTTGTAGTTATAATATTAACATTTTATTTTGGGTTTGGGATTGTTTGGTATGGGAGTTTACCTAGATTTTTTGTCAGAAAGTACATGAGACTTTCAAACTTATTGGAAAAATCTTTAACGGTGTCCTTTAACCCCTCAAACTTAGATTTTTGTTGTTGGATTTAAATTAGAGGTTGTGAACTGGTGGATGACTGCTCATAGGGTCTTTGGAAAGTGGGTGGTTTTTGGTATGAAGGCTGGTTATAAGACTTCTTTTGTAGAAATAGTGGTGGGTTCTGGAATTTATTCTGGAATGGTGGTTGGTTTTGAAACTGGTTTTGGTATGGGGGTCTACCTTGATTCTGTTGATTTCCAAACCCATATTGGACTTGGTTAGGATCTATCCATCCTTGATTTTGTTGGAACAGTCTTGGTTGAAAGGTTTCTGCACATGTTTCCATTCCCTGTATTTCAGAACATTGGTCAGTGAAATGATCAGGTGATGAGCATAAACCACATACCTAAGTTGGTGCTTGTTGGTCACTAACTTGCTTCAAGGCCATCTGTATCAAAAAACTAGTAAGCTCTTCAATCCTAGTTTCTAATAAGGGTGATGGATGAGAAGTGTGTACCTCATTAATACCTCTTGTTCCAATACCTCTTGTTCCAAATTGCTGTGAGTTTTGGGAAATCTTCTCAATCAAGCCCTTGGATTTTTCTGGTGACTTGTCAATCAGTGCACCTCCAGATGATGCATCAAGAAGGTTTCTGTCATTGTCTAATAGTACTTGATAGAAGAAGACAAGAAATTGGTGTTTCTAAATGGATTTATGAGGACAGTTGACACATAGCTTTTTAAATCTCTCCCAATACTCGTAAAGGGTTTCTCAAGATGATTGTTGTATGGCGTAGATTTCCTTCCGAATGGTTGTGCTTCTAGAGGTGGGGAAGAATATTTGCATAAAACATCTTACCAGGTCATTATAATCATGCACATATCCTGTTTGTAGGTCGTACAACCATTATTTTTCAGCCCCATCCAATGAAAACGGAAATTCCTTCCACTTTACCTACTCCTCAGTAATTCCACAGGGTCTGAAAATTGAGCACACATGTGTGAACTCTTTAATGTGTTTGTTTGGATCTTCACCTGCCAAAGCATGAAAATTTGGAAGCAAAGGAATCATGTTAGGTGTCATTTCAAAATCATTTTGTAACACTAGCATGGAAAGTTTATTGTTTTGATTAAGGAATTGTGGTGCACAAAGGTCTCTAAGTGTTTGGTTTTGATTTTCAGCTATAATGGCAGGCTCAGAGTGAACACTAGAAGTTTCACTTGAGTCTGCAAGGGGAACTTCCTCAAATTCATATTCCAAATTAATGTTTCTAAGTCTATTCAACAAGGTTATTTAAAATTCAGGGTCTATGGGTAAAGGTTCAATTTTTTAGGTTCTAATCATGCAATTTTGAAGAGAAAAGATGAAAAGATAACGGAAAGAAAAGAAAAGAAATGTTGGCACTACCTCCCCGACAACGGTGCCAAGTTTTGACACGTGCCTGTCGTGGGGTGTGGCAAAAACAACTATAACCTAAGTTAAAATTTATTATAGTGGGTTACCTAGGTTGTCTCCAGAGAGGAGTGCTCAACAATAGTGTTTTTCATTTAAAATAAGAGGAAGAAGTGATGTTGTTTTTGAAATTGTTTGATTTTGAAAATACAAGAAAGAAACTAAATAAAGCGAAGCAATTAAGTGAAAGTTCTAAAACAAATTAAAAAATGATGTGATTAAAATCAATGATATGAAATGGTTATCAGGTTAGGGTCGATTTTACAATTTTAATTCTATTATAGTTCATTTTACCCAATTCTCTTCTGCTAAATCGTTATGAGTGAGAATTCACAATCTTTTCTTATCACTCCCTTGGTCAATTAAAAATGTGAGAATAAACCTTAATAAAATCTTATTTTGGTCTAATCTACTTCCAATGTGTAATAGTGTTGTAGAAAATACCCCCAATTATCTTAGGCAATTCCCAATCGGGCCTTGTTTATCCCAAGTAATCAAGAACATTCACTACTCCTCACACACGTACCAGTGATCACCGAGTACTTCACCACTAAGTCCTGGTCTATTCCATCGTTTATAAACCATAACCTAGTGGAGGGAGATATTGATCATTGAAAAAATATGAATAAACAATAGAATCTAAAATCATATACATTCATACATGATAATAAAAATTGTTATAAGAAATTGAAACTGATTCACAGAAGAGAAAAGGGGATTTTAAAACATTAAAAGAAGGAACTCATGAAATACAATATGGAAAACTTCTCCTTCCCCAATCACACGGAATTTTACCCCACCATGTTAAGGGTAATTGTGACTAAAGGGAAAGAATAACACATTACAAGACTAAGAAGTGTAAAACAAAGAAAAGAAAGAACAGAAATTTGATCCTCCAGAATCTATCCTCCAGAAGTTTGTCTCTGTTCTGCCCACCCTCCGGTTGAAACTCCCAGAGTTCCATTATTATAGAATGTTGGAAATGAATATGGATATCTACCCTCAATATTTGAGAGTCATTGGACAGGTTTAAAGAAATATATGGTCGAATCAATGACCATTACTTTTCTATCCTCCAAACACTGTTTCACCCACTCCACTTGAACGCGCCCAAAGGATATCTTAATGAGCTCCATATTTTATGAAATTTATTTTTAACCTTACTTTGTATGTCCTCTGTCGACAACAGCTAGAAGAACCTCATTATAAGCTCTTATTAAGGAGATATTCTATATTTAATACAGTGGGGCCCATTCTGCCTGCCAAACTGATTTCTCAATTTGATTGACTTTTCTGTATCATTGAGTTCCAAATTGGGTATTAGTCCAGAAGATAAATTTGAATCCCACGAGCATTTGAAGCCTAAAAAAAAGGATTCACATCAATTGGACCAATATTTTAAAAGTTATTCCTAAAAAACAGAAGCTATATAAAACTGTCAATTTTACAGAATTACCCCATTTTCACATTTAAGCCCAAAATACACCAAAAACACATAAATGATAAAAATACACTCAAATTGAATAATTGAGAGGGATTAAATCATTGAAAATATATTAATAATATTAAAAATATTAACTCTATCACCCCCTCCCCCACACTTAAAACCCAACTTTGTCCCAAAAGTTAACTTCTAAGGTGGATAAGAACAATTTAGAAATTAAGGTTCAAAACAAAATTTCAATTTAGTAGAAAGATGACATGTATAAAGGGTCTCTTTGAAGTTAAAAAATGTTGTTTTACATAATGAATAACTTACCAGAAGGTTCATTAGCAAGTAAAAACATCAATATTTATGACCAGTGACATAGATTTTCAATTCAGTTCAAGAAATATCATGTAATTTGTGGGTGCACAATGGATAGGGTGTAAGCATTTTAACAAAGTATGATTCAAATGGATATTAAATTATGCATAAATCAAGCATACCTAACTCCCCTCAGCAAATCATATTCAACTAAATTTGTCATCCTGCATGTACCCCCACCCCCCACACACTTAGTTTCAAACATTGAATGGTTTTAACAATGGTGAAATTTAATTTTTTTCAACAAGGAGGAACAAGCAGAATTTGTGTACAGCATAATGAAAAATGGAAAAAAATTAGGAAAGTGACATGCACCATATTTTTCAGTATATCAAGTCATACAACAGTATTTTCCAGCAAAAAAAATAGTATAATTTTTAAAAAAAACATGCAAAAGATTTTATCCTTAAAGTCAATAGGAGCATAAAAAATAAATGCAACAATTATGAGTTGAGTACTTCCTGGAATATATTTGTCAATTTCCCTCTAGAATGGGAATTTCACTCCTTTATTGACACAAGCAACAGCATCCTGAGACAGAACCAAGAGACCAAGAACAACCAGTAATAGGAATTTTGCAAAAATAGAGCTATAAGAAGCACTTTATTCAAGGTTGAAAAGAAACAAAGTAAAGGTAAAAGGAATATGGGTTGCCTCCCATGTAGTGATAAGTTTTAAAGTCTTCAGCCAGACTTAATTCAAGATCAGTTTTCAAGCACAATGAAGCCAGCCAAACACTTTGGTTGTTCCTCAAAATAAAGTTTCACTCTTTTACCATTAACTAACATGGGTTAATTTTATTCACCAATAATTTCAACAGCTCCATTATTCAGAATTATTACAATATTAAAAGGTCTAGAACATTTGGAATTCAGCTTTCTAGGAAAAATTTTAAGTCTTGAGTTAAAGAGAAGTACCTTCTACCCAGGTTTAAACTCTTTGGTTTTTATGATATAATCATGAAAAGTTTTAGTCCTCTCTTTATTAATTATTGAATTATCAACTCTCTCTCCTAATTTCATCAAGTCCACTTAGCTCAAGTAATCACCTCTCACCAGCACTCTTAAAATCAAAGTTCAGAGCCTTACCTGCCTAATAAGACTTATGTTGCAACTCCTCAGGTAAATGATAGAATTTCCCAAACAATAGCCTGTAATAAGACATACCTATTGGAGTCTTGAAAGCAGTTCTATATGCCCATAAAACTTCATCCAATTTAAGAGAACAGTCTTTCCTAGAATTTGACACGGTTTTCTAAAGTAATTGTTTCAGTTCCCTATTTTAAATTTCCACTTGTCCACAAGACTATGGATGATAAAAAGTACCAATTTTATGAACACAACCATATTTCTCCAACAAAGCTTTGTATTTATAGTTCTTAAAATGTGTTTCATTATCAATGATAAAATCTCTTTGTACTCTAAATCTTGTAAAGATATTCTTATTAACAAACTTAATTACAAAATTGGATTGATTGTTGGGCAATGCCACTGTCTCAACCCATTTACAAACATAATCAATAGAAACAAGTATATACTCATTCCCATGAGAAGATGGAAATGGGCCCATGAAATCTAAACCCCAAATATCAAAAATTTCAACTTCCAGAATTCCTTTTTTGGATAACTCTTGCTTCTTACCCACATTTCCTAACCTTTGGCACCTATCACAACCAACCACAAAGCTTCGAGCATCCTTAAAAATAGTAGGCCAATAGAAACCAGATTGTAGGACCTTATGAGTAGTTCTTTCACCACAATGGTGACCTCCCCAAGGTGAGGAGTGACAACTCTCTAAGACAGGTGACATATCTTCCTCAGGCATACACCTTCTAAGAATACCATCAGCACGTCTTTTAAATAATAGTGGGTCATCCCAAAGGAAGTATTTAAGCTCCAAAATGAATTTCTTTCTTTGGTTATTGTACAAATTTTTGGGAAACACACCTACTGCCATAAATTTATTCAAATCCGCAAACCATGAAGATTACCTGATTGACACAGTAAGTAGATTTTCATCAAGAAAGGAAGATTTTATCTCCCTAGGATCTTTATATACATATTGAGTGAGAGGAAGCCTAGATAGGTGGTCAGCAACTGAATTTTCAACTCCCTGCTTATCCCTAATCTCTAAATCAAACTCTTGTAACAACAAAATACAACTAATCATCATGGGTTTAGTTTATTTCTAAGGCATAAAGTACATTAAATCTTAATGATCAGTGAAAATGATGACTTTTGAACCTAACAAATACATTCTAAACTTATCTAGAGAAAAAAACAGCTAGAAATTCGTTTTCAGTATTGGTATAATTGTTTTGGTTATAATCTAGTAGTCTACTAGCATAATACACCACATGTAACTTCCTATATTTCATCTGTCCAAGGACAATACCTACAACCATGTCACTAGCATCACACATATGTTCAAAAGGTAATTTCCAGTCAGGTGCAGTGATAATGGGTGGTGTAGTGAGTTTCTCTTTAAGCAGATTAAATGATTGCAAATAGTTTTCATCAAAATTGAAATGTGTATCCTCTACCATCAAAGAACACAAGGGATTAGTTATTTTGGAAAAGTCTTTTATGAATTTCTGGTAGAAACCGGCATTCCCTAGAAAACTTCTAACACCTTTTATTGAGTCAAAAGTTCTCTTTCGACTTCTATATTTTGTTTTGGAAATCACAAATGTTTTTTTAATCGTATCATACTGACTTTGTCAATTGTACCATACTGACTCTGTCAATCTTACCGTACTGACTCTGTCAATCGTACCGTACTGACTCTGTCAATCGTACCGTACTGACTCTGTCAATCATACCGTACTGACTCTGTTATTCATACGTTCATTACTTGTTTTGGTACTTATTCAAAAACACTTGTTTCATATGAATCGTACCATTGTTTATCATCGACATATATCTTGTTTTAACCAATACGATGTCGTTGAGTAAGTTACAAACTAATCAAAATGATGTCGTGCTTTCTGTTTCAATATGACCGTTATGATGCCAGGTGTCTAAGTCCCTCCGAGTTTTTCTGAGAAATATGACCGTTGGAGGCAACATGACTGTTGGAACCCGAGGCCTATAAATAGGAGGTCATTTGAAGCTGAGAAATAGAACGAATGAGACTTTGTGGAACAATTGTGATACTTTGCTTCAATCAAGATTCTAGAGAGAGATGTTGTGACTTCTCTCATCTGCTTTGTGCGTACCGATCATCGTATCGAGGGCTTTCAAGAAATTGAAAGACAGAGGTGCTGATTACCTACAAAATCAAGGGCTGCCAGGGATAGGCAGACAGACGTGCCGATCATCGTATCGAGGGATACCGGGGATAGGCAGACAGACGTGCCGATCATCGTATCGAGGGCTACCAGGGATAGGCAGACAGACAGTCCGATCATCGTATCGAGGGCTCACCAAGGTGTTGGTGAGACAGACCTTTTATCCTAGGTGAAAGGATAACCCTTCTCTTTGGGTTAAAAGAATTGTAATTCTTTTACATTTCCACTGTTACTTGTATTAGAAATTAATTTTTATTGTTTCCTTTCTTCTTTACATATTAAATTGTAATTGTTTAAATTAAAATCATTCTATTACATATTGTATTGATTGATTCTATACGCTTTAAGGTAGAATCATTCATCTTTGTGTAACTCTGATTATTGTGTTCATATTAAATACAACTGTTTTACATTACATTAGTATTACAATACATCATACCTTTCTATATTCAATACAATTGTGGGTGTTTGTATTTGTATTATTTTAAGATCATTTAAACTAATCTCTTAGTTGCTAAAACTCAAAGGTTTTATAATGCTTACTGGAGGAAATGATTATGAGTATTGGAGAGATCACCTATCTTTCTTGAAGGATGAACAAGATCGTGGGAAAGAAAGACTTCCAATATAGATTCAAAAAGAAATATAGGAAGGATAAGAAAGATTCAGAGGTAACTTGTTATGAATGTAAGAAAGCAGGAAATATAAGGCATGATTGTCCTTTACTGAAAAGGAAAGACAGAAAGGAGAAACACTCTTAAAGAAACAAGAAAAGGTTTTATAAGACAAATAAAGTATTGAAGGAAAGTGATACCTGGACTGCAAGTGATAGTGATTCTTCAGATGATTCTTTAGAATATGAGTCCTCAGGACAGAGGAATATTGGACTTTTAGCCAGATTACCAATTGAAGATCATTGTCTCATGGCTAAGGTACATAACGCTGAAGCTATTACAAATGTCTCTTTGAATGCAAATTATACTGATAATAGATATTATGAATCTTCAAATGTTGAATCTTCATCATCAGAAGATGATACATTACCTACTTTTGAAGAAGTATCTAGATTTGCTAAATTACTTGAAAATGAAAATTCTAAACTCAAGAAGAGGCTTGAGAAAGCAAATTCTAGAATTTCAATCTTGACTAAAGAAGTATCGGATCTTTCTAAAGATCTTGATGAGAAAACTTCTGATTTTGAAAGTATTTTAAAAACCCTTGATAAAGTTAAATCTAACAAGGATAAACTTTCTAAGGATCTTGAAACTGTAATTTCAAAGAAAAATATTTTAGAGCCTAACTCTAGTTCAAATTCAAATGTTCTGGAAAATAAGAATTTGGTTTTAAAAATAAAGTCAGAGATTTTATCCTTGAAGAAATGTTTGTCAAACTTTACTCATGGAAATGAAAACTTTGATAGGATGTATTCTCAAATTAGACCTTTGAGAAATTGTTCTGGTCTTGGTTATACTTATTCCAAACCTGTTTTTAGTAATAACTATTTTGTTCCTCAAAAAACCTCTTTTTGTTCTAAGTGTCAATGTGGAGGACACTGGAGAAGAGATTTTTCTCTTAACAAAACTCAATCTTTAGGATTTCATAAAGCTCATTTTGCAAAACAAATGTGGATTCCTAAAATTCTTTTATCTAACCTTTCTGGATCCAAACAAGTTTGGATTCCGAAAAACTAATTGTTTCTTTTTCAGGAAAATGAGAAGTGTACCAATAAGAATATTTGGTACATGGATAGTGGTTGTTCTCGACACATGACTGGAAACAAAGATCTCTTTGAAAAGGTTATCAAAACAAAAGGTGGAAAAGTCACCTTCGGAGATAATGCTCAAGGAAAGATTGTTGGTATAGGTAATATTGTTTTTCTTGGAAAAGTTCTTATCTCAAATGTTTTGTTTGTTAAAGGTCTTAGGCACAATCTCATCAGCATAATTCAATTATGTGATGAAGGTTACCTTGTGAATTTTAGAAATGATAAGTGTCTTGTTCACAATTCCAAGGATGAGTTCATTCTATCTGCCCATAGGCAAGAGAATGTTTACACTATTAACTTAGAAGACCTTAGGAGCCAAAACTTACCCTACTTAAGTGAAATAGAAGACCAATCATGGCTATGGCATAGAAGACTAAGACACTGTAATCTGAAAAACCTTAGTAAACTCTCAAATAAAAGACTTGTGAAGGGGCTACCGAGCCTTAGATATGATTCTTCAAAAGTCTGTGATCCTTGTCAATTTGGCAAGCAACATAAAACTAGCTTTAAATCAATTAATGAAGTTTCAACTTCTAATGAATTATAGTTAGTGCATATGGATCTTTTTGGTCCTTCACAATCTGGAAGCATTGGAGGCAAATACTATGTATTTGTTTTAGTTGATGACTTTACTAGATTTACATGGGTCTACTTTCTCACAAATAAATCTGAAGCCTTTTCCTATTTTAAAACTTTTAGAGCCCAAGTTAAAAATGAGAAAAACCAACCATTGATAACTATTCATAGTGATCATGGTGGTGAATTTCAAAATTCAGATTTTGAAATTTTTTGTAGTAAGAAAGGTATTACTCGCAATTTCTCAGCTCCAAGAACTCCTCAGCAAAATGGTGTTGTTGAAAGAAGAAATCGTATTCTTTAGGAAATGACTCGAACCATTTTGAGTGAATACTCAATTGCTAAGCACTTTTGGGCTGAAGCTGTTAGTACTGCCTGTTATACTATAAATCGTGTTTTAACTAGACCATTTCTTAATAAAACCCCTTATGAGCTATGGACTGGCCGAAAACCAAAAGTCTCATACTTCAAAGTTTTTGGATGAAAAGTATTCATTATGAATACAAAAGATAATCTACACAAATTTGCACCAAAATCTGATGAAGGAATCTTTCTAGGCTATTCTACAACTTCAAAGGCTTATAGAGTTTTCAATAAAAACACTTGTACTGCTGAGGAAACAGTACATGTAAAATTCGATGAAACTAATCTTTTTGTTTTCAACCAACCCAATCCTACATCCTCGGATGTGTTTTCAAAAACTAATTATCGACCTTTGATAGAAGATCCTTCTTATAAGGAAAATATTCAAGAAAGTATTCCTGAAACTTTTACCACGGAAGATATTCTACCATATGTTGATGAACAGGTTTTACAAAACCCAAATCAATTGTTTCTGAGGAATCATCCCAGTGATAACATCATTGGTGATGTAAATCAACTTGTAAGGACCAGAAATTCCTTATGAAATGAAATAGAACATCTTGCTTTTCTTTCCCAATTTGAACCTAAAAGTCCAAGTGAGGCCTTAGGTGATGATGATTGGATCAAAGCAATGCAAGATGAACTAAATGAATTTGAAAGGAATCAACTATGGACCTTAGTTGATAGACCTAAAGAAACAACTGTAATTGATGTAAAATGGGTTTTCAGAAACAAATGTGATGAAAATGGAATCATTGTAATAAATAAAGCAAGACTTGGTGCTAAAGGCTATAATCAACAAGAGGGAATAAACTATGAAGAAACATATGCTCCTGTAGCTAGACTTGAATCTATTCGTATTCTATTAGCCTTTGTAGCATATTTCAATTTCAAACTATTTCAAATGGATGTCAAATGTGTTTTTCTAAATGGTTTTGTTCAAGAAGTTTTTGTCGAACAACCTCCTAGTTTTCAAGACCCAAACATCCTGATCATGTTTTTAAACTTACCAAGGCTCTATATGGTCTTAAACAAGCCCCTAGAGCATGGTATGATAGACTTACAGGATTTCTTTTACAAAACAATTATACAAAAGGTATAGCAGATCCAACCCTTTTTATAAAAATGGAAAACAAAAATGTTTTGATTGTTCAAATCTATGTTGATGACATCATATTTGGATCAACTCAGAAATATTTAACTGATTCTTTTGCAAATTTAATGAAATCTGAGTTTGAAATGAGTATGATGGGTGAGTTAACATTCTTTTTAGGTTTTCAAATTTCTCAAAAACTAGAAGGAACATATATATCTCAACATATGTATATAAAAGATTTACTCAAAAAGTATGGATATGACAAAACTAAAAGTATTATCACTCCAATTGGTACCTCAAATACACTTGATCTTGATGAAGCTAGGAAACCAGTAGATCAAACAATATTTAGAGGTATGATAGGAAGTTTTCTATACTTGAAAGTTAGTCGACCCGACTTAATGTTTTCTGTATGCTTATGTACAAGATACCAATCTAATCCAAAAGAGTCTCACTTAAAAGCTGTAAAGAGAATCTTTCAGTATTTAAAAGGCACTATGGATTTAGGTCTTTTTTACTCTTCTAAGAATGATTTTTTTTTAAAAAGTTTTTCAGATGCTGACTTTGGTGGTTGTAGAATGGATAGAAAAAGTACATCTGAAACATGTCATTTCTTAGGAGATTCTCTGGTTTCTTGGTCCTGCAAGAAACAACACTCTGTAGCACTATCCACTGTTGAAGCTGAATATGTAGCAGTTGGAAGTTGTTGTGCTCAAGTATTGTGGATGCAGCACACACTCACTGACTATGGATTGAGTTTTTCCAAAACTCAAATTCTTTGTGATAATACTAGTGCCATAGCTCTTAGTAAAAACCCAGCACACCACTCTCGTGAAAAACACATAGATGTTAGGCATCACTTTCTTAGGGATCACACACAAAAAGGAGATATTATTCTACAATTTATCGGAACACAAGAACAACTTGCTGACATTTTTACAAAGCCATTACCATATGATAGATTTGAGTTTATAAAACAGAAGCTAGGAATGATTACATTAAAATAATCATTCATATCTACTTCATGTTTTACAATTCTCCTAACATTAAATAACTCCTTTTGAAAGGGGGAGGACATTTTTTTATGCTTCTTTTTATCTTATGATCTTTAATTGTTTACTCTTCTAGTATGTGTTTTTACTTTTCTGTTTATCATATTGACAGTCTTATTATTTACTCCATCATATCGACCGATGATGGTAATGAATTTCTTTTCCATCGTATCAATCGATGATGGTAATGAATTTCTTTTCCATCGTATCGACTGATGATGGTAAGGATTTTCTTTTCCATCGTATCGACCGATGATGGTAACGAATTTCTTTTCTATCGTATCGACCGATGATGGTAATGAATTTATTTTCCATCATATCGACCGATGATGGTAACGAATTTCTTTTCCATCATATCGACCGATGATGGTAACGAATTTCTTTTCCATCGTATCGACTGATGATGGTAATGAATTTATTTTCCATCATATCGACCGATGATGGTAACGAATTTCTTTTCCATCATATCGACAAATGATGGTAATGAATTTCTTTTCCATCATATCGATGAATGATGGTAATGAATTTCTTTTCCATCGTACTATCTGATGATGGTAATGATTTTCTTTTCCATCATCTTGTCAGTTCATGGTAACAAGATTGTTTCTCATCGTCTTGTTAGTTCATGGTAACGACTTTGTTTTCCATCAGCATGTCGATTGATAGTTTTATTTTGTTTTATTTCGTACGTTTGTGTTTCCTTTTGAATTCTACTAAAACCAACAATTACCTTACGCTCTCTAGCAGGTATTTTCCATTTTTTTTTTCTTTTTCTCTTTTACGTTTTTAATCCTAACCATTGATATGATTTCCTCTAATCTTGACCGTAGAAGATCAATGTTCACCCCTTTATTGCCTATAAATAGCCCCCCCCCTCCCCAAACCCACATTGGTTTTTCAGATTTTGAGGCGAAGCTCTGCTCCACTGCTTTTAAATCATCGTACGATCTTTCATCGGCATCACCTTTATGTCTCAATCCTCTGCTAACACTCTCGTCGAAATGTCTTCAAAGACTTTTACAGAGAAAGACTTTAACAGAGAAAGGTTAGTTTCTAGGGACTTTTTTGATTCGTATGATTCCACAATTAGAAGAATCATTCTCTTTCAAGGATGGGAACATTTGTGTGTTGAAAGACCTGTTTCTCAAGATCCGGTTCTCTTTGATGGAGTTTGTCTATTTTATAAAACCGTATCTTTCGACAAAGACATGATTATCAATTTTGCTGTGTACGATAGAAAGTTGTCTATGTCTGTGAAACAAGCGGCTCATTTTCTGAATGTCCCAATAGAAGGGGATTCTTTCTGTCCATCTCATAAACTACCAGAGGAAGTTGGTACGTTTAATAGAGAAAGTGCTGAAAAGTCTTTGTTTGTTATTAATGAAGAGAAAAGGAAAGTGTCTCATCTTTCTCCAGACAATCGGTTTGTCACTTTATGGATGCAAGGTTTTCTTATCCCAAGGAAAGGGGATAGAGAAACTCTGAAAGTTTATGATATATTTATGCTTGACTATCTTGTAAATATGAGAAAAGTAAATCTCATGGGGTATGTTTTTGAAACCATTAAGAATGTCAAGACAGGAGGGATTAAGTCCCAAATGATTATGTATCCAACCATCCTTACGAAGTTCATTCTCGAAATTATGAAGTTTTGTAACATTCCTTTGAAAGGAAACCCCATAGATTTGAAGCCCTCTTGGATTAGAAAAAGTACTATGAAGAAGTTGAATGTTTGTTTTGATCATAATTCATAACTTTTTGTCAGGGATGTAGAAGCTGAATTGGCTCAGAATCAATCGGCACCTATGCTAGGCAAAGACATTCAATCTACTAGTGTTACTCAAAAGTCTGATCCTCAAACCAGTTAAAAGCCTAAGAAGAAGCCAAGGTACAGTAAGGAGGTTGTAGTTAAATGGATAAAGGATAAGGAACAGAGAAAGGAAGGTGATCCAAAGTTCGGTCTTGACCCGGCTGAGGATTTTGCAGAAAGAATAAGGGTAGAAGAAACCCTTCAAGCTGAAAAGAAGAAGAAGGTTATTTTGAAAAGAAAAGCACAGGAATTTGATGTCTCTAAAGTCTTGAAAGCAGTTGAAGATGCTAGTTCTCAACTGACGGAAGAAGTGCATCAAGAACCCATCGTACAGAGCCTTCCTGAGAAAGAAAAAGGAAAACAAATGATGGAAAACATAGAAGAAGTGAAAGAAGAGGAAGGAGATTTTATTTTAGAATTCCTTCAGAATTCAAAGAAGAGTAAGGAGGAATTGGTTCAAAATCTAAGTGAAGGGTTTCAACAAATCCCTCATGCCGATCAAGCACCTTTTGAAACTTATGAAACTCTCGATAGAATCTCGTCTCAAGAAAAGCAAGGTGCTCAATCCTCTCACACTGATAAAGTTGTTGTCATTAGTGATAAAATGGAAGAAGAAAGAAAGCAGAAAGAAAAAGGAAAAGGAAAACAGCCCGTTGTAGATTCAAGAAAATCAATTGAACTGGATTCGTACGATGAAGATACTGATTCAGAACATACAATCTCTCTCAAGAAGAGTGATTACATTGTCCATGTCTTGAGAAGGGTTGAGAAGACTATTCCATATTTCCCGAGGTTGGAAGGGAAGATTGAATTTATTACTGACAATCAAAAGAAGAAGTTTGGCTCTGTAAAATAATTAATAAAGAAAGTTTTGTCAGTTGAAGCCGATTTGAAAGTTCTTTCAGAAAGTTCGGTTGCTCATAAGAAGGCCTGCAATAAGATGACCAAGTGGTCGTACAAAACAGAGAGCTCAATCAATGATCATGAAATAGCAATTGAAGATATAAGAATGTTGTCAAATGAACTTCCAATTGCTTTCAATAAGCTTGACAGAGAAACGGTTGAAAGATTGAATCTTTTGTCTTCTCAAAGAGCCGATTTTCCTTCAGTGAAAGACTTACAAGAGAGAATGAATGCTTTTCAATTTGAATTCTCGAAGGTTTCATCTTTCAAGGATGAAATGGTTTTGTTAAAGAAACAAAATTCTGTTTTATCCAAAGATAACAAGAATCTGCAAGACAGAATTGATACCCTTGAAGAAGTAATCAGAGTCCAGGAGGAGACTATCAAGAATCAAGATCAGATTTTTGCTGACCAACAAGAGCTTCTCAAGTCTCAGGGTGATGCTATTTCTGAAGACAAGAAGGAGATAAAAAAGATGAAGGCGGTTCTTCATGAGTTGATCAAAAAGGAGAAAGAAAGAGAAAACAAGTGACTTGCATTTTGTCCTCATGTTTAGTATTGTTTGTTATCGTAATGAATTTTCTTTTATCCATTGTCTTGTGTTTATTTTCTAACTCCTCCAGACAATTCAAGATTACCCCTTTCTTTTTGTAAATCACAAAGGGGGATAATGTTCACAAAGGGGGAGAATGTTTTATAAAGGGGAAGAATGCTTTACAACACTTTTAAGGAAAATCTACAAATACAATCCTTAGGAAAGTCCATACCTAAGGGGGAGTTAGTTGTATTCAAATTCGTATTTAGAAGAGTTTCCAATAACTCAAGGGGAGATAAGTATCTCTTGTTATATTTTTCTTTATATGTTGTTCTTTCCAAAAAGGGGAAGATTGTTGAGTCAAAAGTTCTCCTTCGACTTCTATATTTTGTTTTAGAAATCACAAATGTTTTTTAATCGTATCGTACTGACTTTGTCAATCATACTGTACTGACTTTGTTAATCGTACCGTACTGACTCTGTCAATCGTATCATACTGACTCTGTCAATCATACTGTACTGACTCTGTCAATCGTATCGTACTGACTCTGCTATTCATACGTTCATTACTTGTTTTGATACTTAGTCAAAAAAACTTGTTTCATATGAATCGTACCATTGTTTATCATCAACATATATCTTGTTTTAACCAATACGATGTCGTTGAGTTAGTTACAAACTAATCAAAATGATGTCGTGATTTCTGTTTCAATATGACCGTTATGATGCCAGGTGTCCAAGTCCCTCCGATTTTTTCAGAGAAATATGACCGTTGGAGGCAATATGACCGTTGGAACCCGAGGCCTATAAATAGGAGGTCATTTGAAGCTGAGAAATAGAACGAATGAGACTTTGTGGACCAACTATGATACTTTGCTTCAATCAAGATTCTAGAGAGAGATGTTGTGACTTCTCTCATCTGCTTTGCGTGTATCGATCATCGTATCGAGGGATTTCAAGTAATTGAAAGACAGAGGTGCCGATTACCTAAAAAATCGAGGGCTGCCAGGGATAGGCAGACAGACGTGCCGATCATCGTATCGAGGGCTGCCGGGGATAGGCAGACAGACATTCTAATCATCGTATCGAGGGATGCCATGGATAGGCAGATAGACAGTCCGATCATCGTATCGAGGGCTCACCAAGGTGTTGGTGAGACATACCTTTTATCCTAGGTGAAAGGATAACCCTTCTCTTTGGGTTAAAAGAATTGTAATTCTTTTACATTTCTGTTGTTACTTGTATTAGAAAGGAATTTGTATTGTTTCCTTTCTTCTTTACATATTCAATTGTAATTGTTTCAATTACAATCATTCTATTACATATTGTATTGATTGATTCTATACGCTTTAAGGTAGAATCATTCATCTTTGTATAACTCTGATTATTGTGTTCATCTTGAATACAATTGGTTTACATTACATTAGTATTAAAATACATCATACCTTTCTATATTCAATACAATTGTGGGTGTTTGTATTTGTATTAGTTTAATATCATTTAAACTAATCTCTTAGTTGCTAAAACTCAAAGGTTTTTAAACCTACAATTCATCCCCCCCCCCCTTCTTGTATTGTTCCATCTAATAGACATACATATCTATATATTTGATCCTACACCTTTAACATTTACCAAAGGATGCATCTTTTGAATAACATCAATATTAGCAGTATCAAATTACAGACCTCTTTTTGACACCTTATTCCCTAGAACAATACCCTCTATAACCATGAATTGACACTTCTCCCAATTAAGAACAAGGTTGGTTTCAATGCATCTCTCTATGACTAACTCAAGATTTTCAAGACAAATATCAAAAGTAATACCCAAAATGGAGAAATCATCCATCAAAATCTCAATGATTCTCCCAATAATATCCAAGAAAATATCCATCATACACATTTGAAAGGTGACTGGAGCTCCACATAACCCAAAGGGCATCTTCCTGTAAGCAAATGTCTTAAAGGGGCATATGGAAGTGGTCTTTTCTTGATCCTCTAGAGTGATAGGAATCTGGTTGTAACCAGAATACCCATCCAAGAAATAGAAAAACTAATTTCTAGTAATCCTCTCAAGCATTTGATCCGTGAAGGGAATTGGAAAATGTTCCTTCCTAGTGGATGCATTAAGCTTCCTATAATCTATACAGACTCTCCATTTTGTGTCTTTCTTAAATTGGACTTATTCATTCTTTTCATTTTTAACTATAGTGAATCCCCCCTTATTGGGGACAACCTGTACAGGGCTAACCCAAGCACTATAAGAAATGGGATATATCATTCCAGTATCCAGCAACATAATCACTTCCTCTCTCACAACTTCTTTCATGTTTGGGTTCAATCTTCTTTGACACTCTACCCAGGCTTATGGTCAAACTCCATAGCTATTTTATGCATACAAAATGAGGGACTAATACCCTTGATATCATCTATGGCCCAGCCTATGGTAGATTTAAATTTCTTCAACACACTCAACAATATTTCTTCTTGATTTTCATTGATTTTAGCAGAATTTATGATAGGCAAAGTTGAATTCTCACCTAAAAATGAATATTTCAAATGAGTAGGGATTACTTTCAGTTCAAGAGTAGGTGGTTCTAAACTAGAAGGGATAATATTAGGCCTAGGAGGCCCAAAATCTTCAACATATCTCTTGTACAGATTTGTAAATGATGAAATATTTTCAATTTCATGATGAGTTTCAGAATTAACAGTGCTACTATCTAAAGTGGGCAGCATACTATCCAGACTTTCCAGATCAGAATTTAGCAAGTTAATCAAAGAAGAATCATCAAGTTGTCTTATAAGTTCACCTTAAATATCATCAAAATCTTTAGTAAGGTTGGTGTTAATAGAAACACCCTCAAATTCACTCAAAAATCTCTTATGTTCAGAAACAGAGGACTCTTTTAAAGACGAAACTGGGCAGTTGAACAATTCTGGAAAATTTTCCAGATTGGGTGTTTGAGAAAAAATTTCAATTTCTAAGACACATTCAACAGGATTTACAACTTATAAATTATTTTCTTTAACAGATGGTTGTTTTTTGATTTTTCAATGTTTCTAAGTTGATTTTTATCAGAACATTCAACTTCAAGGAACTAAATTTTTGAACAGTTTTCAGAATAAGTTGGTCCTTTAATATTCTTAAACACATTAAACTCTTCTTCTTGTTATCTTATTTTTAAAATAAGTTGACCCTTTGAGACATCAATAACAGCACCACCTGTGGCCTAGAAGGGTCTACCCAAGATGATGGGAAACTCTTGATCACACTCCTTATCTAAAACTAAAAAGTCTGCAGGTAAAAAAAGCTTCCCTACCCTAACTAGAAAACCATCTACTCTACCCACAGGATGAGTGAATGATCTATCAGCTAACTATAGTATGAATTTGGTGGGTTTATGGTCACCCAACCACAACTGCTAAAATAGCGAGTATGGGAGCAGATTAATGCTAGCACCTAAATCACACAAATAGTTGAGTTGATCAGAATTTCTAAAGGTACAAGGTATGACAAAACTACCTGGGTCTTTTAATTTAGGTGGGATTTTCTTTTGGAATACAGCACTACACTCTTCAGTGATGCTCTAAGTAGCAAATTCTTCCAGAGTTTTTTTGTTTGAATTATTTTAAGAGATTTTAAGTAATATGGGATTTGAATTAAGGCTTGAATGAATAGAATGTTTACTTGAAGTTTAGAAAGGAGACCAAGAAACTGAAGAAGTTAATCTTGGGTGTTACTTTGTGGTTTCAGCATCTTAGAAAAAGGGATGGTTGGGAGAAAAAATTTAAAGACAGTAGGTATATCACTCACCTCTTCATAAACTTTTTCTTTTCCTTTATTCTTTTGATTTTTATATGAACTTTCAGCCTAAGTTTCAAATAAAGAATTCAGATTTTGATCATTTTTATGGATTTTCTGTATATTTCCAACATCTGTGTAAAGTAGATTTTTATTTCCAGATTGAATCATATTTTCATTTTGGACATTTTCATAGAATTTTTCAGAAAAATTTTGAGTATTTAGCCCACTTATAGTTACTACATCCATGGAATTCTCTATAGGGTTAAGTCTAGTGGTACTTGGAAGTATACCTTCTCCCTAGATGAAAAATCCCTAGCAAGGTATCCAGGTTGTGTTTCCATGTTCTGAATTCTAACATTAGTTTTCATTTTATCTAACTCATATTGATTTTGATTTTTGGATAGCTTATTCATATATCTTTCATCTTGAGAGTTAATTTTATTCAATATTAGATCAATCTTAGAAGACATTTGATTATCATTGTTTCCCGGTGCATTAAAAGACTCACCCCTTTGTTGATTTTGAAAGTTTGGTCTTGGTTGGTTAGAGTAATTTGGGGTAGTGGATTGTTTAATTAGGCCTTGAACTTTCCATGACAAGTTGGGATGGTTCCTATAGCCTTGGTTCTAATTATTTGAAAATGGATCTTTTTTTGGAGGAATCCTAGGATCATAGTTAACAAAGTTTGAATTCTCTTGTTGTTGGGATGACATATCAAAATTAGGAAAAAAATCTCAGTATGCCCAAACATACCACACTAGACACATTGTTCCCTTAAAGGTTGGTTGGTATTTTGACAACCAAGTTAGTAATAGTTTGTTTAGAGTTCTAGTTCATTAAAGATTGAAGTTGGTTGGTGATTTCAGTAAGTTGAATTTGAGTTAAAAAATTTTCTAAGTTTCTCATCTATCTTATCATTGTAATTTCCCCCAGCATCTTGGTTAACTAGGTTATATCCAGAGGAATATATCCCTTCATAGAAGGTGTACATGAGAAGGTGAGATGGGAGTTGATGATGGGTACACTACCTAGGCACATCCCTAAATCTATCCGAAGCTCCATGAAAAGAATCTCCATCCTCTTGATAAAAACTAGTGATTTTTGTTTTCAGTTCTTCTTTCAGTCTTTGAGGACAAAATTTCATAATGAATGAGTTGTAATTTTGATCCCAGTTTTCAAATATGTTCTCATCAAAACTCAGAAACCAATTCCTAGCATTACCTTTAAAGAAAACGGGAAAGAATCTCATTATAAGTTCATTTTCTGTGAGTCCTAGAAGAGTTAATTGTTGCACAGTATTGTAGAAGTCTCTAATGAAGGCTATAGAGTCTTCATTAGACAGTCCATTAAATGCAGGAAGTAGTGAAATGTGTGACTGTTTAAGTTCATAATTTCTGGCCCTAGGAGATAACCTAATAGAATATGGATTTCTTGAAACTTGAGGAAGTTGAAACTTCCTCATCCTAGGCCTTTCATTTTCATCTAAGAGTTCTGGATGGATCTAGACTAATACCAGATTTTCTTGTGCTCATGAAAACATCAATAGATATTACTCAATAGTAATAATTCAGCAAGAAATGAAACAGATTTTTTTCTACAGTTTTCAAATTTTCCATTTTTTTTTGAATATTTTTTTTATATATGTGATTATTTTAGTGTTTTCTTTTAGAATTAATGGATCGTGCCATCCCCAGAAACGGTGCTAAAAACTTGACTTAAACCATCGTTGAAGTTGGTAAAAGTTTAAAATTTATATTCCTACTGACTATTGAATATTTGGCAAGCAGGGTCGAACCCACAAGGAAGGTAATTTTGGCCATTATTCTTTTAAAAACTTTGGAAAACTCCCATGTTGTCAGCAGCAGAGTGAATTTTCTATTTTTCACTTTTTATATATTTTTTTATATTTTGTCTATTAAAGAATAAAATTAACACATTTTTATGTTTTTGATCTAGACTAGAATGAAACAAGAAACAAATTGGAAACTGTGAACAACCAAAATATTGAGCGGTGATAAATGAACTACCAGAATGTAATGCCCAGGAAAAAATGTCTGTACCACTGGTTTTAGAGGTGTTTCAATTAACTTAAAGGATATTGTAGAGTTCCATCATAAGAGTATGAATTACCTCCCTCTCCAAGAGTTAAATCACACAAACCAATCTATTATAGGGTTCGACACTCCCAAATAAATCAACTGTAAAGAGTTTGAAAATAACAACAGGACGAACTCACCGTAAGTCCTGAAGTCTTTAGAATTTATTTTCTTTTGAAAGGTGTATCCATGATCAATCTCTCCAATTGATCATTAAATTTTGAAAATTTAGTTCTGATGGTACATAAACTTTGAGGAACTTAGTATTGATCTTACCGATCAATACTAAGATCCTCAAAATGATTAAGTGAAAAGATAATCAAAAGATAACCAGTGGAACTTCATTTTATCCTTGATCTATATAATTTAGCCTAATATTATCTTTAATATCAACAACAACAATTAAAAACATATTAAACATATTACTAATACTAGAATTTTAAAAGAAAATAAACTCTCAAGATGGTGCTCTGCTCTCGAACTTCTCCAGCTCTAGCAAGTGGTTCCAGAGTCCCCCTATGGACTCTCTCTACTCGAAACTAGATCTGTGAATGTGTCGAATGAATGTATGTCCCCCAAAACTATTTCTTTCTCTGCTTTAAGTACCCACTTTCTTCAATTGCACATCACCGCATGTCCCCACCGACTTCAAAAGCCCCACACTTGAGTACCACACACGTGCATTTTTTCATGAGGGCACATTGCGTTATCTTTTCCCTTGTAACTAACTCTCAGTGAGTTAGTTGGAAGAACCTGGATGGGGTTCTGCCTCTTGAATGAACCTGCATATCTGAAATAGAGAATAAATAATTCAACGTTAATAAGAAAGTGTTAACTATTATAAATTGATAGTTATCTACTTAGTTAATTTAAGATAAACTATCATTTAATTTATATTAATAGTTATATGTTAAAAATTAATTTTTTTATTCTATTTATAACAATGATTAAATTATTTAATTAGTCACTTTACATCATTTATTTAATTATAATTATTTTATAACATTACTTAAACAACATCAAATTTATTATTTGTAAATATTTATAAAGAAACATTTTTTAAACTATTAAGATAAAACATTAATTTATAGTAATGTATTTAATTTAATTATTAATGTTATTATTAATTAAAATAAATAATAATTATTAGTTAATTAATTCTAATTTTATAAACTTAATTTTATTTATTTACATTACTGTTATTTGTAACTTTATTATTATTATTATTATTACCTGTTTTTAGATTAAATTGTTTTCTTTTAATCTTCTTCCTCCCCCCAAATATCGGCGCATAGGGGGCAGGGTTTTTTCGGGATGCTTCAAGAATAAGCCTACGTCGCGGCTCCTCTCTCCAGCTGTGTGCAGGTTCAGCGGCGCCCCGATGGTCAGCGACTTTATCTCGGCCTCCCCTCCTTCAGTTCGGCTGACTCCAATGGCGCGACAACACCTCTCCCTTCCTCACGGATCGAGTCTGCTTGCAACGGTGACTTTGTGGATTCCAGTCGCAGTGACTTCTCTAGATCTGGCGCATGGGTTCACTCCACCTCTATGCGGCCTTGAAAAGACAACAACATCCCAGTGGCATCGCAACTCAGCTCAGGGTTCTCAGTACAAGCAGATCACCTCAGCACAATGACAACCTTCCTCTTCGAATCAAAACATTTTATTCAACCTAAAATAGAGCAGAGGCTTCATCTACACCAGATCTGCACAGCGGTGAAGCCTGGAGAGTTCATCCGACTTGTCGGCGAACTTCAGCAACCATGCACAGCTTAACGTTCTCCTTCTATATCACCAACCCTAGCCCTACGACATTCGGAGATGGCCTGACCATCTTCGTTCATCAACTCAACTCCACCCTTGGCAGCACCACCGATAATCCTGGGCCTCGTCAAATCCTCCCTACAGTAATACAATGCGGTTTCTCCTCAAACAGTGAAAGATGCGTGCTGTGGTTTTTATGTTTTGGAATTGTGTCAATACCATTCCTCTTTAAATCATGTATCTGTGTTTTTTTCATGTTAGAACTCTGTTGAATCTCAGTTTGAAAATGGCTGAGAGAAAGGTGAGAATGATTGATGTGATGACACGGTGATAGATAGAGATAATCAAAGAGGAGGCCTTCAGTTTGAGACGAGACACCGATAATTATATCCGTAGCAGTAGAGGATCAGTGAGACATCGAGAGTCTCAAGGGGAATAGATAGAACAGTGGGTGAGGGTTAGAGGAGATCGGTGAGTTGGGCGACTCACTGATTATTAAGAAATAAAATGAGTCACAGGAATGAGCATCAAACTGATGGAGGAAATGGATCGGTGAGTCATTGACTCACCAATAGAAGAACATAAACAAATGAGCCAACAGTTAGGCACCAATAAATAAAAAATATCGGTGACAATAAGTCAGTGATAAAATGACTCACCAAAATAAAAAAATAAGACACCGACGTTTAAAAATAAATAAGTGTGACAGTTAATTAAAAAAACTATCATGCGTGCGTTAGACACTGATAAAAAAGAAAAAGAATGGTGCGTCGCAACAAATAATAAGACACCGATATAAGAAAAATAAAAAACAAGTCACTGATAATTAAAATAATAATAAGCAATCAGCGCGGCGTAAAACTGATGATGATTTGGGATATCGGTGAGTCATCAACTCACCGATAGTTGAAAATAAATTCTAAACTCAGCGATGAAATGAGAGACAGAAACCGATGCAAAGTGATCGGTGAGTCATGACTCATCGATAGTTATAAAAAAAACTTCGGTGTGACAAGGGACCGGTGAGTCACAGTATCGGTGTTATACAACATTAGTGTGTCAACTCACCGATAGAACAAATTGATATGTTTACAATAAAAATTAATTTAAAACAATTAATAAAATGAATAAAACATTAATTAATTAAAGCAAAAGAAAAATTAATTAAACTGTTAAAGATTAAATAATTAACAGTAACTAAAATCTAACTAAATTATTTAACAAAATAAAAAAATAAAGGAAACTAATTATTAACTAAGAATATAATTAAAAAGATTAATTAAATTTATAACTAAAAGAAAAACACATACAAAGAATTAACTACAGACATAAAATTAAAATAATTAAAATTAACTAACGATATTAAATGACAAAGTTAATTAGTTAGATAACGAAATGAAAACCTAAAATTAAAAACACATTATTTTATTAAACTTTAATTAAATTTTTATCTTATTTATTAAGAAGGATGGTTAAAAATATTATTTAACAATATTAATTTATTCTCATAAATCTTAATTAAAGGATAAAATATTAAAATATAGTCTAAATTAATTAAAACATAATTAAAGAAATCAATTGATTATTTATTATTAAAGTTAAAATATTAAAAGGTGTGCAGATTAAGATTATTAAACTAAAAAGTAATTTAATATAATTAGGATAATTAGAATGACTAAATAAAAAGACTAGAAGCACAAATTTAATTATAAAAAATTAGTAATTAATAAATCTAGTAAAAAAATACAAAAGTTCCATTATATATTAAAAAGTGTAAAAATAGATAATTAATTTGTTAAAAATTAAATAAAAGATGTGGAAAAACTATGAAAAAATAGAGCCACCTCACCACTCTTCGTTCATCTTCGTATTAATAGTGTTATTTGGGTGCAATCTAATATGAACTATTTCTAGGTTCCTTGTCTATTCTTCTTTTTCCTTATGATCTGGATCGAATCAAAATCTAATGCTAGATGATATCCCTAATACAGACCTATGGTTTGTGGTATATACCTTTACTTTGGAATTTGGTTCTTTACATGGCTAGTTTTCATTGTGCCTCATGCAGGACTTTCAGGCAGAGCCTTGAAAGTTAATTGAATTATTGAATTAAATGAATTATAACATGAATGACCACCAGTTCCTTTGAGAGTGTTGAAGGTTGTTTCCATAATTTAGGCTACCCATGGGGTGTTCCCTTACCTTTCCTATTGATAAAAAAACTAGGTTTGTGTGTTTTATTGCCTAGTTAGAGAAACCCCTTTTAAAATTTGAATTAAATTGAATTGAATGTTTAGGAGATTTTTTCCTATTTTTTCCATGTGATAACATGATTTGGTTTGATGTAATTGTTGGAATGGATTTTATAGAAATTTTTGAAATAAGTAAGTAAAATCATGGAATGTGAATGATTGTGAATTGATAAATGAAATGAGATTATGATTCTATTAGAATCCATGGATGTTACTTCCATGGATCTTAATAGTGGTGGTGGACACCTTGGATGAGATTTATCCTTGGGTCATGATTATCTCGGATTCCTTGGTCTTTTATACCCCTTGAATCTGGATTAATTGGACTCACATAGGACATAACCAGTTGACATGCTCCAAGGACTCCACCCAAGTCTAAATGAGTTTCCATCGAGATAATCCAGGGACTCAATAAGGATGCCTTAGTATTTTATAGCTTAGATTTGGCCTTGCAGGTTTTGAAACATTTGTTTTTATATATCGACATTGGTAAATGTGATATTATAGATTACATGACATGCTCATGGTTGATATGATATATAGGTTATACGATGTGGTCATGGATGAAAAGATATATTGGGGATACAACTTTTCTATGGTAGTAATTCCTATTTTCCTTAAAAATATCTTGATAGAGGAGTTCGACCCTTATTTTTTTGGGATACCTATTTTGGATTGACATTTACACCTAATTGCATTAATTTTTTCAAAGTAATTCCAGTTCTGTTACTGCTACACTAGTCATATATATTCACAGTTATTTAGCTTGTTTTTCATTGCCTGTATTTTTATTGACACCGTTGGTGGTGGCCTACTGGGATTTTATCTGACACCGTATCTTGAGTCGTATTTGGGTACACAAATAGGCTATATGGAAGTAGGTAGGGATCAAGGAAATTTCACATAGTTTGATTCTTTACATTTTAACATGCTTATGAGTAGGGGAGCATAAGGCTATGTTGAGGCTCATGATGTTACAAAGTTTTATTAGATCCCTCAGGATTCTTTGCTATTTCCTTACCATTTGGGAAAGGTATAAATAATAATAATTTGTTACAGGACTTAGTAATATGATTTTTAATGGGAGTAGATAATGATGAAAATCGTAAAATCCAACTTCTTAGGGATGGGATTATTGTTCATGTTTTTTTCTTGTTACAGTTTGGGTTTTATTTCACATTTTTTCACTCACTTATTGTGTGATGCTATTTTTTATTGAGATTTTAACTTATAGACTAGAACATTATGAGATGAGAACACATGCATCATGATAGGCACATAGGTATATATGTTGAAATGCTTTGTTCATGATAGGTATATATTAACCGCATGTGGTATACTTTACCATATGAACATTGTAATGAAATCCCTCATTATATATGATAAAATAAATGAAAAGACATTAATGTGTTCTTCCAATTCAATTTTAAGACAAGTGAATAGGAAACATGAGTTAGTGGTTCTCTTTTTTTATCACCTATTGAGGTTATGCATATTATGTTCTTGGGTTATAAGGATTTCATTGGTCTTTTGGAGAAAATAACTTTGAATTATCTTTGAGTTGATCATTAGAAGAGTGTTAATAATCACATCCTAACATAGATCAACCGGAACTTATTTGTGGCTCCAAAGAATTTGATGGAAGATCATTATCATGACAGCTTCCTGAGGCCCTTTGAATACATGTATATAGATACTATTCTCACAACACCTATAATGTATAAGCTAAATAGAGAGTTCCAATAATAGTATCTATATACCTTCACTAGGGTGGGAGGCCCCCAGGTATCTGATTTCTAGATTGAGTTAGTTCAGATGATAGTCAAGTACCTCAAAACACCCACTAAAAGGTAGGTGAATCTTGTTTCTTATATTCTTGAGGGACCAGAAAATCATTAGAGGGATGTCGTAGAGAAAATTGAATAGAAGGAGGATATACCCTTGGAGGAGTTTTAGGTGATGTTTCTAAGTCACTTCTATCTGAAGAATTTAAGGGATGATAAGGATTGTGATTTCATGCAATTGACATGGGGTGGAATATTCATGATGGACTATGTTGAATGTTTCAAAAATATATAGTTATCTACTCTATCATGGGGAATAGATGATGTCACCGAGGTGATACATTTTTAGGATGGGATTCCCTATGATATTAGGTCACAGGTCTACATGTTTTGACTGACCAGTTTTGTGAACATAATGAATCCAAATATCATCATAGAATGGAACCTAAAAGATGTCCCAAGTAGTGGTCTGATAGTTTCATCATGGAAATATGGAATCTATTCATCTAGAATAAGGAAGTGTTGTTATGTCAGTTACCTTCATGGAAGTAGTGGGAAGAGAAACTAGGGAATTGAAATGTTATCTAATGATCATGGTCTATTTCATTGATTTTAGTGTTGAAGGTATGGCCACAAGAACCTTTAGTGTCCTTAACCTATTATGGGGTACCATTCTTATGGTAGGATGTGTCATATTTAATGGTTAATATGATGCCTATAGCAGCCAATTAGGCATATGAGATCAAATAAGGCACCTAATTCATGGATGGACTCAGCTACCACTTAGTAGATAGGTGAGGGAGTTCCACATGATATTAAATCTGAGGTAGAGGAAATGGTACCTAGTATAGAATTGATAGTAACATTCATAGGGAATAAAATTGTGAAGTTATACTGAAGACTAGTGAAGAGGGACGAGTTAGCTGCATTCTCTGTAGTCAACTCCAACTAGTTTGGATGTTGGTCCTAATACCTTCAAATGTATGATTCTTATATCATATAACAATTCTTGTTTTTTATGTAGGATCATCATATTCCTTTTTATCTATTCATCGTGTAAATGGTTTGAGATTGGTTATGGTGTGATTTTATGTAATTATGACCATCATAATGCCATTGGGAGTGCGATATGAGGATATCATGCATTGTAAGGGATATTCCCAAAATATTAGTGGCTATAATTTACTTTGGTAGTTGTTTGTGATGGAAATAAATGGTTTCAATTTAAACCTTTGTCAGAATTAAATAGGTCAGTATCATACCCATATCGACTATTATTGTAGGAGATTTACCATTTCATCTCTAGAAGGATGCAGTTATTTACATCAGGGTGTGTGGGATATTTATACTAGATGTGTAGCATGAATTATGTGTAGAATAGATTTTATCAAATTCTATATGGAAATCCTTATTCATTGTAATGTTGGAATTTAGTAGGGCCATTTTTCTCTGGTGGTAGATCATTTTCATGATGTTTTTCATGAAGAAATATCTTTATTACCACCAGTGTGGGAAATAGAGTTCATGATTGAGTTGGTTCCGAAAGCTAAATTAGTTTCTATCTCACCATTTTAAATGGGGCCAAAAGATATTTATGAGATGAATGTTTAGTTGAAAAATATAGAATCCAAAGGATTCATACGAACAAGTACTTCTCTATGGGGTTCTCTAATGAATTTTTCCAATAAGGTGATGGAACATTGTGCTTATGTGTGGTTTATCAGATATTGAACCAGATGATAGTCATGAATAATTATCCCTTTTAGAGAATCAATGATATTATCAATCAGCTAAGAGGTTCAAGTATATTCTCCATGATCAACATGAGGTCAGGGTATCATCATTTTATATTGATACCATTGGTAATATCTTATAATTTTTTTAGAATAAGTTATTCTTTATATGATTTTGTGGTGATGTCTTTCAGTATGATGGACACAATAGTGGTATTCATATCCCTGATAAATTGGATCATTTGTCCTTTTTTGGATTAGTTTGTGGTATTTTTCAATTATATCTAGGTTTACTTCTGGTTAACAGATGATCATGCCAAACATCTTGACATCATCATGGGTACCCTGAGGGATAATCATCTATATTACAGGCTATATAAATGAAACTTATGGATTAATGGAGTATATATCTTGTTCTATGTTATCTAAGATTATGGAATGGAAGTGAACCCAGAGAAATTTATAGCTATGATATCTTGGGAGTGGCCTAATAATTTCTTTGAGATTTTGAGTTTTCTTGTACTATCCAGATATTATCAGTGTTTTATCTAGGACTTCTACTTTTTGGCAACACCGATGTCTGGGATAACCAATAATGGGGTAACTCTTGTTTGTTTAGATTATTATCAGAGATATTTCAATGAGCTAAAGTGAAGGGTGACCTCATTACTGGTCTCTAATTTTCCAAATCCAAGTAAACATTGTACCATGTATTCTGACTCATATGGGTTCAAACATGAAGTAGTTTTAATGTAGGAGGACTGAGTTTTTTCTTATGGATCTAAATATCTAAGGTTTCATGATAGGAATTCCCCTTCTCATGATTTAGAGTTAGGTGTAGTAGTACACACCCTGAGATATTAGAGACACTATCTGATGGGTGAGGGTTTTTTGGTGCACACAAACCATAAGAGCATTAAGTAAATATTTTTCTATCAAGACCTAAACCTTAAATAGAGGATATGGGTCGATTATTTGTAGTATTTTGACATCAATTTATCTTAAACACTAGAAAATTGAAACTTATTTACTGATTACTTGATCCAAAATGCATATAAATTGGTAGTGTGGGAGTCTTGTGATTAGTAGTGGATGATAGAGATATTTGAGGACATACATCTATATGTTCAGGAGTCCCAAGGATGGGTGTCTTTTACAACAACATTGGTTATACTGGTTATATCTATCTAGATCAAGATACATTAGTGATCTAATCCAAAGGGTTTATATCTAATAGATAACATATAAGGTAGGTATACCCCATTAGGATAATCTATTAGTAGTGGTAATGTTATTCTTATCTTTGGATAAGTATGGTTTTCTATAGGTATTTGTGAGGAACTAATGAGAGAGTTCATACTTCTAGATGGGAGGTACATATAAGTCTCACAAAGAAGTATCATTATCTCCATAAAAAGTACTATTGGTCATGAATGAAAATGAATATAGTGGGATTCATGGAGGTATGTTTCACCATTAATCCAGTGAAGGCCTATAATCAAAGGCCTAATATGTTTTTAAAACCTTTACACATTCCGGAATGGAAGTGGGATGATGTCACTATAGATTTTGTGACAGAATTACCCAAGACACCCTATAATAATGTTTTTGTATGAGTTATCAAGGATCAAAAAATGAATGTATCCCACTGCTTTCCTTTTAGGTATACCTTCACCATTGATGATCTGGGTAGTATTTATGTGTGAGAGATAGTTTGTGTAGACTATGTTCCAAAGAGTATAATGTTTTATTCAGATCATTGATTCACAACTCCATTTTCAAAGTTATTTAGAAGTATTTGTGATCTCATGTTCTTATGAGTAAATCCTATCATTCTCAAAATGATGAATAATCTGAGAGGATGATATATAAATTAGAGGATATGTTACAATTCTATGTATTATATTTTAGGTATTATTAAGAGTAGCATATATCACCAATGGAATTTATGTATAATAACAGCTTCTAATAATCGATCCAAGTTTATCCATTTAAGGATTTGTATATAAGGACATGTTGTTCTCCTATTTTCTTGTTAGAGGTAGGAGAGTCAGTTCTCATTTCACCAATTATCATATAGGAGACATCTAAGTCAGCATAGTTCATAAAAAAGTGGATGGTGACCATGCATATCTAGATGAAATAATTTGATGATCACCAGAGATGGCCTATATAGTTTAAGGTTATTCATTTTTTTCCTTCTATTTTCTCTTGGTTTGGGGAAAAGTCCTATCAGGAAATATGTGAAGCCAGTGCCTAGGTTTTTTGACCTATTTGATATTGTAGAAAGGGTTATCCTAGTGAAGTATTGCTTCACCCTTATATAGTTGCAGAAACACTGTTCAAAATGTGTTTCACATTTCATAGCTTTAGAGTTATTATCCAAAACTTTATCACATGAAAGAAGTTTATGAAATCAATCTTGATTTCTATGAATCCTTTGAGTAGAATCATATTTTTATTATTAACCATTATGAGAAGAATTTCTTGAAGAAGAATATACCTCTATTGTGGGTGTAGTGTAATCATGGATGTGTTTAAGAGGAGACCTTATAGAGGGAATATTATATGAAAACATAGTGGATATACTAGTTCACTGATACCCCATAGTGATGCTTGGATCATCTTGGGGATAAGTTATCATATAGTGGTGAGGTTGTAAGAGGAAGGAAGCAAGAGGAGTGGATTTGAAAAATCCTTAGCTCTAGGGTTGACTATGGCATGTAGATTTGGGTTGTGTAGTAGTGTCGGTCATTTCATCATGGAGATCAAGGATGAAACATAGTATCCTTGATGGAGGATTTTGGAGGCTAAGTCCAATTATATCATGGTTATTCTATGGATTAATTCTATAGTGTAGGAAATTCCTTGGATGTTGAGTGTTTTGGTGTAGATATGGTCACTACAACCTATGGTTCTAGGGGTTGGATTTTTTCATTTCTTCTAAATTTGGTACCTTTGTGGTGTGAAGGGAGGATACAACATAACTCCTACCATAGAAAAGGTATAGTTGTGGAAGGTTTTCATTGGTTGCAGTGTTGTCTATCATTGGGTAAAGAGGATCTATTCTATTTACCTCATCATGTATATCATAGATTCTTTCACCAATTGATATTTCAGTGTGGTTCCTTAGGCTTTACCGTATCATAAACTGTGTCAAGTGGTACTGTGGTGTGGATTGGGAAGTTGCATCATAGTCCCCCTTTTAACATCCTTTCTAAAAATACCTTTAATCTAATCAAAAATAATTTTGATCCAATATTTTTCTCTCAACCCTTAGGTAGTACAAATATATTTTTGAAGGCATTTAGACCTCCTTTCCTATTGATTCAACCCCCACCTTTTAGTGATTAATCCATGGGGACTTGATCCTTCCAATCATGGTGTTCTAGACTTGAGTATTAATGGTAAGCCTTCAAGTTTCTATTTTCCTACTTGTTCTTTAGTTTCCTCCTAGAGATCCCTTATTGAAATAATTCATCTTCTTTACCTAAGGTAATGGAGAAAGAACCAAACATCATCTTTGATATCTTGAGTTTGTGGTCATAATCTTCCTTTTGAGGTGCACAGTCTAAATCATATCCCTAATAGTCTTTTTCAATTTTTCTAGTATATTCATTAAGTTCAATCACACTAGAAGGTCATGTGTGTGACTTATATAATTTTATTAACCACTATTTTATTAGTTAAGCATATATAGAACTCCTTTTGGACCATGCCATATCTTTTGGTGTTGATATCAAGGCATTCACCCACCTTATAGGTTTCCCCTTAGTATTGATTAGATTTATCATTATCCACTATGATATATTACAACATGTTTGATTTGTTAGAATAATATTTAGAATTGGAATCAATTGTGAAATTAGATTGATTACTTGATATGGGATCACATAGACTATAAAATTATTCATTATTAAGATAATAATAATTTGGGTTTAAATGATAAATGAAATTTTATTTGGTATAATTATGATGATAATTGTGATCCCAACATTTTAGAGTGTAAATTGATCGATAAATAATAATTTGACGAGTTGACTATAATGACATGAGAGGAAATGTGTTATGTTGTAATGTGTAAAGGTATTGGCCTAGTTATTTTGTAATTCTTATAAGACTTGGCATGGTTATGTTATATTTCTTAGAGGGATTCACCTGATTATATTGTAATACTTATATGTCTTGGTTCGGTTATGCTATAATTTTTATAGGGCGTGGACCGATTGTTATTGTAAATATTATAGGGCTTTTCTCGGTCATATTGTGGTGATTTATGGGATATACTCTAGGGGGTTTATAGAAATGGTTGGTATGTTTTGAAGAAATGACCAAAGATATCTGGATTAGCCTTAAAGCAGGTGGGGGTTAACCCTTAGTTTCAATCAAGATCTCAAGGGTCAGTGAGTTTATCACATGTGTAGTATTAATTTATTAAATTATTACCCTATTTATCAATCAATTTCATGAACTATGTATCTAATAATGGATTTTTTTATGGTGGTGTCTATATACTAAGTTATACCAATACCCTAGACAGGTTTCCTTTTGGTTCCCAGATAGATTTTGTGGATGCAGGTTCAGACAAGGGAAAGGGACCCTGTTGTTGATTCTTTTTTCTTTGATGGGTTGGATCTAAGTGATGGTACTGGCATGGGGTATGGGACCGAGGTCTTAGAGTATTTATTTGATTCTTCTTAATAAACTATTTTTTTAACTTTTAACACTTCATTTAATTACATACCACCCTATCCTTTCATGTTTCTATTATTACTAAGTTATTGGAGTTGTTATTTATTCTTCTATAGATACATGTTGTTGATTATATTACTTTTTTATTTCTTATACTCTTTTGTATATGTATAATGTTAATTTATACTTTTATAGAGGTTATAGTCACCCAAATGTATTCTTTACACTCTATATATTATTCAAAAACCTATAACATATGGGGAGGAGTTCTTGAGGTAACATTACTATCCTAGATCGGTCACATAAGTTATCACTAGGTCCAGGATGTCACATCATCAATTTTTTACTCTAAGGATTTCCCTTTTCTCAAAGCCTCCCCCTTCTGAATTTCAACATCATATATATGAGAATCCTATATCTTCTCTAGAAGGGATAGTTGAGAAAAAATTTGAGGAATGAATGAGGTTGATCCTTCCTTTATGATTCTCATGATCTTCCTCTTACAATCTATGATTATTGCATCCTTCTCAATTCTCATTATTAATAAGGTTATTAGATCTTTTATACTTAGATCACATTACACATTGTTTTATTTCAAATAGTGGTAATGGATTGATAATTCATAGTCCTTGATCATCTCTAACCATCTTCACTGGTAAATATTGAGGTCCTTCTATGTGAATATATATTTGATTCCCTTTTCATCTGTATATATTCCAAACTTCTCTTTATTGAGATAATGTCGCCATATTTTCAACATAAATATAATTATATCCAACTCTAAAACATGTTATTTTATAATTCTACTAATTAAATTTCACCTAACCTAAGGGCTAGGATATAACTTTTTCATTTTTCATTTGGAAACAGCCCAAACCCTTCTTTTAAGCATTACCATATGCCACAAAAATTTTCCCACCCAATGGAAGTGTGCGAAATAGTGAAATGTTTAACCTATTTTTCATATCTATAATTCTATCTTTATATTCATTGATATATAAAAACATTACCACCATCCGAGTTAGCTTGGTTAGCAGTTTTGAAAACCATAATTATTTTCTATAAATTCATCGATAATATCTAGCTAGTTGATGTAAAAAATGGATTTCTATTACAAATATGGGTCTAGGCCACTCCTTAATTGGCTTTTTATTACAAGGGTGAATAGATATTCCTTTTATAGAGATAACATGACCCATGAATTATACTTCCTTTATATAGAAATCTCATTTTCAGTACATTTCATACATCTTCTCTTTTTTAAAAGTCTTTATCACAATATTAAAATATTTCTCATGATCATCCTTGCATTTGAAGTATATCAGGATATCATATTTAAATAATATAAAAAATGTATCAAAGTAATCAATAAAGATTCTATACATTAATTCTATAAATATTTCATGACCATTAGTCATTTTGAAGGGAATCACAATGAACTCATAGTATCCAAACCTTCTTTGAAAGGTGGTTTTGGGAATATCTTCCATATTCACTCTTAATTGGTGATATCCTGACCAAATTTCAACCTTAGAAAAATAATAGTCCCCACACAGTCTATAAAATAATTCATCTATCCAAATAAGGGCATACTTGTTCATTATAATCATTTTTATGAGCTTATGATAATCAATACTAAGTCACATTGACTCATCTGTATTCTTGATAAAGAGAACTGGCACACCCCATGGTGATTAAATCGACCATATAAAACCCTTTTCCATATTATATTGAAACTAAATTTTACTATCTTCTAACTCAGTGGATTCCATTCTGTAAGAATTATTCGATATTGAATAGATCCAGGTATAAGTTTGGTTGAGAAATCAACCTCTATTTCAGGATAAATACTAGGAAACTCTTTGAGGAATATATATTTATAATCCCTCATAATGGGTATGTATTCAAGCATCATTATATCATTTATCTCAATCATTTGATCTAGATATTATTTCTCATTAAGTAGTAATATCCACTCTTGAGTAGAACATTCCAAAATATATTCATTCTCCTCTTAACAATTATATAGAATCGTATGATGCCTTGGGACATAAATATTGATCTCTCTCCCCTAACAGTTGATGTTCTATTTATATAAATATATCCAATCTATGATCAATATAACATCAAACTCCATTAAATGAAATAAGGTAATATTTTTAACAAGGCTCAGTCCACAATCATTGATTAGGGAGGAGTTATATTCTTGGTATGTAACCATTTATACATTTTCTATTCTCATAGATTTTTTAACTCCATGTTTTGAGGAGATTTTAGAATATTTTTACTAAACATTCAATATTTTAAAGATTGAATAGAACCATGATAAAAAATATAATTTTTATATTCTTAAATGAGTAATCAATGTACCAGTCACCACATTATTTTCCAGATCAACCTTAGTAGTAGACCTTCCTTTATATCTATGTTAGGGAGGTTATTTTAATTTATTATCTCTTAAAACCTTTACCTTAGGCCATTTAATTTTATAAATCCCATGTTCCTTGTAGTTTTAACATTGTACTATAGGTTTTTTTGATATATACCTTCTTTTCTCCTTTAGAATTAGTGGGCTTCTGCATTTCCATTTGGCACTGATTATCCTAATTATCCTATATTACACATTTTAATTATATTTATGTTTCCTTCATATAGTTTCCAAGATGCTTATTCTCACAATTTTTAAAAGTGGGGTGTTTTATAATCTTTCTTATATAGGATTTATCCATTGATCATCCTAAATAAAATTCCATTTAATTCTTTTTATCATTAGGACCATGAAACCACTGAGAGTCTCCAATCAAAATCTTGAACTTGAGGGCTTAATGAACAATCTATTCATAACTATCAAAGTCTCATATCAACAAATAATTTAATAGACTTAAATTTAATCAAATAAAGAATTTGTGCACCATACACTCATTATTGATGATAATTTCATATGTATATTGTGCATGCCTTGTGAAGTTTCTCTCATATTCCCTAATAAACTCAACTTCCTTTTTATTATTTCTAAGGAACTCCCTCACTTTTTTTATTATGGATAGTTTGTTGAAATTATTTATTAAAAAAATATTTTCATTAATTCATCTCATTCTATTGAATCAATATCCTCTATGTACTTTTTTTTCTTGGTTAGTGTACACCACTAGTCAGTTTCCCCATCAATGGGAAAAAATACCAACATATATTTCTTTTTCTCTAACATTTAGAGGGCATTGAATTTCTTCTCAATTGAGTTAATAAGTTTTTCCATGATGATGGAATCATAATATCTACAAAAGTTATGGTTCCTTCATTTTATAAAAGACACAACTATAACTTTCTCTTATATAGGAGGAGAAGGGTATTCTGCATGATTCAAGTTATTATTCATAACTTGAGTTAATTTATTGAGTACTAATATGAAGTTATCAACTCCAAATCCCATGAATTTAAGAACATATTTAGGGTATTCCACACATTTCCTAGAAAAATTATTGACACGATATGTCCTATTTCCTATAATTAACTAAAAAGAATAAAAAACAATATAAGAATGCATTGACATACAAAATGTAAACATAACAACATAGAAGTAATAACTTATAAATGATAATTATATACTAACTTAAGAGTCTCTAGGTTTTAATCTAGGTTATCCATGGTAATGTTTCCTACTAGGTGTTCAAAGGTAACAATTTGTCCTAGTCATTCAAGGTTGTTTTTAAATATTTTGTGAAATCTACAACATATCCCCAGGGAGTGTCAAACTATGTATACAGAAAGGCCAATTTTTCATGAATGTGGTGATGATTGAGTGAAATTATAATCCATCCGTTTCTGAGTTATTACCCCTACCTAAAACTATTCCAGATCCATATCCACATCTATTATCAGGACATAGATATGATTTCTCAAAAATCTCTCCCTTTGTACTTCACCAAAATTCTTGAATATTTTCTTACACCTTGACTTATCCCTAGGGTTTTCACTAAATTATTCTCGTACTTATTCCCAAAAATAACTAGACATTTATCTGATACTAAATATAGGGACATAATATTTTTTACATATATTATTGAATTTTTTTAGCATTAATATAGATTAATAAAAAAAACGATTAAAAAGGCCTAATATCTTTCAAAGATAAGGTACATAAAACTTCAAAATAAAAAAATGTATTTATTTTAATATCAAGAATGATCTCAAAAATATCTTTCAGAACCAAAAACATCATGGGGTAACCTAGGAATATATAGAAAAAATGGGTGATATTAAAATCCTAGTATGGGAATAAACATGACATGGAAACATAACATGTGAATCAAAGGTATAAAAAGATACCATAAAATCTAAGTCTCATGAGTAATCACATGGGATAATAACATAAATAACATAGTATCAAAATATCATGGAAAAATATGAAATGTGGCAGAAATAAAAAACATGACATAATAATAAGAAAAGGAAAACAGCCAAGCCAATATCACATGGTGGAAAAATTCCCATAGTGGATTAGGTTTGCTCCCTAATCACATAAATAATGTATCGTGATCCAAAAACATTACCCACTACATTGGAGAAATATGTAAGTGCACCCGTAATAATAGTTTTATTATTATGTGTGCCACAAAAAAGTAAATCAATTGTAGTTAATAAACACAATAATTACTAATGGTTAGAAAATGGGGTGCATAACCTTACCTCAAAATATGTTTTTTAATGATGGAATTTGATAAATGGTCAGAAGGAATGTATTACCAGGTATAAAGAAGGCATAATATACTATGTATATATGTGATAGAAATATATACATAATTTAGAATCATTCTATAGAATTAAGGAGAGATCGTAGTGAGTTAGAGAGAAAATGGTCATAATCCAAAAAAAGGTGGTATAGAAAGATCCCATACCTTGAGTTTGAATAATCACATAATTTGTTTATCCTCATAAATAATAAAATTATGTTAAATATTTAATTAGTTATTAATTTTTATCATGTTTATTAGTATTTTTAATATTTTTTATTATAATTTTATATTCAATTTATTATTCATTTAGGTTCATGTCACACGTTTTAATGATATTCGATTAATATATATATAATCCATTTGGTAAGATGAATAAGGTAAAATATATTATTATTTAATCATCTCCAGAATAATAATTCTAAAATAATTATGATTATTATATAGAAATATTACTTTTAAACCCAACAATGAAATATGGTTAAGAAAAATAAACTACGTTACAATCATGGAGGCAGTAGGTTGTGTGTACGCATGAGTAATGTTTCCATTTTTCAGTGATCATGATAGAAAAAAGTTTTCTATTATTTTATATATAAATAATGTTAAATATATCATTAATATCATATTATTTCTTAAATTTCATTTATATCTACCATCTAAGTGATGTAGTGATTAAAAGAGAATCACGTCGCTTTGTGGAGGTGGTAATCCACATGTGGGCATGAATTATGTCATTATATTTTAATGAATGGAAAGGTAAAAAATTATATGATATATTAAATTTATAGAATCATTAATATTTAATTAATATCATATATATACATTAAATCCATCATCATAAATATTTGTGAGAGAGATGAAGGAAAGTGGTTTAAATTGGTTCGTGAGGTGGTAGTTCATTATACACACAAACAATGGATATGTTTCCCATTTGATAGAAGAGGAGATGGATATAGGTTATTCAATTAAAAAAATAAAATATTAGTATATAAAATATATTTATGTTATTATACCATCATAGTTGAATTTTATTTTAAGAGGGGGGAGAAGAAATAAATAAATCCTCTCGTAATAATGATACCTCTTCTTCGAACAACCACTTTTGGTTTGCACCAAAAATCCTTCCTATCTGATTTTTATAAAGACACAAAGGATTTAGAGACATGGAATGTGAAGTGAAGAAGGAATTTGGGTATGTATTTTCTAATCCTAAATTATTTATAAGTGTAAATAAAATTGAATAGGATGTTCCCTTTAATATGTGATGGGAGTGGAACACTTGTAATTTTTCAATGTTTTAAAATAATATCAAGTCATTTTCATGGTAAAATGGATAAAAAATATATTATATTAGAATTATGTAATGTTAATTTAAAAATAAAACATACCATTTGCAGTTAAGGAACTTTTTATGTCATTCTAACCATTATCATTATCGATTAACCCACAGTAAACCCATTTTTCCTTAACCGTAGTAATTAATTTTTATTATTTTTACTATTAACTATGATCAAAAATTAAGTTGAAATAATTACTTGATATTAATTATACTGATTAAAAATATGGAATTTATTCTATTAAACTCAATTAATATATGTGGTGTAATTTATTTTAAAAATAAACCAACAAATTATGTCGAAAAACAGTTTTCCAAGAAATGCATTTTTGAGGCATAAGATAATCTTAACTATATGACTAGTAATTACCATTAAATTAAAAAAAATTCATAAAAATTGGTATATAATATATAAATTTTATTTAAATACTTCTTTTTTAAGGTTTATCTTCATCAATTCAATTTGATAAATTTTATGCACTAAAACCCATTTTTTGAAAACTATGTTTTTATGCATAAAAAATAAACAAATACAAAAAACATAAAAATTAAAAATTCAAATGAATTTAATTATATTATATTAGTAATATGTATCACAATTTACTTTATGACAAAATAAAAAACATAATAGGACTTTTAAATTTCTTGATTTAATGAAAATCAAGACAGTAATTGAAAAATCTATCACTTTTACTATTCAATAAAAATCAATAATTTAACAAAAATACCAAAATTTCATCCAATGTTAATATTGATATGTTGATTTCTGAAATTAATTTTATTTTGTCAAATTAATTTTTAAAAAATCATGAAATTAATTATAATATTTTCTCACAAAATTTAATAAAAACATTTTTGAAGAAAACATATTTTCCTAAAGAATACAATCGCTTTATTAAAAATTGAATGACTATTTAATAATAATATAACAGAAAATTTATACTGAGTAATAAATTTTATATATTTTATAAATTATTTAATAGTATTCATACCCACCAATTTAATGGCATGGTTATAATGTTCTTTGTTATTTAATCATGGTTCAGTTTGGCTCGATGTTGCATGTAGTTTATGATATCAAACATAGTTTTCTTTTTAAAATATTAGGATGTAATATGGAATATCTATTAGATATCATAGGATCGTGAAAAATATTCTAGGATCATTCTTTATGTGTCAATTTCTATTTCTATCCAAGGTATCTTCTTTCTCTTCATCACTTTTTCCTTCTTATTTACTCTTCATGTGAGGACATAAAAGTGGGCATCTCTTGGTTTTTATGTTTTCATATCAAGTTCTTATTGTTATGGTGATTTTTTAGCTTTTACTATAATCATCTTGGTGATTTATGGTTTTGGTTTAATTGTTCCTTCTTCTATTATTGCATTACAGTCATTGATGCTTCATTTTGAGGTATGCTATTCAAAATTTATCCATTATTATAATATTTAATTATGGAACTACCATGATTCATCTTTATTTGGGTAAAAAGTTGGAATTTACATAATATTGTGGCTAATAAAGACTAAAGTGATTGTATGGAGAAATTCGTGAGGGGATTTTCTTAACACTTTTATTCTATGTTTTTCATATATGATTTTTCATAGATTAAGTGTTATTTTAATTATATGATTTTATAATTATTGGTAGTAGTTTTTAAGGTTTAAGGATTTATTAAACATTTTAATGAAGGAGAAGAAGATTATTTTTAATATATAATTGGTAATTATGATTAATTATTCATAAAATTGTTTAACATGGTTAAATAAGGGGTTGAAAATATTTGATTGTTATTATAAATTTCTATATTATTTTAATTATAGTGAATATTGGTGAAATATATAGTTGATTCCATTTAAATAAATTCATAATTTTTTAATAATCAGATAATGGTAAAGGAAAGGGAATAATTGGAATCTTTATTTTTTTATATAGTGTTGTTTATATATGGAAATTTCTTGTGTTATAAATGATTTTCCTAGATGATGTTGTCCATGATTATACTTTATGTACATAAATAATTATCATTGTGGTAGTTAATATAATAACATTCTTACATTTATTGAATATATTCTAGTTTTTTCCACCTATTATTGAATGGGTTGGGTTGTTTGTGATATATTGGTAGTGTAAATATTATGTGATTGGTCGGAGGTTGGTCTTATGCATGTTTTCTATTTAGAGTAAATTTCACTATAAAATTACCTTCCTTATATATTATGGAATGATTGTTTTCCAAAATACCTCTCACTATCAACTATATAATGGATTTTCATCCATCCATAGAAGGATACAATAAAGGTTTTCTTCTCATTCTATATTATGATAAAATTATATATTTTTTAGGACTTAATTTTAAATCCTATAGTTTTAACAATAAACCTTATTTCCTCCAAACATGGATGTTTTCCAAGTCAAAAATCGATGTTCATATTCATAATTAATGACTCCTTTTTTGTTATCAATAATTTTTTTATCACAACATAATTATTATTGATCAAATGTTAACACAATTATAACATCTAAATAACATAATTATGCATATAAAGTTTTAATATTATAATCAAATCATTTCTTATTTATAGTAATCAATTAAACATAGAATATTCTTGTTTGAGTTGGTTTAACCACTTATATAGATGATGATATAAAATATTCAGCATAGATAATTAAATCATAAATAATAGTATCATAATATGATAATTTGGAAATGATGTTATGTTTATTAATTTAAAATGATAATATTAAAAGTAAAATTATTATTTAAAAACCCCAATTTTTTTCTAAAATTACCTAAGTAAATTATTTATGAATTTCATCCTAGTGAATCATACCCATAACTCTAATTACATGATCATTGAAATTAGTAAATCATTGACACATCATGATTCCAATAACATTTCTATTTTATATAATACATAAATATAATCAATGAACGATTATGTAAACATCCATATTGAAACAAGTATAAAACATTTGGATCTATAAACATTTTATGATCAAAATATGTTATGAATAAATAAAATATATGTAAAATTAATATAAAAATTATTAATATAAAAGTTAATAAATTGAAATGTTTTTATTAAATAGGTGAATAATATTTCTATATTTCTTATATAGAGAATTATAGTGTGTTTGAAAAATTCAAGAGTATATCTAAGGGGAATAATCTATATCTCTCTTTTATGTTTATAATTTATCTTCAATATAAATATTTATATATTTTATCATAGATATATCATATATAATTTACTATAGTTTATAGTTTTTTTAAGGTGTATTTAGATTTATTTTGACATACTTATGATTGTGGGATGATAATCATTTTTTCTCCTTTATTTTACATTCTTGAAAATTAAAATTCTATCATATATTTCTCATATTTTCAATATATGGATTTTTTCAAAATTTTACTTATTATATGTTATATAAAATAAATTTTATTTATTATCTATTATATTTGGATTCTTCTTATTCATACAATCCCACTTCTTAAATATCAACTTGTGAAAATGTATTTTTTATTTTTTTATGTAAATTAATTTTTTTCAGAATGATTTTTTATGAATGTTAATTGGATTTTATTTTATAATCCTTAAATAGAGTTTTCCACTCCATATATAAAAATATGTATTCATTCTATTTTCCACTTTCATTCTTTTTATGATTTATTTTTATTCTACAATAAATTTTTTTATGAAACCCATTTTATTTTAATGAATTATTCATGCCACGAATTTTTATGGATTTATGACTATTTTACTATTTATATAATACACATATATAAGGATATGTTGATTTTATTAGTGGGAATATAATTATATTTCCCTTTGCGGTGTTGGGTAAATATTAAGAGCTAAAAAATCACTATGTTTAGGTGAATAGATACGGAATCTAATCCACTATACCTATTGGAAAATGTAGTGAACCTAATAAATTATGTTTAAGGGATATGGGAGTAATCCCAGTCCATTTCTTAATAATGTAATTGTTATTTTATCCTTGACTTATAACATCTAATATTGTAATTTTTTCAAATCCTTATATTATGATTCATATTTTTTTCCTTCATTCAAGAACTATTGTGTTTGATCTATTTATATTATTTTCTAATACCATAATTTTATTTTCATAACTATATATTCATTTTATCATCTCATTTTTATAAACATTATTTTTATCACATATGTTTCTCCAAATTATATATTCTATGTTCAACTATTATTGGGCAATTTATCTCACCAATTTCTTATGTTTCCCCATTTCCCAATGATTTACTATACACTGCTATGTCTTGATAGGAACCATGTTTGTAAAACCCATGATGCCTCAATTAAGTAATTGTTTTACATATTAATTTATTATTACCTTTATATAGAGTTAATATTGTAAATTTTATCTTTTTTCGAGAAATTTATAGGTTTCATAGTTTATATGAATGGGATCTATAACCATGAAAAATGAATTTGTTCAATGTTTTTCTAAGTTCATTCTCATAGTTAGATTCATAATCTATCTTACTATGCATTATAATAATGTATTCTATAAAAACAATATTTTTTATTTTGTAAATCATATTTCACTCAAACACTACCATTTTCTCCCATTTATCTTACGATACAAGAATAATCTTTCTATCCATTGAATACCTTATCCTCTTACTTTATCTTGGTGATTCTTAATCATGTTAGTCTAAATATTGAAGGTATGTGCCTCTAAATAATACCCTCTCTTTATCTCCCTTCTTTTACAGTCATTTATTTTCACTTATATGGGTATCCATATCCTAGGGTGTATCTCGAAAAAAATTACTAGTTTGGTCCCACTAGTTCTTATATTTTTCATTTAATTAATAAATATTCTCCACTATAGTGGATTAACATAGATTAATATGGATTTAATAAATTTTAGGAAGGTGTTCAAATACATCTCATCCAAGTAGAATCTATATTTGATATATATGAAGTTTTTAGAATAAATATATTTCAACTACTTCTTAACTATGTTTGTGAATGTAAAAAGATTTTACAGTATGTTTATTTTTTTCATATGTAACTTTTATTCTCTTCCTAAGAACAGAAAAATGTCAATTGGATTTTCTTATTAAATAAATAAACTATGATTTCTATTAATAATTATCAGATATTTTAAAAGGTGAATATCACGGTCTTATTAATGGTTTTAAATGATAAAATTGAATTTCAACTTATTTAAAGTTGGTTTTACTCTATGATTCACACCCAAGATGTAGTTTCCACATTTCTATTTGTAATGTCCCAGATTTTTTTCAATATATTATTTTTAATATTCTATGGGAATTATTTCGGGACCAGGCTTTGAGACGGCACGTAGTTCCGAGGCCCGGTGATCCCAGAACAAATGATTGAATTTAATTAAATAATTAAATAACATGCGCATGTGGTTTTCCTAAAAAATTAGAATAACTCCTGAATGAGTGCTCGGATTGGAAATCTGAGGGCACCATTACGTCCAAAGAAGTGGGTTTACCCTAGGGAAGACCTAACATCGGCTGGCACAGGTCAGTGGTGAAATCCTGTTTTTGGACGGAACCTTAATAAAATATTTAATTAAAATATGTTATTTAATCTTGCTGCAGCGAAATATCTTTTATCTTTTCAATAAGAGATTTTCGCAGGGGTCCAGGGTTACAAACCTCATAACCTTGAAATCCCTAGAGGCTCTGGAAAATCTCTGGAAGAAACCCTAAACACGGCGACGACGTTCTTGATGAATTCCACCGGCGACGGCGACGCGGCGACCAGATCTTCACCATAAAACGCCGCGAATCTAGGTAGGATGTTTGATTTGTGATTTCTTCCCCGTTCTTGATTTCTACGATGAACGCGGACTAATCCATGAATAGATTAGTCCGCAGATCGATTATTCTTATGGGATGGGCTTTTGCGGGGATTTTGGGGGATGGAATCTATGTTGATCTTTTGTTGCTGATTTTTCTGCTTAGTTTAAGCCTCTTAACGGGAGTGGATCAACGCCGTGAAGAAAGACGGTAGAGGTTCATTCCTCAAACTTGTTTCATTGGATTTCTCCCCTTTTTCTTCCATACGTTCTTCACATTCTTTGCCGGGCGATGAAAAATGGATCATTGCGCATCCATTCTGCGACGCAAAGATCCCAAATTGAAGAATCGACACCACAGTTATCTTGCAGAGGTGCGACAACGGTTTTGGGGGACAGATCAAAGTAGATCAGAAGATATCATTCTTCAAATGATTTCCACACGGGTGGCCGGAATCGGATTTCGGAGCTGATCGAATGCCCGAAACCCACAGATTCGACATCACGATGATGAGGCGACCTAGCGTCTTGAGTTTTACGGCAAACGAATAGCAGAATTGGAAACCGGAAGATCGGACGAGGCGCGGAGGAAGAAGATGACGTTCTGGAAAATCCCGACTACACGGCGTGTAGTATGGGCTACACAGCATGTGTTCTTCGGGGATTACCTGGCGTGTACTCTGGGATTACACGGACACAGGTAGGGTACACGGGCAAAGAAACGATATGTATACCCTTCTTCAGCCAGAACCGTCCAGATACACTGGATACCCCATATACTGGTACACGGGAAGACGACACGGATGGACACCGTGTACGGGCATATGGCCAGGGTACACGGGTGGTTCCAAGTTGACAGGACATGGTGTGTGCTTCGACTTACATGCCATGTATATGCTTTCCCTACACGACTTCGATTATAGACACGGTCCATTTACATGGGCATTACCCGAAGTCAAGTAACACAGCGTGTGGTCCTTCTACACGTCGTGTAGTTGAGTTTTACACAACTTGGACAGATGACACGGTCCATTACACAGGCAGTACCCAAGGTCAAGGAACACGGCGTGTAATCGTACTACATGCTGTGTAACCTATTTCACATGGCTTGAGTCAGTTGCCTTCTGCGACTTAGACTAGTTTCCTTAGGGTTCGTTCCCTTGGTCTTTCTCCTGAAGGTTTCCAGTATCATTTCCTACGTACAGGAGTATGATCCCTTCAGCAGGACTTCCTGAATATAGTTTTTGGAATCCCCTCTATGATACTTAGAGCCATATCCTCTGTTCATTCCTAGAACCCTAGGTAGATTTCTTTGTATCTACATGACCAACTTTACCCGGGCGCCGATCCTCTTCTTAGCAGATTAGTTCAGATTGAGTTATTGGAATCACCCCATAAATATTGGTTGTGATCCTCATCTAAAAATCGTATTTCCCAAGTACTTGTGGAGTGTGTTCTCCTAGAATGAGTACTTCGTATCACTCTCTCTTCATACTTAGGAGTGTTTTCTCCTTGTTACGTGCCTAGTGGAATCTTCAAGCTGGATCTTAGTGGTGGTTTCGCGATCGTTGATCATGTATGTGTATATCTGGATATTCTTGTTGTATGTTCTGTAGACATATACTGTGTGGAGATGAATGTATCTTTACTTTGTATTATTTTCCCCTTGTTGTATTCCTTTGGGGTTTCGGGGTGTCCTACTGGTTATTGTTATACTCCCCCTGCACGAGCTTTGCCCGAACGTATCATGTCTTATGCAGACGAGCGAGCCTTTGATAGGATTCTAGGCGGACCAGGACCAGACAGTGCTCAGTGAGATCAGACAAGACGAGGTGTGTTCCTACGGCTTCGTATTGCAGTCCCAGTACCGTTCTTTATAGGTTGGACTTTTTTAAAGACTCTCTTTTGGTGGGCTTGTAATTTTGGCCCAGGGTTTTACATTACTGCACTTTACATTCCTACCGTACTCTGTTGGTTGCGTTTTAGTTTATGCATGCATATTTCCATTTTTAGTATTTTTTACTATTCATCTTTGTAGGCTTGGAGATGTGTGTGTGTGTGTACAGGTTTATAGGCAATGCCTCCCATGTTAGTGACATTCCTACTCAGTGCTGGTCACCAGCCCCTGGCCTATTGGAGGTGGGCTTGGGGAGTTGTGGCTTGGGCCCCACTGTGACGGGTCGTGACAGAGTGGTATCAGAGGTGGTCGGTTCTACCTTAGGACCGAGAGTCTGTGAGTTGGTTTGGGGAAACAGTGTTAAGTGTTTTGATTTTGTCTTTTAGGCCAGGGACCCCAGTGTTGGTGCGGGCGGCTGAGGTATCCATACACCAAGACTCTAATAACTTGCTTTTCGACTCGGAACACGAGAACACTAGTTGTAGGGAAAAATAATGGTTCATGCATCATATTGGAATGGGTTGTGGTTTCCATGTCCTTCTTGAGTCAGCTCTCCAGATATACTCACTAACTGAGATACATCTTGTTTCTATATAGGATGCCTCCGCGACGTGCACCCGCTAGGATCCAGCAGCTCGATCACGAGGATGACCCCCTTAGTGATGAAGCTTTGATAAAAGGACCAGATCCCCCAGCTTTACCTTCAGGTGGTGTGCCAGTTGTTCCACCACTTATGGAGCAATGTTTAGTGCCTACTGTACCAGTGGAGCATGAGTGCAGGTTGAGCGCACTCCACGAGTTTCAGAGACAGAGACCCCTCAGGTTTTGAGGTGAGCCTGACCCTCGTGCAGTAGAGGACTAGCTTAAGGCAGTGATCAGAGTCTTCCGTTTGGTTAGGACCCCAGCAGACCAGATGGTGATCCTTGCAGCGAGCCTTCTACAGGGCTCAGTAGGGTGATGGTGGATTTTGGTTATCCAAAATCATGACGAGGTGACTCTTGAATGGTCAGAGTTTGAGCGTCTCTTCAGAGAGGAGTTTTCAACGGTTACCCTGAGAGCAGTACGTATACATGAACTTCTTCAGCTCCAGCGGGGAACCATGACGGTGGATGACTATTCATCGAGGTTTACCGACCTCTCCCGGTACTCGATGGATATGGTCAGGGATCGGTACTCCAGAGCTCAGACTTTTGAGCGGGGCTTGCGTAGAGACATCTGAGATAACATCATCCCTATGAGCATTCCTACTTATGTCGGGGTGCTCGAACGGGCTTTGGTGGTCTAGAACTTCTTGGTAGAGAAGAGACACCCAACAGTTTCCAGTAGTGAGCGAGCTAGAGCAGAGACCTTGGTAGCAGGGGGCCAACGTCAGGGACCCAGGCATGGGAGACATTTTCAGAGGAGATCCCAGGATAGGGGATCTGTCGTACAGGGTTTGTAGGGAGCATCCAGCCAGCCTCGAGAGAGGTGATGCTACTCTTGCGATGGTAGGGGACATCTCGCTCGAGATTGTCCAACCTACCATACTATCGACATGGAAGCAATGGATAGACCACCGAGGCAGAGGAAACGTGTGGAGAAGACAGATCCATGGGGTGGAAGACGTGGTAGAGGAGTTGGGAGAGTAGCTGTAGGTGGTCGGCGGTTTGACCTTTTTCCACCACCACCCCCAGGAGGTTCACCCCAAGCTACGGGAGCTGGTGGACAGAGGCAGGGGCAACTGCAAGCAGTGGAGGCTTATGACCCAGGTACTCCTGGAATGATTAGAGGTAAAATCTGTGTCTTTTCTACCTTGGATGTCATACTGATAGACACATGTTCTAGTCATTCTTTTCTATATTCTTATCTTGTTTGAGATCTTGATATCCCACTAGAACCGTTGACTCGACCCTTATGCTTAGAAAAAACGAATGGAGAAGATTTAGAGATCACACACCTTTGCAGACAGTGTGACCTGACCCTTGGATGCAAGAGTTTCGGTTGGAACCTCTTGGTGGTAGCGTCGAGGCCTTACGATTTCATTCTTGGTATGGATTGGCTATCCACAGTTCATGCCTCGATTGACTATTTTAGGCGAAGGGTGTGGTGTGTCTGTAGTGATGGGACGAAGTTCTCCTTATTCGGTGAAAAGGAGACTCAGTCAGCGCAAGATGGACTCGTGCGTAGGAGGTCACATCCGATTTCACATCAGTTGGCTAGCCTAGCCCTTGGTGAAGCAGATGTTATAAGTTTCCAGTTTCTAACAGTAGTGGCTAAGTACGTAAACATCTTTCCGGAGGATGTCCCCAGACTACCTCTCCATCGGGAGATGGATTTCTGCATTGAGTTGCAACCAGGGACAACACCAATATCAACATCAACATATCGAATGGCTCCTAAAGAGCTTCGTGAGCTGAGGGTACAGCTGGAAGACTTGTAGAGGAAGGGCTTCGTGAGACCCAGTGTTTTACCTTGGGCAGCCCCAGTTTTGTTTTCCAAGAAGGTAGACGGGAGCTTGAGGCTATGTGTGGATTACCGGTGCTTGAATCAGGTGATCGCGAAGAACCGATATCCACTACCGAGGATCGATGACCTCTTCGACCAGTTGAGAGGGGCACAATGGTTCTCAAAGGTTGATCTATGATCAGTCTATCACCAGTTGTGAGTACGGGATGAGGATATACCGAAGATGACTTTTAGATGTCGCTATAGTCACTATGAGTACTTGGTGATGCCCTTCGGCATGACGAACGCCCCGACAATGTTTATGGGACTTATGAACCAGATCTTTCAGCCCTATCTAGTCTGGTTTGTAGTGGTCTTCATCGATGATATCCTGGTGTACTCTACATCTGAGGAGGAGAACGCGGGGCACCTGAGGATGGTTTTGGATACACTCCGAGGGCACCAATTGTACAGAAAACTCTCAAAGTGTCAATTCTGGATACAGGAGGTCCACTTTATGGGACACGTTATCTCAGCAGATGGTGTAGTAGTGGACCCAGCCAAGGTAGAGGCAGTGTTAGCATGGGATCCACCTCAGAGTGTGACAGAGGTGCAGAGTTTCTTCGGGTTGGTAGGCTACTATCAGAGATTCATTCCTGATTTCTCCAAGATTTCATCACCAATGATAGCTTTGACCTAAAAGGGGAAGCCTTTCGTGTGGACTGAGAGATTCCAGCAGGCTTTTCAGCAGTTGAGACAGAGTCTAATGAGCGCCCCGATCTTGAGATCACCGGAGGAGGGTTTCGAGTACGTAGTGTTCTGCGACGCATCTGGAACCGGGCTTGGTTGTGTCCTGATGCAGTGGAAAGTGGTGACTTCCTATGTCTCATGTCAGTTGAGGCCACACGAGCAGAACTACGTGACCCATGATCTCGAGTTGGCAGCGGTAGTCTTCGCATTGAAGATGTGGCGACACTACCTGATGGGCGAGCGGTTTACCATCCACTCTGATCACAAGAGTCTTAGATATTTCTTTTCTCTGAAGGATTTGAATTTGAGATAGAGACGATGGCTCGAGTTCCTCTAGGATTAAGACTTTGAGATTATTTATACTCCTGGGAATGGGAATGTTGTGGAAGATGCTCTTAGAAGGAGATCCCATTCGTAGTTGCTGGATGAGCCAATGAGGAAATTTGCTTCTTTATAGTTATCCTTCCTGGATAGATATGAGGGAGCATACCTTCAGTCGATGGTTGTTTCCCCTCCAATCTTACAGTGAGTCAGGGAAGCGCATCTTGAGGATGCTAGCTACGATACTTTATGTGCTCAAATATCCACAGGTAACACCATTGATGGATATTCAAAAGGTGGGGAGCACGTTGTTCTTTTTAGAGGGCGCACAGTAGTACTAGTGGCCTTGTGGGAGAAGGTTCTAAGGGATTTCTATACATATCCTTTGGAGGTGCATCCAAGCATGGAAAAGATGTACCAGGACCTTCGACGTCAGTTTTGGTGGCCAGGAATGAAGAAGCGTGTGGAAGAGTTTGTTTCTCGGTGCCTTACTTGATAGAAAGTAAAGGATGAGCACCAGGTTCCAGCAGGTTTGACTCAGCCCCTTGATGTGCCAGAGTGGAAGTGGGATGGGATATCCATGGACTTAATAATGGGTTTACCACGTATGTCTAGGGGACATGATTCCATCTGGGTGATCATTGACCGACTCACCAAGTCGGCCCACTTCCTAGCCATACGGGAGCAGAGTTCGGTAGAGAGATTGGGACGCCTATACATGAAGGAGATAGTTCGGCTTCATAGAGTTCCATCCTTGATCGTCTCAGATCGTGATGGTCATTTCACATACCAGTTTTGGAAGGGATTGCAGGAAGCTTTTGGGACTCAGTTATGCTTGAGCACAGTGTTTCATCCTCAGAATGATGGTCAGACGGAGCGGACCATCCAAGTTCTGGAGGATATGATACGAGCTTGCATAATTGACTTCGGTCGTAACTGGTAGGATCACCTACCACTGGTGGAATTTTCTTATAACAATAGTTATCATTCCACTATTGGTATGGAACCATTCAAGGCTTTGTACGGATGACCTTGCAAGTCACCACTTAGCTGGAATGACCCAGGAGAGTCAGCACTCATGGGCCCAGAGATAGTGCGAGCTACTACAGAGAAGGTGCAGGTCATCCAGAAGCAGATGAAGACTGCACAGAGTCAGCAAAAGTCTTATGCCGATAGGAGACAAAGGCCCTTGGAGTTCTAGGAGGGAGACCATGTGTTCCTTCGGGTCTCACCTCGAAGGGGATTGCGAAGATTTAGCCAAGGCGGCAAGCTATCTCTGAGGTTCATCGGCCCTTTTCAGATTCTAAGTAGAGTTGGCAAGGTGGTGTACAGCTTGGCTCTACCTCCTCAGATGGACTGGGTACACAACGACTTCCATGTGTCGCAGCTACGGAAGTACGTGCATGATCCATCGCACATTATCGACTGGGGTGAGTTGGACATCGATGATGGAGCAACCTTTGCTGAGTACCCAGTGGAGATCGAGGATCGGCAGGAGAAGATCTTTTGTGGGCGAGCGATTCCTTTGGTGCGTGTCTGGCGGCAACATGGGAATCTCCAGGAGAGCACGTGGGAGCGGGAGGATCAGATTCGTGTGCAGTACCCACATCTTTTTGAGTAGCCCTTGTTTTGGCTTTTCAGGGACGTAAAAGCCCTAAGGTGTGTGTGATGTAATGTCCTGGATTTTTTTTCCATGTATTATTTTTAATATTTTATGGGAATTATTTTGGGACCAGGCTTTGAGACGGTGTGCAGTTCTGAGGCCCGGTGAGCCAGGAACAAATGTTTGAATTTAATTAAATAATTAAATAACATGCACGTGTGGTTTTCCAGAAAAAGTGGAATAACTCCTAAACGAGTGCTTGGATCGAAAATCCGAGGTCACCCTTACGTCCAGAGTAGCGGGTTAACCCTAGGGGAGACCTAACATCGGCTGGCACAGGTCAGCAGTGAAATCCAGTTTTTGGACACAACCGTAATAAAATATTTTATTAAAATATTTTATTAAATCTTGATACAACGAAATATCTTTTATATTTTAAATAAGATATTTGTTTAGGGGTCCAGGGTTACAAACCTCATAACCCTAAAGCCCCTGTAGACTCTGGGAATGATCTGGAGGAAACCCCCAATGCAACGACGACGTTCTTGACGAATTTCGCTGGCGACGACGACGCGAAGACTAGATCTTCACCATTGAACGCTGCGAATCCAGGAAGGATGTTTGATTTGTGATTTCTTCCCCATTCTCGATTTCTATGATGAACGCAGACTAATCCACAAATAGATTAGTCTGCAGATCGATCATTCTTGCGGGATGGGATTTTGCGGGGATTTTGGGGGATTGAATCCATGTTGATCTTTTGTTACTGATTATTCTACTTCGTCTAAACCTATTAACGGGAGCAGATCAACGTCGTGATGAATGACGGTGGAGGTTCATTCCTCAAACTTATTTCATTGGATTTCTCCCCTTTTTCTTCCACACGTTCTTCGCGTTCTTCATGAGGCGATGAACAACGGATCATTGTGCATCTATTCTGCGACGCAACGATCCCAAATTGAAGAATCGACACCGTAGTGATCTTGAGAAGGTGCGACGACGGTTTCAGTGGACATATCGAAGTGGACCAGAAGATATCGTTCTTCAAAACATTTTCACACGGGTGGCCAGAATCAGATTTCAGAACCGATCGAAGGCCCAAAACCCACGGATTCAGAATCACGATGACAAGGCGACCCAGCGTCTTGAGTTTCGTAGCAAACGGACAGCAGAATCAGAAACCAGAAGATCGGCCGAGGCGTGGAGGAAGAAGACGGTGTTCTGGAAAATCCCGACTACACGGCGTGTAGTATGGGCTACATGGCGTGTGTTCATTGGGGAGTACCTGGCATGTAATCCGGGAGTACACGGACACAGTTAGGGTACACGGCCAAGGACACAATGTGTATACCCTTCCCCGATCAGACCCGGCCAGATACACGGGATACCCCGTGTATTGGTACATGGGCAGGCGACACGGACGGACACCATGTATGGGCATACGGCCAGGGTACACGGGTGGTTCCCAGTTGACAGGACACGGCGTGTGCTTCGACTTACACACCATGTATATGCTTTCCCTACACGACTTCGATTATAGACACGGGCCGTTTACACAGGCAGTACCTGGAGTTAGTGAACATGATGTGTGATCCTTTTACACACCGTGTAGTTGAGTTTTACACAACTAGGATAGATGACACAGGTCGTTACACGGGCATTACCTGAGGTCAAGGAACACGACTTGTAACCATACTATATGCCGTGTAACTTGTTTCACATGGCTTGAGTCAGTTGCCTTATGTGACTTGGACTAGTTTTCTTAGGGTTCGTTCCCTTGGTCTTTCTCCTGAAGGTTTCCAGTATCATTTCCTACGTATAGGAGTATGATCCCTTCAGCAAGACATCCTGAATAGAGTTTTTGGAATCCCCTCTGTGAGACTTAGATTCAGATCCTCTATTTATTTTTGGAACCCTAGGTAGAGTTCTTGGTATCGACATGACCAACTTTACCCAGGCGCCGATCCTCTACTTAGTGGATTAGTTCAGACTGAGTTGTTGGAATCACCCCATAGCTATTGGTTGTGATCCTAATCTGAACATCGTATTTCCCAAGTACATGTGGAGTGTGTTCTCCTGGAATGAGTACTTTGTATCTCTCTCTCTTCATACTTAGGAGTGTGTTCTCCTTGTTACGTGCCTAGTGGAATCTTCGAGCTAGATCTTAGTGGTGGTTTCGTGATGGTCGATCCTGTATGTGTATATCTGGATATTCTTATTGTATGTTCTGTAGACATATACTACATGGAGATGACTGTATCTTTACTTTGTGGTATTTTTCCCTTGTTGTATTCCTTTGTGGTTTCGGGGCGTCCTACTGGGTATTGTTATACTCACCCATGCATGGGCTTTGCCCGCACGTGTCGTGTCTTGTGCAAACAAGAGAGCCTTTGACAGGATTCTAGGCAGACCAGGACCGGACGGTACTCAGTGAGATCAGACATGCCGAGGTGTGTTACTACGACTAAGGATTACAGTCACAGTACTTTTCTTTACAGGTTGGACTTTGTTACAGACTCTCTTTTAGTGGGCTTGTACTTTTGGCCCAGGGTTTTACATTACTGCCCTTTACTTTCCTGTCGTACTCTGTTGGTTGGGTTTTAGTGTATGCATTCATATTTCCATTTTTAGTAGTTTTTACCTTTTAGCTTTGTGGTCTTGGAGATGTGTGTGTGTGTGTGTACAGATTTATAGGCAATGCCTCCCATGTTAGTGACATGCCTACTCGGTGCTAGTAACCATCCCCTGGCCTATTGGAGGCGGGCTTGGGGAGTTGCATCTCGGGTCCCACTGGGACGGTTCGTGACACTATTACTATTTTCATAAATATGGAATTGTATTATTTTGGTTGATGATTATTTAATATCAATTTGAAAGAGGTTATTTATGTAAATATTTTTTATAGTTTAAATGTCAAATAATTAAATGTTATGTTGAATTGATTATTGATGAATTTAGTTTTATGAAACCTCGTTCGAAGCCTTGGGTATCTAAATGAGGCCAAGTGACTACTACACTAATGTGAAATGATAATACTCAAACAAGTCTCACCTAATCTAGATTAGTATTCAGATTTGGATTGAATGGAATATCCTAGTATTACACTCAAACTAATTCCACTCTCATCATGTATGCTATTTTAAGATTCCATATTAACTAGTATATTTCTAACTAGTTGTTTATTTTTTTTCTTTTTAGTGATCTACATGTTTTTCTTGATTTGGATACAAGGATTGTATACTCTTATGTTACATCCACTATTATAGTTCCAGGATAGAATTTTTATATGATATATGTAATATGATTTCATTATCCTTATAAGTATATATAAATACGTTGTGTATTTTTTATAAACTAGGTAAAACTGAATATATAATACAATAAAAATTGTTTTATGGTTTAAAATTTTGGAAATATTATCTAAAAAATGGTTTTATCCTATCAAAAAAAATACTATTCATTTTTCTTCTATGAGTCTTTGGGTTTGACCTATAATCATGTTTTTCACCAAATGAAGACTTTAGGTACCCTATAGTTAATGTTTGAAAACCATGAGTATAGTCTGAAAATTATTGTCTTAGTATTAAAACTATAATTATATCTACCTATGTTCATGGTTTTTATCAAATTTCCATGGTTTTAAAACCATGTTTATATTTATCTAATAATAATTAAAAAAATCAAACATTGGTTTTTAAACCTTCAAAATTGAATGATATTACAAAAACTATTTAACCGCTTGATGAAGATAATTTTAAAAAAAATTATGTATACATTTGTGAATATATATTTATTAAAACATTTTTTAAATTTTTAAAGTTTAATATAAATATTAAGATAAATAAATATATTTAAAAATTGTTCTACAATAATAGTTTTTAATAATTGTGACTATCAGTTGAGTTATGGTCACAGTTTTAGAAAATTGTTATAATAGATCCATCCTACTATCATAGTTTTTCAAAAAAATTACTATAGGTTATCCATAGCCACCTATAGTCACAATTTTCAAAAATCATGACGGTCAGTTTGATATGGGTTTTTTTTCAAAAAGAATTGTGATCATAGGTCACCTATGGGAACTATTGTCAAAATATGTCTGAAACATTATAATTTGTGATCAGTTTTCAAGTAATTTTATACATATGAAAAAATTAAACTTAGTAACATCTATTAATATTTGATTTTATAAAATAAATATATATTTTTTATATATACATATCAAACTAGAATGTAAGGCTTGGTTCTATGAAATGATATATATTAATATTGAGCTACTTGGTGGTATCCTATTGTGATTATTTCTCACACATTACATAAACACCATGTTGTTTAAGTAGACTTAGTTACATATTATAAAGGTAAAGGAAGAGGTATACAGTAATATATTAAATTAAATATTACTTTTTCAGGAATTGAATACATTACTATATGTGGTTTTTCACTTGTAACATAGAGACATATTTTTTGGTTATATTTAGGGACATATTTCTAAAGTTTGGGAAACTCTGAAATAATTGTCCAATTTAATATGTGTGCTCTATTAAATTGATATTTTTTGGTAGAAACAACACCAAAAATAGGAAAGTAATTTTTCAAAAAAAATATATTCTTTTAACATGTTTTTTATGTGAGAATGATTCAGGAATAATGTATTCAATTATTGTTCAAATATAACTAAAGAATGTATATATGGATAATTATAAATGTGTAATACATTTTCTAGAAGTGTCCTAAAATAGGTTTAAAACTCACAAAAAAATTTATTCATGGAAAATAAATATGATACTAGGAATATAGAGGTGAAATAACCTTGTACTTATTCAAGAAAAGTTAAATAGTTGTTATGAGTGAGGAAAAGAAGACACAATGTGGGAAAAAAGTTCATATTTATCTGAGAGAATTTGAGAGGAAATTTTTTATTTTTTCATATTAGATATACCTTACACATGAATAGAATTGAAAATCTCATCACCATCATCAAATATGAAAAAATAGATTTGTTAGTTTTTGTAATGATGGAGGAATCAAAATTGTTGGATTTGGGAAATCCAAGTGTTATATAAAATATCTCATGAAAATAGATGTTCTAAAGGTTTAATATATTCATAACAATATAATAATTGTAATCCAATTTTATGATTTATGAAATTCAATGGGATTTAGAAAGAAGGGGTGCACTGTTAAAGCTATAGATGGTTCAGTTATTATACATGGAAGATAGTTTAAGTAAAATGTTTACCTTATTGGTGAAGATAATTAGTATATGTTTTCCAAGGAAAATGGAACCACGTTATGGAAAAATATACTTGGAAATATATGATAAAAATCCAAGGAAAGTATGTAAAATAATGATGAAGCTTGAGATATTCCAATTCTCACATGTAATAACACACATACATGTGGATCTTTTTGAAAGGGGAATATTTTGTGGAAGACTTATAATACATATCTGGGAACATCATAAAAATTATTAGAACTTTTTAAAATAGATAATTATACTCTAATGACTCATAATATTCAGATGGAATATGGAATTATGTTTTTCTTAGTGACGATTTCAATAGTATATAATGGCTGGGGGTGATTACTCACAAGATTAACCTATTTAATGGTATCACCTAATTTCGAATAAAAGTAAAAAAATTGATTTGTGTAAAAATTTAGAAGCTTCGCACCAAAATTGTTACAAAAATTACAAACATATAATTAGATTAATATCTATAAAACCATATTATTCAGAATTAGGTGTTAGTAGTTATAAATCTTTAACAGAACAGAGTTGTTCAAAGGATGAACCACATAATCAACAACATGTCTTGGAATATTCTTATTGAAAAGTTTCTACAAGATAAATATTACAAATAATAAGATCTTTTAGTATTATATATATCTAATCTGAAATTTTTAGGTCCAATTTAAAAAACACTTAAAATAATTTTTTTTATGGAAATAAACCAACACTCATATACTTTTGGGTGTCTAGAAGTAAGTGATTTGTCTTTAATAAAGAAAAGAATCGAATGTTTGAAGCATATGGAGATGAATAAATTTTTCAAGGATATTCATCCAATTAAATGGTATCTAAATTATTCAATAATTTAATGGGTAAAATTTTCAAATGAAATTATATTTCCATAATTGAAAATGGTTTATTTTCTAATAAAAGTGTGTATATTTTAGTTTTAGATGCGTAGAATTCCTAAAACAAACATGCACATTTTTAGGAGGAGAGTGATGAAGATGCCTCTGAAACTTGGGCAGTTTAAAGGTATATAGTGAAATATTATTTAAACTATAATGATGATGGAAACACAGTATTGATATTGGCTTCAAGAATATTATCTAGTAGGTAAAAAATCACCAAAACGATATCGGTAGTGATACGATAGCCTCGATTCAAGAATAATGATGAAAGTGTAAAAACAAAATTCCTTTATATCAAAATTTGTACCAAAATCCATTAAATAATATTCCAAGTGAAAAAAATTCAAGGTGATGCATGAAGATCTTGACCAAATTTTAAATATTAACATTTGGGGTTTTTAATGAGTTTGATCTACATGAATGTAATTGGAACCAAATGGGTTTTCTAAAATAAACTCAATGGAGAAAGAAAGGTGCAAAGGAATAAAGAATTTGTAGTATAAAAGGAATATTAAAATATATAATGAATCAATATGGATGAAAAATTCATAATAATTGTGTGACAACCCCTTATTTTAAAAAAAACACACTGTCTGATAGGGTATACAACAAGCAACACCGAGCTTAAATGAACCATTAGATATTATTATTTAAATGTGACCATTATAACAAAGTAGTCAGATTGGGGGGTATGAATAGTATTAAACAAATTATGAAATATAAAGTACCTACTCAGTAAAAAATCATTGATTAATTATTAATAAATAATAACTCAATTCTTAACAAAGACATTTTATTCTTTAAAATGGCTTTTCTTCAAAAATGGTTTTTATTTCTTTTTATGAGTGAATATTATAATTAACTTCTATAAAATTTAGTTATTTTATTTGATAAACATAATTTAATTTTTTTAATCATCATGTTAAAAATATCTTATACTAAATTTTTTGGATTTTTCTGAAAATATTGTTTTTAAAGTGAATAGTGAAATTAATAATTTTTATTAAAATTTGATTTTTTTGTTTAAATCATTTAAAAATGTTATATTTTTTTATAAAACGGTTTTAAATTATAATTATTTATATTATATTTTTAATAATCCATTTAACTTCATTTGAATCAAATTTTATTATTTGATTTGGAAAAAACAAATTGTAATACTTTCAAAGGACTTTTTTTGAAAATCTTTTTTTTGTTTTTCTCTATGTTTTTATCTTGAATTAATTTATGCCACTTTTAGAAATTGAATATTGAAATGTGGATTTTAAAATTGGAATTAAGTTTTCCAGATTTGTTAAAGAGTTCCCTTTTATTTTTGGTCATTACGAATAGCTTCCTTGATAAATTTTTGTCACCATGATAAGAATAAAATAGGTAAAATAGGGTTCAAACTTTAGGATGAGGCTTTATAAATTATCGATCACTCAAATTTATCTTATTTTATGGTTTTATTTTGTCCATTTCTATCCAATTCTATAATATATGTTCATATGGTTCCATATTTCTTTAATTATGACCTTTATATTAATTTAATAAATGAATAAATATGAAATGTCACACTCTTGACTTTAATATCACAAAAAAATCATATGTGTAAACTGATTTTTTTTATAAATGTTTATTTTAAATATAAATTAATTTTATTTATCAGATTATTTTTTTATATTTATTAGTTGAATAATTACCCTAATTTATAATGAAATGATGAAATATTATTTATTCAATTAGTAGAAAAATAAAATAAATTATTATAAAAATGTTAAAACTAAAACAATTTGGATGAATTATTGAGTTACATAAATTTTTTAGATCAATATTTCATATTTGGGATGTGTTAAAGTATTATATTCGAAGTCCATATTTTTTTGGGTGTCTTTAATGTCAAATTAAATAAATTGTGTCAGAAATGAAATAAATTATATTCTATGTTAAATAATATTTTATTAAATTATTTAAAATTCATAAAAATATTTAAATAGAATACATATGATGATAAATGACCACAATTTTCATTCCATGTCCATTTATGAGTCAATTTCTATGCTATAAGTAAATTTATAACCCATTAATAGTGAGAAAGCCATTACTACGGTTAAGGTTAAAATAGGTTAACTAAGGGGTTAAACTATAAGATAAGATTTAAAACAACACATAAACCTATCCAAATTTTATTTTCTAATTTTATTTAAACTAGAAAATACCTTATTTGTAAATATTTCTATTCGGAAGCATTCGGCTGGAGAATGACATCATTATATTTTATTTATTTAAGAAATTCCAATATTGCCCCTCTACTCCCTTAAAAAGCACCCCTTTATATATATTATTCACAAAACTTAAAGAAATATGGATCAACCAACCAATTAAAATTTATCTTCTTAACTTTTCTAGAGACTAATTAGAGGTTTTTTTAAATTCCATTCTAAGGGTCCTTAATAGGAATCTAATTGATGTCTATTAAAGAAGAGGTAGTCATCTTTACTGAATCTCTCAAATTTATTTCTTCATCTACTACATATAAATTCATTTTAAATATACTATTATAGTATATCCAATATCATAAATATAATAAAATTTTATTATTATTATGGTACAACCATTTTCCATCTCTTTTATATCCTATGAAAAGAGAAAATATCGCTTGTGTGTATGTACGGATTATTGTCTCCACATAATATTATAATTTATATTTCATCATCACTTTACTTGGATGGTTAAAAATATTTAGTTTTTTAATATATATGATATTTATGACATAAATATTATTATGGAATTATAATATCCTATCTAACTACTTACCTTCCAATCTATTGCAAAACGATAATGTTGTTGGGGAGTACATGAGGACTACAACCTCCACGAAGCGATGTGATTAGTTTTTCATTTACACTTTACAAGAATGGTAATAATGACAGATTTAATTAATATTTATAATATATATTATATAATAATTATTCTGTAAAAGTGAATTATTATTTACCTTTCTTTTATTTCATTTTTCTAAAAGTGAAAACAATATTCATTCATAAGAACGACTGAAATTCTCTACAAAAAGTATAATTGATTTTTCTATATTTACATTTTATGGATGATTAAAACTATATATATAATGAATATATATGATATTGATATCATTATTAAAATTTTATTGATGATGTAACCATGATCAAATTATAAGAACCAAAACTACAGAAGAAAAACATATAAGAAACTGAGCACCCTAAAGAGTGCTTTTAATAAAGAATTGTTAATAAATATGTGAAAGAAGGTTATATGTAAATCATATATGGTATGATATATATTATTTTTTTAATATATTTTTAATTAATATATATTTACATGAGGTTCAAATATGAAGGAATCCAGACCTAGGGTAAGTTTTTTCTCATCTCATATTGGTTTCCTTGAGACATGTTATATTAACCATTTGTTTCTTCAACGTGGTGGATATACTACCCCATTGTAATTGTAATGTCCCAGATCTTCCATGTAATTTTTTTGAATATTATATGGGATTATTTTGAGACCAGTGCTGAGATGACACATTATTCTGAGGATCGAGTTTCCCAGAATAAATGTTGTAACTATTTTTAAGTTTATTATAAATAACACATGTTCTCAATTATAGTAACTTATAAACAAGTGCTTGGATTTGAAATTTAGGGACCCCATTGTGTACATAACATCATGTTTTTCTTAGGAATGATCTAACTTTTATCAGCATGGGTTGACTGTAGAAAATCTTTTTTGGACGATTTAAAGAAGAATAAAAATTTATTTAAAAAATTTATTTTATTTTTCTTTTAGCATTTGGTGACAACGCATCAATGCTGCAATGCAGTGACAATGTAGTTGTTTTATTTCATAAATGAAACAGCATGGTGACTCTATTTCAAAGTGTAACAGTAATTCTAAAATTCCACGTTAACCTTTATAAGGGATTCAGGATTAGGATTATTGATCATTCTTTATGAATATTGGAGGAGAAATTGGTGATTTTATCATGTTGGCAAGTAACAAATGTCGAAACATTGCAGATCAAAAACTGGGGATTGAGAATTGACCAACGAAGTTGGTGAAACTCCATTCTTCTCCAATGATAGATCCAAACATCTAGGTAGGGGGTTTATTTTCATATTGAATTATTTATCTTCTCTTAAGTTTAACGATGAACAAGGACCAACCAACGAACAGGTTGATCCAAAGTTTGATCATTCTTGCGGGGTGGTTAGAGCTATGAGATTAAAGGGAATAGATCCTGGTAATTATTCTCCTATTATTATTTTCTGTTTCTTCTCACATGAACGAAACAAGGCCAACACGAACAAGTCAAAGGTCCATTCTATGTTTGTTATTGTGATCTTTCCCTCCCTCGTTCTTTCGTTATTCACTGACAGACCCCCATGGTCATGTCGGGATTTTCTGGGAGTTTTTGAATGTGAACTGACCCATAGAGCAACAAAAAGATGTGTTCAAGACCATGGTGATGAAGAAAATGACCCGAGGGTCACATGAGTGATTTTATTTTGAAAAACGTAGCACCAGAGTGCGACTAGAGACCCACATAAGAGGAGCCTCTAGCGAGGATGCGTGGTGGAAAGGCTGCCCATAAGTAGGAGTCCACTAGCTCTATGGCTGACAGTGGAGGACCCCATAGCACAGTGGATTCAATTGGTGGGAAAGACTTCCAGATCGACGACTAACAGTGGGATCGGCCATACGCAGCATGAAGTCACATCACACAATAAGGACCCACATTCCATATGGACAATGATGAGATCCTGAGGCAACCATCATGGGTTTGTTCACGCAATGGTTGACCACATTAAACACGAAGGTCAGTCACGTTGACTAGGTGGGGATATGACACCTTTCGTGTTTGGGTGTAACAAACCGACCTGCTCGAGCGAGCCAGGCTGGAGCTGGTGGGTTAGGCCCCATCGAGTCAGGTTGGGGCCGACCCTACGGTTCGGGTCAAACCCAGTGGCTTGGGTCGGACCCAATGATTAAGGTCAAACCCGAGTCTGGTTTGGTCAGGTGGGACACAGGTTAGGTCGGGTCGGCCCGACTAGGTTATACCAGACCCAGACCCAACTGATCCCTTTTTTACTTAAACACCCATACCTCTCAAATTGTGTATTCATTTGATGAGTCGTTTGAGGCGTTGAGAACCTTGTGACAAGGATGTCCTTTTGCGATAGTCTAATAGAGTTTCCCTAGAATTTGGTGTACGACCTAATGGATCGATGATTAGGTGCTCCCAAAATGAGGGTGCTAAGGATGGAATCCTATGGCTGCCAGTGACCTAGAAGCTATGTGATTACCTAGACTACGTGTCTTACCCAGAATATGTGTATTTTCTAGACTTTGTGTCTTAACAAGACTGAGTTGATGCTCCCCAGTCCCCCCAGGGTGAGTATCATCTAGTCTTTTATGACACTCAGTGTTTCTCCTACACTCTGTGTGTTACCAACACTCTGTGTGTTCACAACACTCCATGTGTTACCTACACTCTATTTGTTACCGACACTCCATGTGTTACCTACACTCCATGTGTTACCAATGCTCTACGTGTTACTACTTGAGGGTACTATGGATTCTTACGACAATCATGTTTACGTACCATAGACCTATACTTGGTGTGAGGTGACTCTAGTGACCCTCTTGATTGTACTTCTTATAGGCTACACTCAATGTAACTTTTTGGTAATCTTCCTAGTGTCTTTATTAATGTTTTACCTTTTTAGTTTGGGGTCCCTACTGAGTATTGTTTTACTAACCCCTACACGGGCTTTGCTCACTTGTGTCTTGTCTTGTGTAGACGATCGACATCATTGAAAGAGTCTTTGGTGGTCCGGATACAGTTTGTTCTTCAAGGTGACCCGATGGTTGTGGTATGCTTCAATGACATTCAAACAACTTACTGTACCTACCCTTAATTTAGGTTTTTCTGTAGATGAGATCCAGGAGCATGTACTTTCATTTTTTTTCGGGCTTGTTTTATGGCTCATTTTTCATTGGGTTTTGTACCTTACTCTGAGTGATTTTTCTTAGTGGTTTTCATACATGTTTACATAGTGTTTTCAGTTTTATATTTTACTTGGAGATGGGTGCGTGCCTAAAGGTACTTGGTAAAATGTTTTCCACTTGTGGGATATACTTACTCGGTGCTAGTCTTCAGCCCCTGGCCTATGGGAGATGGGCTTGGGGTAGTCATGGCATGGGCTCCGAGTGAAAATTCATGACAGAGTGGTATCAAAGGAGGTCGGTTTTACTCATGTTTTGGGAAAATAGTGTTAAGTGTTTCGAGTTTAGTTTTCAGGTCAGGGAACCTAGTGTTGGTGCAGCGGCTGACGTATCCATATACAGGATCTTGAATTATTCTTTTTGACTTGGTACATGAAAACACTAGTTGCATGGGAAATTAATGTTTCATACATCATATAGAAATTGAGTGTGTTCTAATGTCCTTATTGAGTCAGAGTCAACTCACCATGTATACTCTATTGACTATGGTACACCTTATTCTGTTTCAAGATGGTTCCATATAGGCAGCTAGCCATGATTCTAGGGCGTGACCATGAGGATGGTCCACCGAGTGATGAGGCATAAATGCAGGGACTTTTTCCATAGATATCACCTCATGGTGGTGTACTAATAACACCACCACCTAGAGAGAAGGAGTTCCTATTAGCGTTACCTGTAGAGGATGCATACAGGCTCAGTGTGTTACATGAATTCTAGAGACAGCAACCTTTGAGGTTACAAGGTGAGATGGATCCTCAGGTAGCTGAGGAATGGTTGGATGAGGTGAAGAAGGTTTACTCTTAGTGAGACACCTATTGAACAGATGGTTGTCCTAGCTGTGCGTATTTTATAGGGCTCAGTGGGGATATGGTGGGGCTTAACAATCTAGATGCATGAGGAGGAAACCCTCTCTTGGACAGACTTTGAGAGTCTCTTTAGGGATGGGTTTTTTCCATTGAAGCTATGATCTGTGCTTATACTGGATCTCATTTATTTGCAATAGGGCAGCTAGATGGTGGTAGAGTACCCAACAATATTCCTGAATCTTTCTTAATACTATACGAACATGGTGCAGTACCCATTCTTTAGGGCTTGTACCATCGACAAAGTACTACATAGGGAGATCAGGGCATAAATTATATCCCTTAGAATCCCTACACATACTGGGATGATGGATCAAGATCTATATGTAGAGAGATTTCTTGCGGAATAGGCACCAGTAGTGGGAGTTACCACCGTGTGACAGGTTGCAGATTCTTCAGAAGTGGGTAGTTGATAGATGATGCAGGGACCCAAGAGGGTCAATCACTCTAGGGGATGAACCCAAGATATAGGATTAGTGGTTTGATCATCCCAGGGCAGTGCGAGTCAACTAAATGACAGAATGTGCTACTCATGTGGCAGGCGGTGGTATCTTGCTTGAAATTGCCTGAACCGTCATACAACCGACCATGAGACGGTTGAGGGACCACCGTAGTAGCAAAAGAGGTTCAATCAGGGTGGTTCACAGGGTGTCGTACATGGAAGGGGAGTAGGTCAAGTAGTAGGCGATGAGTAGAGGTTTGAGGTATTACCACCACCACCCCCATGTGGCCCACCATGGGCTCCGGGAGCTAGTGGACAAGGGCAGGTCTAGCTTCAGGCGATAAAGAATTACATTGTTGATGGTCCAGAGATGATTAGAGCTACAATTTGTGTCTTCTGCACCATAATTTTCGTTCTTATAGATACAGGTTCCGGTCACTCTTTCCTTGACACAGACCTTGTTCGAAGCTTAGATATTCTAGTTGAGTATTTGGCTCTATCTTTATGTTTAGAGACTCCTACAGGAGGGGATTCGATTATCACACATTGGTTCTAGCATTGTGAGCTTACTCATGGGGGTGATAACTTTGGATGGGATCTCCTAATCATGGAATCAAGGCCTTACTATTTCATTTGGTTTATGGACTGGTTATCCATAGTCTATACTCAGATTGATTATTTTAGGCACAGAGTGTGGTGTGTTCATAGATATGGGACCAAGTTTTCCTTTACCGAAGAAAAGTAAAGGCATGCAACATGGGATGGACCTTCACATAGGAGGGTGCATTCAATCAAACATAATTTAGCTGGCATGACCCTCAGTGCGGTGGAGGAGATGAGTCCTCATTATGAGGATGTCTTTCCTAATGATGTCCTAGGATTAGCTCCTCACAAGGAGGTGGATTTTTTCATTGATATGTACCCTGAGATGACACCAATATCTACACCTTCATATGGAATGGATCTTGCGGATCTTCGAGAGCTGAGGATGCAGTAGGAGGACTTGTAGAGAAAGTGCTTCGTGAGGCCCAATGTTTCACCATGGGAAGCCCTAGTTTTTTTCCAAGAAGATAGACAACAGATTGAGGTTATGTGTGTAATTTCTACACTTAAACTAGGTGAATGTGAAGAAAAAGTATCATATATCAAGGATCAGTGATCTCTTCAATCATCTGGAGGGAGTGAGATGTTTCACGAAGATAGACCTTAGATTATGCTATCATCATATTCGTGTACGAGATGAGAACATCCCAAAGAAAGTTTGTATATGTTGGTATAGTCAGTACGAGAACTTAGTGATGCTATTTGGTGTGACAAACTCCACACTGGTGATCATCATACTCATGAACAGGATCTTCCATCCATACTTGGACCGATTCGAAGTGTCCTTTATTAATGACTTTTTAGTGAATCCATAATCAAGGAGGATCATGTGATACACTTGAGTATGGTCTTGGACTTACTATGAGAGCACCAAATTTAAGGGAATCTCTCAAAGTGTCCATTCTGGATTCGAGAGGTCCACTTTATGGGACATGTCATCTCAGAGGCTAGAGTTGTAGTCGATCCAACGAAGATTGAGGCAGTGCTTGCTTGGGAGACACCCAAGAGAATTACTAAGGTATGGTGTTTCCTTGGATTGGCTAGGTACTATCAGAGGTTTATACTTAACTTATCCAAAGTAGCATCACACATGACCGCTTTGACAAAGAAACGGAAATTCTTCTTGGGGATAGAAGAGTTCCAGCATAGTTTTTAGCCTCTAAGACAGATCTTGACAAGAGAACTTATCCTGAGGTTTCCAAATGAGGGTGTTGACTATGTGGTGTTCTTTGATGCCTCATGAACTAGACTTGGTTGTGTCTTGAAGCAAGGAAAAGTGGTGATTGCATATGGTTCTCAGTAGTTGAGAACACATGAGTAGAACTATATGACCCACAACTTTGAGTTGGTTGTGTCAGTATCTGCATTGATGATGTGGTGACACTACCTTATGGGTGAACGATTTATCATCTACTCTGACCAAAATAATTTCAAGTATTTCTTCTCTATTAAGAATTTAAACATGAGAAAGAGATGATGGAAAGAGTTCCTCTAGGACTATGACATAGAAATATTCAATACTCCTAAGAAGTGGAATGTGGTGGAGGTTGTTCTCAGCAGGAAATAGAGTTCACATATACTAAATGATGTGTCATAATATTTAGCCTCATTTCATATTTCCTTCATGGATGGAGATGGAGAATCTTATCTTCAGTCGATGATTGTCACCCCAATACTATTACATCGATTTAGGGAGGCACAACTCATAAATACTGACTATAAGTCCATACGTGCATAGATGTCCATAAGGAATCCTCTTGATGGATATTCAAAAGGTGGGGAGCACATCATTCTCTTCCTAGGGCGCACTGTTGTACCAGTAGTGTTGTTGGAGGATATGTTGAGGGAGTTCCACACATACTCATTGGTGGTAAATTTAGGTATTTCAAAGAGGTACCAGGACCTTCAGAATTAGTTTTGGAGGTTGAGAATGAATAAGGTAGTGCCAGAGTTTTTTTCAAGATGCCTCACTTTCCACCAAGTGAAGGATGAGAACTAGGTTCCCGTGGGTTTGACTCAACCCCTTAAGGAGCCAGAGTGGAAGAGGGATGGAATATCTATGGACTTTGTCATGGGTTTATCGTGAACGTCTAGAGGGAATGGTACAATCTGGGTGATTTTTGATAGACTTTCCATGTCGGACCACTTCCTAGTGATTCTGGAGTAGAGTCCCAGAGAGAGCCTAGGACACCTCTACATGTAGGAGATAGTTCGACTCCATGAAGTCTCATTGATGAAGATTGATATGCATGATTTATATCCCTACTATGGAAGGGATTATTGGAAAAGTTTAGGACTCAATTGTTCTTGAGAATAGCTTTCCACCCACATAAAGATATCCAGATAAAGTGGACCGTTTAGGTCCTAGAGGACATGTTATGTGCTTGCATCCTTGATTTTGGCCACAGTTGGGAGGATCACCTACCCCTAGTGGAGTTTACGTACAAGAAAAGATACCCCTCCACTATCAGTATGGAACTATTTGAGGCCTTGTACGAACCACCTTGTAGGTCGACACATTTTTGAATTGACCTTAGAGAGTCAGCACTCATGGGCCCAGAGTTGGTAAAGGATACTACAGAGAAGGTGTAGGTCATCCAGGATCAGATAAAGACTACACAGAGCCATCATAAGTCCTATGATGATAGGAGACAGAGAACTTTGAAGTTTGAGGATGGAGTCCATATATTCCTTCAACTATATCCTCGATGTGGGATATGGTGATTTGGCTGGGGTGGAAAGTTATCTCTACAGATCATCATAACTTTTATGATACTGCATAGAGTGGGTGAGGTGGCATATCGCTTGTCCCTACCTCTGCAATTAGAGAAGGTGGATGATGTTTTTAAAGTATCCCAGTTGAGGAAATGAATATATGACCCTTCACACGTTATTTACTTAGGCAAGATGGATATTGATGATGCAGATACTTTCATGCAGTACCCGGTGGAGATCGAGGATCGACAGGAGAGGGTCCTTCATGGAAGGTAGATTCCTCTATTGTGCATTCGGTGGTAGCATGGGAATCTTCAAGAGAGAACTTGGAAGAAAGTGGATAATATTCATGCTAAGAATCCCCTTTTATTGTTTAGCCCTTGTTTTGGATTTTGGGGACGTGAAGCCCTAATGTGGGGAGAATGTACTATCCTAGATATTCCATGTAATTTTTTTTTGGAAAATTATATGGGATTATTTCGAGACCAGGCATTGAGACGGAACATGATTCAGAGGCCCGAGGTGCCTAGAATAAATGTTTGACCTTTTTTAAGTTTATTAAAAATAGCATGTGTGCTCAGTTTTAGTAACTTTTAAACATGTACTCGGATTTGAAATCTAAGGGCATCGTTGAGTTCAGAGCAGTGGGTTTTTCTTAGATAGGACCTACTTCGACTGGTGAGGGTTGACTGTGAAAAATGTTTTTTTATCCATTTTAAATAAGAATAAAAATAAAAATAAAAATTTTATTTTATTTTTCTTTTATCATTTCATGAAAACATAGCAATGATGCAACGTAGCAAAAAATCAGTTTCCTTTCATAAATGAAATAGTGTGGCAACATTTTTTCAAAGAGAAACAGTAACACTGAAACAAGTCTGTAATCATTGGAAGGGATTTAAGATTAGGATAATTCATCCTCCCTTGTGAATATTTTAGGAGATATTGGATATTTCCTCTTGTTGGAAAATGATGAACACTGGTGAACGCCGACAGATCATAGATCCTGAATAGGGGATCGAGGATCAATGAACTATGATGGTGCAACTTCATTCTTCCCCAATGACTAATCCAAACATCCAAGGATGGGGTTTATTTTCTGAGTTAATTATTTCTATGTTCTTAAGTTTAATGAAGAACAAAAACCAACCCTCAAATAGGTTGATCCATAGATCAATCGTTCTTGTGGGATGGTTAAAGTTGTGTGATTAAAGGGAATAGATCTTGGTGATTATTCATCTCTTGTTATTTTGTGTTTCTGCTGACATGAAGGGACCAAGGCCGACAAGAACAAGGTCATGGTCCATTTTAAGTGGGTTCTTGTGATCTTTATCTCTCTATTTCTTGTGTTCTTTACCGACGGACCCTGATGTCTAGTTGGGAATGGATGGGGGGTTCCGAATGTGACCGGACCCACAGAGTGATGGCAAGATGAGTTCTAGTCTATGGTGAAGAATAACGTGACCCGGTGGTCATAGGGGTGCTTCTGTCACAAACCAACCCAGGTCAACCCTGAACTGGTCAGCCGGACCAGTCCGTCTTATGGACCGAAGGGCGTTCCCGATCCCCATGGGCTAGAAAATAGTGTGGGGAATCAAAATAAGAAGTTGGGAATGATTTAGCCCAAAAATAAAAGACAGATAAAAAGAAATAAACTGGAAAAATAGGTAAACACCAAAAATGGAAGATAAAATAAAGATAACCGATTAGACATGCCTCCAAGTAACCCCATGGGTCACCACCGAATATAAAAACACGTGCTCTCCAAGAGTGATCCGTGACTAGAACCTCAAACTGAAAATAAAGTAGGCATGAGAACCAAGATGCATAGTAGGAAAGCCAAGGAATAATAATGACATATGCCTTTACCTTTAAAAAGAAACACAATCATGCTTGTTTGACAATAATACACATTGAAATTAGGTTTTAAGTCTTTTCAAAACCAAGTAACAAGTTTACCTTTTTTAAGGAAATAATTTAACTTCTATTATATTTTAAAAATATATTACTAACATGGGTTAACATTTCCACATGAAATAGGAGAAATGAAGATTAAAATATTTTTTTTCATAATGGTTCATCAAGCATGAGCAATATGAAATAAAATCACATCATAAGAATTATGCCATAGACAATCACCATGGGCAATCCCTATAGGTAATTAGAACATGTGGGACACTAGATACCTTGTACCTTGGTGAAAACATCGAATAGGATCCACAATGGTCTATGTTCTCATGAACGAGCCACTAGTAGAGAAAACATCCCAAACCTAGTGGTCTCCAATCATCACAAGTATCTATTGGGTGTTGTAACATCAATCCTGCAAGACGAAACTCAGACTAACTACTTATGTATCATCTATCATACTAGTCATAGTCCGCCAACCTAGGTACCCAGGGTTTCCCTTGTACTCAAGTTAAAGTTCACATGCACACACACCACACTTCTACATTCACACAAATGCCATATAATTCAACAAAAACACCCCTCTTTACAAAACATCACCTTTGTCAATTTACACACACCATAGAAAAGCCTTATTTTAAACACCTTTTCCATCACTTACAAAGTTCCAAAATTACCTTTTCTTTAAAACATACCTTAATCCACAATCATTTAAATCTACTTTCACAATAAATATACACACAAAAATTTTAAGAAACACCCGTCACACACCTAAAACAATTTTAGAAACCACTTTTAAGCATTTAAAATCATAAGAATTCAAAAACAAGCTTGGGATAATATTTTAATGGAAAATACACATGTCAACACTTAAAGAGAACCTGAAAAAAAACCAACATCAAGCATCACCATAAATTTTCATAGTATTCATATGATATTTGATATAAAAAAATACTTTTTAAAACACTCAAGCAATTAAGGAATTCAATTTAAAGGTATAGGAATAGGGGACCTACCTCAAGGTGGAAACAAGCTACCCAGTTCGGCTCTTGGCACTTTATAACTAAAAGATACTACTCCCCCACTAAGCATATGTGTGTTTTCATACATTCAAGGACACCTAGAAACTATGCATAAATTCACATGGCCCATGAACATGTACCAAGTGATCCTTACCGGTATGCTTATACGCACGCATATACAAGTCTACACTCACTTGTGTATCCATTTTTATATATACACATACACACACCTATCCCCATACATGTACATTCAATAACATGGATGAAAGTACATGTAATAGGGGAACCTATATGTATATATTTACTTACCTATGAAAATTCAATCGGTTCTCCCTTAGAGCAACTTGAAACCACACCAAATAGTCCAAAACACTACACATATAATTTTACAAAATAACTAAACACTTAAACAATCTATAAAACATTTCCAGATAACACATCAAGGTTTTGTACCAATAACACACTAAATTCCAAGCAGGAAAAGAAACTTTAAAACCAAATGTACAGCTAAGTGACATTAAAACATACTTTCCATCTTTTAAAAGAATTTACAATACATATTAAGAAATGCACAACAAGACATGAACACACAAGAATACCTTCATTTCCATACCCAAACCCACTACTGAAAACATGCACACAACAAAACAATATACAAACATGTTTCACACACTTTATAAGATTTAATAAACCACTTAAAATTTTTATGAAACAACTCCAAGTGGTATCACAAGACTTTGAACACAAAAGCCCAACCAAAATCCTCTTCTAAGGCCAAACTCACACCACTTACCTATAAAACAAAATTTATAGCCTTTATGCAACATTATAAACCAATATCACAGTTTAGAAAACCCTACAAATGGCTCAATATGGGTTTTCATGTAATCAAAACATTCATATCACATAAACATGTTACTAAACACATCGAAATCATACTAAAATCAAGTAAAACTAGGTTTACACCATGAAAACTAATCAAATAACACACTGAATTTATTAAACACACATATTAATTCATCAAACAATAAATATAGGCATTACCACTTACCTTGGTGTAAAGAACCTCAAGATTTCTGTGCGAAATTATCATCGCATGCCAATCACACTGTGAGCAACCTTAATTTGACTCTAATTCAAAAAATTTAACCAAAACCATCAAAATAGACCCCCAAAATATCACAAAACCCTAACAAAAAACATTCTATAGAAAAAAGGTGTTACCAAAACAGATCGCGCATTGCAAGGAGGTCTGGTAGGGGGTGTGCGACTAATTGTCGGTGCAGAGCTGTGAGAGGCAACTGTGGTGCACCGATTCAAAGTTTGGTCGGGGGGGGGGGGGGGTTCATAGTAGTGCGATGGAGAAGGGTGGAAAGGGGGAAGAATATGTTTAAAGTGATTCAGAAGGTACGACACGAGGTAGCTGTGGCGTGGGTTTCTGGTCGATTTCATCTCTCAAAGAGTGGAAGGAAGGTGATGGCTAAGGTTAGGAGGAGGGGAGGTGTGGTGAAAACTAGGTGTGGGTATGCTATGCATGATAGGTAAGGGGTAAGGAAAATAGGAACAAGAAAAAAATAAAAGAATAAAGGGAAAAAGAAAATAAAATGAAATAAAACTTAAAAAAAATTATAAACCAATTTAAATTAATAATAAATATAAATAATAATAATAATAATATGTTAATAATTTTAAAATTATGAAAAAAATAAAATTAAAAGCCTATGTAAAGTATTTAAAACAAAAACAACAACAACAATAATAATAACAACAACAATAATAATCTTAATAATAATAATATTATTATTAAAACAACACTAAAAATATATATATTTATAACCACAATTTAAAATTACAACCAAATTAAAATATTCAATGAAATAATATTAATAATATCCTAATTAAATTATTAACACAAATAATAATAATAATAGTAATCTTAATAATAATATTATTTTTACTATTAATATTATAACAACTCTTAAATTAGTTAATAATTTTTTCCTTATTTTATTTGTGTGCTCAATTTATTATTCAACCCGTTAATTAATTAATTTCCTATGTACCGGACACTGACAAGACAAATATGCTCATTTATCAGCAAAAGTGCAAAAATTTCATTGGGCATAGCCTGTGCCTCAGCAAAAAAAAAAATTAAAGCCAGATAAAAATTAAAAAATACAAATAAAAAATTATTACGGATGTCCGGGTGTGACAATTCTCCCACCATGAAACTTTATGCCCCTAGAATGTCCCAAAAGACATGGTCAACCCAAGATTCCAAGAAAGACTACAAAGGCACTTAAAACAAAACTTCAATCATCAGAAGACTAGGCATTCAAGACACCCATAACCCAAAACTCCATAAATCTCAAAACTCGGATCACCAAGAAAAATAACCAATGATAAGGAAGTCACCTTCAACACAACTTCAACATGGAATACTCTGACCCCTAACCAAGGAAACACCAAGGATCACTCGAGACCTCCAATAACACTCATAAATTGACCCATTTCTTAAGCTAGACAATTACCATGTTTAGGGTTTGGTGGAGCAGGAGCAAGGGATTTCCCCACCAAGCATACTTTGAAGATAGAGTTTTTCAAAAGTTATTCCTATAGTGGTCTCCCCACAATATTTGGATTCTTTTCAAACATTATTTTTTCAAACCAAAACGAATCACAAACCCCGACAAACCTGTAACACTAGCTTGACCTACCGAGAAACCTAAGTTAAACTAAACCAACATAAGAGGAGATGTTAGTGAGACCCGCAGTGGGTCTTCCAACCATTTTAGAATTTTCATAGTACCACGACACTCGCACGAGCATTCTCAGTTTACCATGAGTGATACGAATTGAAATATTCATCATGAACCCACCAACATGGACCAACCTACAAGTAAGATTCCTACACTGTCCAATACGCCACCACATGGTAGGGTTTTGAAAGCGAAAACCCCTTAACAAGGAGGCGAACCAGACATGCATGACATCAATTCCACAAGACATGAAAATCTCTGAAACGAGTATAATTTTGATCCATAATGGACCAAAATAAGGTTCAAAGAGTGCACCTGCTGGATTTTCAAGAACACGAATTATCCGAACCTCCTTAAATACCAAGAGGAACATCCATAAATGAAATCCATAACAAATAGACAAGGCCTTTATTCCCCTCATAACAAAAAAAGAAGCTTTTTGAGATGATACTATGATTAGGAACTTAAGTTGTCCCCATCCAGACACTGCGGACATAAGTCGGACCAAACCTATCCCATGTCTGAAGATTTTTTAACTACATGCAAGCTTCACCCCGGGACTTATGGCCGGAGTCCTAATGTATTAAGCATCTACTGATTAAAAGTCATAAGTTGACCATCTCGAACTGGAACTTCTTCTTCTAGAAAAGTAAACTACAGACTTCTCATGTTCCAAGCGGCCACTCCATCAACATACCAATGAAGAATTGTGGAGAATGAATTGGATTGCTCGACTGACCACACTAGAGATAGGTGATTGAGTGGTCTTTTGTACATGCAACATGAACTGATGGAAGGATCACTCGAAGAATAGGTCTCTCCAGTTCACCCTCCTCATAGGATGAGGAACCTTCATTGACAACAATATGAACAAGACCAACAACTATTACAAGCATTAATCTGTTTCCTCCACACCACCTCTAGGAAAAATGAAATTGGGATCATCGAAGGGTCTACACACCCCCTTCTCCATCTGTTGACTATTCGAGCACCTACGAGCTCCACCACTTTTCCTCACCTTCACTTCCTTATGTATAACCATAGGATGAAGCTAGTATTGATGTTCACTCAAGACATCCTCATTCGTAAAAAAAATGAAATGACCACAATTCATTGGTTTTGTTTCGTACCTCTAAACTTACTTGATACAACTTACATCCCCAAAAAATTTGGAGTCCCTTAAAAACTCAAGACACTCCCAGGTTTTTTCAAAGCACTCAATGACATTCAACCAACCACATCTTCTATAAAAAGCTAACATAACCGAGTAGAACCCAACTCTACCACTCCACTGAGTGTCTGGGATGAGCCAATAACTAAGAGACTTGATTGAATCCTATGGGACCTTTCTAAGTGGAATATCCCAAACAAGAAACACAAAACATACATCCAAAAATCCAATCACATCACAAAAAAAAATCCACACCTCAGAAATAAATCTAATAATTCCAATTAAAAAAATTAATTCATTCTTAAAGAAAAACACCCACTTGAAAAAAATGAGCATTGTATAGAAAAACCCAAAATCTCTTTCAAAACCGTTGTATTCACTCTGGACTCAAAACCATTTTCCAATTAAAAATTCATTTAAGAACAATAACCCATTTTAGAGAAAAACACACATTTCTTCTCAGGTCCTCTCAAAAAAAATAATCCCAATACTCCCAACATAACCAAAACACGTAGGATAATAATGAGTAATTATCAATCCATTTATCCAAATACACTTTTCAGGAAACAAGAAGGGGCCTTAGGAACCAATCACCAAAAACTGATATTCTTGTATGCCTTGCAGATATGAATTTATGTGCCACTCAGTCACCCATCAACACAATCCACCAACTACCCAGTAATCACCTCCACATGCACACATGAGCACCCATGTGAATAAAACTGGACAAAACAAGGCTCTTCTGCTTTCAAAAAAAACATTCCCAATATTCAAAAAATAACTTTATTTTTCAAAAACCTTTCAAATTTCTTTTTCAAAATTCTTTCCATTTAAAAAATAACTCACTTAAATTTAAAATAACCCAAGATGATCTTTTAGAAATATGATTTCAAAAAATCAAACACCAAATTCCAAAAACAATGTCCAAGGGAAACACCCCTAAAATTGTAACACCCGAGATTTTTATGAGTAATATTTTGTTTTTTATATATCATCAAAGGAATATTTCACTACACACTTACTTGGCTTACTTTACACGCAATCACGACCTTCCTCGATAGCTTGCGTCGTACGCAATACCGAGTTTCACTAAACAATGATATGCTATTAAAATATTATGAAAACTAGCCGTTATGAATAGTAATAACCACTTTTTGAAATTTTATAAATTTTATTTTTCAAAATGAACTTCATTTTTGGATTTGGAATACCGAAATTAGCCTAGGGTGAAATTTTGGTATTTTTCTGAAAACTTTCAATTTTTGATGAATAGTGAAACCACTAAGTGGTAGGTTAAAAACTGAATTTTTGCATAAAACATAATTTTACCGCTTCTGTGAATGGAATTTCGAAAATCCGACAGACACGGTTGATATCAGTAAGTAAAATGTGGTTCAATGAGATAAAAATAATTTTTTGGTGAATAGTAACTTTTTACTTTTTTTTACCACGGTTAATAGTAAATAGGGTAACTAAGGGTAAATATGATATTACTATTACCCTAACACATGTCCTAATTCTATTGGATAAGTGTAATTCGACCAAAAACAAACTTATGAATATAATATGACCATTTAGGCCCACTTGGGTAAGATTAGGACATTTATTATTAATTTATTTAAAGAAGGGTTAAAATAGTTAAAATCAAAGTTTAATAAGTAAATAATTTTTAATATGGAGTTATACATAAGATAAATTCTACTATAAATATTAATTAGAAAGATAAAAAGATTTCCCACATAATGGTATTTTATTTATAATTTTTAGACATTAAATAATTTAATTTATTTATGACACAATGATGATGCAATAATTATCTTATTAATGAAATATTGACATAATTGATGTTATAAACATAAACATAAATGTAATTTGAGACTTTTTATGAATTCCACTAATTTTCTAGGTTAATATGATATATTAGTGTTTATTTAATCAACTTGGTTCGAACATATAATTCTGTTATGACTTTCAAAAAAATCATATATCAAATAGTGTCAAAATTGACACAAAATAGTTTTTAAATAAAATATTATATTATTAATTGTTATTTTATTCCTAAAAATCTAAGGCTCGGCCAAATGACTTATATAAGGATATATATATTAATAATAAACAATTTGGGGTTCGTTTGGCATGTTATAGTAAGTGTATTAACCATATAGTGAAAGAAAACAAAAAGACACGGTAAAAGTTAAATTATTTAACTTAGAGTTAAATCTAATTGATAAGGTTAAAATAATACCCTAAACTTGTCTAAATCCTATTGGTTGATAGTATTTCGACCCATCCCCACATTATCTTCGAAATAAGACCCTTTGGAACCATTATAAACCGATTTTGACTTTAATATAAAATAATATTTTGAGATATTCCTAAGGTGCCCCTCTCCTCCCTTATAAAAGGGCACCTCCTCCCCCTCCTCCTCACACCAAATTGAGCACTCAAGCTCGGAAAACCCATGCAAAAATCCCTTCTCCACTTTCCTAGAATAATCCTAGAGGTCCTGGTCTTCTTTAAAGACCAATATTAGTTCCCTAAGTGGAGGATTCAAAGAGGCGTTTAAAAAAAAGAGGTAATATCCATTACCGATCTTTTCAATTTCTTTCTTCTTCAACTTCTTCTTATTTAGTTGTTTCATGATAAAGTAATAACATAAGTATTAATTACATACTGATATGTTATTATAAATATGAAATAACCCTAATTCACCTTCTACCCATCCTACGGAAAAATGAAATCACCGCGCGTGCGTACGTACGGAATACCGTCTCCACGCCGTGGTGTAATCTATTTTCCACCATCACCTTACAAGGATGGGTATAATGGTGTAATGAGTAACTATATATTATTATTATAAAGTAATATTGATACTGAAATAATATATATATACTCCAATACAATTCCACGATCATAGGAACGATATCATCACTCGTGCGTACGTACGGAATACCGTCTCCACGATGTGATGCGACTCGTTCTACATGATCTTCATTTCATAATGATTATATAAATGAATTGAATGAATGAATATGGTATATAATACAATAATACCATTCTGTAAATGAATTATCTATAACCTAAAGATAAGAATAAGAATTTATTCGATAAAACATGCATAAGAACAAAAAGTTATAAAGACCCGAGTAACAAGTAACAATGAAATATTACTAACAAGAAGCTAATAATATGACCATATATGATATCATATCAATATTTATGATTCTGGAATAAGTCAATAAAATTATTTAAACCATTATACAGGAGCTTCGGACACGAACAAAGCAAATCAGACCTAAGGTAAGGGAAATATCACAATCTCATTTTTATCCGAGATTGTTTATTCGTAAGTATTTACTGGGGTGAATTTTATCATCCACATCCATGTTTCATCAATATGTAATATTATTTCCATCCACCTACAATTGTTTAAATCCATTTTTACCCTTCAGTGAGTTTTTAGAAATATCTATGAAAGGAATCTTTTGTCGTACGAGGTACTTTTTGACTTTTCCGACAAAAGTACGAAGAATGTTTTTTTAACTTATACGGCATGAATGGATTTTTAAAACATTATTTCCATGAAGATTCCTTTAAAAGTTTTCAAGTTCATTTTTAATCAACTTCTTTTAGTTTATAATTGTATGACATGTTAAGAAAAGAAAAGTGTTTTTAAAGAAGAAAGGATATTTTCCTCAAGAATGGAGTTCAAGTATTTTATCAAAATTATTTTCCATCTAAGATAATAAAGGGTTCTGTTTTTATCCCTATTATTGATTTGATTATGTTGTCATGATTTGTTTTATGATGTCATGATGTTTCAAGAATCCCATTTTTGTTACATGTGTTATGCGATGATGTATGATTTATGATTATGTGGCACACATAAGAAAGGATTCATTATAAGATGGGTGGGACCTATATCTCCCTCCAATGCATTGGGTAAAGATTTTATATCTCTTGAGATAGACATGGCTGGAACGGTAGGTTATACCGGTTCAGTGAAACAGGACTGGAACGAGGGTGACTCGGTTCAGAAAGGGACTTTGTCCACTAAGGTAGTCTTGGCAATGAGTCATGACTAACAAGAAATGATTTTCCATGATTATGTGTGCATGCCACAAAGTTTCAAGTTTCATGTTATGATTATGGGGATCTCATTTTCACTTCTATGAATTATTCCATGTTAAGATATTATGATCTCTTTTGCAGGTTATGATTTTCAAAAAGATATGATATGATTTTTATTTCCTTTATTTGCCCTTGCTGAGCATTTGAGCTCACCCTTTTTGTGTTTTCTTTTCCCCAGGTCAGGAAGATGGATATTAAGTAGAATATGCTAAAAGGGACCCTAGATATGATGAAATAAATGGGAGACACTGTAGAAGATTTATGAACCAGTTGTTTATGTTTCCCAGTTTCTAAAGACACTATACCTATACGGTCCTTTGTGGTTTTGTCATATATTGTAATAAGTGTGCTTCAATTTTGAAGTATTAACAATGTATGTAAAGTATGGGTCGTTATAGTTGGTATCAGAGGAAAGGTATAGTCAACCTTTGGAAACTAGGATGTGAAAGCCTTAGTAAGAACCCTGAGGATAAGTCTAAGCATAGAACACAATCTTAGTGTTTTAGAAATGGCCATGAATAAGCTAGGATAATACCTTAAGCATAAAAATTTTATTCTTGAATTATGTAGTTTCCTATTATAATTAGTGTTGCTCACACTATTCTTCTTGGTTTTAGTCAATGGCTGGAACCTGAAGGAACCGTGTTAATGCGGAATGCGATGTGAAATGCAATGATTGTCCCCCTGAGCAACCAAATGATATGGGAGCTGGAATGCAAAATCTTGTAGCCATGCTCACACAACTTTCTCAAGCTATGAATCATGCAGGATTTCCAAACGAGCAAAGGAGGGAGAAACATTCTGTTGAATCCTTCATGAGGCAGCGTCCACCTTCTTTCAGCGGGTCTACTGATCCATTAGTTGCTGAACAATGGATTAGTACTACTGAAAAGACATTTTCAGTTCTTCAATGTTCTGAACATGATAAAGTCATCCTAGCAGTGTATCGTTTGGAAGGAGATGCTGATCAATGGTGGAATATTATTAAGAATACAAGGCAAAGGGATGAAATTGATTCTATGGAATGGGACGAGTTCAAGAACTTATTTTTCAATAAGTACTTCCCTCGTATTCTCCGAACAAAGATGGAGAAAGAGTTTCTTGAACTGAAGCAAAGGGATGATGAATCTGTTTGTACCTATGAAACAAATTTTACAAGACTTGCAAGGTACGCTTCTGGTATTATTATCCAACCTGAGAGTAAGATCGATCGATTCTTTAGTGGCTTAAAACCAAGTCTTCGAAGGGCGTTAGCCATAAGGGACTTCAATAGCTACGAGGAAGTCGTTCGATGTGCTCTCAAAGTCAAGATGGAGATTGGAGTAACCCATCAGTCACATGGGTTTGATAAGAAGAGGAAGATGGAATTCAAAGGAAAATCTAATGAGCAAACTGAAAAGAAGATGATCTTTCCCTTATGCTCAAAGTGTGGAAAGAAACATGGAGGGAGTTGTCTTAAAGGGACAAGTAAATGTTTTAAATGTGGAAAGGAAGGTCATCAGGCATTTGAATGCCGCGATAATGGGAAGAAGATGTCTAATGATGCAAACAAAGGAAGGGATACACAGAATGATCCTACTACACTTCAATGTTTCAAGTGCAAAGAGATGGGGCATTATGCCAATCAATGCCCAAATCCAAGGGTTGATGATGATGGTCGACGTCAACAAAATCTTAAGGCTAAAGACAAAGGAAAGTCACATGCAATTTCTATCAGCGATGTGGAGTACGATAACGAAGTGGTGAAAGGTACACTTACCGTCCACTCTAAAGTAGAAAATGTTTTATTTGATTCTGGATCCACCCACTCTTTTATTTCTAAAGAATTTTCTAAGGGTATCACTGTATTACCTCAACAATTAGATGTTGAGTTATCTGTGACAACACCTAATGGCACAACAGTCGCATCAAAAGTTTATAATTCTTCTCCAATCGAAGTTTGTGGGAAAGTGCTTCCTGAAAATCTTGTGATCCTTCCTTTAGTGGAATTTGATGTGATTCTTGGCATGGATTGGCTTTCTCTACATGGAGATCATATCAATTTCCAAATAAGGGAAGTCACATTTCATATTCCAGATCAATCTACGGTCGTCTATCAATGCAAGGATGAACATAACCTTCCAGTGGAAATTTCTTCCATCTTATGGGTATTGATTCCACTAAATGAAGGTTATTTATCTCAAATGGTTGGTGAGAAACTTACGATTAAGAATATGACCATCGTACGGGAGTTTGATGATGTATTTCCGGAGGAATTACCGGGTCTTCCACCAAATCATGAAGTTGAGTTTTCAATAAAACTCGTACCGGGCGCTTTGCCAATTTCAAAGACACCTTATAGAATGGCCCCAATTGAGTTGTAGGAATTGAAGAAGCAACTCCAAGAGAATCTTGATAAGGGATTCATACGCCCTAGTGCGTCACCTTGGGGAGCACCTGTTCTATTTGTTAAGAAGAAAGATGGATCAATGAGACTCTGCATTGATTATCGAGAACTTAACAAGATCACTATCAAGAAAAAATATCCTCTCCCACTCATTGATGACTTATTTGACCAACTACGCGGAGCTCAATACTTTTCCAAGATTGATCTTCATTCAGGGTATCATCAATTAAGGGTCAAAAGGGAGGATATACCAAAGACGGATTTCCGTACAAGGTATGAACACTATGAATTTATAGTGATGCCATTTGGTCTTACTAATGCCCCTGCTATCTTCATGGATCTAATGAATAGAGTCTTTAGAGACTATCTTGATCAATTTGTGGTAGTCTTTATAGACGATATTCTTGTCTATTCAAAGAGCAAGGAAGAGCATGAAGATCACTTGAGAATTATATTAAAGACCCTGAGAAAGGAGAAGCTTTATGCCAAATTTACCAAGTGTGAATTTTGGCTTCAAAAAGTTGCATTTTTGGGTCACATAATCTCAAAAGAGGGGATATCTGTGGATCCAGCAAAAACAGAGGTTATTGAAAGATGGTCAAGACCAACAATAGTAACTGAGATCCGAAGTTTTCTTGGTTTGGCAGGATATTATCGACGTTTTGTAAAAGATTTTTCACGATTATCCAATCCACTCACCAAGTTGACTCGGAAAGGAGTTAAGTTTGTTTGGACAGAGGAATGTGAAGAGAATTTCAAGGAGTTGAAAAGAAGGTTATCCAGTGCACCTGTGCTCACACTGCCTTGTAGTGGAGAAAGGTTTGTGATCTATAGTGATGCATCCAAGAAGGGATTGGGGTGTGTTCTTATGCAAAATGATATGGTGATAGCTTATGCCTCACGACAGTTGAAAATCCATGAGCAAAATTACCCAACACATGATTTGGAGTTGGCTGTGGTAATCTTTGCATTAAAGATTTGGAGGCATTACCTTTATGGTGAAAGGTGTGATATTTATACTAATCATAAAAGTTTAAAGTATATTTTTACACAAAAGGAGTTGAATATGCGTCAAAGAAGATGGTTGGAGCTGATTAAGGATTACGACTGCTCAATCCATTACCACCCTGGGAAATCAAACAAGGTGGTAGATGCATTAAGTCGACAAGAACATGCTAGTTTATCCATGATGAGGATCACAAAAGATCCAATATTTATGGATTTACAAAGGATGGATCTTGTAATTATAATGGAAGGGGAAAAATCTTATCTTTCTCAAATGAATGTTCAACCATCTATACATGTGAAGATTAAAGAGGCACAGAAAGAAGATGTCGAGTTACAAAAGAAGGTGAGAAATGTTCCTGAATTCAACCTTGATTGTGATGGGATAATAAAGTTCAGGAATCAGGTTTGTGTTCCTCCCATCCCCGAATTAAAGAAGGACCTGCTGGATGAGGCTCATAGTTCATCATTCTCTATTCATCCTGGAAGCACGAAGATGTATAGGGACCTGAAAGAGTACTTCTGGTGGGATGGCATGAAAAGAGATGTTGCTGAATATGTCTCTCGATGCTTGGTTTGTCAACAAGTTAAAGCTGAGAGACAGAAGTCTAAAGGTATGTTAAAACCATTACCCATACCCGAATGGAAATGGGAAAACATCACTATGGACTTTGTCACAGGACTTCCTAAAACATCCAAAGGCAATAATTCTATCTGGGTCATAGTTGATCATCTTACAAAGTCTGCACACTTCATTGCTATTAAAGAGGATTTCTCTCTAGATCAGCATTCCAGGATATATGTAAAGGAAGTGGTAAGATTGCATGGAGTACCAATTTCTATTATATCTGATCGGGATCCGAGATTTACTTTGAAGTTCTGGCGAAGTCTTCAGTATACTCTGGATACAGAGTTGAGTTTCAGCACTGCTTATCATCCCCAGACAGACGGTCAGTCTGAGAGAACAATTCAAACCTTAGAAGATATGTTGAGAGCTTGATCTATGGATTTCAAAGGAGGTTGGGATCAACACCTACCTTTGGTGGAATTTTCTTATAATAATAGCTTTCACTCCAGTATTCAGATGGCTCCTTATGAAGCTCTCTATGGAAAGAAATGCAGGACTCCAACTTGCTGGGAGGAAGTTGGGGAAAGAAAGCTATTAGGACCTGATCTCATTGATGAAATGGCAGAAAAGGTCAGATCTATTCAACAACACATAAGAGCAGCTCAGAGTCGACAGAAAAGTTATGCCGACAACCGAAGAAAAGACCTAGAGTTTGAAGTGGGTGATAAAGTGTTCTTACGAATATCTCCCTGGAAGAGGGTTATGAGATTTGGAAAGAAGGGGAAGTTGAGCCCTAGATATATCGGTCCTTTCGAAATACTGTATCGTGTTGGGAAGGTAGCTTACCGATTGACGCTTCCACCGAATCTCTCTCAAGTTCATGATGTGTTCCATGTATCTCTCCTGAGAAAGTACATACCAGATCCTTCACATGTACTCAGCTCAGAAGTTGTACCGCTGGAGCAAGATCTTTCTTATGAAGAACAGCCGATAGAGATTCTGGATCGTAGTGAAAAAGTCCTACGAAACAAGACCACTCGCTTGGTGAAAGTTTTATGGAGGAACCACCAACTTGAAGAAGCTACATGGGAGCTTGAGGATATGATGAGGGAGAAGTATCCTCATCTGTTTGTTACAAAGTGACGAATTTCGAGGGCGAAATTCTTTTTAAGGGGGGTAGAATGTAATACCCGAGATTTTTATGAGTAATATTTTGTTTTTTATATATCATCAAATGAATCTTTCACTACACACTTACTTGGCTTACTTTACACGCAATCACGACCTTCCTCGATAGCTTGCGTCGTACGCAATACCGAGTTTCACTAAACAATGATATGCTATTAAAATATTATTAAAACTAGCTGTTATGAATAGTAATAACCACTTTTTGAAATTTTATAAATTTTATTTTTCAAAATGAACTTCATTTTTGGATTCGGAATACCGAAATTAGCCTAGGGTGAAATTTTGGTATTTTTCTGAAAACTTTCAATTTTTGATGAATAGTGAAACCACTAAGTGGTAGGTTAAAAACTGAATTTTTGCATAAAACTTAATTTTACCGCTTCTGTGAATGGAATTTCGAAAATCCGACAGACACGGTTGATATCAGTAAGTAAAATTTGGTTCAATGAGATAAAAATAATTTTTTGGTGAATAGTAACTTTTTACTTTTTTTTACCGCGGTTAATAGTAAATAGGGTAACTAAGGGTAAATATGATATTTCTATTACCCTAATACATGTCCTAATTCTATTGGATAAGTGTAATTCGACCAAAAACAAACTTATGAATATAATATGACCATTTAGGCCCACTTGGGTTAGATTAGGACATTTATTATTAATTTATTTAAAGAAGGGTTAAACTAGTTAAAATCAATGTTTAATAAGTAAATAATTTTTAATATGGAGTTATACATAAGATAAATTCGACTATAAATATTCATTAGAAAGCTAATAATAGTTCCTACATAATGGTATTTTATTTATAATTTTTAGACATTAAATAATTTAATTTATTTATGACACAATGATGATGCAATAATTATCTTATTAATGAAATATTGACATAATTGATGTTATAAACACCAAAATAAATGTAATTTGAGACTTTTTATGAATTCCACTAATTTTCTAGGTTAATATGATATATTAGTGTTTATTTAATCAACTTGGTTCGAACATATAATTCTGTTATGACTTTCAAAAAAATCATATATCAAATAGTGTCAAAATTGACACAAAATAGTTTTTAAATAAAATATTATATTATTAATTGTTATTTTATTCCTAAAAATCTAAGGCTCGGCCAAATGACTTAGATAAGGATATATATATTAATAATAAACAATTTGGGTTTCGTTTGGCATGTTATAGTAAGTGTATTAACCATATAGTGAAAGAAAACAAAAATACACGGTAAAAGTTAAATTATTTAACTTAGAGTTAAATCTAATTGATAAGGTTAAAATAATACCCTAAACTTGTCTAAATCATATTGGTTGATAGGATTTCGACCCATCCCCACATTATCTTTGAAATAATACCCTTTGGAACCATTATAAACTGATTTTGACTTTAATATAAAATAATATTTTGAGATATTCCTAAGGTGCCCCTCTCCTCCCTTATAAAAGGGCACCTCCTCCCCCTCCTCCTCACACCAAATTGAGCACTCAAGCTCGTCCAACCCCTGACAAAATCCCTTCTCCACTTCCCTAGAATAATCCTAGAGGTCCTGGTCTTCTTCAAAGACCAATATTAGTTCCCTAAGTGGAGGATTCAAAGAGGCGTTTAAAAAAAAGAGGTAATATCCATTACCGATCTTTTCAATTTCTTTCTTCCTCAACTTCTTCTTCTTTAGTTGTTTTATGATAAAGTAATAACATAAGTATTACTTACATACTGATATGTTATTATAAATATGAAATAACCCTAATTCACCTTCTACCCATCCTATGGAAAAATGAAATCACCGCGCGTGCGTACGTACGGAATACCGTCTCCACGCCGTGGTGTAATCTATTTTCCACCATCACCTTACAAGGATGGGTATAATGGTGTAATGAGTAACTATATATGATTATTATAAAGTAATATTGATACTGAAATAATATATATATACTCCAATACAATTCCACGATCATAGGAACGATATCATCACTCGTGCGTACGTACGGAATACCGTCTCCACGATGTGATGCGACTCGTTCTACATGATCTTCATTTCATAATGATTATATAAATGAATTGAATGAATGAATATGGTATATACTACACTAATACCATTCTGGAAATGAATTATCTATAACCTAAAGATAAGAATAAGAATTTATTCGACAAAACACGCATAAGAACAAAAAGTTATAAAGACCTGAGTAACAAGTACCAATGAAATATTACTAACAAGAAGCTAATAATATGACCATATATGATATCATATCAATATGTATGATTCTAGAATAAGTCAATAACATTATTTAAACCATTATACAGGAGCTTCGGACACGAACAAAGCAAATCGGACCTAAGGTAAGGGAAATATCACAATCTCATTTTTATCCGAGATTGTTTATTCGTAAGTATTTACTGGGGTGAATTTTATCATCCACATCCATGTTTCATCAATATGTAATATTATTTCCATCCACCTACAATTGTTTAAATCCATTTTTACCCTTCGGTGTGTTTTTAGCAATATCTATGAAAGGAATCTTTTGTCGTACGAGGTACTTTTTGACTTTTCCGACAAAAGTACGAAGAATGTTTTTTTTAACTTATATGGCATGAATGGATTTTTAAAACATTATTTCCAAGAAGATTCCTTTACAAGTTTTCAAGTTCATTTTTAATCAACTTCTTTTAGTTTATAATTGTATGACATGTTAAGAAAAGAAAAGTGTTTTTAAAGAAGAAAGGATATTTTCCTCAAGAATGGAGTTCAAGTATTTTATCAAAATTATTTTCCATCTAAGATAATAAAGGGTTCTATTTTTATCCCTATTATTGATTTGATTATGTTGTCATGATTTGTTTTATGATGTCATGATGTTTCAAGAATCCCATTTTTGTTACATGTGTTATGCGATGATGTATGATTTATGATTATGTGGAACACATAAGAAAGGATTCATTATAAGATGGGTGGGACCTATATCTCCCTCCAATGCATTGGGTAAAGATTTTATATCTCTTGAGATAGACATGGCTGGAACAGTAGGTTATACCGGTTCAGTGAAACAGGACTGGAATGAGGGTGACTCGGTTCAGAAAGGGACTTTGTCCACTAAGATAGTCTTGGCAATGAGTCATGACTAACAAGAAATGATTTTCCATGATTATGTGTGCATGCCACAAAGTTTCAAGTTTCATGTTATGATTATGGGGATCTCATTTTCACTTCTATGATTTATTCCATGTTAAGATATTATGATCTCTTTTGCAGGTTATGATTTTCAAAAAGATATGATATGATTTTTATTTCCTTTATTTGCCCTTGTTGAGCATTTGAGCTCACCCTTTTTGTGTTTTCTTTTCCCCAGGTCAGGAAGATGGATATTAGGTAGAATATGCTAAAAGGGACCCTAGATATGATGAAATAAATGGGAGACACTGTAGAAGATTTATGAACCAGTTGTTTATGTTTCCCAGTTTCTAAAGACACTATACCTATACGGTCCTTTGTGGTTTTGTCATATATTGTAATAAGTGTGCTTAAATTTTGAAGTATTAACAATGTATGTAAAGTATGTGTCGTTATAGTTGGTATCAGAGGAAAGGTATAGTCAACCTTTGTAAACTAGGATGTGAAAGCCTTAGTAAGAACCCTGAGGATAAGTCTAAGCATAGAACACAATCTTAGTGTTTTAGAAGTGGCCATGAATAACCTAGGATAAGACCTTAAGCATGAAAATTTTATTCTTGAATTATGTAGTTTCCTATTATAATTAGTGTTGCTCACACTATTCTTCTTGGTTTTAGTCAATGGATGGAACCCGAAGGAACCGTGTTAATGCGGAATGCGATGGGCAATGCAATGATTGTCCCCCTGAGTAACCAAACGATATTGGAGCTGGAATGCAAAATCTTGTAGCCATGCTCACACAACTTTCTCAAGCTATGAATCATGCAGGATTTCCAAACGAGCAAAGGAGGGAGAAACATTCTGTTGAATCCTTTATGAGGCAGCGTCCACCTTCTTTCAGCGGGTCTACTGATCCATTAGTTTCTGAACAATGGATTAGTACTACTGAAAAGATATTTTCAGTTCTTCAATGTTCTAAACATGATAAAGTCATCCTAGCAGTGTATCGTTTGGAAGGAGATGCTGATCAATGGTGGAATCTTATTAAGAATACAAGGCAAAGGGATGAAATTGAGTCTATGGAATGGGACGAGTTCAAGAAATTATTTTTCAATAAGTACTTCCCTCGTATTCTCCGAACAAAGATGGAGAAAGAGTTTCTTGAACTGAAGCAAAGGGATGATGAATCTGTTGGTACCTATGAATCAAATTTTACAAGACTTGCAAGGTATGCTTCTGGTATTATTATCCAACCTGAGAGTAAGATCGATCGATTCTTTAGTGGCTTAAAACCAAGTCTTAGAAGGGCGTTAGCCATAAGGGACTTCAATAGCTACGAGGAAATAGTTCGATGTCCTCTCAAAGTCGAGATGGAGATTGGAGTAACCCATCAGTCACATGGGTTTGATAAGAAGAGGAAGATGGAATTCAAAGGAAAATCTAATGAGCAAACTGAAAAGAAGATGAGCTTTCCCTTATGCTCAAAGTGTGGAAAGAAACATGGAGGGAGTTGTCTTAAAGGGACAAGTAAATGTTTTAAATGTGGAAAGGAAGGTCATCGGGCATTTGAATGCCGCGATAATGGGAAGAAGATGTCTAATGATGCAAACAAAGGAAGGGATACACAGAATGATCCTACTACACTTCAATGTTTCATAGTGTTTTTAGTTTCAGATTCTTTTTAGAGACGGGTGCGTGCATAGAGGTACTTGAAAAAATGCCTCCCACCTGTGAGATATCCCTACTTGGCGCTAGTTTTTGACCCCTGGCCTATGGGGTGTGGGCTTAGGGTAGTCACGACATGGGCCCCAGAGGATGGGTTGTGACAGTAATGATATATCAAGATTCCATTTATATTTACTCTATTTAATGTTTCATTTAATTTAATTTCATACATGGGGGGTTAAAATTCAAATTTTATTAAAACTGTAAGGTTTTATTTTCCAATCTCATCATTATTATGGATTGTCTATGTTTAAGTCTCTTTTGGGAGAATTATTTGATTTTTTCATCTTAAAAAAACTATATTTTTTAATCCTTTTATTATTTATATAAATTAAAAAATTTCCATTTATTTTCATCTCTTTAAGTATTCAAGATACTAAACTATTGTTTTTAAGGAATATTGAATTTGTTTTTATGCTGGGTTAGAAATGTTTTTCCTCCATGACTATATTTTAATTAATATGTTTTATTGAAAAAAATTAATATTATATAATGATTTATTAAATGATTTTTACCAAGGTTTTTTTATAGTGAACCTATCTTAAAATACATGGATATTACATCATTTTAGATGAATATTCAGTACATTACAAAAATAAATCCCGAAGGACTGTATTAGTTTAGTGTCTTTGGAAACATGGAAACAAAATCTTATATCCTGATGAATGATCGTCAATATCTCTAATAAATATCTCCACCTTTCCTACTTCATCCAAAAAAAATTATTCATGACTTGGAGAAAGTAAACATAAGAAAGGGGTTACCTTAGATGCTATGTAAGGGTAAACAAGTGATACATGTAACCATAAACATGAACATATGGGTATGATAATGTGATTGTAACATTAAGTGATCATACCATGAATATCAAAGATCACAACACATGAGTTATGGGATAAATCTTGGTAGTTCATAAGACTTGAATCATAGGGAAATAAATATCATGATCCATGAAATCATAACTAAGGAATAAGAAATTGGATATGTGGAATACATATAAGAATAGAATTTTTTTGTCACGGATACCTACCAAGACTTTATAAAATTTTAGGCTTGGACTACAACCTATGTACCTACTTCGGGCATGATCTAGTAACCCGTATACCCATTTTATTTTAGGTTTGGGAATTAAACCATGTAACTTTTTATTTCTAGGATTAGGATAAAATCTATGTACCCTCTTTCACTATGTATTGGGCTATAACTGATGAAACTTCTTTATTTTGGGCTTGGGATGCAATCCATGAACTTTATTTCTTTTAGGCTTGGTCTAGAACCCATGAAATGTATTTCTTTTAGACTTGGGATACAACCCATTAACATTATTTCTTTTAGTATTAGGCTACAACCCATGGACCTTATTTATTTTAGGATTGGGCTATAACCCATGAACCTTATTTCTTTTAGGCCTGGGAAACAATCCATGAACCCTTTGATCTCATATAGAAATTATCATTACCCAATGCATTGGAGGTATATATAGGTACCACCCATCTCATAGTAAAATCATTCACACATGGGCCATAAGATAATAAAACATTCATCATATCATGACCCATAAACAGACAAATATCTTATAAACATCAAATCAATATCCATAAAATGATATGGGTATCGTTAACTTTTCTTCACAACATACCCTATTAAAAATAGATAGGTTTTATAACTATTTCATCGAATCATAACTCTTGAAATAGAAATAGAATTTATAAACATATAACATGTAAAAGAGAAACAAGTTTCATAAATACCATGACATTAAGCGTAACCCATTCATTGAAAGGATATTAATGAAACCTTTAGATCATTTCCGAAAAGGGAATGAGTAACATCAATGAATTTCATCTTATATGTAAAATAGTTTTAAAATATCTTTCAAAGATGTTTATTGAAAAAAATATCCTTTTTTTTTAAAAAGTCTTATTAATACCTAACACCATTTAAAGATCATTTTATTATAAAATAACATGAAAATGTTTAAATAATACATGAAATTATTTTTAAAACCTTTTGAAAATTACTTTTAAAAACAATTTCTTAAATATTTACCTTTTAAAATTGAAAATGAATCTTCAAAGGAATGACAACAGGTAAATCCGTACATGTCGTATGAGGTAAAAATAACATTCCTTTTTTACGGTAAAATTATTAGAAGGAAATACCTGTTCGGAAAGTGGTAAGAATATTCCCTAGAATAAATTTCAAAAAAAGAAAAGGGTAAAATGTATTTTAAAGAATATATTATAATGTTATAATATTCTTAGAAACCCATTTTTAGAAAACATATATTTCTGACCGAAGGCAGGGTAAAGTCAGGATTTCTTGAAAAAATTTACTAACAAATTTTTAGAACAAAGAGTATAAAATGGTACCAATTAATTATTATGTCATGGATAACTATAGGATAAAAAAATTCACAAATTTCCTTGAGATATGGATCATAATATTTCATCAAATGAAGCATAAATATAAACAATCATGAAAAGCGATGAGATTGTCTCAATAAACTCTTATAACTTGGAAACTTGGGATCATATTATACATGTAAGAAATGAAATTACATGAATCTTAAAATATAATTAAATGATTTATATTCATGATATTACATGTAAAATTAATGTATATACACCTCAATGAAATTTTTTATGTGCATAACAAAACATGAGTCTCAAAGAAGCCAATTTGAGACAAAATTATTTTATCAATTTGGTAACTTTTTAAACTTAAACCCCCTAAAATAAGGATCATAAAATGGAAATTTAAGTAACCATAAATTTAATTATAAGATAAATATAACACAATCATGGGTTGTACATACACTACATAAGAGGAAAGAGTTCTGAACATAACATGTATCTCACAAAAATTAAGTGAGATGAAATCCCCTTACTTTATTTCTCGACTCTCTCCATACTCATTCAAGATTCATGTATAAAAAATATAAGTTTAATATAAATATTTTATGGAATAAAATTCTTATATATATCACCATATTTGTTTCTATTATGACATTATATCACCTTCTTGTTAACGATCATATATTAAGGGTCGGGGCGCTTCTGTTTGAAGGGTTTCTGAAGGATTGATCGAAGGAGCGGTAATCAGGTGTCTGGAGGGATGACCACGTGGTGCAAAGAAATTCCAGCGAGAATGAACTTCCTAGTGTGGCGGATCCAAAACCGAGCGGTTCCCACAGAGGAAAACATTCAGAGGAAAGGGATATCCTTGGCATCCTGCTGCTATTGCTGTGAGAACCCAAACCAGGAATCAACACTTCATATGTTCTTCCAAGGAAGATGGGCTGTGTTCCTCTGGTCCCAGTTTCACCCTTTCAGGTTTGCTTCTGATGAGTTTCTCTCCGTTCGTGATCACATTGTCTCTTGGTTCTCGGGTTTTGGTAGCAGAACAGAGGAGCGTTCGACAGCCAGTATCATTCTGGTTGCTGTATGATGGACCATCTGGGAAGCTCATAATCAGATACGGTTAGGAGGCAGGAAATCTCTGCTTGCCTTGCATGTTCGTATGAGGTTGGTCATTGCGGAACTTGCAGCGCTTTTCAAGAAGGGCTTGCAGGCGGACGTCCTGGGGAACCTTGTTCATGGACGGTGCATGCAGAAGTTGCAGAAGGGTGAGTGGGTAAGGTGGCACCCCCCGGCCAGTGGGTTGAAATTGAATGTGGATGGTTCCTGCATGGGAGGAATCATGAGAGGAGGTGGTGTTCTATGGGATTGTTGGGGTTTGGTGCTCTTGGTGTTTAGTGCCTATTACGGAACGGGATCCTCTTTGGACGCGGAGTTCAGGGCCCTTCTTTCGGGTATCACTATTTGCAGGAGGAGAGGTCTTCAGGTGTCTGAAGTTGAATCTGATTCTGAGGTTCTGGTTAAATCGCTTCAGGGGGCTTGTGACATGGCTTGGAATCTGGTGTACATTGGTAGGAGATGCAAAGCAGAGACCAACCAGGGTAGGATGGTTCATCATAGTGTTCGGGAATCCAACTATGCGGCAGATGATATGGCTCGTGGGGACGACCGGAGGAGACCTTGATAGTATATGATAGTCTTAACTCCCTACCACCTGAATGTGTCAATGTAATCCGGAAGGACTCTCTTGGACTTCATTTCTTCCGTCCTCCGTGATGTGTATCTGTGGGTTTAAGGTGCAATAATAAAGAATAATTTTCAGCAGCAGCACTTAGGGTAATATTCGCTTTGGTCTTTGCATGTGTCTAAATTTGTTATATCATTGGTCCTTATACTTATATCAGGATTAAAGAATTTAAATAATGATATAAATACTATATATATAAATTATAAGTGTATTATAATAATTTATATCATAAAAAGGTTCAAAATAGAATACACTTTTCATGGAGATGGAAAGTCACACGTACACATGAACATTGATTCAGTTTTTATTATCGTATTGAAATAGAGTGTAAATGAAATATGTGTATATATATATAATTATTATAGTATCAGTACTATATCATATATATCATATAATTTCACTAAATTCATCCTTAATACATTCAATGTGGTGTGTGAATGGATCACATCACTTTGAGGGGGCGGTAGTCCACACTTCCTCAAACGAGATTATCATATTAACACCAAATGGAAAGTAAAAAGATGTGAGTTTTAAAAGAAATAAAGAATCTTAAATATATAATAAATATAATATAAGAAATATATAAATATATTTTACTTCATAATTTCCACCATGATATGTGGTAAATGAAAAATGAACAATCATCGTTTCTTGAGGTAGTTGTTTTCCATACACAGAAACAGTATGTTCAATATATATTAGATGGAGGTGTGTGTAAGTTTAGGTATAACTATTTTCATAAAAAAAATATTTTATATTTATTATACAAGTGTTTTTACACAATAATGGAATAAACATTGTGGAGGGGGTAAATAGGGAAAATAAAGGATAAGAGCTTGAGAGAAGACGTTACCTCTTAATCGGGTAACTCCTTTTATTTTGTTCCAAAAGGATTCATTTAGAGAATTTAGGCCCAAAGCTAGGATTCAAGGTATAAGTTAGTATTTTTTGAAATATAATTGGGCACGTCTTGGACTAAATTAAAAGGTTTGAGTGTTTTGAGTAATGGGTAGCGGTGGTGGCCTTTTATAGTGGAGGAGGAGTGACACTCTTGTAAATATTTGAAGATAGAATTACAACTATGTTTTTCATGTTTCACGTGGATCCAATAATGTACCATTGTAGATAAAAGTGGTTATAGGGTATAAATATGGATAGAAAATTGGTGTTGGACATCTGTCTAGGTCGTTTCGGGTCTTCAATTTAGGGTTTAGTGCCTTATTAACCTAATTTTTCTCTTATTTGATGTAATTAATTTAAATCACCTTCACTACTATTTTTGTCAATAAAGTAGTTAACATTATTAGAACTTATAAATTATTATAATTCCAAATACAGAATAAATTTTTTAAAATTATAATTATTTAAGCGACAAAAATTAATTTAAATTTAATCATGCTATCGGGACAACACTATGGGTTTTTATAGTAAAAAGGATCAAAAGTTTTCTAAGACTTTAAGTCCAATTTAAACGTGGAAATGGTTAAAATGACAAAAATTGGATTAATTGATAAAAATATTATCTAATTAAACTTTTAAATAAAATTAAAATATATTTTATCCTTATAAATAAAATAAATGAAAAAACAGTTTTGAATTACAAACTGGTATTTTTCAGTATTCATCCAAAAATGAAGTTTGTCAGAAAAATACCAAGAATTCAACCTAAGAAAATTTCAACATTATAAATTCGAAAATAATGTTTATTTTATCAAATTAAATTTTTAAATGTGTAAAAAATTAATTTTATTATGTGGAAATTAAAAATGATATTTTTTGACAAAGAAAGACTTTACCAAAAATCATATCATTTATTATCAATATGTTTCATTTATATAAAAAAATAATGAAAAATATTAGAAAGTTATTTAATAATACTCATATAAATAAGTTTAATGAATATGTTATAATTATCTTATTTAAATATGTAAAATAATAAAAAGAGATGTTTCATAAAAACTCAATGTTGTGTGTATCGTATGCTAAATCATTGTTGCTTGTATCATATGCCAACTCAATATTGCATTTATTGTATGACAATTTGATGTTTCATGTAATGTATTCCATGTAGGTTTAGTGTGGAAGGATTATTTGACTTAGTTAATTGCAATATATAAATGAAAATTTAACTTTTCAAAAACAAATTCCATAAAAACTAGGGATATTTCAATCTACCCCCCCTTAAAATGAATTTCACCCTCAAAATTCATCTGGTTTATCAATGGTTTAGTACTTGAAAGTTTCATTTATAGAAACCCACATCATAAAAATGGATACTAAATTTTCCCTTTAAAAGGGATATTTTGTACCATAACAGTAAAGTAACATATAACTAGGTTTCCAAATAGGAGAACATTGGTTTGGAGTGATGATTGTATATAAAGAAAAATCAGAAATATTTATAGGGAGTGATTGAGTTCATCAATAAAAAACAAGTGAATGATCAAAGGAAAGATGAGGTCCTCAAAGTCATAAATTTGTGATGATTCTATAATCCATTGGTTCAAGAAAATTTAAGGTATTAGGACAACATTTTTTTGTATCACTTTGAGAAAGTTTAGTAATTATTGATAAATTTCTATAAACAAAATTCCATTATTGGGTTGTGCTTTGAAAATTTTCTAATACATCCATTACCCCATGTAAGGAATGTTCAGAAATGAACATTAATGCAAAAAGAAATAAAATAAACTTTTAACAGATCTTAAGGCCTATAAAATAATGAAAAAAGTATAACTATTTTTCTATTCAAAATTTACATGCATAAACATAAAAAGTAACAGTACTGGTTCATCATAAATATTTATTCATTAAAAATAAATATACATTAACATATACATCACATAGGCCAGTGGTAGGTGTGAAACCCTTATCGTCCTTTTGTCATGGGTTCAATACTTGTGGCCTTACTGAACTTGATCGGTTATCACCCAATATACATGATGTCCTTTTCTAAAAAAAGAAAATATAATTTCCAAAATTTAAAATATTTACATACTTAAAATAAAGTTAATCACTAAGTGGCCTTTGAACAAATGTTTTTAATCCAAACATAGTACGAAAATACTTCCTCTAAATTTTAACTTAGTCTTTTCATGAATGGTTAATATTATAACCCTTCTCAAAGATGAAAATACAAAACTTTATAAAGAGAGTCATGAAATTAGATTAACATTGATTCCCCTATATATAAAAAATTAGCTCTTGGTTTTCACATTCCAAAAATTTAAATAACCTCATCATATATTATCCTGAATTACCATAAATCCCTTTGGAAAACTTGCATGCTTCCTCATTCCAATGTATATTGGATTTAATCCTTAAATCCAATTTTTTTAAACTTCATCAGTGATAGTATAAAACACCTATAAAAAATTCCTTACTTAGTTCTAAGTTAATCAATACTATCCAATTTAATTATTCATATCCCATGTGTCTTTATAAATAAAACATTATATTATCATAAAGAACATATTATGGGTTACCTTACCTTTTTCAAAATATCATCTCGTCATTAAATCACTTTACCAGTCCAACATAAACTTGTAAATACTAAGAAAAAAACATAATTAGAAAAATCCTTGTATATTTTATCATTCATAAATTTTGAATCCAAATACATAAATACTTCGATTACTTCATCTTTAATTCATTTAAAATAATACCTCTTTCCTTTCACATTTCATACATAGTCTCATCATCATCTACAATGTAACCATTACTCACAACACCTTGAGGATTCTCTTCAAGAACATTCCTATTAGGACATTGGGTTACATAATGACCATTTTCTTTACACTAAAAACACTTAACCTTTGATGATTACTTAGGGAGCCCAAAATTCCCATCCATTTGATTAACTAAAATCATCATTTTTTCCATGCAGTCACTTGATTTGTTTCCATGATTTCCAATGTCAAAACACATTCTTTTTCCTCTAATATATTCACTTAGGTTATTCATTCAACATTCTTAACAAAAAGGAAATTGAATCCTCATTCCTCCATGGTCTCCATTACTCGAACTCTAAATGAAGTTCTTCTTTCTCTTCCTTTGTGAGTCAGAGAGTTGCTTAATATAAACACTATTAATCATGTTCTTCACAAACTGAATAGGCATGATCACAAAATATTTCACTCCAATTATCATCCTATATGACTACTCATCAAAAAATCATCCATTACATCCAGTGTTAATCCATTTCCTTATGGTTCCCACCATTGACTAAAACCAAAATAATATTGTGATCATTACTTATCATAGAAGAAAACCACATAGTCATGAAAAAAATTACTTATAGGATATTTAAATCATGTCACCTTCTTTAATCTATGACACCCTAGGTTAATATAAGGTTATTTATGGAAAAATTTTATTTAAATCCTAAATAATTTTTCATTATTTGTTTGTGAATTCCCAAATAATATCCCCCTAGAGTGTCAAATCATGTGTGCAGAAAGGCCCATTTTTGTGTACCAGATAACCCCGAGTCAAGCCCATAACATATTGTCAGATTTCTTACCCCTAGGTATATATGTTATATAAGCACATCCACTTGTAGTATCTAGAAAAGGATTTATTTCTAGGAAACCACTCACTATATCCTTTACCAAAATTCCATAATATTTTCCTAAACGTTAACTCAACCTTATACTTCTCTATAGAGACATCCCTAGACATATCCTTAGAAAGAAACCTAGGGATATCACTATGTTTTTCTCATCCTTGTTTCTATAGGTTGAATAAACCTTTACTTTGATACCAACTATAGTTACTCATGTTTAACATACATGGATACTACATCATTTTAGATGAATATTCTATACATTACAAAAATACATGCCCAAGGAAAGTAATAGTTTAGTGTATTTGGAAACTTGGAAACAAAATATTATATCCAAGTGAATGATATTTAGCATATCCCACAAATATCTCATCCTTTATTACTTAAACCTAAGACAATTTTTCATAACTCGGAGAAGAAAACATAAGAAATGGGTGAGATCAGATGCTTAGTAAGGGTAAAAAAGGGAGACATGTAAGCATAAACAAGAACATAAGGGTATGATAACACGATCGTAGAATTAGGAGATCATAACATGCATATCAAAGATCATAACACATGAGTTATGGGGTAAATCATAGTAGTTCATAAGACAAGAATCATAAGGAAATAAACATCATGATCCATGAAATCATAAATAAGGAATAAGATATTGGATTTGTGGCATAAATATAAGAATATGTACTTTTATGTCAAGAATAATTACCATGACCTATATAACATGCTAGGATTGGGCTACAACCAGTGTACTGGCTTTGGTATTGGGATAGAAACCATTGTACCCACCTTCTTTTAAACTTGGGATACAACCCATTTACCTTCTTATTTTTTTGTATTAAGATACAACCCATGTGCCCTTTTTCTTTTCGTCTTGGGTTACAACCCATGAACCTTATTTATTTTAGTCTTGGGATAAAACCCATGAACCTTACTTATTTTAGGCTTGGGCTACAACATCATCATCATGAAAATTTTTATTCAAAGAGAAGAAATGGAACAAACAAGGGGCCACAAAAGCAGGAAGAGGGAAACATGAATATGGGTTCTAAAATGGTGGATACTGAGGGAATTCCCTATAAGAACATTGATCCCCATTGGTTTTAGACTTTGAGGGGTGTGAAAAATATGGACCTCTGGTCTAGAACTATCAAGTGAGTCTAGATAATCCGCAGCTTTATTTCCCTCTCTTTGGGTATGGGACACTTTGGTCTTAATGCCAATGATACCACGACACTTTCGAATAACATACTTAATAGACCAAGGAACAATTATGAGGCCCTGAAGTGAATTAGAAATGAGCATGGAATTGGTTTCCACCTCCACAGTTTCCAATCCCCTTTGGATGCACACATGGAGACCAGCCAGTATAGTCTTTGCCTCTTCGAGGAGTGAGGTACCATTACCCAAATTGGTATAAAATGCTAGGATGACCGAGCCATTGCAATTATGAATGAGGCCCCTACCATGAATGATGAACACAACACAAGAAACATCGGTGTTGAGTTTGAATCCACGAGGGGGGGGGGGTTCCATAGATTCCATTTACCAATGGAAGAGATGGTGACAGGAGAGGGATTATGCAATGTAGGAAGAAGCTGCTAAAGGGTAGAATCCTCCCTCTAAGTGATGAGAAACCATACTATATCAGGGAACGGGATTTTAGTTTGAATGATGATTTCAAATTCAGATGAGGCCACCCCTTCATAAATATACCCATTTCATGCCCACCACAAGAACCAACACCCTGCGTGTAAAACCATAGAGTGTGCTATTCTCTCTGGTCCCTCAGCGCCTGAGTAGTGGAACCACCAGACATGGAAGGATTGGTCCTCCGTGGTTGAAAAAGAAAATCCAATTAAATAACTAAAAACTTCAAAACCTATTTCACCTAATCACCCTCGAAGAAGAAATGATCTGAGGTTTCCTTCTTATTCCTCTTACAACAAATGCATTTGGAGGCCATGCTCACACTACACCGATTGATATTCTCATCTATAGGTTTTTATCTCTGATGGATTCTCCATGTAAGGAAATTGAACTTCTTGGGAATGGAACTATAGAATATAAATTCTCTCCATATGTCCACAACTTCTTTTATGACAGACACGTGATGGTAAGATTTGGATGTGAAGAATCCTGAAGAAGACGGGGTGAACATGCAATGATCTAATATAGTAGTCAGCTCGATGAGGTGGAACAGATCCTTATGGTTCATGTCAAGAACAACATTGATGAAAGGTGGATGATTTTTGGCATCCTTGAATGAAATATTGGTGATAGGGAAACTCGGGTAACCAATGGACTCCTCACACCAGTTATCATGCCAGAAGGAGGAGTCCCCTGTTCCTATGATCCAGCGAGCATGAGGTCTGAGAGGGTTCACAAGAGGACTGATCTCACACCAAAGGGGGAAAGCATGACCATTCCTGAAAACCCCATTCCCAACGTAACATGCATGCACAGTAAGTCCTCATAGTGTTCACTTCTCTATCACTTCTCAAGACATCTTCGCATGCATGCAGTTAAGGGCATCACTAAAATTTCAAACATTGATACCACCTTCACTAACGGGCCTCTCTATATTATGCTAAGAAACCTAGTTCCTTTTTCCCTCATTCATGGGGTCACAAATGAAACAAATAAAGATCTAGTTTATGTTGTGAAAACCCCCCTTAGGGACCTTAATAACAGAGATAGAATGAATTGGGGTAGCAAGAAGAATGTTGTTCACCAAGGAAATCCTACCTCCAAAGTACAAGTAACGACTCTTCTAATTAAGTACCCTCTCTGTGATTCTATAAAATATGTAATAAAAATCTCAAATTCACAAAGGCCTTGATGAGATAGGGGATCCCAGATACAATGTGGGAAGACTACCTTTGTGTATTCCCAGAATAAGACTCACATTAAGGATACGCCTATCAGAGCATGTGTTAGAGATATAGAAATTTATCTTAATCTTGTTGATGATCTGACTACTCCAATAACAATATACCTCCAACAATCTGTTCATGACATGCATAGACCTGCTGAATGCATTTATGAAAATGATGGAGTTATCTACAAACATATAAGGTGATACATATAGGGGAAGCATATCCATCTATGGAATGGAAGGATAATGCCACTAGAAAGGTTGTAGTGAATGAGCTGGCTGAGAACTTCCTGAGAGATTATAAACATGCTCGGTGAGATTGGATATCTTTAACGAAGCCCACATGTTTCTTTGAAGAAATAGAACATGTTTCCCATGAATGAGATCAACATCCATGCTGAATAAAAGAAACCAAAGATGATATCGATGTTCCATGGAGATAAGAACATACCTACAAGAACTTTATTGATGAAGCTTCACTCCACATGATCATAGGACTTGCTCATATCCAATTTAATTTTTATGTTAGAGCCACAAGTTTTAATGATGTGATCCCTAAACATTTCATGTTCCAAACTGATCGCACCTGGATGGAATTCCCTTTGACAAAGCCATCTTGTTCCTTGTAGATTCACTTGGTAATATGGATGGATAGACTTGAATTAATAATACTTGTGAGGATTTTGTAAGGAGTGTTGCACATGCTAATCGAGTGAAAATGCTCGATGGATGTGGAAGACTTGGATTTCGGAATGAGAACCACAGTTGTTGCACATGACACTCTAGGCAAAGGGCTACCCCTAAGGAAGTCTTGGATGGACACAATTAACTCCACTTTCATGATTTCCCATGAAGCCCTATAAAAGACTCCCGGAAAACCTTCAGGACCCTCCACACTATCAGGATCTAGATTCATCATGGCTCCATGAATCTTGTTCTATTAGAGAATACCACTCAGGACCTCATTGTCATAAGTTGATAAGATAGGATGAAGGGTGTCGAGGATCCACATGTCATCCAATGTATACCCATTGGGATAGGTTGTGCTAGGACCAGCAAGAAAGTCATGGAAGTGAGAGTTAGCAAGATCCCCTACCACTTGTCTGTCGTATGTGTGGGATCCATCCCCTAGATCATTATTCGGCTTGATCCACCTTTCATTTCCTTGATACAAGCATGAAAAAACATTGTTTTCTTATCACCCTCTTTAAGCCACTTTATCCTAGCATCCTCCCTGGCCTGGCGTTCTTGCTCAAAAGCATGTTTGAAAGAAGCTCCTTTTTACTAGAAAGCCCCTCAAAGAGCCTATCATTCCAATCCTTTTCAAGACACCTTTCAAGATAATCAACTTCCTTGATGACTACTTCCAGGTATCTATATGATGATGGAAAATTCTTCGACCAAGACTGAAGCCTCTGCTTGAGAAGTCTTAATTTGTGGTGGAGGGTACACCTCTTATGACCCTAAGCAGTGGAATCCCAAGAGTCATGAACCAGATCCATATATCATGAAATTATTGTCCAGTATTGATAAAAACGAAATAAAGTGTGATGATCTTGACTAGACGATAAAGAGATAAGGAGTGGGGAGTGATCCTATTAACTGTGCGCCAAGTGGGTAACCCAAGTGGTTGAATAAGTAGATAACGTAGAAATGTTGGCCAATCATCTATCCAAGTGGCTCCTAGACCTACAGGAACCCTGTTGGTTGTTACACCATGTGAAGAAGTCACTAGGGAATAATAGGTCCACAATACCTTTACCATCCATTAATTGAGAAAAGGGGACAATACATTTCCTTTTAAATGGACCTCTTCCCCTTTGTTCCTCCAGATCAGTAAGGACATTGAAATCCCCCCTACGATCCAAGGAATATTACCAAGGTCGAAAGAGTTGAGATCACAACATAAGAACTCCCAAAGGAGGGATTCATAACTTCCATAAATAAAAAATATGAATAAGGAGTGGGGATCTTGAGAAAACTTAACAGTGATAAACTGGACCCCCGCTTGGGTTAGAGTCACTAAGAAACATCAGTGCCAGAAGATCCATATGTGTTTTTTGGTCAGTTCTGCATGCATTTAGCCATATAGTTTAATTTTTTTGGAGACACTACCACAAAACTAGGTTTCTGCAATGATGCATGTTATTAGTGCTAAACAAATCACAGATAAAGGGGGTGCCTTTATCAGTGCTAAAAAAAGCACTGATAAAGGACACTTTTAGCAGAGCTAAAAAATCACTATTAAAAGTGTCCCTTTATCAGTTCTTTTTTTAGTAGCACTGATAAGTGGAGGGGGGGGGGGATTTACCAGTACTTTTTCCTAGTGCTGATAAAGTTTATATTTCAAAAAAATAATTTTTCATGGAAAATTATATATTGATATATAAGTATATTTATATTGATATAAATATAATATATATATTTTAAATATATTTTAGATAAATATAAATATACTATTACATTTAATATATAAGAATTTTAGTGAAAATGTCTTTAAAATATTTTAAAAATAATTAATAATCAATAATTTTCAAATTATCATTGACTAATAATCATTTAATAACAATTTAAAGACACAAAAAATGAGAAATAATAATAAAAGATCTAAAATAAGTTGAAAATGTAACACAAACTTCCAACAACCATAACATTTGATCCGGGTATCTGTTTGAAGTCTACAGTATATCAAATCAAAGCCTGTGACAATCTCTACGAGGTTGTGACCAAAGGAAACATTATCTCACATTTTGCGATTCCAAAGAGGCCCATAAGTCCTCCAAAACTGAGTTTTTAGTCGGGATACCCCAATTTTTTAACATTAAAACATCTATAACTTCTGATCCGGATGTCCTCTAGGCCTGTACCACATATCATATCGAAGATTGTTTCATTTTCATAGATTTCACTGGATGTGGAGTTGAAACGGACTTCTGGATTTTAATTTATGGTCATTTTAACATTCCATTGCTTTTTAGATACACATATATATGTATTTATTCATAAATATATATTTATATGTGTGTGTGTTGTATATATGTATTTATTTATTTATTTATAAACACAGATAAAAAACATATTTTATAAATTTATTTAAAACTAATCTTATAAATATATATTAATATACAAATAAATATATGGATAAAAAATTATAACAATATATATATATATGAATATATATATATATATATATTAATATATGATTAAATATATATATATATATATATATATATTAATATAACTAAATATATTTATATTAATATGAATCTATCTTGATATATGAATAAATATAACGATTTATATATAAAAATACATATATTTATCATTAAATGGAGAAAAAAAAGAAATGACTTAGTGGTATAGGTGCATCCGCGCAAGGGGGGAGGTCTTGGGTTCAAGTTCTGGTGGAAGCAAGGACGCACGGGTAGTGGTAGGGGGTTATGCGGGTAAGTGGAGTGTTCGATAAGATGGGGGGGGCTCTGCCTAGTGCTGATAAAAGGGGAGGTCAAGCACTGTTAAAAGCTCCCCCCACATTATATATTCTTTTTAATTTTTTTTAATTTTTTTACTTTTATCATCGCTTATAAGAAGTGCTGATAAATGAAATTTTTATCTGCACTTTTTTTACCACTGATAAAAGGGGACTTTTATCAGCACTTTTTTTATGGATGATAAAAGGGGACTTTATCAGTGCTTTTTTGAGTGCTGATAAAAGGGGCCCCTCTTTATATTTTCCTCGATTAACAACACTTTTATAGCACTATTAATTCCCTTTTCTGTTGATGATAAAGGCTATATTTTTAGTAGTGAGAACACAATTATCTTGCTTGACTGATGCTTGTGCTCAATGATGGATACCACTAAGACCTTGTGTTTGGGGATCTCCAAAGATAGGAAATACATTTTAACATGATCTCTGATACCTCGATCATTCCAAATAAGAAAAATAATCATTGGAAATTGAGGGATTTCAGATTGTCCCCAAACTACGTGGCCTGTGAAAAGTGGGAGGACGTAAAACCCTTGAGTTTCCTAGATGTGGATCTTTTGAGAACACCAATACCATTATACGGAGAAGGGATGGATGGAGAGTCAAAGTCATAGAGAGGGCCCTGAGGTTTCCCCCTATTTTGTGGGAGATAATGTGACTCCCTCTTTGGTTTATCAGCCTCCCACTAGGAAACTACCATGATGTGAGCCAAGGTGGAACTCAATGCATTAATAGGTGTAGGGCCTTAGAAAAATAAACCCATAGAAAATATTGAAAGAGATCAATCCTCCTCACTAGGACCACTAAAATACATAGATAAAGCCAACTTGGTAATGAGGCATGCCTAAGGGAAGAATAAGAGAAGAAATATGGGTGCCATCTTGAACTTGGGGCATGCACCTTGGAACAAAAGGCACTAAGACCCGACACACCTCTCTTACAGCCTCCAAAAATGATCCAGAAGGATTCAAAGATGAATTGTTAGCCGGAAAAGGTAGCACAACTGATTTTGGGGTTGGGGATACCTCTAAATTCACCCGTGGAATATCTCCATTTAATGGAGCCAAGCGATCACCTCTGGTCTTTATTGGAGTAAATGGGTGATGCATCCCAACCTGACAGAGGCGACGACACATCTACATGGATTTCCCCTGAATAAGTCAATGAGAACAGAAGCATGGGAACACCATATATTAAATGTCTTGATCCCAACAAAAGGAGTCTTTCACCCTAAGGTTGATCTTTTTCGCTACGGGAATGGATAGGTCTAGTTAGATGCAAATACAAGCCACAAAGGCCTCTGCACAACAGCTGGTCCAAGGATCTGAGCATAAAAATCCACCAAATAATTCACTGATAGCCTTAAAAAAATCTTCATTCTGAAAGGTAAGTGAGATCCCTAGGATATTTATCCACACCGCAGCAAGAGAGCTTTCCTTCACCCTATGTGCATTCATCGACCATCTGGATAAACTAAAACTCCATCGATCCCAAGAGTGAGGGGCCCTACAATATGCCTGTAAGAAGTGCTACTACAACATGAGAATAATGCATAAGGAATGATGATAGAGAGAAGAGATCTGCACCAGAAGTCGAAGTCCCCAAGTGGCCACAAAGCGCTGAAAGGCCACAAGAGAAGTTTTATCGGCGCCAAATTGAGTGACCAGGGTGAGATGAAAACACACTGAAGCTTCCTAAAACACCAAAGCAAGGACTTCTAGATAGATCTGAGTACCATCATGTGACGACTAAGACTGCCCCATGGAGACCACCAGGAAACAAGGATGGTCATCGGATGAGGAAGGGCCAAAGAGAGCGTCACGAAAATAAAGATGGGCTTGGAGAGGTACGCCAAAAGGGGTGGGGGAGAGTGCCATAGAAGGAGAATCCAATAACGAAGGGATTTAAGAGCTGGAAAAAAAGGATGGCAAAGACATGGAATATGGCACCGAGCAGGCGGAGGAGGCCACAACGGTCAGTTTGTTTTTGAAAAAGAAGTGGCGTGTCCGGTGTGTTCTCAAGGGGCCTCGAGTAAGCCATTATCCTATTCCTTGGGCTACAACCCATGTACCATTTGAGATCATATAAAACATAACATTACCTAATTCATTAGAGGGAGATATAGGTCCCACCCATCTCATAGTAAATTGTTCACACATTTTCTACAAGACAATAAAACATTCATCATATCGTGACCCATAAAAAGACATAGGTCTTATAAAAATATAATCATAATACATAAAATTAAATGGGAATAATTAAATTTTCATCACATCATAACCTATTGAAAAATATATAGGTTTTATAACCATTTAATTTAAGCATAAACTGTGAAATAGAAATAGATTTCATAAACATATAACCCATGAAAGATAAATATGTTTCATAAAGACCATGACATTATGCATAAACCATTCATAGAAAGTATATGAATGGAACCTATAGATAATTTCATAAAAGGCAATGAGTAATGTCAACCAAATTCATTATAGATTTAAAATAGTTTTGAAATATATTTCAAAGATGTTTCTTGAGGAAAATATCCTTTTATTTTCAAAAAATTCTTTTTAATGCATAAAACCATTTAAAGATCATTTTCTTAGAAAGTAGATTTAAAACTTATAAATAATACATGAAATTATTTTGAAAACCTTTATCCCAGAAAATTAATTTTCAAAATAATTTCTTAAATATTAACCTTCTTAAAAGTGAAAAGTAATCATCAAAGGAATTATGGAGGGTAAATTTGTACATGTTTTATGAGTTAAAAAGAACATTCCTTTTCCACGGTAAAATGGTTATGAGAAATGACTTGATCGAAAAGAGAAAATAAGATTCCATTGAAGAGATTAGTTAAAGTAAAAAGGGAAAAATGTATTTTAAACAATATATGATAATGGTATAACATTCTTGGAAACCCTTTCACAGAAAATATAATTTTCTGACTGAAGGGAGGGTAAAATTGGGATTTATTGAAAACACTTTATTAGATATATTTTGGAACAAAGAGTAGAAAAATGGTAAAATATATAATTATATCATAGATAATAGTAGGAGAAGAAAATTAATGAATTTACTTGAGATATCGATCATAATATTTCATCAAATGAATCATAAATATAAACAATCTCAAAAATCATTGAGATTTTCCCAATAAACACTTATAACTTGGTAACTTAGAATCATAATATCCATGTAATAAATGAAATTACATAAAGAATGAAATTTCATGAAATTATTGAGATTCATGATAAAAAATTTAAAATGTAATTATATACACCTTGAATAAATAGTTTAGGTTCATAAAAAAACATGGCTCACAAAGAAGGAAAATTGAGACAAAACTATTTTACCGATTTGGTAACATTTGAAACTTAAACCCCATGAAAGAAGGATACTAAAATGGAAATGTGAATAACCATAAATTTAATAATAAGATGCACATAACACAATAATCATTCATAAATACACCACACAAAAGGTAAGAGTGCCGAACATAACATGTATCTTACAGAAATTAAAAGTGAGATGAAATCCCCATACCTTATGTATCGACTCTCTCAGTACTCGTACAAGATTCCAATATAATAAATATAAGTTTACTATAAATGTTTTATATCATAATTTTATTATATCTATTAACATATATTGTTTTATAATGACCTTATATTACATACTTTTTAATGATCCGATGTTAAGGTTTCACTTTGTGTAATATTCTCTTTTTTCTTTGCATGTGTCTTAAATTGTTATATCATTAGTCATTATACTTATATCAAAATTACAGAATGTAAATCATCATATAAAAACCATATATATTCAGTATATGTATATAATAATAATTTATATCATAAATAATTATAAATTGGAATACACTGTTCATAGAGATGGTAATCCATATATACGCATGAATGTTGTTTCTGTTTTTATTGTCATATTGAAAGAGTGTAAATGAAATGTGTTTATATATTAATGTATATATATATATAATTATTCCAAAATCATGAATATATCATATATATCATATAATTTCACTAAACTCATCCTTAATACATTACATGGGGTGTATGAATGAATCTCATCGCTTTGAGGGGGTGGTAGTCCACACTTCCTAAAACGAGATTATAGAAATAACCCCCAATTGAAAGTAAAGAGATGTATTTTGTAAAAGGAATAAATAAGATTAAATACATAATAAATATAATATATTACATATATAAATATATTTTCCCTCATAATGGCCACCATGATTGGTGGTAAATGAAAAATGAACAATCATGATTTCGTGATGAAGTAGTTCGCCATACATAGAAACAGTATGTTCGATATCCATTGAATTGAGGTGTGTGTAAGTGTAGGTAGAAATATTTTTATAAAAAATCCTAGTATATATATGATACTCATGTTGTCACAAAATAATATAATAAATAGAGTGGAAGGGATGAATAAGGAAAATAAAGGAAAAGAGATTGAGATAAGACGTTACTTCTTAATCAGGTAACTCCTTTTGGTTTGTCCCAAAAGACATCCTTGAGAGGATTTAATAAAAAGGTATGCATTATGGTAGAGGGTAGGATTGTTGGGAGGATAATTTGGTAGAAATTTATCAAACATAAAGGATTTGATAAGTGTGAAGAATTAGTATAGGTGGAGGCCTTTTATAATGGAGGAGGAGTGCCACTCATGTAAATATTTGTTGTGAGAATTCCACCCATGTTTTTCACATTTCAAGTGGATAAAATAATGTAAATATGTCAATAACATTGGTGGTGGGGTATAAATATGTCCATAAAATGGGTTTTGGACATGTGTCTATGTCGTTTTGGGTTTTATATTTAAGGTTTTGTTCTTTATTAAATGAAATTTTCTCATAACTGATGTAATTAATTTTAATCACCTCCACTAATAGTTTTTTTTCAAAAAAAAAAATTGACCTTATTAAACCTTATAAATTATTATTATTATAAATATTTAATCCATGTTTTCAAATTCTAATCACAAATGTGGCATAAATTAATTTAAAATTAATCTCACCATCGGGATGACACGACGGGTTTTTATAGTTAAAAAGACCAACAGTTTTCTAAGTCGTTATGTCCAATTTAAATGTGGAAATTGTTAAAATGACCAAAATTGGATTACTTGATAAAAATAATATATAATAAATTTTTTTAATCAAATTAAAATATATTTTAAACTTATAAATAATGTAAATTAAATATTATATTTGAAATAAAAACTTGTATTTTTTACTATTCATCCAAAAAATGTAGTTTGTCAGAAAAAACCCAAAAAATTCACCCTAAGCTAATTTGGACATTATAAATTAAAAAATGTGGTTTATTTTATCAAATTAAATTTATAAATGTTTCTATAGAAAATTTTATTATAAGGACATTCAAAATTGTTTTTTTACATAGGACTTTACTAAAAATCATACTTTTATTATCAATATGTTTCATTTATATAAAACAATTATGAAAAATATTTGAAAAGTAATTAATAATATTAATATAAATAATTTTAATAAATAGGTAATAATTATATTATTTAAATAATTAAAACAATAAAAAGATATGTTTTTTAGAAACTCATTGTTGTATGTATCATACGCCAACTCAATGTTGTGTGTATCGTACACCAACTCAGTGTTGTGCGTATCATATGCCAAGTCAGTGTTGAATTTAACATATGACATGTTGGTTTAGTGTTAAAGGATTATTTGACTTAGTTCATTTCATGATATATTTTAAATTTTAATTTATTCAATAAAATGGTTCATAAAAACTCAAGATGTTACATTTTATATTTTAAAAAATTCATTAAAATGAATTTTATTATCATTTTGTAAATGAGGTTCTTTTTTAATTTTTTTACAAGAGTGTGAAAATAATTTTTTTAAAATTATACATGATGAATGTAATTTTATGCCATCATGAAAACCCAATGATTTGAATATTATTTAATAGGTTTCCAAAATTATTTTCAAAGAAATGTTTTCTACCAATATTCAATTTTTTTTTAGTTTTTTAAGTTATTCTCAAAGTGAAAGGGGTATTTCCCTAAATAATATCATTAATGATTTTTTATGGTATTTATATTAATCAAAGGAAAAAACCCTTTATTTAACTTATGATGAATTGGGGATAGTTTTTAATGATACCCTCCTTATAATTTTTCTGGATGGTTTATGACTAGTTTCACTAGGGAAAAATTATCATTTCATATGTTAATTTTTCAATAAAATTTTTTTTGTTGATTGTGCATTAAATTATTATTCTCTATTTTAATATAATGATTTAATTAGACTTACTATGTGATGGGAAAGGCTCATTTTATCCCCTTTATGAATTATTATGTCTCATGATAAAAACTAGTTTGGGTGTTTTTCTATGTTATTACCCATTTACAAAAGATTTCATGGTATGAGGCCTCGATGGTAAGTTTAAAATGTACATCATTATTCATTATATAATTATTAAATATGTTATTTATGTCCACATAATTATTTTAATTTTTATAATATGCATTGATAGTTTTCAAGCTCATGTGATTATTTATATGAAAATATTTTATCCTCATTTATTTATTCCATATTATTCTTCATGATCATTTTTTTAGTAAATGAAATGTTTTTACGGTTATTTACCTTTATAAATTGATTAATCTTTATTTACTTCTAATAGATTACACTTCATATAACCCTTATTGAGCATCTGATATCACCCTTTTATTGTTTACTTTCCCTATGATACCATGAAGTGTACTATGATTGATATGTAAGGATATTCAAGATATAATAATTATATTCTAAAATAAAATACTTTTTACGTCTTCAAATGAATGTGAGATTAATATATATATCTAATTTACCAAGACTAATATACTATTCCAACCTATGGGATGAGATTCCTTATATATAGTGAAAATTTCATAAAGTAACCACTAACTCTATGATACTAGGTTTGGGGTCTTTATTATTGGTAATAGAGGATATTTATTGGATCCCTGGGAACTATATTTAGGAAAAAATATAGTAGAGAGTATAAAACTATAAATAACCTTAAGAATAATTCTCTGTATAGGATAACATTATAATTTTTTGTTAAGGTTTATATTTTTTGGTTTTCCTAGAAAAATATCCCTTTATTAGTATAATAAAGGGATTTTGTTTTCGTATAGAATAATCTAGGGGTAATAAAAACAAATTTGTTTTTTGAGTATATCTATCACAATCCATATTTTTTTTTATTTTCTAATAACACTTTTAAAGGGTAAGTGTAGACCCTCACAAAACCACCAGATTCAACCCATCATGGGAATTACATGGGAATTAGTATGCAACATAAAAATTTCAAACAAAACACTACAACTATCATTAATTAGTACCACCATTGTCGCCTTCAAAAAACACAACATTTAAAATTTAGAAAACTTCCATAATTCATGAGCCTACCTCGAGATAAAAAAAGAGACACCTCAAGTTTCGTAAAAATTGATTTTTTCACCTGCCATGATTCATCCAAACTTCTCTGTAATCATCACTTCTCAGAACAACCACCTTCACCATTGTCATAGTCATCATCGGAGCTCCATTATCGTCATCGCCATCCCCAACACTTGTCACTAACTTCCAGTTCATTGATGTATACCACCAAAATCACCCACACCTTCAACATCCACTCCACATGCATCGTATGAACACGGATCACCAGACGCATCACTAGAATACCCAAAAAGAACAGAAAGGAACTTCCTTGATGAGGAAATAAACCAAAGAGAGGAATCACCAGTCTCAGCTCCATGGATGCCCATCCACTTGCACGAACACATCCCAAAGTCTCCTTAGAAGCAAACACACCCAACCAACCTAGGTGGGTGCAAAGAACTACAAAACCAGAGTATAGCACAAGTGACGGGGCCTCCCACAAGTTGAATTGTGAAGCCATAACCAACAACCAAGCAAGGCCTATAAAGATGAAGTCTCCATGAGACTCCAAATCACTCAAAATCACATAACAGAGCACTAGGGAGACCACCGTACAATCCGACTCAGAGAGTGGTGAAGACCAGGTGCCAGAGCAGATAAACAAGTGCCCAAACACCTCAACAGAACAGAACTTTGAGACACAAAGAGAAACCCTAGAATAAATGAAGAAAACACTGAAAGAGAAAGAAAGCAGGATTAAAACCCTAAAAGAACCCAAAGAGAAGCAAAAGAAAGTGGGGAGGTCACCAAGAGGCAAATCACATAACTTGAGAGAACAAACAATGAGAGAAGACCCGGTGAGTGAGAAACTAATAGGGAGAGGTAGAGAATAGAACCTAAAGATAGGTGAGGCTAGAGAGATGCAGGAAAGTTGGGTGCCATTGGAAATGAAGAAAACCCCTAAGAGGGAGAGGAGAAGATGGGTTCCCGAAGATGGACACCAATGAGTTTCCCCTTAATTTTCACTTGGTTTCACACTCCAAGGCGATATGCTTGAGTTTTTCTATGATGCTTAGTATCTTGGATTGGACCATGTTATGATGAATTATATATTAGTTGTTTCTTATGGGTTTCAGCACTTATATCCCCAAGAGGGTAACTATAGAACCCATGATATTGAGTTGGTGGTAGTGGTGTTCACTTACACTTTGTGGTTACATTACCTCATTTTTTAGTGTTTTTTGTTTTTTACCAACCATAACAACCAAAGGTATGTCTTCTCCTAGAACTAATTGAACTTTTTTCAGCATTAGTGGATAGAATTATTACTTTATTACAACATCGATATTTTATATATGGTAAGAAATTGAAACTTTGTAGTTGATGCGCTGAGTAGGAATCCATGTAGTGATGTTGTGCATGAATCTGGGGATTCCTAGAGAGTTACGGAGGAACTCTCAATGATGAATTTTGATATGGGAGATGTTAGAGGTAGTGGTTTTATTTTACATATGATTTTGAAATCATATTTTGTGTAGTGGGTGGAGTAGTCCCAGTTGGGGGATTTTGAGGTGGAGGTCTAGAGAGACTAAGTTATTTTTGATGATTCCCCTGATGGTTTCTATGAGGAAGGAAAATAACAGGTGTTATTTTAGGGAATGATTTTCATTCCTTCAGTGATGCGTGATATGGTTCTCTATGAGTTTTATATAGTTTGCCTTTGGAATTACATACCATCATGGAAAAGATGTAATGACTATTGAGAGGTTGGTTTTGGTTCCCTAGGTTGAAGCATGAATTTTTAGAGTTTGTATCATGATGTTTGGTCTCCCAGACGGTGAAGTCCATGCATTGTATTCATAGTGGGTTCCTCCATCCATTAGATATTCCCCAATATAAGTGGTAGGAAATATAAATGGACTTCGTTACCTATTTACCTCAAGCTCAAGGAGGCTATGTTACTATATGGGTTATGGTGGATTGTTTGATGAAATCAACCCACTTTATATTAATCAGGGAGAAGAGCTGAGTGGAGGGTTTTTCAAAACATTATCTGGGAGAGGCAGTGCGACTCTATAGAGTTCTGAGGATGATCATATCTGATCTAGATGCTCATTTTAACTCTATGGTTAATAGAGGTCTCCAATATTATTTTTCATTCTCAATTATTACTTAGCACTGTTTTTCTTCTGTATACAAATGGTCAGAAAAAGAAAACCATGTCTACTCTTAAAGACATGTTGTGCTATTGTGTCCTAGATTTTGGAGGTTTAGGGATGGGGTAATTTATTTTGTTTTAGTTTTCTTACAATAATAGTTTCCACTACACAATTTTTATGGCACCATTTCAATATTTGTACATCTGACCATGATGTTATCCATTTTTCTAGAATGGGTTCAAAAGGGAAAAATTCTTAGGCCAAAACCGATGAAAAATACAATAGATATGGTTCAGGTAATTTGTGAGAGGATGAAGTTAGCACATGATTGTTGTATATCCTATTATAATCATAATAGGATACCTATGTATTGGATCATAATGTATATAAAGATGGATAAATACTAAAGGGGGTGAATTTTATGTTTAAAAACTTTCATTTTTAACATTAAAATAAACATATTATAACTAGGTTAATAAATCATATTCACAAATCCTCTTGAATATTTAAATGGGAATTGTACTTGGCCCTTGGGACTGGTAATAAAAATTTCATATTCAAGTAGAATATGATATGTAAGTCACAGGATATATCAATAAATTGATTCTATCTTCATAATGTATATAACTGTAATAAATATGTAGTGGTAACATAATCATAGTTTAGTCATATTAACAAATAAAAAAAATCTTAATAACAACAATTATGATATTTTAGATTAATATAAAAATTTATGATTCTATTTTAAATCGTATAGAATCGTAATCAGATTAAAAAAATGTATCTAAATGAAATCTATTACGATAAACAAGATACAAATATAAATATGAATATAAAAGTATCACTTTCTATTATATGTTGTGGAATTAAAAGACATGTAATAAAAAAAGTAATACAAATTAATACAATTCTTTTATCCCAAAGAGTAGGGTATCCAATAACCTAGGATAAAGGTCCCTTGTTTTATACTTATAAGAAATTATTTATTTCCCTTACCAATGAAATACCTCAATATGATGATCGGTCTATCTCACTATCCCTGTGCACCCTCGATATGATGGTCTTATTCTTTCACACTATCCTCATGTTCCCTCTATGCGATGATCAGATTCTATGTCTTTCTATCCCCATGATCCCTCGATAAGATGATTAGATTCTGTCACACTATCCTTATGTGACCTCAATCGTATTCAAGAATTCAGTTGTTGAAATTAAAAATATAAACTCCAAAAAAGTTTACAAGTATAAATAATAATTAATTCTATCTTGTAATCTTAATAACTCTCTCACACTAAGATTTTGAAAATGAAATTGATTAGAACTTCACTCAGTGACTCTTTATCTCTTCTCAAAATCTTAAAATTACAAGGTATTTATAGGCAAGATTCCAATGGTCATCTTGATCCTCCAATAGTCATATTTTCTCCTAGTTTTTTGCAATGACTTATACAGTTGGTACTTCAACAATCATATCATAATAGAATGTATGGAATCATTTTTGACACCATTACAGTGTAAAAAGTAATCCTTTATGATAAAATATATTTTTCTGAATTCAGAATTTATAATTACATAAATCAAATGAATTTCATTACAGAATATAATTAAGATTTTCTTTATTAGTATGATTCTGATTCTATAGGTTTCAATTTCAAGTCCGATTATAAAAAAATTAGTACAAAGACAAAACAGAAAGTCTTTAAATCCTATTTGATAAAGGTGAATCCAATCATTATCGGATCTATGCTTATTATGATAATTTTAATGAATAATGTTTATTTATATTCATGAATACTTTAAAACTAATTCTAAGTATGGTAAAAAAAATATGTTTTGTAAAAAACATTCTTAAAATACATTGGACATGAAAGATTTAGTAATTAAGTATTTAATAAAGAGTTTTTTATTTCAAAAACAAAAGGAATGAAAATTTCTAAAAGGTACTTCTGAATCAACACAATGGAGTTCAAAGTGGGAGATCACTTGTTCCTAAAAGTGAATTATCATCATGGGAAGTGAAGGTTTAGTAATGGGAGTAATATTTCTCTTAGGTTTGCTGGGCCTCTTGAGGTGTTGGTTCATGTTTGAACCATGACATATCAGATCGCACTTCCCCTAAAGATAATCCAAATACATGATGTTTTTCACATGTAACAGCTCTATAATTATCTTCATGATGACTCTTATGTCATCAATTAGTGAGATATCAATGTTGATGATGATGAGACCTTTGAGGATAAACCTATAGATATCAAAGACCTTAAGGAGAGGGTGTTTTGTAGGTATGATATTCCATTAGTTCATGTCTTATGTCAGAATGGTGGCATAGAAAAGAGTACCTGGGAACGTGAGTCACATATGTGCACTCAATACCCCAATCTGTTTATTTTTTATCTATTATCTAGTACCCAAGTTATTATTTGTATTTTGATCATTCTAGTTTATGAGACAGTTTCCTATTGTTTCTCGTTGTGTCTTTACTATTTTTTGAGAGGTGTCTCCCTTTGGAGAGTGTTTAAAGATGGGTTTCGTTGTTTCATTTTTTTATAATTTTCCCTATAATGAGGTGTTTGAGCTCATATTGTGGTGATATCCTTGAGAGGTATCTCATGGGGTGTCTATTCAGATAATCCATTTTTGTTTCCACTCTAGTTCAGCTTGGATTCTCATGGATGAGAATTATTTGAGAGGTATATAATGTAAGGTCCCAGATCCTTAGGTTCCAATCCTTTTTGTGTTCCAAAGCTTGTGGTGCTTAGAGGAGGCTTGGAAGTGGTCTAGAGGGGTTTGGAAATGAAATAATAGATGTAGGGTGAATACTCAACGTGTACATTTTACATGTCGTGTATGTGAATTTCAAAATTGTGAAGGGATGGCTCATGATGTGTGAAGTTTTAGGCATAAATAATAAAAAGGTGATGGATTTTATGTTTCAAACAAACCCTAACATATATACGATGTCTAAATGGATTAAACACCATGTAAACCTCTGGTGAAGTGCTTTAATAAAAGGTGAATCATCCCAAGGGTTTCTTAAACCCTATGCTTATTCTCATTTTCCAGTTAGTAGTAGTTCCACCCTTATAGTTTCAAGATACCTTCAACTAGGGATTGATTCTTGGATTTAATCTTTAATCTGTGGGAATACATGGTTATCCAAGCTGCATTCTTCCTTTTTTTTTTCTAGCAGGTTATCTCAATTTCATCATGTTTCCTCTAATATCTTCTCACCATGATATGGAATTTGATCTCCCATTTTCTAATAGTATTTTATTGGATTTTTTAGTCTTTTTGTTTAATGGATTCATCATATGAATACAGTTCCTTGTGGGAGAGGTGATTGGATATCCACAATATGGTATGTTCTCATGCAAAGAATATTAACAGATTTTGAGGTGAGAGATTCGTTACTGTTATTTTTATTTACATAAAATTTTAAACTGATTATGATTTAGTTCGTTGGATAATAATGAAATTAAATTAATAATTATTGATCTGTATTAATGAAATTGGATAGTGATCACATGTTGGTGATGTTATTGCTTCATACCATGATAGAGGTTTTCCTCTTGTTTTCCAAGATAGTGTGATATCTATGTTTTATTATTTGTGATCGTGTTTTTATTCTTGTAATATCATGTTGAAATTGGTTAATAACAAAAATATAAAATTAATTGATAATTAATTGGATTATCAAATAATTGAAGAGGCATGTTTTTTATTTGGTGGTTAATGTAATTTGATGATAATCAAATTTATGCAATATACATGTTTAATTGAAATTTATCATCAATGTGATTAATGGAATTGATAAATAACGTGAAGCACATTTATATTTTATGATAATAATAGAAAGGCATGTTAATTTAGAATGGTACTTCTCTAGGTATATTGAAACCATGATAAATACTAAGAATTGGTTTTTCCTTTGATATCTTATTATAGCATGATTATTTAAGTTTCCCATAGTTGGAAATTTTTAATAATTAATTTGTAAATTAAATATGGAATAAGTATTGGTTGTGTGATAAAGATATTTTTTTAGGGCATGAGTTTCCCATTTTCTTTATAAGTCCAAGTACCTTTTTTGGATCTGTAAGAGAATATTTTCATGAGAATGATGAATTACTTATTTTGAGAGTCTGGTTTCCAGGATAATTTTTTTTTGTTTCATGTTGTTATGTCATGTGATCCTAATATGGATGATCCTAGAGGGATGATATGAGATACTGGGTAGGTAGGCCCAAATGAGATGTGATCCTACTATTCCTAATCCTATGATGGTTATCGTAATATGTAGAAAGATAGGCCAAGATGATGTTGTAGTATATGATGTATGAGATGGAAAGATTCATCAATATATGCATATGAGTGTTGGGGGGTGGCACCTAATGTGATGTAATATGTTAATTATTTTCTTACCCATTGATGATATGTTGAGAGTTTATATGCTTTCATGAATTTGTTTAATGAATAATGGTCAATTTTTATGTTAATATACATTCCTTTCCCTAATTGTTGAGGTAGCTGGAGGTACTTGGATTCTTGTTTCTTCTTGGTTGTATATTAGGATTGTTTTCCTATAGTACTTGGATATGGAATGATGCTATAAATGAATAATTATTTATTAACCTATGTGGTTGGTAGATAATTTAATGAAAATGATTAATAGATATCAATATTGATAAACCATGGTCTTAGTTTGGATTATGGCTGGAGTGAATTTACATTCCGTTGATTACTAATATAATACAATGTAATGTAATGTAGAATAATGTTAATATTAATTAATTTATAATGAATTAATTAAATGAAGGAAACGATACAAAGTAAAGAAGTAATTAATGTAGATATCTTATTTTCTTATGTTCTCATTAGATATCTTGTCTTAGCATTGGTAGTCGAGAGTCCGAGTGACGTTAGATAGAGTTCTGTATAAGAATAGGTTTTTCCATAGTGTGGTTGTAATCTATATTATATCATTTATATTCTATGATTTCATAGGATACCCTACCCATGTTAGTCAGGGAAACTGATTCCCAGTTGACTCTGGAAGAGTGCTTTCCCTAACTTTCCAGTGGGAGAAAGGATGGTTGACTACCCCCTCTAACCCTACTCTCTTCTCTAGGTAGTTACTTGTGCTGGTATGAATAGTGGTTAGATTTCCCATATATTTGTATAGAGGTATCTAATGACTTTTGTCTATTTCACATACATTTATTATCTGATATAGCATCCAAATGATTATTATAAGTATGATGTGTATAGGCTGTGATGGATTGATGTAATTTCTTAGTGTATGGGATGTAATGGATTGAGGTACAATACATGATGTTTGATACACATTATATAGGTTTTGGTGGATTTTAGAAACTACTTTCTTACTGTATGTGGATTTTTCATATGGGATGGTGTAGTTATGTGATGCATGTGGAGCATGTTTGTATGCCTTAACAAAGTGTCTTTCAGATGCCTTAATTTTATAGAGACATGGAATACAACGTGCGACATTAGGGCAGAGCAGCAACCCAATGCAGAATCAGTATTAGGGTACCCTTGATGTTTTACTATTAAATTTTACGTTGTCTAGTATGCAATGCTTGGAGAGAGTTAGACATGATGAGGCTGGGAACTTTGAATACCTATTTAGGTGAAGAGTTATTTTTGTTGTTGTTGACTATTCATTATCATGATTCTTTTATCTTGTATGAGAGGCTTCAGGGAGGATCTTACTATATATTCTATTATGATCACCCTATATATATAAACAGTTTTTCAGGTCATCTAGAGAAGTTTGGAGATCAAACTGGATATTACTAGCTTGTGGTTTAGAAAGATCTATTTGGGATTTACAATTACTACCATATTTACCTTTTTGGTAATTATATTTTCCCTTTAAATTTTTTTAGTTCTCTATAACATTTCATGTTGGCACTTGGGTTTTATTTTATATATATGTCTGAGAAGGTGTCAGTTCTTGTATCATTTCTATCTCTCTCTTCTTCATGTTTCATTTAATGGGAAATGCCTCCTATATTCTTGTTTATTATACACTGTATGTGATTTTCCATCCTGGGTCCTACTAGATCCAAGACTTGAGCAGTCACCACCTATCTCTCCACATTGTGTTATCTTTGTGATGAGGGGTTGTGGTAGGGAATCAATTTTATTTTATGAAAATGTAAAAATTTATGAATTTATACATTTATGGATTTAAAATAAAAAGTATATCATAATGACTCATGATTGAAATTAGTTGATAAGGATTAAACCACACCTTAAAGACATTGTAATTTATGTGGTATCTCCCATTTTGATTATGTGTGATAACTCAATTTCCATAAATATTAGTAAAAATACCATTCAACACTCAAGGAAAAAGATCATTGAGATTAAATTTTATTTAATGATGGAATAATTTGTATAATTGGTTGTGAAATTGGAGCATCTACCTACTAATAATAAATTGGATGACATAATGACCAGGGATTTACCCATTGGGAATTACGAATGTTATTGGTTGGAACTTATAGTCTAAATAAATCTATCTTATTGGATCGTTCAAATATAGGACCCCCGTACCCCTATGGGATATATTTTTTTATGTAATGCATGATTTCCTCCAAAATTTATTCCTTGTATTTCTAACCTTATTTTGTGAACCTTCAAGGAAGTGATCCTTAATTTAGTAACAAAGGTGGTGAAAGTACTCATGTTGTTTAGGAGCACTTAGAGAACCTAAAGCACTAGATAACCTATATTGATAACGATAGAGAAGGAATCTAGGTGGTAATTTTTTATTGAATATTGGTGGGGGTCATAAGATCAGGTTCTATTATTGAATTTCAAATGCATATAGTTCAATGTAGTGGTATCATAATGATACTTTCATCAAACTCTTGTTTCTCACACTGAGATTTTCTAATATAATTTTTGAGTTTATGATTGAAGAACCATAAAAATACTCCTAAAAGAAAATAAAATTTTTAAGTGGTGAGAATAAAAATTATATTTAGGTCAATTTTGGTTGGGATCTCTTAAAAAATTTCATGTAAAGAAGAGTTATTTTTGTGTTGGAATTCTCAACATACCAAAGTGGGATACTATTGGAAAAATCCATTTGGTATTTTTATAGAAATTTTTTATTTAAAATTCCATCTAATTTTTTCTTTAACATGGTGGTATATTAAGAATAAATATTTTTATAAGATTTAATATACATCAAAATGGTCTACGTTGCATTTTAAGATGATGTTGGTTGGAATTGTTTCTATTATATTGAAGTTGTTCTTACTATATCAAGACATTATGTTGTAGATCATTAGAATGAGATGAATCTATTATTTTGTAACAAATTAGGTATCACCTCCATGATAATTGGTTAAAATAAAAAATTTCAACCCAGTTTCTAGGGCTATAAGAGAATCCAACCACCTAGGGACTGCTGGTGTAACATCCTAAACTTTTAAATATATTAAATATTTAGTTTGAATAAATATTGTTTTCCATAATTAGGTATATATTATATTATAAAAAATTAAAACAAATAATTATTTATTTTAATAATTGATCACCTTTCATAAAAATTATATCCATGATAATTGAATATATTATAATTGGTGAATAAATATAAAAACATAAAATTATAGGAATAAGAAAATTTAGGAAATTTTAATCCTCTGGAATCATTATAGTGATGAACAAAACATTAAAAAGGAAAAAAATTATTAATTTAAATATATTAAAAATTAAAATCATTTAAGCCCCCTAAAATCCTTAGGGACATTTTGGAGTCATAAAGCTCTAGTCCTTTAAGAATTTAGGTGTTGTAATGAAGGAATAACATCAATAAATATATAAAGTCCTTTCATATTTTTATTTCATTTTTAGTTTCAAATTCCTTATCCATATATTATTTATTAAGAAAATAATTATAAAAAATATATAATCCTAACATGATCATGAAAATATTAATATTTTATAAAAAATTACAACATAAGAATATATTATATATCACACACCTCTACTTTTGATAATTTCCTATTAATGGTTGGTTAACTTCCCACAAGGACATTTACAATCCTCTACTTATTTCAACCTTTATGGTTGGTTATAATAAATTATTTATGATAAGTAAATATATAAATATATGTATTTATATTATTTTCTAGTTAATTTTATTAATGTTTAAATTGAAATAATCAAAATAAAAATATTGAAACATCATAGGATAATTTTAATAAAAACAGAAAATAAAAACAATAAATGTTTATAAATGAAAATTGAAAAATAAAATGAAGTTATTATGGTTAATAAAGAGTGAAAAAATAAACAAAATTCACTAATTCTTTAATTATTTTGTAAATTTAATTTAATTATACAAGGAACAAAAATACTATTAAATAAAATGGGTTATAATGTTATATGATTTCATAACCTAAAACCTTACTTTGGGTTTTCTCTTATTTGTCTTTATTTTTTGTATAAATTCATATCAAATATTCACAAAATTTACTTTAAATATTTGTTTCCTCTCTTATATGGGTATATTCATTCTTCAAAATCATTGAGATGGTTTATAACCCACCTATAATTTTTTTTAAAAATATTTTCCAAAACCACTTATTGGCTCCACTCAAGTTGTTTCTACTTTCCTAAAATATTGATGATATTTTATAAAAAAATGTGATTTTCCTTATTCATTTAAGAACACAAATTTTTATTCATTTTAGTATAATTTATGAAATATTTATGAACCCCATACATGTCTAGGGGTTTATTTCTCGACAATGATTATTATATGTTTTCTTTTTATGTGGCATGATTGATTATGATTATTTTATGATGTGATGTGTGGGTTGGAAATTATATAGCCCTAAAATGCATTGGGTAATGAAATATATCTTCTGTGAAATTTTTTAATATTCTTGAAAATAATTCTATCTTTGTTAATTATTATTATGTTAGGATTAATGCACATATTCTATATGTGAACATGATACCAGTTTTTTACAAAATTTTTGTGGTATTTGACCACTAAGTTATGATGTTTCAGTATTATGAACATTACACCTTCCATTACTTTTTAAATCAATACCTCATGTTTATGATGATTAAATTTTATATACTATATAATGATAATTATTAAAATTCTCACCCATGTACTATAGATTCATTTTTTTATTCGATCATTATTATTCCTCCCCTTAGTCAAATTTTAACTCACCCTTTTCATTGATGTATATTCTAAAGTGAATACATGTACTAAGGATAACATGAGATAATTTTGGAGGAATATAATGATGAATTTACATAATGTTAATGTTTTATTATGTAAAAGTGACGTATAAGACAAGTTTTCCCAAGATACTAAGACTTTAGATTTTAGAATGTATTACTACTTATATATTTATATTAAAGATAATGTAATAGTAATGTAATTTAAATGTGGGTTTCTATAGTTGGTATCACATCAAGGTTTTGTTAAATTCAGAATTAAGAAAAAAAATTATAGAAAACTATAGTGATAATCTTATGAAAATGAAACTAATATTTTTATGGTATATAAGGTGTGGTTTCTTGGAAATTAAATCCATGCCATGATATTTGAAATTGGATGTGGTTGTGACCCAAATTTACCAAGGGGTAAGCACCCTCAAAAAGATTTTTGAGCATTAACACGATCATAACTCAAGGAATGATGAGTGTACCTAAAATTGCACACATTTATAGAAACTCCCAAGGGATATATTTTTGATAATTCATATGCCTTTTTACAATACATTTTGATGTATTTGAATATAATTTTGGGTTAGAGAACATATTAGAAAATAGACCATGGATTACCTTGATTATAAATGATAAATTCATAACATATAATATATATTTCATTTATGAGTTACTCTTTATATGTTCATAGATTTTATTTTTATATGATTGTTAGTATGAATAATCTCATTTGTAAATTTTCCTTTATTTTTGAAAATGGAAGAAAATAGAAGGAATCATGTCAACGATGTATGCGATAATAAATGTGTTTATTTCACTAATGAAATTCCTAATATTAATATATAAGGATTTGAAAAATAATTGAATTTCTACCACAACTGAATCTATTTATGATTAATAACATGAATAGTTATAAACTACCTCCTTATTATATTAAAGAGAAAGTCTTATTTGAGTCCTTTATTCTATAAAATCCTCTAATATTTTGTGGTTCTTTTGACCACAAAACCATATAACAATGGATTAACTCTATTTATAAAGTATTCCCTATCCTCAAATCCTCTAAATAAGAGATAGTCATACTGGATACTTATAACTTAAAGAGTGATTATGGTCAGTAATGGATATTGATCAAGAATACGAATCTCAATGAAGAAATTGAATCAATGTAGTGGGAAGGATTTATGGAATAAAATCTCAATAAATTTTTTCCTCATCTCTCCATTAAGAAACGTTGAAGGAATTATTTTGACTTAAACAAGAGGATGAAACTACAAGGGATTATGAATCAAACATCACAAGGCATTAATGATACACCTATGGATTTATCATGGTTTATGAAAGTAAGGTTGACTACTTATTTTGTGGACTTAACTAATGTATTCAAAAATATTAGGAGATTCAAAACATTGTCTAATATGAGAAAATCATACTACTTTCCCTAAATTTTTTGATATATATTGATGATTATAAATGGTTTTGTGGGGAAATATATAATAATATGGGAAATGCATTTAAATCAAGAGGATCATCAAATAATCCTCATAGAGACAATATAATAATGCTACATATATGTGATAAATTTTTTAAGTAGAATCATGGAAACTATCTCAAGAGTACAGGGAAGTGTTTCATGTATAGAAGAGAAGATCACCAAGATAATGAATTTGTAAATGAGTTGAAGAATCCCACTAATTATATAGATTATGGGACAGATCATGTCAGTTCTTGAACAATGGTTTAATGATTCAACTATAAGGAGAAAGGGAAGTATACAACATAATGCACCAAACCATGGTTATTTGAGTCTAATCAAGACCATAAACCACCAAGTATGTGGGGGAAGTGGAATTATTTCACCATCAAAAAAGTTGAGGTGGTACATGAAAATGATGTCATATAAGGTACACTTATTATTCAAAATATAATAGAAATGGTTTTAATTGAATATATTTATATATATTCCATTATATTCTATAAGATTTATAGAACTATTAAAACACCTAATTCATGGCTGGATGTTGAGATATCCATGAAAATAGCTAGTTTTGAAATAATTGAAACCGAAACATTGGACTCTTCTCCAATTAGTGTTTTTTAAAAGATTCTTCTAGTGAATCACATAATATTTTCCTTGGTGGAATTAGATTATATATTGGGCATAGATTGGATCTAATTATATAGATATAACATCAACTTTTGGGAAAAGGAAATTATTTATACATATGAGAACATCCCATGCTCATGTATAAATGCATGAGTGATTATGAGTAACTTTTTGAAAATATCTCAGTGGGGTGTGTGTTGAAACATAGTCAAGAATTATATCTATCTTAAATGGTTGAGTCAATGGAAAGCATTAACCTTGAAGAAATTCCAATTGTGAGGAAATATACTGATGTATTTCTTATAGACTTTTCTAGACTTCCCTAAGATCATGAGGTAAGTTATTAATAAAAATTATACCTGGATACACTCCAATATGTATACTCCCCTATAGTATGGCCCTGATAGAACTCAAATAGTTAAATATATGTTTTTAATATCATTTGGACAAAGGTTTTGTATTCTCTAGTGTATCACATTATAGTGTGTCAGTTTTTTGTCAACAAGAATTATTGATCTATATGGATATGCATCAATATACAAGTGCTTAACAATATCTTCATCATCAATAAAAATACCCTAACAAATGTTGATGACTTGTTAAATCGACTTTGTTGAGATCAGTACTTCTCAAAGGTAAATCTTTATTCAGGATATCATCAGCTAAATTTGAATAAAGAATATATTCATAAGACATCATTCCATACAGAATATCAAAAATATGATTTTATAGTTCTGTTATTCATATTAACCATTTCCCCTAAAATATTTGTGGAATTAATGAATAGGGTAGTCAGAGACTACCACAAAAAAATTACACTTTTTTGATGATATTAACATCTTATCAAATAGTAAGTAGGAATATGAAATTCATCTATTGATTCAGCACGAGATTATAAAAAAGGAGAAGATATATTCTATGTTTATAAATTGTGAATTTTGTATGTAGTAAGTCACATTAATGGGGTATGTGATCACAAAAAACAAAATTTTTATATATCTGAAAAATGAAAAGAAAATTCAATAATATCCTAAACCCTCAGTTTCATGAAAATACATTGTTTTCGTGGATTTTATGCATTTTATAGAATATTTGTGAGAAACTTCTCATGATTTTCTATCCTATAAACTATGTTAACATGGATGTGGGTAAAGTATGATTATATGGAAGAATGTGAGGAAATCATTAAGGAGCATAAGAAGTGACTAGTCAAAACACCTTTTCAAACACTACCCTCAAGTGGATATGGTTTTTTGATATACCGTAATGATTCTAGGAAGTGATTTGGTTTTATACTCATGAAAAAAATATAAAGTGATATCCTATGCCAAATTACAGTTTAAGATCCATGGGTTTAAATACCTAATTCATTATATGGTGTTAGTATTTATGATATTAAATTTTAATATTTGGAGGCACTACCACTACAGAGAGAAATATGACATATATACAGATCAATATATTCTTAATTATATATTCACACATAAATATCTCAATATAAATCAATGAATATGGATGAAGTTAATAAAGACTATTATTTTTCAATTCACTACTATATTGTAAATTAAAATAAGGTGATCAATCTTCTTAACATAAATGAACCTGCTAATATTTCCATGATGTGGATTGAGAATGAATTTATCTTAATAGACATGGAAATGATGGATTGATAAATCCAAATGGAAGTTAATACATCCCGTATAGAAACCTAGTCTTTTCATACATATATATTACATCTTTTTAGATGAATATTCAATAAATTACACAAATACACACTTGTGGACTACTATTTTTTAGTGTATTTGGATACTAGGTACACAATCATCTAATTTGGTCAAAGATATTCTACGTTTCCCATAAAGATATTCCCATTTAGCTCTCCTCATAGATGTACCCAATGTAAAACAATTATTCATAACCTGCAGATTGGAAACATAATAAATGGTGAGATCATATGCTCAATATGGATAAAAAAATGAGATGTGTAATCATCACATGATAATAATGGTATGAGAATATGATCATAACATTTTAAAACCATTTCTCTTCATATCAATATTCATAATCTTGAGTCAAGGAATGAATATTTTAATTTCATAAGATAGGAATCATAAAGAAATAAAAAAACTTTACCCATGAGATATTAATATCTGAATAAGACATATATTTTTGGCATACAAATAAGAATATAAAATATTATATACCCACCAATAAATTTATCATATTTTAGGCTTGGGATAACAACCCATGTACCTGCTTTAGGATTGGGATGACCTCGCGTGTATCCTATTTTGAGATTGTGAAAACCAATAGTGTACCCTCTCTTTTGGGATTGGGATAACCACCCTTTTACCCTTTTGGTCTTAGGATAACCACTTGTGTACCCACTAATCTCATAGAACATATATAATTACTCAATGCGTTGGATGGATATATAGGTATAACCCATCACATAATAAATATCACACATATGTGTGCCCCAAGATCATAAACCATCCATCATATCATAACCCATGGAAAGAAATGAGTTTTATATAACATTTTATTATATCAAAATATGTGGAAATTATGTAGGTTTTATAATCATTTCATCATAATATGACCTGTGGAAGATAAACAGTTTTCATAAACATCGTACCATCATAAACATAAACCATTTATAGAAAGAATAAGAATGGTATCCTTGGATCATATCCTGACTAAAGAACAGGTAACATCAACAGATGTAATATTTTATAGAAAATTATTTTGAATGATCATTTAAAATATTTATTAAGGAAAATAAAATTTCCTTGAAAATAATTTTTAAAACATAAAACCATATTTAAAATCTATTTCATTGAAAATAACCTCAAAAGATTATAATGGATTATTTTGAAAATAATTTAAACATTTTTCAAGGAAAATAAAATTTAGTCATGGAAATTTTTCTTTTAAAAAAATGAAAACTTTTTAAATAAATTGAGTTTTGGAATAAAAATATGTTTTGATTGAAAATGTAATTTTTTATAAAAATATTATTTTGAACAGTTGAGTGAATAAGGAGAGTAAAATGAAGGGATCAGTATTATTTTCATGACATAGCCAGAGGGAAATAAAAATAAGGATTTTATGGATAAGTAAATCATAATAATTAATCATTAAAATCATAATCACAAAAAATCATGATAAATAATGAAATTTCAATATAAAACTCTAACCACTTTTGTAACCCTGAATCTTAACCACCATGAAATAATATGACTAAATTAAACTTCAAATATAATGAAAAGAAATATTTTCATGATATAAAAGTTAAATGTGGTAGTATATAAAAAACATTTAAGATGATAGGTTCATAAATTAACTTTTTCCCCAAACAATTAAAATTGAGACAAAAATATCTTATCGATTTGTTAACTCTTCAACCGTAAACCTCTTTGAAGAGAAATCCTAAAATAGATATGTAAATTTCCAAAATTTTAAGTAGAATAATTATAAAATAAATTCCTAGGTATTACATACACCATGTAAGAGAAATAGGTGGGGAATATTGAATGTGTCACATAGAAGTAAAAAGTGATATTGAAATATATTACCTTAAGTTTTTCCATTCTTCATACATGTTTGAACCTCCTCTTCATCGAGTATCCTCATTAAATTTTTACCAAAATCCTTCTAGGTTGGATTTATGTCCAAAATTAGGCATCTAGGTTTATAGGAGGGAAGTTTCGAAGTGATTTGGGTACATATTGGCTGAACCAAAGGGGTTTTAAGGTATTAATAATAGAGGAGGAGTGGCCTTTTATAATTGTGGGAGAGGACACACGTGGTATTTTTTAAACGAATTGAGTTATTCCTTGTTTTCCATATGTAAAAAAGGTTAAATAAATTGAAACTTCTTGAAACATTGATGTTTAACGGTGTAAATATTTCTAGACATTAGTTTTCTTACAACTGTATAGGTTTTTTTTTACAATTATCGATTTAGTTTAAGCCCCTGGTAAACTCATTTTTACCTTAACTGTGATAATTAATTTTTACTGCATTCAATATTTATTAAGGTCAAAAATTAAGTTGACCATATTAAATAATATAAATTATTATTATTAAAAATATGAAATAAATTTTTACAAATTCAAATCACATCATTGGAAAATTATAATAAAAATATAATCTTGTATATGTTACTAGAAAGTCAGTTTTTAGAGAGAAAATATTCAAAAGTTCACAATGTTTTTTTATCTAAATTAAATATAAAAATGATTACAATGAATTAAATTGGATTAAATGATATAAAATTAAAAATAAAATTGCTTTGAAACCAATTCAAAATATAATTTATATTTATAAATTATTTAAATGAAAACGCATTTTTCAATTACAGTTCGGTATTTTTCACTATTCATCAAAAAATGAAACTTTTTAAAAAAATCCCAAAACATATCCCAAATTTTTTTTTAAAATTATGATTTAAAAAATTTAATTTTTTTATCAAATAAAATTTCTAAAAGTGTAAAAAAACTTAATTGAAAAAAATATGCATAAATGCGATGAAAAAGTGGGTTTTCAAGAAGTGTATTTTTCAAGCATAAGATGATTTTATATTTACTCCTTGTATAATAATAATAATTGTATAAATATTAATTTCAATTTATATATATATATAATAGAAATTTAATTTTAAAAATACTCATTAAGGTTTATTTTAATTAATTAAAATGGAGAAACATTAAGCACTTTAAAACAGTTTTCAGAAGAAAAAACCATCTTTTAAACCCCAGGATAAACTTGTACTAAGATCCAATATAAATTTGACTAAAATTTAATTAATTGTATTTAATATAACCAAAGAATAATTATGTTACTTTGAAACATAATATTTCATTTAAATTACCTAATCTATTTATTATAAATAATATTTACACAAAATTCTGTATTTTAATTATTCACTGAACAATCATTATTCATCGAAAAATACCAAAATTTTACCAAAATTTATTTTTTATTTTATGATTTAAAAAATTATTTTATTTTACAAAATAAATATTTTAAAATCACTATAAATTATTTATAATATTTTCTCATATGACGGAATAATTTTTTTTGAAGAAACCATATTTTTTATGAATATAATTTATTTACCAAAAATTAATAGATTATTTACTATTAATTTATAAAGAAATTTATATTGAGTATGAAATTTATATGTGTACTACATAAATTATTTTAGATAATTCATACCCACCTATATAATTGAGAGGTAATAATGGTCATATTAAAATAATATTATTTCATGGTTTGTTGAAGCTTGGTGTCATGTGTCATGCACGCTATTGTTGTTGCATGTAACACATACTAAACTCAGTGTTTCATATAACATAATCTAAAGTCATAATTACATTTAAAAAAGATAAAATAAATTTTTCATGCAATTAAAAATATGTAATAGGTTAAATTTAATTTGAAAATAATCATAAAATCTCAAGTTGTTACATTTTACCACCCCCCAATAAATTTCTCCCTAAAACTACAGCTCAATCATAAAAGGTTTATCATTTTAATATTCATTAATAGAAACCAACATCGTAGAAAGTTTTAATTAGAAATATAATTCAAAAAAATAGAATGGGATGTCTGAAAGTCATCTAGAATAACACATACTAGGTTCCCAAATATGATAACATAGGTGGGAATTGAAAACATCGATATAGAAGAGAAAACTATCACAAAAATTCTAATGGGGAGAGATAGTGAACATTGATCATAAGAAATTGGGTGATCTATTGAATGTTAATGATCACAAATCCATAAACCAAATATTTAGGAAAATGGTCATTGATGCCATCAATAATGTAGATAATAGGAAAAAATTTTATTTCAAGATCATTTTCCTACTATTGGGGAATTAATTATTCTATATATACTGAGAACATATGAAAATGTACTTACATGTCATATTTTAATTTCATCCTTTAGTAGTTCCTTGATCAATTTATGCTTCATCTATTACTCTAAGATATATTTTTTCATGTTCTAACCACTAAATAAAATCCATAAAAGAGTAATAAGTCATTCCTTCTATTTGTAGAAGAAATTAAAGTAGGTTATCCAATATGGATAAATCTTCATATGGTGAAGTAATATTTTAATCTATAAAACCTCATCTAAAGTTCAAAATAAACCATTTCAAAATTGGTTAAACTTATAATGCTTCAAAAATTCAAAATTTATAAATAAGGTTTCTAAATCAACTTATCATTAATCCCCTATAAACCATAAAGTATTTATTGTAACATAAAAAACATGTGAATACCTTCATTATGTATTCTCTCAAAACATGGTAATAACCTTAATATCTATAAAACCTTAATTAAAACATGAATTCTTCCTCAATCATTGAATAAAATAATATATTATTTTATATTTTCCTTATATTCAAAAATGTTGTAAACTCCAGCCAAGATGGCATAACCCAAATCATTAATCAATCCCAAGGTAAGCAATAATAACCAATTTAACTTATCCATATCAATAATCTATTTATCACAAAATCATTATCTCAACACTAGACACATATTAATTGTTATCTTTCCCTTAATCAGGCTTTTTGAATGAAATATCAGCTTAAAATTATATAACTTTTTTAGTCCATAGAATTGATTTTACATATTTTTGAAGATCCATAATGAATAACTTATACTGAATAATACTTATATATTTCCTAATTTATATAATATAATCCCTGAATTATAAGTCATAAATACTTTAATATTTACACTTCCTTATCAAACCATTAACTAGGATTCATCATTTTAGTCTTTAATACATCTTTCCTTTCATATAAAATTATTAGTCTCTTCATCATCATCAATGTAACCATTACTCATACCACCTTTCATATTCTCTTGAATAGATATAACCCCATGACGTTTATTTTCACAATGCCTATACTTTCAACATTTATATAATTCAATAGTCGATGATATCTTAGCTATACCATTATTCTCAACCATTCCATTAACTGAAATTTTCATTTCCCCATTGTAGTTACTTTATTTGTGTCCTTCTTTTCCATAGTAAAAACTTCTTCGTGGTCCCATAAAACTTTCACTTGGGTGTTTCTTACCATATTATCAACCTATAGAAAAATTAATCTTCTTTCCTCTTTGGTCTTTACCACCCAAACTCTCACAAAACTCCATCCTTCCCTTCTTTGGTTAGTTTAAGAGTTTTTCAAGGTGCGTATTGTTAATCATGTTCTATGATTACTGATTCAGAATAATCAAAATATCCTTCACTCTAGTCATCATCCCATTTGTATTCTCATTGTAAAATGGTATTACACATTCAATGTTAACCTAGTTCCTTATAGTTCTAACCATATAATAGAACCAAAAACATAGTGTGTATAAAAATAATCATTGTGAGAAACCACATAATCATGAAAAATCACATATAGGATGTATAAATCATGAATAATTATTTTCAATCTATGAAACTATAGGTTTATCCTAGTCATTTGATATTCATAATATATTTAAATCCTTTGTGATGGTTCATAAATAGTTTTTGAATTTCCCAAGCATTTCCCCTTAGATTGTCAAACCAGGTTTCCAGTAAGGCCTAATGTCATGCACCAGGTCACAATCTAGTCTAACTCAATATAACCTTTCCAATGTCATTACCCCTATTTACCACTATTCCAGATCTATATCCACTTATAATATACATACTGGGATTTTATTTCTTTGAAATAGATTACTCTAACCTATACCAAAATTCCATGAAATTTTCCTAAACTTTGACTCATCCTTTATCTTATCCTTGGATAATTAATATAGATATCATTAAAAATAACTCTATGTGTCTCACTAAAGTTTTATTATCATAATTTACAAATGTTAAATAAACCTTTCATTTGATACAAACAATAGTGAACTTGGATTTTCATACATATATATTATAACTTTTTAGATGAATATTCAATACATTATACAAACACATGCTTGTATACCATAATATTTTAGTGTCTTTGGAGACAAGGTACACAATCTTCCAATTTGGTGAAAGGTCTTCAGTGTTTTCTACAAATATCTTCCCATTTACTACTCTTCATAGATATAACCTATATAAAAATATTATTCATAACATGAGGAAAGGATACATAAGAAAGGGTGATCTATAATGCTTAGTAAGGATAAAAAAGGATATACATAATCATTACATGAAAATAAGGGTGTTATAACATGATCATAACATTCAAAAATCATACCCTTCATATCAAAGATCATAATCCTAAGTCATAGAATAAATATAGGTAGTCAATTAGATATAAAGCATAACAAAGTCAAATAACATGACACATTAGAGCATAATATTGTAATAGGAAATATATTTGTTTCATACACATAATAATATAAACTTTTATGTATATTCTAGCCACCAATACACTCATTAAATATTATTATTGGGAAAACCACATTTTTACCTACACTGGGATTGGGATGACCTTTTATATACTCTATTTAGGGATTAGGGTAACCACCTGTGTACCCTCCCTTTTAGGATTTTTCTAACCACCCATTTAACCTTCTTTTTAGGATTTTTATAACCATCTGTTCAACTTATTTTCTTATAGAACATTTATCATTACCTTATGCATTGGATGTAAAAAAAGGTCTCACCCATCACATAATGAAAATCACACATAAGTGATCTAAGTGATCATTAAATATTCATGAAATCATAACCCATGAAAAGAAATGGGTTTCATACAAAAAATAATCATAGAATAACCCATGGGAAGGATCTGGGTTTCACAATCATTTCATCATGGTATTATATGTGTAAGAGAAATGGGTTTCATAAATATCATGAAATCACAATGATATACCATTCCCATAAAGAATAATAATTGTATACTTGGATAATATCCTCAGTAAGGCATAGGTAACATCAAAATATGTAATATTATATAGAAAATTATTTTGACCAATCATTTAAAATATATATTGATAAATATTTTTTATTGAAAATCATTTCTAAACCATAAAAACTTTTTTAAAGTAAATTTATTTAAAAATAACCTTGAAATATTATAAATAAAGCTTTTAAAAATAATTTAAATTTTTTTTTGAGTAAAATATACTTTATTCTTTAAAAAATTTTAAAAAATTGAAATAATTTTTAAAAAACATGATTTTGGAAGGAAAATATGTTTCTATCGAAAAGATTAGTTTTCATACAAACATTCTTTGGAACTCTTGATTACATAAAGAGATGAAAATGAAGGGATAACAAATTATTATCATGAAATAACCATAGAATAAGAAAATTAATCATTTTCTTGAGATATAGACCATAATATTTCATCATTGGAAGAATTATCTTAAAGAATCCTGATAAATGATAAGATTGTAACATAAAACTCTTACTAATTCGGTAACTTTGAATTATAATCCCCATGAAATAATATCAATAAATGAAACTTAAAATAACATGAAAAAAGGATATTTATGATATAAAATGTAAAATGTGAAATATATAAAGCTCAAAGAAGAGTATATGTTCATAACATAACTTATGTCCTGATAAAGGGAAATTGAGACAAAAATCCCTTATTGATTTGTTAACTTTTGAATGGTAAACCCATTGAAAGAGATATCCTAAAATTCAATTGTTAATCCCCATAATTTCAAGGAGAAGAATCATAAAATACATTCATGGTAAGTACATACACCACATAAAATAAATATATGGTGAATATGGAATATTTTTAAAAATAAAATAAAAAGTGAGATGGAAATCCCATACCTTATTTTTGACATCATTCATACACGATCGAACTTCCCCTTCTTTGGGTATCCTCATTATGATTGCACAAAAATCATTCTAGATTGGATTTATTTCCAAAATAAGGCATATAGTATTATGGGAGGTAAGTTTTTATGTGATTTGGGTAGGGATTAGCTGAACAAAATGGGTGTGACTGTGTTAATAATATAGGATAGTGGTGGCCTTTTATAAATGGGGGAGAGGCAACACTTGATATTTTTAAAATTAATTGCGTCCTTACATATTTTTCATATGTAAAAAGGGTATAAAATATACCATTATAAAAAAATACAAGTGGGAGTGTCTAAATATTTCTATAAAATTGTTTTTATAAAGTTTCATAATTCATTTTTACCCTTATCATTTTAGTTTAACCACAGGTAAACCCATTTTTACCATAAATGGGGAAATTAATTATTAATACATTCACTAATAATTTTGGTCAATATTAAGTTGAAATTATTATTTAATAAAAATTATTATCATTAAAAATATGGAATCAATTTTTTCGAATTCAAATCATAAAAGTGGAAGTCTTTAATTTAAAATTAACCCCTCAGACCTAATGAGAAAGCAGGGTTTTAAAGAGAAAATGTTCAAAATTTTATAAAGTTTTTATTTCTAAAATGAACATGAAATGATTAAAACTACCTAAATTAGATTAATTGATATAAAATTGAATTAATTTTACTTTAAAACCAATTCAAAATATAATTTAACTTAAATTATTTAAACAAAAATACAATTTTCAGTTAAATGTAAATATTTTTCTCTATTCATCAAAAATGAACCTTTTTTGAAAAATAAAAAATCACCCAAACCTAATTTTTTAATTATGAATTAAAAATGAATATTTTTATAAAATTAATTTTATAATAGATAAAAAATAAAATTTAATACAAAACTCATAGATGTGATGAAAAAGAGGGTTTTCAATTAGTGTATTTTTCAAGTCGAAGATGGTTTTATATTAACTCTATCTCGAATAATAATAATTTTATGAATATAATTTAAATTTTATTGACATTTAATATTTAAATTTTATTTAAAAAATTCATCTTTATGGATTATTTTAATTAATCAAAATAGATAAACATTGTTCACTTTAAAATAATTTTCAGGAAAAAAACGCTCTTTTAAACCCTAAAATAAACTTATACTAAAGTTCAATATAAAGTTGATTAAAAATTAACATGGAGGGTGAAATATAAATAAATAAATATATTATTACATTAAACATAATGGGGCATGTAAATTATATAATTTGTTGAAAATGTATGATAGTTTTACAAAATTCATAATTTTTCACTATTCACTAAAAATCATTATTTTTGGGAAAATCCAAAAATTTCACCCAAAGTTAATTTTAATATGATGATTTCAAAAAAAAATTATATTTTATCAAATAAATTTTATAAAGTATCAATAAATTAGTTATAATATTTTATCATAAAAATGAAGAAAAATGGTTTTTAAAGAAAAAATATTTCTGATTAATATAATAATTTTTTCAAAAAATAATGGATTATTTACTAGAAATTTATAAATAAATTTATTTTTAGTAGGAAAATTATATGTATGTTTTTTAAAGTATTTTATATTATTCATACTCACCTTTTTAATGGATAGGGGACTTCATTCATGTTCAAGGGGGACCAGTCGCATTGAGGAGCCTGCTCCTGTTAGCACTGCTAATGGTAATTGTTTAGAAGCAGACTTGGAGTTGAGTCGGGAACAGAGGTTGACAGGACCTAATGTTGGAGGGAGGTGTTCTGAGGTGGCTTTTCTAGCTTTGGAAGGTAAAATTGCTGGGTCTCTTAAGGGTTCCTCTGAGACTAGAAGGGATTCTGGAGATTTGGATGGTAAGAGGCATAAGAATAATACAGACTCACTGGGAAGTGTGAGTGCTGGGAAGGTTGGGGATGAAAGGGTTTTCAAGGTAGTGGAGGTTTCTTTCCTGATGGGTGTTTGGGATTTTAGAGGTCTGGATCCATTGGATACTCCATTTCATTCACTGAGTAACGAGTTTGACAGTTTATCTAATGGTATGTTGGTCGTGGGGCTGGAGGAGGATGATCATGGAAGAAGGGATGATAGAGAGGAGGTCCTTGACAGGCAGTCGACTGAAGTCTTGGAAAATATATCTACTATGGTTGGAACAGAGGTTGTGGAGGACCGACAAACTAATGATATGGGCAATTTCCAGTTGTTTTTTCCATGGAAGACAGCTACAATGTGACCATGAACGCATCCTTGATGGTGGAATATCTTCAGGATGGTGGTGGCGTAAAGAAGGTACAGGTCATAGCTATGGAGAGGCTGACCACTGAGGATGAACGTCCACCTTTAATGGAGAATAAAACTACAGACCAACGGAGGGGAAACAATATAGGGAATCCTGGTTTGAGTCTAGGGGAGAAAACCGGTAAAATAAGGTAGATGTTTGGGGAAGGGAAGGAGAATTTGAGTGGCCCTACTGGCCGCTCCTTCAATGATGTTGTTCAAAGTGGGAAGCATATATTGGCTTCAGGTGCGGGGCCTTTATCTGCTACTCTAAGAAGACTACCAAGGAGAGATTATTCATGCCTTCCATGGCTGATGCAGAATAGATATGCCTCTAATCAGAATAGTGAGGTAACAGTGGATTTTAAGAAGGGTATCATGGTCAAAAGGACATCTCCGGAACAACCAATGCTTGATCAGCTTAGGAGTCGGGTTCAAAGTGAAAGCTATTGGAGACCTCCAGAATGGGAATTGACTACGGCTACTGGAGAAGATGAATCATGCATGGGATGCAGAGAGGAGTATGGTTATTATGATATATAATTTTGTGTTAGTTGTGCCCTTTGATTTTGTGCTTATTTTGTTTTGAGTTTATGGTTGTAAACTTTTAGGTATCGGGAACCCATAAACCAGCTTTGGAAAATGGAAAAAAATGATTTGAAGTCAGTCAGTGAAGCTCAGTATCATGTTTCATGCATGCTATCATTGATATGTGTAACACAATATAAAATTGGTCCTTTATATAATTCAAGTTACAGTCATTAGTTCAGGTAAAACAAGATAAAATATGTGTTGTGTGTAATATAAAATATCAAAACGAATAAATTTAATTTGAAAAAAGTCACAAAATCTCTAGTTGTTACATCCAACCATGCCTAAATTGTCTCCCAAACATCCATATAAGAGATGATTAAGGAGAAACAAAGGGAAGATTTAGATATTTAGAATAATTCCGAAGTAGTAAAGGAAGTTAATCTTTATAAATTCAGCATATATAAATATCATTTCATTATCACTTCAGACAAAAAAATATTCTATTGAATAATTCTCCTAGATCAACTTTTTCCATCCATCCTATAAGTAACAAGATGTACAATGATCTTTGAGAAAAATTATTGTTGAAAATTGTGAAGAAAGTGCATATTGAGTACTACTCAAAGTGAATGGTATGTAAACTTGGTAATATAGAGTGAAATAAGACCAAAGGTATGATACAACCCTTATACATACCAACATGTAAATATCATAACATCACTATAGACTTTTTCACTGGTCCCCTGAAGACATTAAAATAAATCAATGAGATATGGGACTCTGTGGATAAATTCACCAAGACCATCCACTTAATCTATATTTGGGAAGATTTCTCATTTAACCAAATTTTCATGATATATTTATCAAAATTGGTGAGGCTGCCTGGGACACCGCATTCAGACACCTTTGATCATTTTCCATGATTCACTTATAAATTCAATAGAATTCTTCAATATAAATTGAATACTAAATTAAACATTAGTATTTACTATCAACCCCAAACTAATGTACATTCTAAATAGACCATTAAAACACTCAAAGACATTCTGAGATACTTCTAATTGGAATATAAAGTTTGATGGGATCAACATATCTGATTGTTTGACTTCACATACAACAAAAAAATTCCACTAGAGTATTAAAATGTTACCATATGATGTTCTATATGGTAAGTGATGTAGAACTTCAATATGTTGGGATGAAGTGGGTAAACAGAAGTAGTTGAGATGTGATATTGTAAAAAAAATTATAGATGAGTTTCAAGCCATTATCCAATACATTAATTCTTCTCAAATTCGACAAAATAGATATGATAAATATCATCAATGGGAACTATATTTTGAAGTTAGAGATAAATATTCCTTAAAATATCACCATGGAAGAGAGTAATTTCGTTTTTAAAGAAAGAAATGGTATAACCCAAGGAATATTGGTCTCTTTGAGAACCTTGACTGTATAGAGTTGTGGCCTACTAGCTAAAACTTCCACCAAACATGGCTCAAGTTTATGATGTGTTCCATGTATCAATCCTAAGGAAGTACATACCCAACCATCACATGTACTAAATTCAGAGGTTGTAAAACTGGAGCATGAAATATCTTATGAGGAGTAGACAATTAAGATCATGGATTATAGAGATAATGTTATAGGAAAAAGGAAAAATCAACTTGCTAATGTTCTCTACAAGAATCACAAGTATGAAGAAGCAACATGGGAACTTGGAGAGGAATTGAAACAAAAGTACGAACATATATTCTCAATAGAGTATACGAGTTGAAATTTTAGGAATGAAATTTCTAAATTCATAATTAATGTAACAACATAATAATTTAAATATATTTAATTTTCCATTTAATAAACAATTTTTCTCATAATTATTTATACAGTATATCATAAATAAATTAAACACATAGTTAATTAAACAATATAATAATAAAATTTTTAGAATAGAAAAATTTGGATCATTTAGATCCTTTAGAATCATCATAAGGAAAAAATTAAATAATAAATTGAACATTTGTAATCCAATCAACATTTTAGAAATAAATAATTTATAACCCTAGTATTAATTAAATAAATTTATAAATAAAGGTATTAAGAGGTATTTATAGGATGTAATATGACCATTAGAATAGTTATGCAGCCATTGAAATTTGTAACCTGGACACTTGGAATAGTTTCTAGACTGTTCAAATAGTTTATTAACATAAATATAGTAAAATGTAACATAAATATTATTTTACATGAATAATTTAGTAAAATATAAATATTTTAGTACCATAAAAAATATAAATATTAAACACTCAATGAAATAATAAGTACATTTATAATATACCGTATTTTAATATACTTCCTAAAAATCATATTTTCTATGTTAATAATTAAATATTAGTTATAATAGAAAATAATTTCAATAATATGAATGTAATTATTCAAATCATTACATTTAAATTTATTAGTTCTTAATTTTTGGTACTTTTCTAAAACAACTATTTTAGGTGAATAGTAAAAATATCATTTTTACATAACCCATTAGTTTTTAATTACATCATTACTGATATAATAATGACATAACCAATTTTATAAATTTATGATCAACCAAAAATATGTTTAATAACTTAAATAATTCATGAAATTGTTATTCCTAACATGAAAATAATTTTACAAAGTCGAAAGTATTCCATTTAAAAAACAAGGATTCATTTTTCCACATTTTTTTAATCGAAATTTGGAATTTGGTTTCTAATTAGTTTAAATGTTGTGAAATATATATATATATATATATATATAATCAAATAAAATTCATAATGTCAAAAATATAACTATTATAAGGTTTGCCCTAAAAATTATATTTCATTCAATATTTAATCCTAAAAATATCCCTCCCATCTACTATAAATACCAAATATCCCTCCCCTTATAAATCCACTTCACTTCCACATACCAAATCCAAATTTCCTCTATATTAACACACCATAATCCCCTTATAATCATTAGTGATATTTTGAATTAATATAAATTCCACATTTCATGATTTTAATGTTTATATTGAAGGAACAAATTAAAGAATGTGGTAAGGTCCTTTCATCCTTTTATATCATTTTAATTTTCTAATTCCTTATTATTCTATTACTTTATAAGACAAAAAAATCATAAAAAATATTAACATGATCATTATAATTTAAATCTCCAATAAAAAAATTATTTATAATATAATCATATATTATATAACTCTCACCTCCTTTTTTGACAATGACCTATTAGCAGTCGGTTAGTCACCCTAGAGGATATTAAAAACATATCTTATCACTACCATTATGTGTGTTTATAAAAAAATATTATGATATATAAATATATATAACTTTTTGTATTTGTAAAATTCCGGAGTTAAATTTTTTATGTATAAATTTCAATAATCATATTAAAAAAATGAAAAAATAAGGGATAATTTTAAGGAAAATATAATATTAATTCCTTAAATATTTAACAATTTATATTGAAAAATAAAATCTGGTGATTATAATTGATCAAGTATTAAAAAATGAAAATAATTTATGACTTTTTTCCTGATTCAATAAATGTATGTTTGTTATATAGGATGAAAAAGTGATGAAATAAAACACGATCTATGATAAGAGGATTATCGAAACTAAAATTTTTGTTTTGGGTTATCTCTTATATCTCTTAACTTTCAGTGTGAAATTTTCTCAAATTTTCTCAAAATTTCCTTCAAATATATGTTCCCTTTATTTTATATATTTATGCATGATTCTACCTCTTTTAGATAATTTTTAAGAAGCATATAATGATTTTTTTTCAAATTGATTATTTTCCAATACATATTATTGACTTCTCTTGAGTTGTTTCTTCTTCCATAAAATAATTATGATCACTTATACCAAAATAGGATATAATTTATTCATTCAAAATCCTGAAATCTCATTCATTGAATTATTATATACAAAATATTTAAGAAACTCATTCCTTTCCATGGGTTTATTTCATGACTATAACTGTTATTTGTTCCATTTCAATATCGAATGCTTGATTATAATCATTTTATGATGTGACACATGGGACCAAAATTATATATCCCTCTAATTCATCAGGTAATGTGATATATCTCATGATATCCTATATATTATGTTTCAACATTATTATATCTTTGTTCATGTTTATGATGTTATGATTTATGCAGATATGTTATGTGTGAACATGATGTTAACTTTGTTCAATAGTTTTTTATTTTATTTGAAAAATTTGTTATGATGTTGAATTAGTATGCATATTCTACATTCCATTTCCTTTTTCAAATTATATCTTCATTATTTTTATGATGATATTATTCTTATGATATGATTTTGATTATTGTTATTCTCACTCATGTTATACTACTTCATGTATTTTATTCTATCTATGTTATTACCCCTTACTCAACTTTTTTATCTCTCCTTTATTTGATGTATATCACCAGGTGAATACATTTACTATGGAAAAAATGCTATATTTTAGTTAGACTGTGATGAATAATTTGAATAATTTTTAATTTTTATTATGTACAACTGTTTTATGATCCTAACATTCCTAAGATACTAAAACATTAAATTATGGAAATTATTAGTATTTTTATGTTAATCTTAAAAATTATGTAATTGTCATTTTTAAAAAAGTTGTGGTTATTATATCTGTCCATGATTGGAGACATCATCAACCAATGTGAAATAGTAGGTGACAACCATTATGGTTTAGCACTAGTGTGTGTGTGTGTGAAGGCCACTAAAAAGGGTGGCACCAATTTAGAGTTTAGCACACGTGTAGTAGAATATGATCCACCATGAGAGGTATAACCCTAAGTGATTTTCATAGAGTTATTTTTTCTATACATATTTATATAATAGTGAAATTTTAGAGGCATTTATGATGTGTAATATAGTTGGTTCGGACCATGACGTAATACCATAGAATATTCCTTATAATACAGAATAATAATTTTTTATTGAATGGGTCTAGAACTTATCGAATCACAAAGGACCATAACATAGGATTGGTTAACAAACATTTATTATCTTGTGATTTTCAAGGACTCTAACATAGTGGATAAGGGTTTCTCTATTTTCCTTGTGTAGCTAGAGATATCCATGCCATATTAATGGGTTCTATTGTGGAGGGTTTATTTATAGAATATTATATTATTTGATGATTTCCATACCAACATCATATTTCAATATAATTTAAAGTACAACATTTTAGCTATTTTGGTTTTAAATAAATATTTAGGCAATCATGAAGAGATCATTAGAGTGTTAAATGGTATGAGTTTTGTGGATCTAGAAAAAAATATGCTATGTATTAGTGAGGTAATACATGACTTAACTTTTTAATAAGCTCTAATTCTAGGCTATAATAAAAGGTGTTGGACTATAGTAAAGGGGTAGAAGAAGATGAGTACAGTGTAGGATTAGAGTGCACACCGAATTCAACCAGTTATAATAGAGATATAAATTTTACTAGGGGTATTTTTCTCAAAATTCAAGAGCATTAATACTGAATTAATATATCTTTATCTTCATATTTATGTGTCGATGAAAAATGGGTCAATCTATGGATTAGATAAGAAAGAATATTTTCTCTTTAACCTTAGATAAAAATATTTTTTTGGAATTCTCAGTAACTTCATAAAGATATTTAATATAATAGTAGATACATACTAAAAGGATAAAAGTACGGGATAATATTTTTCTAGGAATGGTTGAAAGATGAATGTATCAGGGAAAGAAGATATTCCAAGAACTGTTTCTCATTGTAAATTAATTATGTGAATAGACACACCATTTCAAGTGAATTTCAATACATATAATGTGTAGAGAAGAAAGGGCTCATAAAAGGTGTAGTGGGAAACTATCAGTAAAGAAAGTTAGTGAGTTTTTAAAATATTTTTAGGGTAGTGAGTTCATAGGATTAGTTTAAACTCTCTATTTTTGTAAAAATATACAAAAGTAAAAACATCTAGTGTTTCCGATTCATAGTATAATTTCATTTAAAGGATACTTAGATTAGCCTTGTTGAAGTAAACCAACTAAAATTTCTGGTTCTCTTTATTGCTTTCATCTCCCATGGAAATAAAGGTAAAGAAAGTAGTGTTCCTCATTTTGAGATGAAAAAATAAAAATTAAGGGATACATATTTTAAATCTATAATACATTGAAACACCCCACCTCAGCCCCACCCACTCTCAAAGTATTATCTTTTATAAAAGACGAACATTTTTCATATACAAAATTGATCATTTTATAGTCTGTTATTCTGGAAAATTATATCCATATGAGAAATACTATCCAACCCATGATCTATAATTTCAAAATATCATGAATTCTATAATGTCTTAAAAACATTTTTTATTCAGTGGGAATTTTATATTATATACAAAAAAAAAATAAGGTATATATGTTCATAGTGTAGGTTCTGGGAACAACAGAAGCGCATTGGTGGGTGTCCCCAACTTTTATTTTTTCTGTTAACGACGATCAATCCGATATCCAACATGCTAATAAAACGCTGGATCTTCAGAATAGAAAAAATAACTAAACAAAATAGGGGAGTCCCAAAACCATAGAGAGGATCATAATATATTGGTTATAATTAGTATAATTAAAATACAAGAATTTCCTTGATGGAATTCTCTCTCCGTTCATGTTTCTGGTCACGATCTGATGTGATCTATCATTGTGTCATAGAATCAAAGTTTAGGATTCCTCTAGTAGTGATACACATGTGCTCCATGTATCTTTGGATGTCGCCGAAGGGATCTCTAGGTGCTAGCATAGAAGAGCCTTCACTGGCGATGTTCTACTTTGATCACCTTGAGAGCTACTTACAAAGTGATCTCCTTGGTCTGGTGGAGGATGATCTATCTCTTAGCTTGAGAGCATTCTTATAAGAAAATAATTCTATCTTAACTTGAGAGCTTTCTCTAGATCCATTGTGCACAACGCCAAAAAATGGATAGGCTAATGAGAATTATATAATTGGAATTTTAATTACATAGAATAATAAAATTGATTAATTACCCAAAATCATTTATTCATTTTATTTAATTATTATTAAGACCCCATTTTTAATAATAACAATTCATTATTATTAATACTTGACATGCACCCAAAAAATTACACCTAATATTATTTAATTAAATAAATAATATTATTTCTCACAAATCCACAAAAAAACAACATGGCGTGTATATTAATATACACTATGTGTACTTTTGTTTTTTTCATTTTCTTTATTTCCTCCACCACATTTTTTAGACCTTGAATAATGTATATTTATTACCCAAATAAATATCACTACATTACTCGCCAATAAATATATTATTTTTCCCACAATATATTATCTCGAATAACTAATGTCGAAATAAATTCAATTAGGAATCCTTGAATAATTATTAAACCACAATTAGGAATAATATTTTTTTTAACCTGTTAAAATAATATTTATCTAAGATACTTGGACACCCTTAGTGTGTGACACTCTAAGCCTCTTTCTCAGTGGAATTAGGAAAATCCAACCTAAAGTCCAAGGTTAACATCTAGCAGCACACCAAGTCAACCATAGTGAAAGATGTTAATCCTGTAATGATGTGTCACCTCCTATGAACAATTACCATGTAATTTAATCCCTTTATCTTCATATCTTGAATCAAACGGGTTATATGATAGTGACATCTACCGATGTGCTTGATTATTCTTTCTTTAACTTCCCAGAATTGAACTTTCCCATTCTTTATCATGTCCCTTGATTTATTTCGGCTATATCAATTCCATCAAAGGGCCTGAGATATCTAATTCTGTTATGGAAGAGAAGGGAAAAATCCTTTCTCACATTATCTATTAATGCATTATTACTCGTGACGCACCCAACATATCCAACCTCACTACGAATAGTGTTTCCTCATAGTTTTTTTCAAAACATATAAGTTCACAAGTTGTAATACCCATTAATAATAATATTTAAGTCTAAGGACCAATACACACATCTGTAGATAGGAACATCCAATGACACTATAAAATGTGGATTTCCTTCTAGAGGGTCTCATTCTCATAATATCCTTCTTGATATTACCAATGGCACACACCATGAGAAGGTGGCTCAAAGTATTATCATTCCTCAACCTTAATGGTCTGTATCATTTGTGTCCCTCAAATAACATCATCTTGATATAGAACATATATTCAAGAATAGTGTTATGGCACTTCCGGGTTCTCATCATAGTAGGGATCCTCTATGACCTTTTAGTGAAATAGTTGTCCTTAGCACATTATCACATGCATTGTTATGTATAAGAACAATCAAGATGTGATAAGGTATTTATTAATGAATAAAGTAAAAAGTAGTGGGTTCTAGGCTGCTAACTCCAAAAAACTCCCACTTGAACTAGAGATAACTACTAACAACCTTTAACCCACTAACTCGCACATGATATTCATACTTCAGCTGAGATAGGCCTTTAGTCTTGGGGTCTACCACGTTCTCTTCCTTGGACACTCTACTCATTCCAGAGTATGTGCTTTGTTCATTTATGCGACCTTGGTTCTTTCGCAATATTCACTGGTGCAGTATTATCACAATACAATGTGATATGATATTTACTTCTATGCACCACATCAAGATCCTGTAAAAAGTTCTGAATCCATATGTCTTCCTTGGATGCATCAAAATGCACAATATCACTACTGGGAAGCTGGGTTTTCCAAACGCTTTAACAGAATCGTTGGTATAGGGGTATAAAACATGTATTTCCCAACGGTTTGAAGAAACCGTTGGGAAATCTAAAATTTTTTCTCCCTTTCCCAACGGTTTGTAAAAACCGTTGGTAAGTACATGACTTAGTAAGGCTTTCTCAACGGTTTGTGTAAACCGTTGGTAAAGATCACATTTCCCAACGGTTTTAAAAAACCGTTGGGAATGTTTTCCCCTAAAATCTCAGAAAACCCGATATCCCATCCACGCAATTAAACTGCTAAAGTTGAGACCTAAGATCTATCTCACTTGGAAAATCATTCCACCAGATCTATATTCAATCACAAAGTTGTTTTGTTCTACACTTCAAATATGTAAGTAGTACGTTATGTTTAATGTTTTGCATCTATTTTTTTTTCTTTTCTGTTATCATTTAGCTTAAACCTAAGGTTCGTGCAGTATAGTATACAAAACAATTTCAATTTGATTTGTTATTTATTTTCTGTTTTTGTTCTAGTGTCATGTGTGAATCAATTTTTTGTTCTGTTTTCTGTTTTTGTTCTGGTGGGAGGTGTTGGGGGTGTAGTAGGTGGGGGGAGGGGGTGTGCTGGTGGGGTGTTGAGGTGGGTGGTTGTACAGGTGGGGGTGGGGGTGGGTTGTGCAGGTGGGGGTGGGGGGAGGGGTGGGTTGTGCAGGTGGGGGTGCAAGTGGAGGGGGGTGGTTGTGCAAGTGGGTGGGGGGGTAGGGGAGTGTGTAGGTTGAGGGTGGGCTGGGTAGGTGGGAGTATGTTGGGGGTGAGGTGGGGGTGTATAGGTGGGGGTGGGGGTGGGGTGGGGGGAGGGGGTTGTCCAGGTGGGGGTGCAAGTGGGGGGGGGGGTGTGCAGTGGGTTGATGGGAGGGGGCTGTGTAGGTGGGGGTGGGGGAGGGGGGGGGTTGTGCAAGTGGGGGTGCAGGTGGGGGGGGGGTTGTTGCAGTCGATGGATGGGAGGGGGGTTGTTCAGGGGGAGTCTGTTGGGGGTGAGGTGGGGAGGGGCGGTTGTGTAGGTGGGAAGTCATCACTTCCATAGTTCACCAATAAGCATGGGGAACTCATCACTTCTAGAGATTTGGATAGTTTTGAGGCCTCTTTGGTTTTGGTTCTTGTCTAATCATCTTGATGAGTAAGGCATCACATGATCTAAAAGTGACATAAACTATATAGGATGAATTCCTTCTCCCACAATTTTTTTTTCTAGAAATAATATATCCTTGGAAGGTTGTGGGAGCCTTTTAGAATCTAATTCCCCAACATTTTCCCAATTTAAAACTTGATACCAACCTGTTATCAAGTCACTAATCCTACCAAATTGGATTTTCACTAAAAAATACTATTCTAATCCTGAACACCCATCTTTTGATTTTCATAACATGAATGACAACCCAATTAAATCTCATAGCTCTCAGTCACACCCCTGTGGAAAGCCCGCCCACCCCCCTGGACACCTCCTACCCCCTGGACAGCCCCGCCACCCTCGTGGACAGTCCGCCCACCCCCTGGACACCTTGTGCCCCCTGGAAAACTCCGCCACCCCTGTGGAAAGCCTGCCCACCCCCTGGACACCCCCTACTCCATGGAAAGCCCCCCAACCTCGTGGACAGCCCTCCCACCCCATGGACACTCCCCCCACCCCCCAGACACCCCCACCCCCTGGACACCTTGTACCCCCTGGAAAGCCCCCCCACCACCACCCTCGTGGATAGACCGCCCACCCCCTGGACACCCTCCCCCCTAGACAGACCCGCCACCCTCGTGGACAGCCCGCCCACCCCCCTAGACACCCCGTACCCCCTGGACAACCTCGCCACCCCCGTGGATAGCCCGCCCCTGATTACACAGAAGCAAATAACTCTGCATTTCCCCCAATTTCCAGAAGCCCCCGTGCTGGTGAACCCTAACCCGAGGTCTTCCATCTGATCGGCTGCAACTCCCCCATCTAGGTTAGACTCCTTCAACCTCTTCCTAAATACAGACATAGAATCCCTCATTGAGGTAATTGACATAGTTGGGGTAGTGGGGTAGGTGGTTTTCCTTTTTTTTAGTGGGGTGATATGGTACTTTCTGTGGACTTTAGTTTGGGTGTTATGAAATGTACTAACTTTTCACAATATTTCCATTTTTTAGAATCAATAACTTATTTAAAAAACCCTCTTTACACATTCTGCATATTTCATGAAAAGCCTTCACTTTGTAATATCTTGAACAATGTTTTATCAGGTCTATGGTGTCTTCTTGGTATGTGATAAATGAAAAAATTACAAAACACATCTCACCTCAAATCTAGGCACACATAACTGAATTAATTAGTATATCTTTACATTGTTTTAATAGTTCACTACATCAACTAGAAACTCCTTCCTTTATCATTTACTTAAATGTATTTTCTATTAAAGTTCAATCCTATTGAATTGTTTATGACAAAATGACTTATATAAATTCTTTATACAGAATGGATAGAAGTTGGATGTATGAAACCGATCAGATCTCAAGCAATTTTCAAAACAATTTGGAGGGATTTATAGATTTTTCATTTCACAATGCTTCAGATAGTGGTCACATACACTTCCCATGTTCCAATTGTGTTGGTAGACCTTGGTTGATCCGTGAAGAAGTCAGCTACCACATAACCAAAAATGGTTTTCCAGTAAACTACTTTGTGTGGTATCACAATGGGGAGAAAATAAAATCTGAAATTGGTGATGATCGAAATGAAAGGACTGGAATAGAGAATTTGTTAGATGATCGGTTTCCGTTTATTTGTCACCATGAAAAATAAAGGATTTCGACTCAAGAAGACTTCGATATGAGGACAACTGATGCATCTAGTGAAAATGATGATATTGATAGGGTGAAAAAATTGAATGATGCTGCCACGACTCCAATATATCGATAATGCGATAAAATGAAAAAGCTGGAATTTTTAATCCAATTGTTTCATGGGAAAACTATGTATGAGATTTCTAATACAACAATCAATTAAATTCTTACCCTCTTGAAGGATTTACTTCCATATGATGCAGATATTACCTCAAACCACTATATGTAATGGAATTTAGTTGAGGAACTTGGATTTTCAAGAAACAAAATTCATGCTTGCCCGAAAGATTACAGTTTATTCTGGGAGGAAACCGCTGAACAAAATGACTGTATAAAATGTGTCACATCCCACTGGAAGTCAAAATCTGATGGAACACCATCCCGCATTCCACAAAAATTAATGTGGCACTTTCCATTGATCCCCAGACTCCAGAATCTTTTTATGTCTGATGACATATCAATAAAAATGAGATGGCATGATACCGAGAGAAAGAAGACTAATGATGAGTTGGTTCATCCTGTAGATGGATTTGCATGGCAGAGATTTGATTCTCGACATCCTGATTTTGCAGTTGACGTGCATAATGTGAGGTTGGGTCTTTCATGCGACGGTTTTAATCCATTTGGGAAGATGCTTACTTCGCATAGCACATGGCCAGTTTTTATACACATTTATAATCATCTCCCATGGTTGTGTATGAAAAAACCTTTCACTTTCATGAGTATACTCATATTTGGTCCTTCTGATCTTGGCATTGATATTGATGTATACATGAAACCTTTAATAAAAGAGTTGAAACTTCTTTGGGATGTGGGTGTGTGCACATACGATGCATGTTCGAAAGATATATTTCAGATGCGTGCTGCCCTTATGTGGAGGATCAATGATTTTCTGGCTTATGAAATGATGTCGGGATGGAGCACGAAGGGAAAACTATCATGTCCAGTTTGTATGAAGAATACACGATCCAGAAGACTGAAACATCGCTGTAGTTTTAGTTTTATGGGACATCGACGATTCTTTCCAAAGGATCATCCATATAGAATGAATCGTCAAAGATTTGATAATACTATAGAGACCGATGATCCACCTCAGCGTATGTTTAGAACTGATGTGCTTAATGAATTGAAAGATTTTAGTTTTTTGTTCGAGAAGGGTCAAATGAAATCTGGAAAGAGAAATAATGTTTCCACTGAAACCTGTTACAATTGGAGGAAGAGGAGTATCTTTTTTGATTTTCCTTATTGGTCAACCAATTTGTTACGTCATTGCTTAGACGTAATACATATTGAAAAGAATATATGCAAAATTTTGATTTCAGTTCTTTTAAATGTCAAGGGGAAGACAAAAGATGATTTACGATCTCAGCGTGACTTGGTGGATTAGGGCACTAAATTAATTATGTATATCTTACATATATATATGTTAAACTATTCATATTTTTTATCTACAGGTAACATAAAACAATGATAAATAGGAAGCATCGTTCTTTATCTTTGAGAAGGAGAGAGACTTTTCATAGCAAAGAGTTTTCTGCTTGGTTAAAATTGAAGGTAAAAATATTACTGTTTAAATTAATTATTTCAATATTTAATTAAGTTTAACAGTCATTTATATTGAAGGTATTGAGTTTTTCTGCTGACTCTATCTCTGTGGAAATAAGAGATTTGGCTTTTGGTCCTAATACCGTGTTTTGTGACTGTAAATCAATTGTTATCAATGGGTACAAATTTATTGTCACTGAACAAGAAAAGAACATGAGAACACAACATGATGGTGTTATGGTTACTGCCACAAAAGATTGTTATGCCAGTGCATCAGATAGTAGACCGCGATTTGAAAATGTGGGTTATTATTGTGTCGTTGAGAAAATAATAATATTGTATTATTAATCTCATAGATGATTCACAATGATAAAATTCCATTGGTTTGATTCGATGACAAGACATGGAACATTTATTGATGATTTTGGATTTTGAGTAATTAATATGACTCGCACTCTTGCTACCGAAGAACCATATGTGTTGGCATCAATGGCTAAACAAGTTTTTTATGTCAAAGACCAACTTAGACCTGAATTTGGTGTCATAGTTGAAGTAATTCCAAGACATATTTTTGATGATGGTGATGATGGAATTGACATTGTCCCTATTTCCATTGGAACCAATACATTTATTTCTTTTGATGACTCTAATAGCTCAATTGTCAGAGTTAATTGTAAACCTGAAGTTGTGGTTGGAAATATATAGAATCATTCATACATGTTCTCAATTATTTTGGTTTACCTCGAGTTGGGTTGTTAAGGTTGGTAATATTCAAATTGATTTAGTATTGATCACAAATATGTTTTAGCTGACTTGAACATTATGTGAATTTTCAATGTTTATTGGTTATTGTTTTATTTGAATTGCATTTTCTAATTTGGAATTGAACTGTATTCAAACCTAGTCAAACAATATTTCTAACTTGGTGAACATTACAACTTGTATGATTTATTAAATTCATTCAAGCTCTTATAAAACAATTTATAGCTAAATTACCAATGAATCCCCCTATTTCCTCATATATATAGTTTTTTGGTTTACACATTAGTTTCCTTTTTTCTAATTAATTACATATTTTATTTCAAAAGCATGAAATGAAGCCAATTGAAGAGAGATGAAGGAAAAAAATGATGGAGAACAATTGTCGGATGACAGAGATGGGCGTTCTACCATTAGTGCCTATTGTGAGTACTTTATTTCAAATATATATATATTTAAAGAATATATAATGTCATGTGATTAATTTTTTTGTATACATTTTTGTAGGATCCACCTATATGTCGATAGTTATTTGACGAGGAGCCTAGTACTGGTCCTAGTACTCAGGCTGGTGGTACGAGGAGGGTTCGTACCAGAGGTGGACGATCAGCTGCGCGTGCCCGACTAGACCCTGCCCCTCCCACTAACATGTCATCCTTCCCACATTCTGATCCTGGTGTGTCTTTAGGGACACACATGATATTTAGGCCTCCCATTTTTTCGCTACCTTCTGCATCTTCTGCTCCATCATTTTCACATCCCATGATGATTCCCACTCCCTAGTTAGAAACCATTGGGAAAGAGGAGACCTTGGGTTTTTTCCAACAGTTTGGACAAACCTTTGGGAAAAACTTGGTAATTTTATCCACTCTATCCCAACAGTTGTAAACCGTTGGGAAAAAAGCTTTCCTAATGGTTTTCCAGAACCGTTGGGATAGGGTAATTTTCTCCACCCTATCCCAACGGTTCACTGTAAACCGTTGGGAAAATCTTTCCCAATGGCTTACTTCCCTACGGTTTGCAGAACCGTTGGTATAACATATACCAATGGTTCTGCAGCCTTTCCCAACAGTTTTAAAGCGTTGGGAAATCCTGTATTTCCAGTAGTGTATATTTGTACTCAACTGTAGAATCTGTGAAAACTGGTTTCTTTGAACTCTTCTAGCTCACAACTCCTCCATTGAGACAGAAAACTTATCCAAATTGTGACTTCAGATCATTTTGGTCTATCTGAAAACCAGCATCAGCATACCCTCTGATGAAAATATCCTTGTCTCCTCCATACAACAAGAACATATCCTTAGTTCTTCTCAGATACTTAAGGATAGTCTTAACAGCAGTCTAATGTTGTTCTCCTGGATCTGTTTGATATCTACCTACCATTCTCGGTGCATAGGCAACATCAAGCCTAGTACATAACATTCCATACATTATGGATCCTATAGTTTAAGTGTATGAGATATTACACATTCTATCTTTCTCTTGTTGTGTTTGAGGACACATTTTATTTGAAAAATGTAGGCCATGTGACACAAGAACCAATCCCCTCTTAGATTGTTCCATTCTAAATCTCTTTAGTATCTGGTCAATGTATGTACCCTGACTTAGTCCAAGAAGCCTCTTGGATCTATCACTAATGATCTTGATCCCTAGAATGTAGGATGCTTCACCCAAGTCCTTCATGGAGAAACACTTGTTCAACTAGTCCTTAACTGACTATAAGACTGGTACATCGTTTCCAATAATCAATATGTCATCAACATTTACTGCTAGGATAACGACTTCATTTCCACTAAACCGCTTATAAACACATGTCTCACATTCATTCTTAATGAAACCAAATTTCATTATGGCTTCATTAAATCTAATGTTTCATGACCTGAAAGATTTCTTTAATGCATAAATGGATTTTTCAAATTTTCAAACCCATTTGGATTCACCTGTTGTCACAAACGCTTCTCATTGTGTCATATAGAAATCTTTCTAAAGGTTACCATTAAGGAATGTTGTTTTGACATCCATATTCCAAATCTCATAGTCTTGGTAAGATGTTATAGTAGGTATGATTCTTATGGATTTAAACATGGAGACTAGTGATAAGGTTTCATCATAGTCAATTCCTTGATGTTGTCTAAATCCTTTATCCACTAACCTTGTTTTATAGGTTCTTACTTGACCTTACATGTCCAATTTTCTCTTGAATTCCCATTTTCATCCAATAGGATTTACATGAACTGGATCATTGACCAGAACCCAGACTTGGTTCTGATACATGGAATCCATCTCAGAATTCATAGCTTCAAGCCATTTATAGATTCGGAGCTTTCTACAGCTTCCATGTAGGAGAGAGGTTCATAATTTTCCAACAATAATGATTCACAATCCATGGTGACTAGGAAACCAAATCTCTATGGTTCCCTTACCTCTCTTGAGCTCCTACGCAATACTTGTGTTTGTGGAACCTCTTCCACGGGGACCTGTGGAACTCGTTACTATACCAACTCTTGTGTATCTTGATCAATAACTTTGTCAAATTAAATCTTGCTCCCACTATAATTTTTTAGGGTTACTCACTCTCTAGAAATACAGCTTGTCTAGTGATAGTCAGTTTCTTTTCTGAAAGGTTATATAGGTTATCTCCTTTTATTTCCTTAGGATATCCTATAAAGATACACCTCATGCTCCAGGGTGCTAGTTTGTTTCCTGAGAAGACCTTAACAAATACCTCACATCCCCATACACGTGTGTGCAATAAAATGGGTTTCTTTCCATTCCATAACTCAAAGGGAATTCCATTTTCCACCTTACTTGGTACTCGGTTTAATGTGTATGTTGTAGTTTGTAATTCATATCCCTAAACGGATAATGGAAGATTTGCATGACTCATCATCAACCTCACCATGTACAAAAAGGTTTGGTTCCTCATTTCACTAACACCATTACACTATGGTGTATAAAGAGGAGTGAGTTGAGATAGAATCCCAGACTCCCATAGAAGATCGATGAACTCTTAGTTCAGATATTCTCTACCTCGATCCGATCGAAGTTTCTGTATCTTCTTACCAAGATGATTCTATAATTTATTCTTGAATTCCTTTAATTTCTCTAAGGACAATGACATATGCCTCATTAAGTATACATAGACATATCTACTCAAATCATCAGTAAAAGTAATGAAGTAAGAATATCCACCTCTAGTTTCTACTAGAAATGTTCTAGACACATCCGTGTGCACCAATCCTAGAAGCACTGTGGCCCTTTTACACTATCCATAGAAAGGTGGCTTGGTCATTTTACCTTGTAAAAAAGTGTGACATCTATAAACTTTTTTAAATTAGTAGAGTCTAAATAACCATCTGGGAAGAGATTTTTCAATCACTTCTCATTTACATGACTGAGACGGTGATGCCACAACTGGGTGATGTTTGAGTCACGTGAGTTTGTTTCATTGTCAATTACCAAAACTTGGTTTTTGTAATTTAATACATACAAACAATTATTTAAATGCATCATACCATAACATACTTTGTTCTTATTAAAGAAGCAACCCTTATTTCTAAACTTGAAAATAAATCCATCCATATCCAAACATGATACAGAAATTATGTTATTGGTAAAACTAGGCACATAATAACAGTTATTTAAAACCAAAATCACCCCAGTTAGAAATGATAGGTGGTAATCACCAATAGCTAATGTAGGTAGCCTCACACCATTGGAAGCTTGAAGATCCACATCTCCTCTAGAAATATTTCTAAATCTACTTGGTTCTTATATTTGAATATAGATGTGAGCCCCACAATCTGTATCTAATACCCAATGTGTAGAAATAGAAATACTACACTCAATAACGAACACACCTTTAGTGTCCCCATGCTTTTGGGTGCAATTCCTCTTCCAGTTTCCTAGCTTGACACATGAAAAACACACCTCTTCCCTTCCTTGACCTACCTCTGGATCTTTCCCTTCTTTAAGGGATGGTGCTCAGGGGCTTCAGACTGTTTATGAATCCTTGTCCCATTTTCCTTTTCCTTCCTTTTCTTATTCACCATAAGGACTATGGGTTTGTCACCCCCATTTCCTTATCAACCTATAGAATTAAAGTCAAAAGTTCTGATAGACTCTTCTCATTGTTGATCATGTTTTAGTTGAAAATAAAGCTGGAGATGGTCTTGGATAGTGATGATAGGATGTGAGCTGTATGCAAGTAATCCATGAACATAATCCCTAAGATGTTCAGGCATTCAATGTAGCCAATAATCTTGACTATATGAGGCCCAGATGGTGCACACTCTCCAAGATTAGTTGTAAACAAAGCGTTGGAGATCTCATATCACTCATGTCTCACTTTCTCTTGATATATATCATTATGGTGATACATAATGCTATACACGTCCATGTTTTCATGTTGTTTAAAGAGATCATTAGAGATGGATGATAGCATGAAACATTGGACATCTGTGGCATCATCTATATGTTTTATATAGAGAGATAGTTCCTTATCACTAGTCTCTTTTCTGGGAGAAACTGGAATAGGATCCTCCAGCATGTACAATTTCCTCTCTTGACGAAGGATGGCGCGTAAACACCTCTGCCATTCCTAGAAATTGGTGTCGGTGAGAAGGTTTTACTTCTCATGTATGGTTTGAAATGATATGTTGGAAGTCATTTTTCTTTCAATTTATACAAATTAAGATGAGAAAAGGATTATTACTTTATCATGATAAAACTAAGATAAATAAATAAATTAATACTTTTTAGTTTCTCACTATTTTATCAAAATCCAATATCCCTCACCATTGACTTCGGAATATTCTGTTGCCTAAATATTTTATTGGAATGGATCCATATTGCCATTCGTATTACCCCAACTAGGTTTGGTCAAGCAAATTGAATGGCTTTAGGTAGGCATTCCAAATTCCAACTGCATTAACTCACAGCTCCTTGATCCACTGAGTGGACTCCCCAATCTTAAAATCCCTTTATTTTGGATTTCCTCAACCTTTGCCTCTTGGTCACACCAAGTCTTACTATAGAAGTAAACCCTTGATGTGAACCAAGTCAAGTCAACCCAAAACCTTGAATTATAATTCCTCGATGATTGAAATCACCCCAACTAGGGTTGGTCAAGAACTTTGAACTATGGTTTGATTCTAACCAAGATTATGGAAGGCTATACCAACTTAATACTTTCTTTGAGGGATTTTATCCTTATATGTAAATTTCCATTTTATTATCTTTGATTACATGCTTGTTAATATTAAATGGGATATACTTAAGTGATTAACCATGTATAATATAATATTTATGTGTACGCCGGTCTTATTTCAGTTCCATCTTGAAAGTTTGTTTAATTCATTATTTGTGTGATCATGACAACACACCCACAATAATTAAACCATGAAACTAACAGAAATAAAATAAATGGTATGATCATGAGATTGTTCTATTGGTTATTTTATCTGGCAGTTGATAAATGAACCCAATACCTAGGGGAGAAACACCTTGAACATTTGGGGTTCATGTTTACAGCTTTCCACCTTTATATCTCCTTGGATTGGTTTCACCTTGTCTCCTAACATGAGTCGCCTCCACTAGCTTGGGAGATCCATCTATTACATATGATTTTATCTCACTCGTAATTGAGGGGTAAAATGGGGTTTTACATAAAAGAAGCCTTGGGCACACAGTCCCTACTTATTAATGAGGAGAAGCCTTGTAGACCAACAAATTTAATTTAAATTAATTAATCAAAATAAAACATTCACATACAAAGGTCTTGATCTAGCTCATTATCATTCATACATGAAACGATATTTACGCATAAATAAAACTAGTATTAAATTCTTTAATCATTATTGTTTAACATAAATCATGCTTGAATCAATTAATTATCTTTAATTAATCAATCCTTTTATCTTAAACCATTTTTTTGAATTTCCTTGAGATTCTCATCCATCATAATTTTAAAATATTAAATTCATTTAAAATTATCTTTGTAAGTAAACTGTACCTTGGAGGAAACCTGATAAATTCATATTCATAACTACCCATTGAGTAGAAATGAACATTATGGAAATGTTAAATTAAACACAAATATATATAACACATATCACGTGTTGTACCTCAGCTTTACGTCAGCATTATGGTACACGTCTCAATGGTTTGTATAATATAATAAGAAATTTTAATAAATCTGCATAATATGGATGAGTACACAGTCTGTAGTTCCAAATACACAGTGTGTACTTTTTTTCACCATCCATCCGAAGTATGCACCCGGGGATATGGCATGTAGATGTACTTCGGAAATATTTGGAGTACACGGTGTGTTCAATGGGACACACTCCCTATAGTATCTGCGTTACATGGATTCCAGTTGGGAAATCCATGTACATGGTACATGGTCCAACCCTAACCTAAAGGGACTACACACCGTGTTTAGTGGGACACACGACATGTAATCTAGAAACTATGTGCCACTTGTTCCAGGTCAACACACAGAGTCTTAGAGACTTAGAATCCAATGACATGGCCTGGTTTAGCGGACTGTCACAGTGCATGGAACCTATACTACATGGCGTGTACTACCTAATACATGTCATGTTTTATAGCGATCTGCGGCCATGAAGCTTTGGAACCTCCGGATGAGATCCTATGTTTTATTTTAATCAAAGTTAAAAGAAATTTTTTTTTCTGTAAGGTGAATGAGAAATGAAAGAGGAGGAATAGATATCGAGATTAATATTTATAGAACGATTGGCCTGAATTTAAACAACAAAATTATTAAATGCGTAAAATCACTAATGAAAAACTAAATAATTATAATCAATGATATGACCACTCTGATACCACTTGTAGGTTATGGGCACATCAGAAGCACGTTGGTGGGTGTACCCAACTTTTATTTTTGTCGTTAACAACGATCAATCCAAGATTTGTCACGATAATAAAATATCGGATCATCGGAATAGAACAAAAAATGAAAGAAAATAGGGGAGTCCCAAAACCATATAGAGGATAATCATATGTAGGTTATAATTAATATAATTATAAGACAAGAATTACATTGATGGAATTCTCTCTCCATTGATGATTCTGGTCACGATCTGATATGATCCGTCATTGCGTCGTAGAATCCATGTGTAGAATTCCACTAGAAGTGATCCACAAGTGCTCCACATATCACTGGATGTCGCCACATGGATCTCTGGATGCTAGCATGGAAGAGTCTTCGCTTGTGATTTCTACCTTCGATCACATTGAGAGCTTCTTGAAAAGCTCTCTCTTTGATTTAGTGGTGGAGGATCTCTCTCGTAGCTTGAGAGCGTTCTTGGAAGAAAAGAATTCTCTCTTGGTTTGAGAGATTTCTCTAGATCCATTGGGAACAACCCCAAAAAATGGATCAGCCAATGAGAATTATATAATTGATATTTTAATTACTTAGAATAATAAAATGAATTAATTACCCGAAAGCATTTATTCATTTCATTTAATTCTTAATAAGACCCCATGTCTAGTAATAAGAGTTGAATATTATTATTACATGAAATGTACCTTGAATATTAAGTGTAATATTATTTAATTAATTAAATAATATTATTTCTCACAAATACCCAGAAAAACTACACGGTGTGCAATTTTTTTTTCATTTTCTTTATTTCCTCCACCATATTTATTAGACCTTGAATAATGGATAATTATTTCTCAAATAAATATCACTACATTACTAGATAATAAATGTATTATTTCACCCACAATATATTCTCTCTAATAACTAGTGTCGAAATAAATGAGATCAGGCATCCTTGAATAATTATTAAACCACAATCAGGAATAATATTTATTAAACTTGTTATATTAATATTTAATTAAGATACTTAGACACACTTAGTGCGTGAAACTTTAGGCCTCTTTCTAAATGGAATTAGGAAGAGCCTTCCTAAAGTCCAACGCTTGTGGCTAGCAACACACCAAATCACCCATAGAGAAAGAAGTTAACGCTGCAATGACGTGTCACCTCCTACGGACTCTTACCATGTGATGCAATCAATTTATCTCGATATCTCGAATCAATCGGGTTGAATGTTGGGGCCATCAACCCATGTGATAGATTATTCTTTCTTTGACTTCCTATAATTGAACATTTCCATTCATTAGCATGGCTGTAACACCCCAATATTTCATAGTATGTTATTTCTTCAAAGTAATTCAATAACTTGCACTACACGCAACACCGAGTTCTAGCGCACCATGACTTACCAAACAAGCCGTTCAAAAGCGGTTATGAATAGTATTAACTGAATTTTGAACTTTATATAATCCTTATAATTTTAGAATCCATATTATGAGTTTCTTAGACATAATTTAAGAACAAATATATTTTTTCAGATAAAAGATGTATTTTTCAAAAAATGCAATTTTACCACATTTTAATGGCGAAGCCTTTTTAAATCTAATATTTGAAACTTTTATATATTCAATTTGACAAAATAAACTGCTTCTTTAGAATCAGGACATAAGAATTTAGTTTTGATAAAGTTTTGGTGTTTTTTAGATAACTTTCATATTTGGGTGAATAGTGAAAAATATTATATTTTAACTGAAAACAACTTTTTAAATAAAAATAATTTATATTGTTAAATTATACATTTTAATGGTTTGGAAGTATAAACAGATTATATTTTTATCATTTAATCCAATGATGGTCATTGTAATTAATTTAACTTAGAAATTGGACATAAACATGTGTCAAACTTTTGGTAGTTATTATTTCTTAAAAATACGCATTTTGGTTTTGACAGTGGGAATTAATTTTAAATTAATAAATGAAATTTCTATGTTTTCAATTTGTTAAAATATACTTCATTATATTAAAATTAGATTAGGTTAAATTTTTGGTATTTTTCTGAAAACTTTTAATTTTTGATGAATAGTGAGAAACACTGAGTTATAGTTTAAAACTGAATTTTTATTTAAATAATTATTTATTTTAGTTAAATTTATTTTATGTCAAAATAGATACATAATACCTATATAAGTTCAATTTAATTCATTGGAGTCAGATTATAATAGTTTTAGATATATAAAAATTTTATTGAACCTTTCACCGTCTTTTACCCACCTCCTAAGAGAATTTGCAAATTCACATAAAAATTAATTTTACCGCTTCTGTTAGTGGAATTTTGAAAATCCGAGAGACACGGTTAATATTAATGAGTAAAATATGGTTCAATAAGATAAAAATATTTTTATTTGAATAGTAACTTTTTACTTTTATTTACCACGGTAAAAAGTAAATAGGGTAATTAAGGGTAAAATGATATTATTATTACCCTAACACATTTTATAATTCTATTGGATAAGTATAATTTGACCAAAAACAAACTTAGGAATAAAATATGAACCTCTTTGGTCCACTTGGATTAGATTAGGACATTTATTATTATTTAATTCAAAGAAGAGTTAAAAGAGATAAAATAAAAGTTTAATAACTAAAACATTTTTAATATAAGGTTATACATAAGATAAATTATATTATAAATATTAATTATAAAGATAAAGATATTTCCTACATAATAGTATTTTATTTATAATTTTTAGAAATTAAATAATTTAATTTATTTATGACACAATGATGATGCAGTAATTACCTTATTGGTGAAATATTAAAATAATTGATATTATAAATACCCAAATAAATATAATTTGAGACTTTTAATGAATTACACGAATTTCATTGGTTAATATGACATGTTATTATTGAATAAATTAATTTGTTTTGAATTAATAAAGTTACTATGACTTTAAAAAAAATCAATTATTAAATAGTGTCAAAATTGACATAAAGGAGTTTTTAAAACAAATATTATATTATTAATTGGTATAATATTAATAAAAATCTAAGGATCGGCCAAAGGATTTATATGATGATAGTTATGTCATTACTTAACCACTTGGGGTTCTCTTGGTAGTTTATAGTAAGTTTATTAACCATATAATATAAAAATACAAAGAGACATGGTAAATGTCAAATTATTTAACTAAGAGTTAAATCTAAAAGATAAGGGTAAAATAGTGACCCAAACTTGTCTAAAACCTATTGGTTGCGTGGTTGTATACCCATACCCACATTATAATTTAAATAATATAGTTTTGAGCCATTATAAATCGAATATGAATTTATTATAAAATAATACTTTAAGTTTTTCTTAAAGAGCCCCTCCTCCCCCTTATAAAAGGACACCACTTCCAACCAATTACTCACACCTATCAAGCCTTTTTTCTCATCCAAACTCTGCCCAATTAAGCTCCCTACATCCCTATCCTCCTAATAGAAGCCTTAATTTGGGCATAAGGCACTTCAAGAGTATTTTTTGATTCAAACCAAAGGGAGTTATGCAAATTAAAGGTAACGATTTCTCTTAGCTTCTTTTCTTTTATTTTACTTATCTAACCCCTAAAATATTCTTATTATTTTTTTGTAACAAAACCAGTATCCTAAATATACTAGTTTATTTTTATGAGAATTATTCAAACTACACTTACAAACACCTCCATCTAATGGGTGAAGAACATAATGTTTCTCTGTATGGCAACCAAATGCCTTACGAAATGATGATTGTTCAATTATCTCCTACCACCTATCATGGTGGCCATTATGATGGAACTGTAATTAAATATGATATTAATAATATTTTTTATATATATAATCTTCTTTAATTCCATTTTATATCATACCAATATTCGTTTCATGTTGTATATATATACGATAATTTCATTTGAGGAAGTGCAGACTACCGCCCCCTCAAAGTGATATGACTCGTTCATACCATACATGGAACGTATAAAGGATGGATTTAATGAAATTAATTAACATATATAAGATATTATATTATAATTTAATAATAATATACCTATGTATCATTTAGTTTTGATTCCTTTTAAAATGAAAAATGAAATGGAAGTAGCGTTCGTGCGTACGTACGAACTACCGTCTCCACAAACGTGATGAGATTCATTCCCCATCGTATCCATTCAAGACTAATTTAATTTGATGATTAAAAATAATATTTAAGGACTTTATATCATTTTGGATACTAATAAGATACAACCTATGGATAAAAAACACAGCTTATGTAACAAAACATATAAGAGAAAACGAGTAAGTGAACACCCGAAACGAAGATAATACTTAAATATTATTAACAAAGCAATATTAAAAGATATTATATGATATCATATTTATGTATATGATTCTTTTATAATTTAATAACAATGATTTAACTATTATAAAGGTGGTTAACCTAACCTCAACCAAGGAAAAGTACAAGGTAAGGGTTTATTTCACAATCTCTTCATTATCCGAGGTTGTTTATATGTAATTATCTACTTGGACCTCTTTATCATCCGCATCCATGTTTCTTAAAAATTTATTTCACAAAATTATTAATATTTTACAGAATATGGGTTAAAGTAATTTATATCCTTGTTTTAATTTTTATAAGAAGTTTATAAAGGAATATTTACGTCATTTTCCAAACAAGGACCTTTTTAACCTTTTCGAAAAATTAAGGTAAGAATGTCTTTTTTTAACTTATATGGCGGGTGCGGCTATTTTCCACCATTGTAAAATCTTAGAATCTTACCTTACAAGATTATAAGAATATTTTCAAAGTAAATTTTTTATTTTATAATTATGTGACTTTTAAATGATTTCAAAAAAGGTGATATTTCTCTCAAATAGTTTTTATTTCATCTATGTCAACATCCTTTGATGGATTTTAAGCTTATTTGAAGTTGATTTAGTATGATACAAAGATTAAATATTGTATTGAAGGTGTTGTGATATGTTTGACTATGTATGTGTTATTTTTATACTATTCATGGTTTATGGAGAAAATATTTACATTTCGTATGCTAGTTTTAATACGAATGTTTATGTTATGTTTAAACCTGTTCATATAAGGAATGTATTGGAATTAGTAAGTGACAGGTGGAGACCGCTATAGATCCTCGATGCATAGGTAGGTCTCATGAGATAGAATAGTGTCTTGGCATGAGGCCTTGAAAAAATCTTATTTGTAGTCTTGGCATGAGGCCTTGGCTATGTGGTTTTGATAGTCTAGCATTATTCATTCCATCATTATGAAAGTGGTTATTGATATTTCATGTGATTATTTTACTAGTAGAATATCCATGTGAATAAGTAAATGGAATTATTTAATTTTATTTTTTCCATATTATGCTGAAATTCAAGTTTAAAAGGCTTTTGTTTTAGTTATACATTGCCTTAAATGTTTACTCCTTTTTATGAAATTTTCTGCTGTATTGTTATCCTTACTGAGCATCTGAGCTCACCCCTTTCAATGTTTTATTTTTCTCAGGATGTGAAGAAGTATTTTATGAATGAACTGTAGGGATATTATGAGGGGATATGATGACAAGATGTTGTTGTTGTTTTTTTCACTTTATTATGTAATTTAAGACTTATGAATGTATCTAGTGATTCCAAGGCTACTAAAATAATCTGTCCTTCAGGACTTGATTCCTTGTAATCGTGCCAATGTATTAAAATAATGCACCGACTCTGGGTAACTGGGGTCGGGGCATTACAATGACCATGGATTTATTTATTATATATCAATTCCATCATAGGGCCTGATATATCTACTTCTGTTATGGAATAGAAGGGACAAATACTTTCTCTCATTATCTATTAATGTTATATTACTCGTGACACACCTAACATATCCTTCCTTGCTATGAACAATGTGCCGTCACATTTTTCGTCAATACATCTAAGTGCGTGAGTTGTAATACTCATTAACAATAATCTTAAACTCTAAGGACCAATATATATATCTGTATATTGGAACATCCAATGACACTATGAAATGGAGATTTCCTATTGTTGGGTCTCGTTCTCATAATATCCTCCTAGATATTTCCCAGGGCACACACAATGAGAATGTGCCTTAAAGTTTTATGAGTCCCCACCCCTAATGGCTTGTATCATTTGTGTCCCTCAAATAATATAATCCATCCATAGAACATATATTCAAAAATAGTGTTATGGTACTTCTGGGTTCTCATCATAGTAGGGATACACTATGAAATTTTAGTGAAATGGCTATCCTTAGAACATTATCACATGCATTGCCATGAAGAAGAACAATAAAGATGTGATAAGGTATTTATTAATGAATAAATTACAAAGTAGTTAGTTCTAGGCCACCGACTCCAACACATAGAAACACTAGAATATCCAAAAAAGGAATTGGGTGAAATATTTTCAAACGTTTGATTTTGAAATCACATATACACCTAAGAAAGGAATTTTTTTATTGATTCGCTCAATATTAAGTGTTTATCATTGACAGAAAAGGAATATAGTTATGAATTCTAGTATATGAGTCTCTTTAAATATTATAACTTCATTTAAATGGATGAAAAATGACTTTTCTACCAAATGTTCAAATTTCCCCTTCTCTCCTTGATTTGATTAATCCAGAATAGCCATATGATCGTAACTTTTAATGTAATATAAGAATTTTTAATGGTGTGAAAACATATGATGAATGATATCTCTCATATGATGGTGCTTTTTCATTAAAAATAAATTAGTTTTTCCCCTAATATTTCGGAATATTATGTTAATAGACATTGATCACTCTTAATGGGTTACTCGTCTATCTATAACCAAGGGTATTATGACATAAACTTCAATATGGTGACCTATTATAAAAAGTGATATCTATAATTATGTTTCTTGATACTTATAATTTTAGAAAAAGAATGAAAAATATTAGTAGTTTTATTGTATTCTCCTTCCCTTACCCATTCTAACCATGATGTTGGAGGTGTTTACATTTATTAAATCATTGGATTTCATCAAAAACCTTGATGGAAGAGTTTAGTTTGTTTGATCATTTAAATTCCAATGAAATCAACTCATTTTATTCTTATTAAATAGAATTTTAAGGTTATGAATCTTATGAAATTATAGGTGTTTTATATTCAATAACGACATGATGTCACTTTGGTGATTATTCCTTATAGAGATCAAAATTTTAAATAACAATTTAAAAAAGTTCCAAAAGAATATTTATGAACTTAATTAAGTATTAGTATGGTGTATTACCCTAAGACCAATGACTAAATATAGTATAAAATTCAAATCTTGAAAGACACGTTTCATGCCTATGTACTGTACTTTGGGGTCATCAGGATAACAATTTATCATTAGTTAAATTATAATATAATAATATTTATAAATATTCAATAATTATACTTCCATTTTAATCATTATATGGCCTATATTATTAACATCCACTATCCTCGGTGGAAATTGGAGAAACCTATTTGGGGGGTCCATGTATTTTAAAAGATTGAATGGAAACAATTTCACTGATTTGGATGCATTTTGATGCGTCTAAAAGATTCTATAAATCATCTATTGATTACTTTAATAGACCATTTGTGTTCTTGGTTACTGATCAGGACTTTATTAATGGTCTACCATGGTAGGATCACAGTCAATGGGGAATGTAAGGTAATCTTATTCAAAGGAATATTGTACATTAGGAGATCATTAAAAGTATTTCAAAGGTCACATACTAAATATAATTATCCCCTATATGTAATTAATTTATGACGTGTTTTATTTATCTTAATTGAATATGTATCATTCTAATAATTCCCAAATATTGTATTGGGTTGATCTTTAATTGGGGTGTGATGCCTTTCTGATAGAACAAATTATTTATATTCTATATAATTATAGTAATATATTTTTAGGTATTTTTATTACTTTGGAATAAATTCTATAGTATCATAGAGGATATTCTCATTAGACGTGTGAGTGAAACTCTTAAATAAGAAAGTAATGGACTCAAATTTTTTAAACAAATGTGCTTTATAAGGACTTTTTAGGGATATAAAGTTGTATGGTGGGATGAATTTTTACACTGCTGATGAAAATATAAGCAGTATATTTTTTATATATATTTTTTATTTTTATTTCATTGAGTTTAAACAAAAAAAATTAATGTTTAGTTAGTTTTTTGGTTACTCATTTAGAGCCCATGATCTACCTAATAGTGAAATCTATCAATGAAAGCTCATTTTTTATCTATTATTATTCACACAGTATGATAAAAATTATATCTACTATTAATTTTAACAATTCATCCACTAAAAATTTCTTTATTTTTATTTTATAAGTTTTATTTTACTCAAAGTACTCCTATTTATCTTATTTGGCTAAAGACACTTCCAATAAGCTCACATCCTTCGAATAAAATATCATACTTCCTCCTATTGGTGATTATCCATCAGATTAGGTTGATTCTTTAATGTATGTGAATTTAAATTATATCATATATTCACATATATTATTGAAATTCCATTCCCTTACACTAATACATCATTGATAGCCTAGGGTATATATTAGATGAAAATTAATAGGTGGTTTGTTCACTTTAGATTATGCCTTTTTACTCTACTGATTCAACCTTTTACCATTTGATTAATTACCATTGATTGATATATATTTGATCTATTTTTGGTAGGTGGTTCTATAAATTTCAATATATTGACATTGCTAAAGATTCATGGATGTCTTAATTTTTTTACGTTAAATTGTAATGTATATTTGATATGTTTTCTATTATGGGATAACTTTATTATTGATCCATCATAATTATCTAATGGTGGGGAATTTTGTTTATAAATTTATCTAAAATTAAGTTCATTTTAATGTTTTGATCACCACACACTTTATGAAATGTCAATTAATTTTTGTTATCAAATAAATGAATTTAATTTTATGGGAATAATTACTATAAATTATAAAATTCAAGTATCATAATTTTATTAATGGGTTAAAATGATAAAAAATGTGTTTGAACTATTTGAAAATATTTTTAATATATTATTTACACCCATAAAATTTTTGTCCATTTTATTGCAATTTATCAAAATATAAAATTGAATTATAAGGTTCATGATTATCAAATATCCATTTGAATGTGGATGATTCTTTAAAGATTGTTTTGAGGGAAAATATATGATATTAAAATGTTGTTTTAAATTTATTATAGATGAATTTAGTTATAGAAAAACTCATGGATGTCTGTGGGATTATAATTAGGGGTTCTGTGACATGTAAATTTCATTGTAATGATAACACTCAACACTGATTCTCCCAATTAAACATGATATATTTCTTTATATATTATAAACCATATTAGTATTTCTCTCAGGCTAGTTACACTCTTTTTATTTCCTCTAGTTTAGGATTCCACTTCATGTTAGATATGCAGTAATATATATATATATATCATATTATATATTGAGAGTTTATAATTAATTACATTCATTTGATGAATGTATTATAATTAATGTATTGAATACATGTGATAATATATATATATATATATATGATGTATATTTATTTTCCTGAATGGTTTTATTATCAGTTATGATTCGTTATGAATTGAGTATTTGGATAGATGACTCATTGTATAGGATTGAATTAATTATGGGAACAAATGTATATTGATAAATTAATATGGGAGAAATGTTTTTATTTAATAAAATTCCTCATGGATAAATATATAAAGAGATTTTATCCCTCCTATTTAGAGAGTCAATTGTGAGGAATCCTCTCATTTCTATCTTCCTCCCACACTACTTTTGATCATCGTAGATGAAGGTGCTAGCACCACTTTGGAATTCGTGTACCCTCATGATATGATTGTAGATCCATTTAATGGTGCCCCCAGAGGCAAATTGATTTTGTTAATTGATTCTTGATCTTCATCAAGAATTATCCCTTGTTGAGAAAGAAGAAGATTATTTCCATTAGAGATTTCTATGTATTTATATAGTTTATTTACACACTGATTCTCAAAGATAGATTTTCTTGTATTTTGGCTTTTCTAATATGAATATGAGCATATGAAGTTCATAAAAAACCTATAAGTGGTGTTACAGGGTAGGCTTATTTGATGAATCAACATATTTATTAACTTATGAAAGACATATTTAAATAGTAAAATGAGGTCTTAATACTGGAAATAAACTATAAAAATTTCATATATATTACTCTATTTTGTGAACAATAAATAAAGTGTTAATTTTAATCAATATAATTAAATTTTTAATTGAATTATAGTATTTATAAATAGTTTATAAATAAGAAAAATATATATTTAAATATTTATATAAATTTATAAAAAAATTTATAAATTATTTAGCTTTAAAATGTATATGGCTAGTTGATAAATATTTTTTAAAAAGTCCTTTTGACAAATTAAATGGTAATATTTATGATATAAAAATAAATGGTGTATTAATAAATCACAAAAGTAGATTTATAAAGAGTTTATAAATTCTAAAAAATATTTTTTTTAGATTATAAAAAATTATTTATATAATAAATATTAAATTATAAAATATTTATAATTCATGAAATATTATATAAATTACATTTAATGTAAAATGTGAAAGGCTTCATGATAATTAGAATATGAAATGTTTATATTCTTGATAATTATTAAAATTTTATAATTTTCTTTTATTTAGGAAATTTTTCATAAATTTTTATCTCATGTTTAAATATTTGAATATTTTATTTATTTAAAGGTTATTCCTTATTTTATCCATAGATATAAACATATAATAAAGTTTTGTATGATAAATTGATTCTAAGATAGAGCCTTTTATATCATGTTAGGTTTAATATCTTAAAATTTAGTTTTCGTCTACCTTGACCTTGGTTTTTAATTTTAGTTATAATCTTGAGAATAGTTGTTGGGAATAGTTTGTGCATATTAGGTATTAGAGTTTTCATGAATTTAATTCTCTCTTTAGTAACTTCTCTCTAGGTATAGATAATTTAAGTCAAACCACCAACTTTCCTAGAGGCTTTCCTTTACTAGGAAAGTGAATGGTGTTATATATATATCTCTAGACTTACTCATGTGGAGTTTTTCAATCTCATATAAGTTTATGAATTTACATGAAGTTTTTGAGTACCTTATTAATATGATTCATTTGGATATATATGAATAAAAATGAATTCTATTTTTTGTTGATTAAGACAAGTCCTTATTAGAACCACCAAATTAATGTTTTCACATAGACTGTGGGTTTTGTAAAGAGTTAAAAATTAGCGTGGTGTGAAAACATTAATTTTTTGGTTGAAATATGGATTCCAAAACTAAATCATTAGAAGTATGCATACAAAAAAGGGAATATAACAAGAGAAAATAATTATTATATATGATTTATTAGCTATAATTTTAATATTAATACATTGTATATTAAATTAGTGAGACCCTAACATAAATCCCCACAAATACTAAGTGTGATATTCCTTCCAAAGAGGCACTTGGAAAGACCTCGATCATCCAACTCGGTAGATAATTCTAAATCATTATTCCTCTATAATATATTGCATAAATAATTCAATCAATGACTTAATATGGATTATTTTATGGGTGGGTCATCCTAAAGTTGGGTTCCCCTTTATCATCATTTGTTACCATGTTTTTGGAATTTTCTTTTTGTTACACTAGATAATATAGCCAAATAGTTTTAGATTACTAGAGGAACTGAGTTGAGTGAATCCATGTGATGGATTTGGACAAAGGCTTATCTAATCAACTATCAAATATTCACAACTGTTATGCTTGGGATGATTCACTACCTAAATATATATGTAATGGGATAAATGCTAAAAATACCTATAACTTAGTGAAATGTGGATCTTGGATCACTAAATGGATATGATATATAGGGTTATCATCAATTTTAGTGGGATTACATTCATTTAAATACTTTAATGAAAGAAAATATAATACATGTTTTACATATGATTAAAGGTTTTTTTGTATATAAATCCATCATCATCATCATCAAACTAAACATTATATTAATCCTTGAAATGATGATCTTAAAGTAAGAAAATCCTAATACTGGAATCTTAAGAAAAGTTCTTGAGCAAGTAAAATATTCCACATGTTAGAACAGTTCCTTCATAAGTAACTAAATATCTAAAATGTCCATCAAGTGGTTCTAGATGCATATGGATGCATATAGTGATTCATTTTTGGTTTCAAAGGAATTATATAATGAATGACCAAAAGAATCTTAGTCTCCACATGTGTACACAATATGATTGGGTGCAACAATGATTTTAGTATCATATACTCAATATTATTGGGTACATCAAATGATATGCAATATGATTGAATAAATTACTAAATTAGTGGGACTAAAAGTTTCCATAATGTTTTATTGGTTATAGAAATCAATTTAAATATTCTGATAGATATAAAATATCAATTTTATGTTTTAAAATCTGTTTCAAATATACAAAGGGTCAGAAAGATTAAAATAATTAAAGCTTTTTTTTTTCAGGTAATAGAGAAAAGGAGTTCCTATATTGATAACTTTTATTCTTTAAGATTAGGAAAAACTCATCATAATATTTTTACAATATCTCATTTATCCCTTGAGAAGATCTTGTAAACAATATTTTTTTAAATAAAGTTAGATGGGTTTTTTACAAATGGTTTATGATTAGTTTAAATATATAACATGCTTTAAAGGGGAGACTAAAATAGTTTTTTCTCGTTAGGTAATTCATACTATTATCATTTATGGAAATGTTCCAACAAGATGAATTAATTAAAGAAAAATATACCTGATATACTCAAAGTGTTAAGAATAAATAAACTAGACATATGAGTTTCATATTTGTGTATTTTGTTGACAGTACGAATGGTTAAAGGTTGAAATTGGAAGAATAAAGTTTATTGGAAATTTCAATGATAATTTTTCATGAAACCAGCTAAGTTTATTTAATACTCAATGATACTATTATAAATTAGTAATGATTTCATATGATTGGATTATATAGAATACCTATATGGGTATTGGTAACTCAAAAGAATTTCCATTTTAGGTACAAGGGTTGTATAAATTAACTCTTCAATTTTCAAGGTTATGTGATATCAAATACATATTTTACAAAGTGTTCTAACTATATAGTAATTCAAAATAAAAAAGGAATAATTTAAAGATCTTTTAATTTTCATTCAAGTGATTAATTAAATTGTTACTATATAAAGTATTTTTATGTAAAGGATTTTATTAGGCTCAAATGAATCTAAGTAAAATATGTGTTTCTTTATCTATTTTATATCATACAATGATAGAATAAGTTTGATGAAAAAGAATTTTTATAAACAATATTGAGCTGATTAATTCAATACACATGTTTTATAATTATTCAATTTATATAACATGTTTTGAGAAGAATATTTATATAAAAAAATTTATCCTGGATAAAAGTTTTTATCCAACCATTTGTTAAAATATGTGGGAATGTGTTCTCGTTACCCCTCGATGAAATATGTTAATAATTTTTTTTATTAAATGAAATTTTAAAAACACATAAAATACTATATATGATATAGAACAATAATTTATATGTTTAATATTCTTAATAAAAGAAAATAAATGTTATTTCCTAAAACACAAAGTATTTTGTGTTTTCTTATAAAGATAGTGTGGAATGAATATAGTTTATAAGATCCTAGTGGGAGTATATCTGAAATTTGATAAGTTAAAAGTTAACATATAAAATATTATAACACATTCAGTTTAAGTGATTATTTACTTTATATCCTACAGAGTTAGGATATGTGATAGTAAATAAAAATGTAAATAGTTACATTTATTTACTACTAAAAAGTGAATATTACTATTAATAAAAGGGATTATACAACTCTAATATTATAGTGATTCTTCAATAAATTTTCTAAAAATGATTAGGATATATAGTGATAAATAAATATAAAGAGTTATATTTAGTTATCATAAGAAAATGAATTATAGTTGATATCCTAAAAAAATTAGGATATGACAGTAATGAAAAATATAAATAGTTGAATTAATTATTGTGACAAATTCACATTTAATTAATATCATAAAATAGTTAAGGATATAATGTTAAAGAAAAATGTAAATAGTTACTTTTAGTTACATTAAAAATTGAGCATCACTATTCCATAAAATACACAAAGTATTTCACATTATAACTACAAAGAGTTTAGGATATAGTGGTAAAGAAAAATGTAAATAGTTACATTAGTTTCCATATAAATGTGTTATTAATTTATCCTAAAAGAGTTTTAGGGTATGGAGGTAAATAAAAATGTAAATAGATGCATTTCTTAACATAAAAAAGTTGATATCATATTATTTTGAAAGATTTTTGGATATTCTAGTACATTGATAATATAAATAGTTAAATTATTTTTAAAAGATATTAAGGAATCTATTTGATGTAAAATGTTCCACGAATGATGATGATGTACTTAGAAATATTTCTAATAAGACAACATGACATAATATTATAACATTTGATGTTACAAAGTTAAAGAGTTTTGAATATAATTTTAAAGAGTTGAACTTAAGAAATATGATTCATATGTTCACCATTATTCAAACTATATGGCTTCATAAATTTTACTCACTAAGTCATTAGTGGGAGTATTTTATCATATGTTTATATAGAGATGTTATAGGAATTATAATGGATGTAATATTCAAAATCCATTACTGTAGTAACCACATGAGGGTCATGTTGTATCTCTATGTGTTTGAAACTTGAGATATTGGTTTTAATGATTGTAAATGTATCAATTAATTATAATAAATGAAATATACATTTATTATTCATTAGTGCGTGATGAAAAAAAATACATGAATGGTAGAATGATAAATATCCCCTCAAAGTACTAACTTTTAGTTGTCCCTGACTGATGATCATCAATAACTATAATGGGTTGTGATTATATGTAATGGTTAGATTTAATAGATTTCTATATCTATTATAAATGTTTGTATATGATATATTGATGAATAGATTATTTTGGTAATAAGTTGAGGCTTATTTCTAGGACTGGCTCACTAATTTATATATCATGGAATTTTATAATGTCATAGATATACTTATAGGTGTATTTTTATTATTTTTACTTCTTACATGAGGTTATAAAGATACCTAGTCATACTTTGATACCATAATTATGATAGTAAACATATAAACTTTGTCAATAAGGGAGTGGTTCAGTATGTTGTTGATCATGTCATTGGTTTGAGTGAAACACAGACAAGATTTATCCACTTTTATAAAAATAAAATACATCTGGCACTTGATTGAATTGGATTGTGGAAATTAATTTCCATGCTTATTTGTTTCACATATGATGTGTTAAAGTGCATGGATAAGTTACATGTGATGTTTTTATCTGATAAATTAATGACATTTTTTGTATTCGTCCACTTGGTTAGTCTTCTTTAGAGAATTAAGAAAATGTTGAGAGACATATACTAGATTGAAATGTTCGATGTCTAGTGGTCAATCAATGTCCTGTAAAAGACATTATATAAGATATATATGGTTTATATGATACATATTGTCATGGAATACTCATATATAGATATTATTATGTTTGATGGAGATCACACCGGACCCCTTAGTATATTTAGTAGCAATGATTCTTTGCTATAGGATTCTCTTTGATTACACTTATGAAATGAAGATTTCATCATTTTTTTCAACACAACTAAGGCCTGAAGGGTCTCATAATTAGGAAATTGGATAAAGATAAAATTTTGGACAATGTTTTTGTTTAAAATAAAGAGAATTTAATAAAAAAAACTGTATCCAAAAGTGTTTGGATGGATTCAGAAAGAGTTGTCAAGTTATGTTTAAAGTCTATAAGGGATTTTAGTTCAAGTTTGAGATTTTTAAGTATACACTAATATATATATATATATATATATTAGTGTATATAATGTGTATATTTAATTAAATGCATTTGATGCATGTATTATAATTCATGTATTAAATACATGAGATAATATGTATATATATATATATTTGATATATATTTTCCTAAATGTTTATTTTATTAGTTACAATCCATTATGAAAGGATTACTTGGTTTTATCACTCATAATATAAGATTAAATGAATTATTGGAATAAATGTATATGTAGACATTAATATGCCTGATGTGTTTTCATTAAATAAAATGTGTAATGGATGGCTATATAAAGGGATGTGGTCCCTCCTATTATAGATAAGAAATTTTGAGCAAGCCTCTCATTTATAACTTCCTCCCACACTACTTTTCATCATTTGAGAAAAAGACATTACCACCACATTAGCATTCGAGTATCCTTATGATACGATCACCGATTTATTTTTCGGTGCCCCTCAGAGGTGGAGTGTTTTTTTCACTACTTTGTGATATTAATCAAGAATTCTCCACCATCGAGAAATAAGAAGACTGCTGTCATTTTTTATTTCTTGTTACACTATTTATACTTTTTATTTATGTGTTTATTCTTGAAGATAGATCTACCTGTGTTTGGGTTGTCTTTCTCTATATATGATCATATGAATTTCATAAAAACCCATCACTTCAATTATTGTATTTTTTACTAAATCGTGATTAAATTCTACATAATGGAATATATATAGTTCATTATTTATATTTGAGGATCCTATATTCTTCACTTAGTCCCATATGTAAGCTTCCATGATTACATTATGATATGAAACATGTAATGTGATTTGATTATCCAAATTGTGTATGTATATACATGGTTTATTTTGATTAAACATAGAAAACATATACTTTTTTATAAGGAAGGATATGAATTTAATTATATTTTTATATATGATTTTATAAAATAAAATATTATGTTTTACATATATATTTCAAACATTCAATTAATTATTTTTTTTCAAAAAAAACATATATGGAATGTTTCGGAAGTATCATAATAAATATCTAGATTATACCCTATATACCCACCTTATTGTTTATATGTACAATGTTTATTATTATATAGGTAAAGGAAAAAAACTCCACTTTGATATAGTGTATAAACATGTAATGTTATCATGAAGGGGGGGGGGGGGGTGAAAAGTGTGGGGTGTTCACTTTTTACATTGATAGGAGTATTTTGGTTTTTTGTTACATTTATTGGTTCTTTATTTTGGGCAACACTAAAATAATTTTACACTTTAGTTTCCCATCATATTGTTCTTCAATTTTGTTTATTTTTTATTAATATATATAAATATCTAGAAGTAAATGATCCTTAATGGTAATTGTTATTTTTTATTCCTTTATTTTATATATTACCATGATGTTACACAATATCATTGTTACTTTCTATATATTTTATATTATAAAAAATATATTGTAAAACCATGACTTGCTGGTCATCTTGGATGGTCATGTTAGGTTTTCACGTGAGAATCAAAAAATTTTAATTAATAATAAGTGGAAATAATTACTGAAAAGAAAATTTGGATACCCTTATCACTAAATGCCGTCATATAGTGGTGGGGAATGTGATTTTAACATTATGATGGGATAAATAAAATATCAATACATAGTATTTAGAGTTAGTTTTTTTTAATGTGTGAAATATTTAATTGAATAAATGTACATTGGTATACGAAATAATATATACATGTTTCAAATACTTAGATAAACCAATCCTTTAGATTATGGGATTATGATTTAATCATGAAATTTTAGGTATAATCATATATAATTATGTATGATCTATACCAATTTTTAATCATACATCATAACATTAAGTTTCAAATATTGTTAAATAATAATGACCCTCATTGCCAAGGGTATGTTGGGATGGGTATAGTTTTCGTATTTTTACCACTAATAGTAAACCATGGTTGTTCAATAATATTTGCACCAATTTTTTGAAACGGTTTTCAAGAATCAAAGAAGTCCCCTACTCCAATTTATTCTTAAATGATATTATTCTTCCTTGATAATAATTATTTTCTATTCTAGATCACCCCCTAAATAGGATGGAAGAGTATATTAATTATACTTGAATCCCAATATGGATACCCTCTTAATATATACATTATCACAAATAAATATCCAAATATATCTATAGAATATCACGAATGATTTTTTATATGGGTATTAATATCATAGTATCTCCATAATTAATTTCACATTAATATTGGAAAAAATTGATAATCCAAAATAAACTCTTATAATAATTATTCCTTTAGTTCTTAATCACATTTTTTTCATTTTTAGAACTAGTATTCCATTGATAGTTTCAATAAAAACTTTCTCCTTGGTAATAGGTCCCTGATTGAGCTTAAATAATTTTATTAAAACTATTCATTGAGTAATTAATTAAGGGTTTAGTTTTTATTAATAGTATGGGACATCTGGTTTCCCCTTCCAGGTCAATGGTATTATATAGAGTATACACCACCCTAGAATTTCTATCTTTGATATTCTTCTTAAAAAAATGATAGATTTGTTTGGAAAATATTTGGTTCATAGGTATACCAAAATATTGGTATTTTTTAAAATGGTATAATAAATAATTACTTTCTTAGCACCCGAAACCAAAACAATGGAATTTGGTCTAATAGTGGGTAGATCAAAATATTTTCTTGAATAATTATTGAAAAAATAGAAAGGGGTTTCTTTTTTGTATACGTCAAGATTAACATTTCCAGACGTATATATCCACCTTTCATTGTTTGTTTCTATAACACTATATTAGGATGATATAGTGTATATTTCTATATACTAATAAACTATATCATTCATTTTTTAAGAAAATTTAAAACTAAAAGAATAATAAAATCTATATAAAGTGGAAAATGGGTGAAATTTGGTGATATTTAAAAAAAATTCAAACCCCACTTAGATTAAGAATGTATTGTAGTTTCTATTTCAATTATTAAAGATAGGATGTTGTAAACTATTAAATATATGAATTTATTTATACCCAAGATCTAAATCAAAGAATTAATATGAATAATATTTACTTTTATATAAATTTTTTCAGAAAAATAGAGTTGTTGTACTTTATGATTGTAGAATGTTATGGGATATAGCTTTGAAAATGATATGTCCCATATATAGTTGTAGGAATGTACCTTAAACTATAAATTTCTAGAAAATTAAACAAAATGTGTTATAGTGATTCTTTTACTCTGAATTTTATTCTTCTTCTTTCAAAGTAATCTAATTATATGGTGTGGATTTTTTTAATACCTAAAATGAATCAAACACATTAACATAAATAGTGAGAATAATTTTAAATATTATTCGTTTCATATTGAAATGTGTGCATATACTATAAATTTTTTTATTAGTCTTCCATGTTGTGATTGTATTTATTTTAATACTACATAAGTTACAAGATCCTGAACAAACATTATTTTTCTATAAATAACCAAATAGGAAAAAAAGTTATGGAAAACATGATAAATCCATTGTGTCACCAACCAAATCTAGTAATGAGTTATAAAATATTAACCAATGAAAAAGATTTTGTAGATAAATATCCAATTCCTAAAATAAATGTGACATATTTTAATAAGATCTTAATACTAGTCCCATCATCAAATTTTTTTCATAGGCCACATAACATAGGTTTTGAATAGAAGACCTTCATAGTAGTAAAATTAATGTTTAAGTTTATAAACATGGAAGATGAAAACCCTCACCAGACCCTCTTTAATGCACCATCAAGGAGTTTACAACCTATATACATATACACAATTCATTATTACAAATATTCCTTGATAATATGATTTTTCCACATACCAAAGATCCAATTATTTCAATTTTTATTGCACTCTATTATTGAAATTTGAATATTCAAAAGGTTTTTCATGTAATCTAGGGTATTCATCTTACTTAAGGACATATATACCATATTATTCTTCCTATAGGGTTATTTCTATTTTACCATAAAATGCATACTATTTTCTCCTCTCTATATAATGTTAAACTATATGATTGTTATATTCTATAATTATAAAAATAAATTGTTATAGGTACTCACCATATAACCCTAAACAATATGGTTATTATCAATTTTTTAATGATAATAAAATTGTGGTATACATATATCGAGTAGAATAAAAATATAGGGATTTCCTCTTAAGGGTGAGTGTCAATCCTGTAACCTGCTGTATTTTAATATATATGTAATTTTAAAAGCATCCATATGTTTTGAAATTGAATAACTTGTTTCACATAATATATGAATATAAATTGAATAATACCCTATTATATATAGTTATAATACTAAAATAAAAAATATTAAACATCAATATAGTAAAATACGCTTTTATAGAATGCAATTATGAAAACTACAATAGAATAATTAACATATGTATATTAAAACCCTATAATATTAATTTATTCTTCCTCATAGTCTTCCAATAAAATCATATTGTTAGTTATAATTTATAAAAATAATAGAAAAAGATATATATGTGATAGATGTTCTAAAATTGATAAAGGATTAATGATTCTAAATAAGTGAATTACATTATATATACAAGTAGAGAATGGTGATGTGAATACTAAATGGTCATTATATATATATATATATAGTTGCTATGAACAATAAATAATTTGTAAATTTAATTTAATCTATATATAGAAGTGACTATTTTATTATATATAATATATTTTACAAGTAAAAAATAAAAATAAAATACTATTTAATAATTACATAGTTATGGAATATTATAATATTTTTATTAATTGAAATATAAATAGTTTTTATCTTAAAAAATTTATTTCTCCATATTGTATGTTATTTTATTTTAAGAGTAAACTTTTAATCTTTTTAAAATAAATTTGGAGAAATAGATTCCAAATTTTGAATCAGAACATCAAAATTAGGTAATATAGATTATATTTTTTTAATTAAAAAATAATTGATGGTGAAAATAATACAATTAATAAAAATAAGTCAAAAAAAGGTAAACATAAAATGTATTTACTTTAAAATAATAAATTTTATATATGAAAATTTAAGGAGTCTATTTTTTGGTGTGGGATTTAGTTTTACTGTTACAAAAAAATCACTCACCTAACATAACTTACTTTCATGTAATTTAAAGTTCACTCTTAACCTACATTATATTTTCAAATAAATGCCTCTAATTTTCATTTATAAAAGCATCTCTCCTATAATAGTTTGAAATTGTTTAGTTTTATAACTTTACTAAACACAAATTACATCCCCTAGATGTATTCGCATTGTTTTTATCCCCTCATCACAACCAAAATTCATATGGGAATCTAAAAAAATAAGGCCACTCAATGAGGGATCAATATCTTCAATATATGTTACACCTCTATTAAATAAAATATATATATAATATTTATACAATAATGATATAATAATTAAATATTTTTTTGTTTATAATCAATATTTTCTTGTATCATGTTCATGTTAGGGTCGATTCAATGATATATATGAATGTGGGAACTCTATATTCTAAATTATAATTATGGATGGTTACCAAATCAGTAAATATTTATATTTATGGTATATAATATAAAATTGTTTGACTGATATGGTCCTATAATGTTAATTCAAAAATTAATCTTCCATATTATGAAACTCATCATGGTTAGTAATGTTACAATAAATAAGAGAGTAATGTATTTAATCTTCTAAACTATGTATGTATCTTTAATGGGATGATGATGGAGCTCTAAAATTAATTTTTAAATTATTATTTAAGTACCTTAACTATTTTTTATATAGTGAACTCATGAATATGGAATGATTAATTTGGCCACTATATAAAAATAAACATAGAACTATAGGATCTTATAACATCTGATGATAGAGATAAAACTATATATAACTAATACGTATGTATTAAATGGATATATTTGATTAATATAAAATTATATAAAAAATATTTTTAGGATATTAAATTATTTATTGATATGTAAATTTTTCTTTTATCCGATTAGAAGGAATATCAATGAAATTTCGATGTTATGGTAAAAGGTTATCTTATGAACATTATTATTTTATGAGTTTTACTTTGTCCAATCTTAATTTAATGAATTTTTATATACATCATAGTTAAAAGTCAATTATCCTTCTTTTTGATCATTTTTATTATTTACATAACTATATGTTTATCCCTTAATAATGTATTTATGGTGTTCACTCAATATGGGAATAGTGTGAGATAACCATGAGAGTGGCATGAATAAGGGTATAGAGAGTGCCTACAAAATTAAAACACTTATTCCTTTAATGACTCACTTATCCTAAAGGATATTTACCTCTCAACCTTTAGGTTCACCTTTTATGATCTTTTACAATATATAATTTCAGTTACTTGATCTATTTTTGTGTGAATTCATAAAGTAAATAGGGACACAAGAGTTTACTTGGTTTACCATCATTGGGATATGTTCAAGGAGAATGAATTGTTAATGTGCTTTTAAAAAAATAAACTATATGCATAGAAAAATGTTCTGGTTTTGGATATGTCACTCTTTTCCCATGATTATAACTCTAAAATGTTTTGGGTCAACTCATTTTTTCCCAAGGCATAGTTTCCTAACATTATCTCACTACTATTGTTGGCTCACTGCCATATTCCTTCACCTTATCTCATTGCTATGAATTAGGAACTTCATAGAGTATATGAAAAATAATATCCCTTCATAAAATCATTGAGTACATATTCAAACAAGGATAAATGCACTATTATAGTTATGTTGGGCTGCTCCTTCACTTCCTGTGACTTCCACCTTAGTAGTATCTTCTTTCTCATTATCCAAAAAAAGTCTGGAATAACCTTTACTTTGTAATAGGCACATAAAGAATTATATTGTTAGAATTCAGATATTAATGAATAGAACATGACCCTTATTCTTTCTATCCCTTCACCTACAATCACTCTTCTTCTCCTCTATTAATTTTCTCATTTGTTCAAGTGTCCCTTTTTCTCCTCCAATTTGGTTTTTCATGATCCTACTTAATAAATAGGAAGATTATTTTATAACAAAAATCCCCCATGTTTTCATGTAATTGGTATTTTCAATTTTCCTATAAAAATAATCTAATGTTTTTCCTAAAATACATGAATTTCATTTCTCTAAATTAGAGATATATTCAATGCACATGGACACCTTGAATAAAATACATGTTTGTAGTGTGTATCCAAATAATATTTCAATCCCCTTTTATATATCATTTAAACCAGTGCACCCATCCATCAAAACTACATTATGTGATGAAAAACATATCCCATGATTATGAATCGCTAAATTTTTTTCATAAGAATCATCTAAGTCAAAGCCTCTTTATTTACCATGCCATATCCACACATTCCTAGCACTATGGTTAGATTTGATCACCACAGTGTAGTCCATTGAACTTCAACCACCACAATCTTAGATATACCTTAAACCATTTCTTATAATCCATGTTTAATTCTTCTTTAAAAAATTATATTTCTGACCAAAATGAACACCAAGGATTTTCTAATATGGTTATCTCCAAAAAAAATTGTTTTTTTCCTCCACAATACCAAGAAACAAGATAGTTTCCATATTCTTTTTTTCCTTGTGTCTCTACCTTTAGACCATAGATTCATTATGATGGGAATTGTCTCATACTTCTAGATATTTTTTCTTAAAACACCCTCTATCACCCATGTCCTATTTATCATAGGTGTGTTCCTTCTTTTTCTGTCCATTTTGGCCACTACCTTACTATATCAGACCATGGCCACCATCACACATGTAATATTCTTACCTATAAATCTCAAGTTTCATAGGATCATGGGAATTAGACCATTATTATCACTATAATGTGGTCCCTTTTCTAGTTTGTTATTTTGTAAATTTCCATCTCAACATGCCTTGTGATATGGGAATAAATGCACTGGGCCTCTTATTTACCTTCCCCATGACTATTGACCAAGATGTGGTCTTTCCCATATTTTTAAGATTCATCATACCATTCATTTAAATAAGGTATGATCCTTATATCTTTCTCCAAGTTTTCTTTGTCCCTTCCCATGACCATATGTGACACTTATATAATTTCTTATGACTTATATATTTCATTCAAACTTCTTCCACATGACTAATCAACTCATTGTCATGAATATAAAATAAGATTTCTGTTAACAACTCACCTTAGAAATCTCTATTCGGATAAACTAATCTCATAATCATCAGTTTGGTAATCTATAGCATGTGTTTCTAACAACTTTATTTGTAAAGACCTGAACATTAATAAATACAATTCCCATTTCAATTTAATTAAATAAATTTTTATATATTATGGATATATAAAACATAAGAACTTATTTAGTTTCATCATATCCTATCTAATTTGAAAGACCATTAAGCATCATTACCATTGATAACATTTTCGTTGAACATGGGTCATATGAATAGTATAAATATAGCGTTTTAGCAAATCCAATTAACATGGAAAATGGAGGTGATGGCCTCAACCAGTAGGATCATACCCTATAAATCTCATTTTTTAGAGATTATAAGGGATATATAATCACTAGTATTTTCCCTTGACCAGACCCAATCTAAGATTTAACAACTTAAGCATGATAGAAACTGTTTATGGAATAATTTCAAGCACATTGAGATCACATCCCAAACCATGTATATCGAACCACCGTATGAAAGACTCGCCATTATGTGTCTTACCCTTAGGGTGTTTACCTGTGTATTAAATGGATATTTATCAATACCCTAACATTATGAATATGAATATTGTATTTTTAATAGAATAATTTTTATATTTACTTATTATTAAAATATTTTGAATTTGATACAATAAAACACAAATTGTATTTTCAATTAAAATTAAATTTCAATTAATATATTCATTTTGATGAATTAATGGATTTTTTAAATAAATACTATTTTCATAAAATATTATTATTAAATAATTTTTATTAAATATAAATGATCATACAAATTTTATTAAGTTAAGCGTACTTTTTTTAAGGTTTAGAAAACTATTATTATCAAGAAAACCCCACATTTTTCAATAAATGTCTATTAAACTTTTGAAAGTGAAAATTAAAATATTTAGAAAATTTTTTGTTTAAAATAAATATTATCTTTGGAATTAGAATTTCTAAATTATCCAACACTGAATTTTTCATAATTTTCTTACATAGTCGGATTTTCAGGTAAAATTTGAATAAGATTTAAATATATGCTGTGTGTTGTGACATCATAATAACACAATGATGGTGTAATAAATACAATAAAGGTTATATGTGACCAAATATATGTTTTAAATTTAAAATAATTTGATTTTAATTTGATTTTATTAATTTTATAATACCTTTATGAATCTTCCGAAACCTATAATATATTTTAATGTTTTTAAATAAATTATTTAATGATGTGACTCACTTCCACAACAGCAAGGTTTTTATTTTAATATGTTTGGAACTTGAACTAATAAAATAAATAAAACACCCCTATTTTTTAGAAACCATGGGAAAAAACATGTGAAGTTTTGGGGTTTTGGTTATTTTAGTATAAAGATTCTAAAACCTATGTTTGTGAAATTATAAATAATTTCCCTCTCTTTTACTATATAAACCCACCCAATATCCCATTTATATTCACTCAAAAAACTATCATCATGTTATTAATCTTACCTAACCTCTCTATATTTCTCCCATGTTTCCTGAAAGCTCTCAAGAATCTCCTCCCAAACATTTTGACTCGCCCATTTAAGGTAAGTGATCCTCTCTTTCTCCTCATTATTCAAGCATCTCCATTTTTTATTCCTTTTATCTCCATTTACTAATGTTGGGATATGTTCTACCATATCCCCATTACTGACCCTATTATTCCTACATGATGAGATAACCCTTTCACTCTCATTAATCCCTTACATGGACATTTATACTTCGTCATTATGCTATTGAAATTTCACCGTGATTTTTCATGCCAAGAAATTGTGTAGTGAATATACCTACCCATTTCCTATCAAGGGTGTTCACCTTTATTCACTTATACATATTTTATTTGGTAATTACATGTATTTATTCCACACACCTTGACCATGGAATAAAATTTTATGATAAATGATTCCATGTTTTATGATCTATGTGGCACACTTATGCATGAGAATGAAATGAAAGTGATGGGTGCCCCCAGAGTTTTAGCACTCCAATGCATTGGGTTACGTTTTAGTCTCACTAGACGCCATTAAAGGGATTAGGTAGTAATTATAATCCATAATGGGACATTTTCCATAATAATTTCTTGGAATTTATCCATTACCTATGTTTATGAGGCAGTGTTTTAAGTTGTTTCTACGTTTCCCATGTTTCCTTTATGATTGTCATGTTATATCATGCCTCATTGTTCATGTTTATGATTCTACCTCCATTTATGTCCCATTTATATTCTTATTGTCTAATATATAATATTTTCCTCATTTTATGCCATGTTTACTCCCTTACTAGGATTTATATATCACTCATTTCTAATATATGTCCTCAAGTTATCCCACATAGTTTTAAGTATAATGGAATAATATGAGCATGTTAACGAAGTTCTCAATAAAGATGATGTACTCCATATTTTAAGTTGTTATGTAATGTAACTATTTAGAAAATACATTATAATTCTCGATCATTTGGTTTTTATTATGTGAAATCTTATGTAACAAATCATGAATTAATTTTTAATAAAGATAAGGGTTTTCATAGTTGGTATTAAAGGAAAAGTTTAGTTATTTTTGGGATTAGGATTAGAAAACTCTAGATAAAGATTTAGGGATAAATTTATTTATAAGAAAACAAAAATAAAATTTGGTAAAGTGTAGATTAAGTTAATTATCAATAAAATATATCCATGTATGGATACTAGAAAAGGATTTGGATCTGGAACGAATGTACGTAGTGGTAGAACCCGAAAACACTACGTTAAGATAGAATCGACTGGGAACTGGTCCATGACAACAAGACTTGTTGTATAAATAGTTTGAAAATCCTATGGGATATTCTTGATGAAATTTATAAGATAATTATAAACCATTATTAACGGATCAAAAAATCCCCATAAAAGTTTATGTTATGAAATAGATCATGCATAACATTGACTGATGCCTATAAATTCATAAGTTAATAAATAAATTTTATTTATAAGTTACCCCTTTAATTTTATTGGATCCCAATTAGTTTGTTTAATAGTTTAAAAATATTCATCCCTAATTTTCCCATTTATTCTATCTAATGACTATAAATAAGAGGAATCAGGTAAAAAATAAATATTAAGGGCAATTTGATGACTGCCCAACTATGATTCCCAACCTGATGGGATCAACAATAGAGAACTTTATAAAGATAATCTATTAGCTAAATCAAGTTTTGAATATAAAACTATATAATTATGAATGTCCAAATCCCCCTAATAAAGAACATTCTATAATTGATACATTTATGTGAAAAAGGCCTTTGACTTTCAATGGACCATTTTTCTCTATAATCATGGAACAATGGATTAACTCCATTGAGAAGATCTTCCAAATCCTTTAGTGATCTATTCAAGATAGTGTTATACTGGTTTTTTATTATATGGAGGGGGAAAATGACCAGTGGTGTACATTGATCAATAATACAAAGCTAGAGAAAGATATCGAATAGATTGGGTGTAAGGAATTAAAGAAAATGTTATTTAATAAATATTTTCCTCACACTATCCAATATAAAATGGAAAGGGGTTTCCTTCCCATTAAGTGAAAAGATGATGAATTTATCAGGGTGTGTGAGGAAAACATCACAATAATTTCATGATAAGGATTTGTATTTGTCATTACCTACGAATGAAAAGTTGACCACTTCTTTGGTGGGATAAAACGTAATCTATGAAAATCCCTAGTGATCCAAGACTTTGATAACTATGAGGAAATTTCTTAATGTTCATTAAATTTAGAAATGTATATTAGTGAATATCAAGGTTATAATGGGAATAATAATTAGAAAGTGAATTTTAATTCTGGTAGTCTGATGGAGAAAGCTAAAAGTTCTAAGAAATTTCAACATCCCACTTGTTAAAAGTTCAGAAAAAGCACCATATAAAATTGCCTAAAGGGGATGAAGAATGTCTTTAGGTGTGTGAATGAAGGACACCTAGATAGTGATTTCCAATAAGATAATACCACTAATGTGATGTGTTAAATGAATTATCCAGCCAAAACTTAGTGTAATTTTCATTCATTCAACTACAAGTAACAAGGGAAATTTTCAAACCGATTCATTAAGCCAAGGGTTTTTATAGGAAACCAAAAACCTTCAAGGTATAAAGGGAAATATTTTTCCATCACAACTACTGAGGTGGATCCTGAAAACGAAGTGAAAATAGGTATATTAGTTATTCATTCAATGATAGAAGACATAATATTTTATTCTAGTTCTATGCATTCATTTATATCGCACAAGTTTTGTAGAACTATTTAAAAACCACCGCAAATCACAAAACTATATTTTTTGGTGAAAATGGAAGATGGGGAAATTATTACATCCCAAGAATATAAATCATCCCTTGTCAAAATTTATAGGAATAAATTTATATAAAACCTTATGATGCTCCATTTAGTGGAATTTTATGCAATTATGGGCATGTATTATCTTTCCTTATGTTGAGCCAACATAAATTTCCATGATAAGTAAATAACACTTTGTATCTCAAATCATCCTCTAACTTTGTAAAAATGAAAGGAGAATGATGAATCTTATTTAGAACCAAAATATCAAGCATGGATATTATTTTCCTTTGAAAAATTGTATCCATATCAAATGATTGATTATAAGTAAAATATCATCCTTAGATACATGACCTTTGTGAGGGAATGCACTGATTTGTTTCCTAAATAATTGTTTGATCATCCTCTTAGCCGAGAGGTTAAATTTTCAATTAATCTTATACCTATATCATTATAATTATCTAATAATATATATAGAACGTCTATTGTGGAACTTTATTGGATAAAGAAAAAAATACAATATAATCTGGATAAAGGATTCATATACCCAACTGTTTCACCTTAGGGTGCACCAGTCCTCTTCATCAAAAAGAAGGATATGTCAATTCACCATTGCATTGATTATCATGAGTTAAACAACATCACAGTAAACAATAAGTATCATATTCCATGGATTTATTACTTGTTCAATTGGCTACATGGATCACAATACTTTTCCAAGGTGGACCTTCGGTCGGGGTATTATAAAGTAAGGTTGAGAAAGGAGGATATCCCCAACACTTATTTCTAAACAAGGTATGGGCACTATGTGTTCAAAGTAATTCCATTTGAACTCAAAAATGATCCAACAATATTCATGGAATTGATGAAAACATTCTTTAGAGATTACCTTGATAAATTTGAGGTAGTCTTTATAAATGATATTTTAATATACTCTAAAATCAAGGAGGAGCATGAGGAGCATCTGAGCATTGTTCTAAAAACCTTATTAAAGGGGAAGATTTATGAAAAGTATATAAAATGTGAGTTATCGTTAAAGGAAGTATCATTATTGGGGAATATCATCATAATAATTGGAATATCTATGTATAATTTAAAGATAGATTCAATTTGAGGATGGTCACAGCCAACATCTATGACATAAATCTATAGTTTCCTTGGGTTATATGGATACTTTCATCAATTTGTAAGAAATATCTCATCATTTTCAAACCCTTTAACCAAAATAAAATTAATGGAAGTCATGTTTTTTTGGAATTATGAATTTTAATAGATATTTAAAGAGTTGAAAAAGGGTTTATCACTGCACATATACTCACACTACTGTCAAGAGGAAAACATTTCATGGAATTTAGTGATGCTTAGAATAAGCTCTTGGGATGTGTGTTAATGAAAAATGAATAAGTGATAGCATATCATTCAAGGAAATTGAAAGTTCATGAACATTACTACCCAACACATGATATGCAATTGGATATAGTGATATTCATATTGAAAATATGGTGGCATTATATATTTGGTGATAAGTGTGAAATATATATGAAACGAAAAATACCCAAGTATATATTTACATAGAAAGAGCTAGATATGTGAAAAAAACATGGTTAGAGTTGATCAATGACTCAAACTACTCAATACAATACCATCCCTAGAAATAAAATAAAGTTGTAGATTCTCTAAGTGGAAAGGATACAACAATTTTATCATTCATGAGAATTGAGAAGTATTTGATCTTCTTATACTTAAAAAAGATGGACATGAGAATCATAAAGAAAGAAACATCATCAATAATTTCACAAATTATTTCTCAACTATACATTCTATAGTAGATAAATGATTCTCAAATAGATGATATGGGAATAAAGAAGAAAGTGAAAGCTTTAATAAAAGTTAAATACCTAGAGTTCAATTTTAATAAATAATGAGTTTTAATATTTGGTTCAAGACTATGTGTATCATCATATCCTGAGTTAAAGAAAGAGTTTTTGGATAATGCACATATATCAACCTTCTCCATCCATTTATGAAGCACAAAGATGTATCGAGATCTTTGAGAGCACTATTGGTGGGAAAATATGAATAAGGAGATTATGGAATATACTAAAATATGCCTTGTACATCAACAAGTGAAGATATAAAGGAAAAAATATAAGGGGGTGATGCAAACATTACCCATACCTACATGGGAATAGGAAAACATAACCATGGACTTTGTTACTGGTCTTCTAAAGATATCAAGAAGGGATTATGTTATATGGGTTGTGGTGGATCATCTGAAAATGACTTATCAATTCATTACAATTTTAGAGGACTTCTCACTTGATCAACTTTCAAGGATATACATTATAGAAGTAGTGAGGCTACATGGAACACCACTATAAATTGTAATAGATCAACATATGATACTTACATAAATGTTTTGGAAGAGTCTCCAACATGCTCAAAATAATGATTTGAACATAAACATAGCTTATCGCCCTCAAAATGAGGTCCAATATGGGTGTACTATCCATACACTCATGCACATATTGAAAGCATGATTAATTGACTTCAAAGGAATATGGGATAAATATATTCCTACGGTCAGGTTCTCATATGATAACAATTTCCACTCAAGAATCCAAATGGATCCTTATGAATACCTTTATGGGAAGATATGTAGAATACCTATATTTTGAGATGAAGTTTGGGAATGAAAACTTCTCGGTTCTGAAATTCTCATGGAAATGGTGAAAAGGTCGAGATCATTCATCATCACATCTAGGATACTCATAGTAAAAAAAAGAGCTTTGCTGAAAAATAGTCGATGAGACCAAGATTTTGAGGTTGGAGCCAAGGTATTCCTATATATATCTTTGTGGAAGAAATTATTGAAATTTGGGAAGAATGTAAAGCTTAATCCAAGATACATCATCCATTTAGAGATTCTCAATGAAATCGAAGTGGTGTCCTATCAACTATCACTCCCACCTAACCTATCTAAAGTACATGATGTATTCCACCTATAACTCTTAAGTAAGTACATACCAGTCCCCTCACATGTAATCAATACAAAGGTGGTACCATTATAGAATGATATTTTCTATGAGGAGAAGCTAGTGAATATGTTAGATCATAGAGACAAATTTATACAGAATAAGACAATTTACCTGGTGAAAGTACATTGGAGAAAACAAAAGTTTGATGAAGTGACGTTGGAACTATAGGAAGTGATGAAAGAAAAGTACCCTTATATATTCTAGTGGGAAAATTGAAAATTTCAAGGGAATTTTTTTTAATGGGGGACGATTGTAACGACCTGGTCTTTTATAAATAAAATTTCCCTTGAAATTTAATTAAATGAATCATTACATATTATGTATATATAAAACACATGAACTTATTTTGTTCCAATATACCCTATAAAATTTAAAATACCATTAAAATAATTACCATTGATAATATAGTAATTGAACAGTGATCATATGATTAGTATGAATATAGGGTTTTAACAAATACAATTAAGAGAGACAAAGGAAGTGATGGCCTTCACTATTAGGATTGTACCCTATGATTCCCATTTATCAGAGCTTATGAGGGATATAGAATCATTAAAAGTTTCCCTTAACTAATCCAAAGATAATATCCAACAACTTAAGAATAGGAAAATCTATTTATGGGATAAGTTCAAGCTCACCAAGATCATGACCCTAACCATGTACACCGTACCACCCAATAAAAGTATCATCGTCACAAACCTTATCCTTAGGGATTATGATGGGGTATTGAAGGTATATTTTTCAAGACCATAAAAAGATGAACATTTATATATTATTTTCAATAGAATAATGGTTATATTTACTTCTTATTAAATTATTTTTATTTTGATACAATAAAGCACAAATTTTATTTTTAATTAATATTCAATTTCAATTAAGATGTTCATTTATATGAATTAATGGATTTTTTAAATTAAAAATATTTTAAAATAATAATATTATTAAATAATTTTAATTAAATATAAATCATAATATATTTTTTATAATGTCACGCATAATTTTTTAATGGTTGAAAAATTGTTATTGTCAAAAATATTAGCATTTCCCAATAAATGTCAACTCTATTTTTAAAAGTAAAAAATATAATATTTAGAAAATTATTTGGTTAAAATAAATATTATTTTTTGAATAAGAATTTTTAATTTATCCAATGGTGAATTTTTCATAATTTTCTAAGATAGTCAAATTTTCAGGTTAAAACAAATATAATTTAAATATATGGTGTATATTATGACATAATAATGACCCAAATGATGTGATAAATACTATAAAGGGTATCCAAGACCAAATGTATGTTTTCCCTTTAAAATAATTTGATTTTATGTTTATTTTATTAATTTATAAAACCTTTATGAATCCTCCAAAACCTATAATATATTTTAATGTTTTAAAATCATTTATTTAAGGATATAACTCACATACACATAATCAAGGGTATTATTATAATTATTTCTTCACTTTGCCTAATAAAATAATAAAAACCATGATGAAACTATAGTAAAAAACTTGGGAAGGTTTTTTATTTATTTTATTTTATTATATATAATCCAAAATCTAAGTTTGAGAAATAATAAACAATTCCACTCTATTTTCCTATATAAGACCACACAAGATCCCATTTCTCTTCACTAAAAAATAATAGATCAAATATTTAATATTCCTTTTTATCTCTAGAGTCCTCACAAGGTTCCCTAAATCTCTCAAGAAGCTCCTCTCAAGCATTTGGAATCACCATCTAAAGGTAAGGGACCCTCTCCTTCTCCTCCTTATTCAAGAATCTCCATTTTATTATGCCTTTTATCTCAATTTACTAATGTTTGGATATGTTATACCATATCCCCCTTACTAACCTTATTATTACTAAATTATTATATATCCCTTTAAATCTCATTAATCCCTTCCTTGAACATTTATACACCTCTGTTATGCTGCCAAAATTTCACCGTGATTTCCCATGCCAAACAATTGTGTACTGAATGCCCATACGCATTTCCTATCAATGGTGTTCACCATTATGAACTTATAATTATTTTATTTGGGAATTACATGTAGTTATTCGATAATCCTTTATCATGGAATAAAATTTAATGACATATAATTCCATGTTTTATGATCTTTGTGGTACACTTAATCATGAGAATGAAATGAAAGTGACTAGTGCACCTAGAATTATATAGCACTCCAATGAATTGGGAAATGTTTTAGTCTTGTGAGAAATCATGAAAGGGATTATATAGTAAACCAAATACATCATTTTAATGTTTCCATCATGATGCCCAGATAGTTAGACTTGACCTGTGTTTATAATGCAGTGTTTTAAGTTGTTTCCACAATTCCCAAGTTTTCATTATGTTTATCATGATATATCATGTCTCAGTGTTCATTTTTATGATTATAACTCATTTTATGCCTCATTTGTATTCATGTTGTCTAAAATATAATATTTTCCTCATGTTATTCCATGTTTACTCTCTTATTGTGCTTTATAGCTCACCACTTTCTTATGTATATCCCCAGGTTATCACAAAATGTTTTAAGTATGAAAGAATAATATGATCATGTTAAGGATGTTTCCAATAAAGATGATTTGTTCACTATTTTAAGTTGTTATTTAATGTACCTATTTATCAAATACACTATAATTATTGATTATCTAGGTTTTATTATGAGTAATATTATGTAATAAATAATGAATTAATTTATAATAAAGACAATGGTTGTCATATAAAGGTCAACAAATCCAAATTTATTCATTGAGATGCTAAGACACAACATTTCATCAACATTTAACATTAATATACTTATAAATTATTCAATCTTTATTGTCAACATATCTAACTCAATCGTTTATAATTACTAAAAATCTCCCCAATAATATTTTTTTTTGACAATTCACAATTAATGTACTCCAATCAAGCATCATGTCTCTTTTAAAGCATCGCCTCCTTATTTAAGATCTCTTCTCTCCCTTATTGGAAATTAAATACAAATGGTATTTCTAATATAAATGATTTTCTAGTATCCACCCTTTATATGTAGGAATTCAAATTTCTTACTTCTCCTCCTTATTAGAAGGAATGTCATTATCCTCAAAATTTATCTCCCTCTGTGTAGGAAGAGAGTCCTATAAATCTCAACTATAATTTATCTATTACCTTCCATGATGACTTCTTCATGGGATTAAACTCCCACTATGATATGGTGAGGTCTTCTTCACATTATTAATTACTCCCATATTTCTAAAAACCTTTATCTTTTATCATCTTCCTCATGTTTATTATCCAAAACCTTTGAAACCATATAAATAATATTTCTGTTTGGAATTCCAAACTTCTGAAAACTTCTATAATCCAATTTTAATTACTAATACATTTTCTCAAAAGGTTTATCAAGTTATTTTACCACTTATAACATGATAATTAAATAAATACTCTAAAACTATTAATTATTATATCAGTATAGAAAAATATAGTTTTTATATACAATGACAAGGCCATCCATGTCACTCATGAATCCCAATGAAATAATCACTATAGATTTTTCATTTTCACTTCACAACATAACTTGTTATCTCAATAACTTCTGAACCACATAGTTAGAAATAAACACTGGATAAATTTTTAGTGATGATCATACCACATGATAAAGAAATTGATACAACTTTTCATAAATTTGATAAAAACATTCCATTTTTTATCAATTATTTATAGTTCTTAAGTGGATTTGAAAACTTCTAATAAGGCTTAACAAGATTTAATTTTCATCACAACTCCCATTGTCTCTTTAGTTCTTCACCCCAATTGTTAAATATCAATTTAGATAAACCAATTCTCAAAAAAACTCAACCAACTGAGAAACTCTTGGATGTCATAAAAAATGTAATATGATACCAAACACCAAACCACTTTTTATATTAAAAAAATATGTGAACTTTATTTCTATGGTTTATATTTTTTCCAATTTTTTCTTCTTCAAGTGGATTGATATCACACAATTTTCTATCTATATAATATAATATTTTTATATCCAATAATATGTTTTTTTATATCATAATCACACAATGGATCGTATCTCCCCATTAATTTTTTATCTCTTTACAAATAGTTAGGAATAATAAAGCATATGGGGAGAGGGGTGCCTCAAATATCTTAAAATGGAGAAACGAGGATGGTTAAGATGAACCAAACCATTTAATTTAATCTTTCATATTCCCTTTTTCTAATTTTTGGGAAGGAATACCATCAAATCTTCAAGATCTTCATCATCACTTACAGCCATACAACATGTCCTCTTTCCAAATGTTTTCTACGTGTGATACCACTTGCACACTTCTCTTCATGGATATAAGAATTGTCATTCTTCCCAGAATTAGGATATTAAATAGTTTTATAATTGATAAAACTTGAAAAAATACCTTTTGGTGTTTCATTACTAGTGAGTCTCACCTCTTCCTTTATTTTCTATTGCATCTTAAACTTTTTCCTTTTAGTGGGTTGTGTGGAACCAATTTTGAAAAACTCTTTCTTGATGACCATGAGATAAATATTTTAATCATTCCTATTTTTTATGTCAACTTCACATTATATTCCACCTTTTTAATTTATAGAAATACATATTTGTTTTACATATATATTTTTCATCACTTATTCCAAGATATTTCTTCTCACAATCCTAATTTTAGTGCTTAATACACAATCCTTTGAGCCCCAGTTTCATCCTCCAAAATATTAAATATGTTTTCAATATTAACAGGACATCATCCAAGATAAGAATTTTCCCTGAAATTCATTGGAGTGGAGTTCCTCCATATTTATTCTATACCCTTTATTTTATTTCTCAAATTTAAATTCCTTATCATGTGATGGAGGATAGAAAAAATAAAAAAAATTATTATAAGATTCATATCATATGTGGTCTTTCCTTCTTCATGTTCATCCTTTCATGATATTTTCACTAAGGCATCCATATGAATGTTTATTTTATCTATTTCAATGATAAATATGTTCCTTTTTAATAAAAAATTTATTTCATTAACAACTTCTTGGGGTAATCTAATAGAATATTCAATAAATTTAATGAACTCCTTTTCCAATTATTAAAATGATTTTTCTTTAACATTGGATATTTCACTAAAGATTTTATTTACCTTTCAAAACATTATATCAATTAAAAAAATATCTAATATAATAAAGAAAACATAATTTATCTTATACCAATTGTTATCCCCTCTATATAATATTAGTACGAGATAACCCTGATAGGGGTGGTTGAATCAAGTTATGAAAAGTTATTAACCAAATAAATTTTTTTCCATTAATTTTTCACTTTAATTAATAGATATTGGACTCTCAAACTTGAGGGTCACTTTTAATACTTTTACCAAATATACTTTTGGTTACTTTATCTATTTGGGTGTGCATGTGTAAAGTAAATATTGAAAAGAGAATTTAATTACTTTAGCCTCACTGGAATATATTAAATGTATATGCCTCAATATTTTTTTGTGCACTAAAATCCTTTATTTTCACTAAGCACTATTGTGGTTTGGGTTAGGTCACTTTTTTCTCAAGATTACTTCTATAAAAAAATTGTCAATTAAGTATCACACAAGGATCATTTCCCTCAATTCGTCTCACAAATTATTTTTGGATCACTATAGTCTTCCCCTACCTTCACTAACTTTTATGGGGTAGGATCTCCACATAGGTTATGAACATATAGGTCCCTTATTATAATTATTGGATACATACTCAAATAAGGATATATGCTCTATTGTATTTTGGATTGGCTCCTATTTAACTTATTATGACTTCAACTATGGAATCAACTTCTTCCTCACTTTACATAATAATTCTATAATAACATTCACTTTACTATAGGTATAGAATTAAATATCTTATTATAATTGATATCATAAAGAATAATACAAGTTCATTCTTCTTTCCAACCCTTCACATGGAATCAATCTTCTTATCCTCTTCATATTTTCTAATTTGTTACAGACACTCTTCATATCCTCCACTTTGGCTATGAATAATCCTTCTAAAAATATTGTCTAATTTTCTAAAAAATAAATTCCACATGTTTTTATGTAATTGTGAAATTTAATTTTCCTATAAAAAAACTCCATGATCTTCCATAAACATTATGAATTTCATATATCTAAATTAGATACATATTCAATGTACCATGAAACCTAGAATAAAAATCTTATTTATACTAAGGATTTAAATACCATTTAAATAACATTTTATCCATATTTTAAACCACTACAACCATCCATAGAAATCTCATAATTCATAGTATAAAAATTTTTCTTGTGATTATTGTGTCACTAAAAATATATCACAAGTATATTATAAGTCAAAAGCTATAAATTTTATGCACCATAGCCTGAAAAACCTAACAATATTTCTTGGGTTTGGTCATTATGCCATGGTTTATTTTATTTTTATCACTACTCCCTTATACACTTCTTAAAAAATGGTGTGTGATCCATGCTACATTATTTGTCTAAAAATATAATGTTGAACAAATCAAACATAATATATTCTCTACTATGGTGTAGTTTATTATTTTTTTATTTTTCCTAAAAATATGAAAATCCATGAGCATGGTACTCTTTTATAAGCCTTTTGGGTTTCATAACAACCTTTCAATAAAGGATTATTCACTATAAGTTTTTTATCACCTCTGGTTTGAGGTATATAACCTATTTTATGCCTTTTAATGTATATAAAGTGGTTGGGTAAAGTTTGGGAGAGTTTGGATGTTTTTTGGGAAGGTTTTAGATATTTTTTAATGTTGAAAGTTTTAATCACTTTAGTGAAAACTGTGTAGCTTCCCCAAGAAATTGTACACAATGAGGCAATGGGCTATGGGTTAACAAACGATTAGTTCACGGTTTTCTAAACTCTGTGGCCACCATAGTTAACCGTGAAACATGGGATAGTGGAATTCTGAACAATTTTTCTAATCATGAGGGACAACCATGTAAGTCACCCTCTTGAGATAGTAAGAGGCGCATGGTTAGCTCATGGTTTTCCTAACCGTGCAGCTAATCATGCATTTTTAAAAAGTGGGTTTTTAATGTATTTTTAAAACTAAATCCCGCATTTGATCCCCATATTGACCCTGACTCAGGCTTTTCTTCTCCCCAACGCTAGTGAACCTCTCCGCATCATTCCATAATTGATTAAAAGGTTTTTCCTGGTGCTTTTAAGCCATATATTCTTGGTAAGTCTTCTTTATTGTAGTTTTCTTGGTTTCTCTTAGATATACTCTTCTATCTCTCTCGGTTTCTTATATCTAATTTAGTCATAGATAGATATTCGTTTTTTGTATCCAATAATGGTTAAATTTGGACTTATTGTTTTTGGTAAAAGGTATCTAAGGAGGATTTGTTTAGTTTTCACCCAGTTTTAGTGAACATTTGTATTGTTGGTCATTTTTACCAAAACCCTATAGGTAGGTTGTTTCACTCTCAAATCCTCTTATAAGAACTAGAAGTATTAATTTCAAACTAATTTGTTTCTGGAAATTTGTTGTGAAATTAATGTGAATATATTTTGAGAAATCCCTTTGGTGTTGATTTTTGGGTTTTGGAGAAATATAATACTTGTGTAAAATATACCATTTCATTAGATTTTAAGATGATGATTTTAAAATCAGTTTCTTGGTTTGATTTATGGAAAAGTTTCTAAAAATGGTTTTCAATAAAAACATTTTTTATTGAATTTTTTTTTGGAATAAATGGGTGGAAAGGGTTTTAGGAATAATTGGTTTAAATGTTGATTGGTGTAAAGGGTTGATTTGGTCTGGAAATTGATGGTTGACATGATTTTGGCATATGTTAATTAGCATGGTTGTTTGGATTAAATTTTTATCCCTGAGTTGGAATGAGGATTTTTAGTGGTCATGAAGTACCACCATAAAAGGGTTGGAATATAGTCGTGATGTACCATAATAAAAGGGGGATGGGTTATGAACATTAAGTTCCACCATCAATGGTAACACCAATATTGCGTAGTTGAATTTTGTGTGTAGTTGAGGTGTATGTATTGGGTCATATGAAATGAAATTGATTATTCTAATTGAAAATTGGGAAATGGTTAATGAATTTTCTATTTTTTTCATTAAAATTTGTTTTCTTGGGTAAACTATATTGGTAGTGATATGTTTAGCTTGCAAGAAATTTTTGAATCGTTTATTGTTTTTATATAAATGGTTTATATAATGTGTTAACTTGTTCTATCTTAGTGACGTGAGTAGGGAATTCATTTTGGGAAATCATATAGAGTTTCATGACTCACCCCATTCTTTGTAACTTTGGTGATTTTCTAGATGTTGTATTCCAAGATATAGGTGTAGGTAAGAAATATCATTTCTCTAGTCATGCCTTGTGATGCATGGGCTATTATGGAGTTCGATCATAGATCATGGCATGGGGTTCTGATGTTACGTCATTGTTTCTTGAGTTTTGTTGTTTTAGTCTTCTACTTGGCACTTTAATTGGTTTTCTTGGTTTGGTTTGGGTTGGTTGTTGTTGGACCTTGGTATCGTTTGAGTTGAAATACATTGTTATCATGCATCATTTAGTGGTTATTTTGTAATGGAATGTTTGGTTGGTTGTTTTTACATTAAATTTAAAATCATCCCCCAATCATTCATGAATCCCTCGATAATTATTTTCAGCCTTTGGTGTCTTAGGGATGTATATTAAGACCATGTAGCACTTATGCCTCAACTCAAGATAATGAGGATGGGTTGGATGTTTCAAGTCATATCAGTTTGTTTAGTCCTTTTTCATTGGTCATTATTTTTGGAGTTGTCATTAATTCTTAGTTTCTTCCTTGATTTGGGATAGTATTAAGGAGTAGGATTGTAGAAACATGAAATGTATAGCATAAATATATATATATATAACCTTTTTATGCTGAACTTTTAGTTACTAGGTATTTTGGTACATAAGTGTTTTAGAGACACTTATAGGCATTGGAATCTCATTGTCAAGGGTTTATCCAACGAGAAAAGTATTTCATGCATTTTATAAATGAACTTCCACTAGGATTTCATATTTCATTCTGAATAATGTTTTATTTCACAATAATAATGTGTTGGCTTTCGAAAAATCTAGAAATTGTTTTCAAATGTGCAATTTTGAAAAGATAATGGTTGTGCAATTTTGAAAATGGGTTGGTTTTCAAAAACATGGTGGATTTTTAAAAAACCGTGGAACATGAAAAATGTTAAATTTTGGAAATAATTGTTGTGATAGTTGTAATGTGGTATAATTTGAACTTGTAAGACTTCAATTTATAGATAATGATACTTATGGTGTTTGTGTTGTATTGATAGAAATGGCACCGGGTAGGCGTCATATAGACCAACCAGAGGAAGCTACTGAAAATTTTGTTACCCTTAAGGCCTAAGAGAACTAGTATTTGGTTAAAAGTAGAGTGAAAGCCTTTCAGGCTATATATGGTGGGAATACAAGGGATGAGTCAAGGAATGTGGACCATTCGGTTATGTTTTAGAAGATGAATCTATCCATCTTTCGGGGTGATTTGGAACTAGAAAAGGAGGAGGTATGGTTGGATATGATTAATAGAATATTTTGTTTCCTAGGAACACCGATAGAGTTTAAAGACATGTTATCAACTTATATGTTGGAAGATATTTCACATCATTGGTGGGAGTTAGAAGTTCTGACTAAAGAGGAACAATGTATGACATACGAAGATTTTGATAAATTGTTTAATAAAAAATTAAATCCTTACACATTCAAAATTTATTGAATGATAGATTTATTTATATTGAAGAAGGATGACCCTTCTATAACAGAGTATACAGCTGAATTCATGAATTTTTCTGGTTTTCACATGAGTTTTCTTCTAGTATGTCATTAAAGGAATGTATTTTTAAATCCATACTAAGGTAGGAAATCCATTCAAAAATTGTTGTGCACTGAATAATGGATTATATAGAGATGGTAAATAGAGAAATAGTGGTAGAAATTGATATCTTGGGAGATATGGGTGGAGGAGGAATGTTAATACCCATGAGAAATGGTGGGAACTCTAATGTATGGAGAAAGAGGAAGAGGGACACTTATTTCCAAGGTGGGCGTATGGCTCAGAATTTGACAGTAGGATCAGTGAATCTTTCTTCAAAGCCTAAGAGAAAATCATGATGTTTCCAATGTGTCTCTATAAGACACAAGAAGCGATAATGTACGAAACCACCTAGAGTATTCCAAAATTGAAACCAGATGGGGAATCTTCAGAATTTTTATCATAATGTGCATAGTTGGGTATTCTGGACACTTATCAGAGGTTTTAGGTGTTGTATGATTCCATATAATAAGTGCAGTAGCATACCCAACATCAATAGAATAGAGTCATAAATGGTGATTCTAGGAACACCATGACTCCTCATCAGGGATAGTTTTAGTAAGGTAAAAAATATAAAAGCATGGAAAGTAAATAGATATATGGATCTGAGAAAGTTTTGATTGATGATTATCTAAAACCATCAACGGTGTGAGGTAATATTATCTTTAATTTTACCTCTATGAAAGTTTTTTTGATATGGGTGTGTCTCATTTTTTCATTTATTCCCATGTTATTGACTTGTTATGTTTAAATTTGGAAATGATGCCTTCTGTTTTGAGACATAAAAGTTCTCTAGGTCAAAGATAGTGTTGAGATTTTCAATGTAGATATTTTCAAATAGATTGTGATGGGGTTGATTTGATATTGGATGTATTAGTTTTTGAGATTTATGTTTATGATATAATCCAAGGTATGGATTGGTTGGATATGTTTAAGGATCACATAAACTATTATGTATGAATGGTTAGTTTCATGATAGATGATGGCATCAAGCATCCCATTAGAGGAGAGACAAAGGTAAAGGTGGGTGCAATGGTTTTGTTATCACCATCATTGGGGATGATCTCATATCAGTTGGAGAATATGTATTTTCTATTAATGAAATAGTTTGTGAGAAGCAGTTTTCTACCAATTGTTGACCATTTTCTGGATGTATTTCCCAAATATTTCTTAGGGTTTCCACCCATAAGGGATGTGGGGTTTATGATTGATCTCCTTTTAGGGACCAGTAATATTAGAATTATATCTTATTGGATGACACCAATAGAATTAATGGAATTGAATGTGTGGTTATAAGAGCTATAAAACTAAGGGTTCATCCAAACAAGCACATCTCTGTGGGGAGCACCTATCTTGTTCATTAAAAAAAAGATAGAACTCGTCAGCTCTTTTTGTATTATCGTAAGATTAACAATGTTATGATAAGTAATTTATATCGACTCCCATGCATTAATGATCTATTAAATCATTTGAGTGGAGCTCAGTGGTTCTCCAAAATTGAATTGCAATCAAGATATAATTATTTGCAGGTGAGGAAGGAGGATATTCCAAAAAGATCTTTCTGTATTAGATATAGCCATTATGAGTATGTGGTTATTACCTTTGGTCTTAAAAATTCACTAGTGGCCTTCATGGAATTGATTAATATAATATTTTAGAGATATCTGGATTCTTTCATGGTGGTGTTTTTGGATTATATATTGGTTTATTTTAGGAAAGAGTGGAGCATGAGTAATACTTGGAAATTGTATTGTGAATATTGAGATATCATCAGTTGTATGTCAAATTATCAAAGTGTAAGTTCTGGATACAATAGGTATGTTTTCATGGGCATGTTATTTCTAAGAAATTTGTTTAATTCAATCCATAGAAGATATAGGCTATCATCTCTTGGCAACCACCAAATAATTTTTTTAGATATAAAGTCTCCTGGATCTATATAGTTATTACTGAATCTTCTTTTGTGACTTTTAATGATTAGATTCACCGATGATAGCTTTGATAAGAAATAATTTTTCATTTCAATGGAATGAATAGTTTTAGAATTCTTTTGAAGGTCTTAAGGGTTTTCTTACATCAGAACCAATCTTGGTTTTTTCAAAACTAGAAAAAGGGTATGTGGTTTATTGTGGTACATCAGGATCATTGTTGGGGTGTGTTATCATAAAATGGTAGCATGTGGTTTTGTATGGATCATGTTAGTTGAGGTTTCATTATAATAATTACCCAACGCATGATTTGGAGTTAGAGGATGTGGTACATGCTTTGAAAATGTGGTGCTATTTTCTCTTCAGTGAGAAATTCAAAGTGTTTATCAATCACAAGATTCTAAAGCATATTTTCTCACAAATATATTTAAACATCAGAAAAAATAGATATATAAAGTATCTCCAAATTTTTGAATTCGACTTTATGTATACACCCGGTAAAGGAAATTCAGGGTTAGATGAATTAAGCAGAAAGTCATATGATTAGGTGGAAAAGAAGATTTGGATTAGTGGTAGTTGATGCATTCATAGTCAACATGTTTTTGGAATATGAATACTAAGGTGATATAGTGGTTTTTTTTCCAATTTCATTAGTTCATGATTTGGTTGGATTTTTTAAAGATGAATATACATCTGATTCATAATGTGTGACTATGAGATAAAAATTCAATTGTGGGGAGACCATTGAGGGATGGAACCTCAATGGAAGTTCAGTTGTGTGGTTTTGTAATCAGATAGTTATACCCTTAGCTTTTTAGGAACAACATCTTACTGCATACCATCATACGAGATGGGTTTTCCAGCCTAGAATTTAGAAAATGTATAAGGTATTGAAAGCATAGTTTTTGTTTGCAGGTATGAAAAGGAATGTGGCTCAGTTCATATCAAGATACTTGACTTGTTATAAAGTTAATGTAGAGCATTAGAAACTAGAATGTATGTTTCATTCTTTACTTATACTTATGTGTAAATGGGAGTAGATAAGTATGGATTTTTTTATAGTTTTCTAAAGAATGGTTTGGAAGCATGATTCCATATGGGTGATAGTGGATCGGGTCACAAAGTCAGACCATTTCATCCCTATTATTTAATATCATATGGTGGAGGATTTGTCTAAAATATATATCCATGAAGTGAAAAAGAGGCATGGTGTACCTGTTTCTACTGTTTCAGATAGAAATTTGAGGATCATGTTTAGTTTTAATAAATCCTTACAACAATCTCTTGGAACTTAGTTGACTATGAGTACAACGTATCATCCCCATATGGATGGGAAATCCAAGAGGATGATACAAAAATTAGAATACATGTTGTAGGATTGTGTACTATATTTTTGTGGCTCATGGGAAGATCAGTTACCTTTAGTGGAGTTCTCGTATAATAACAATTATCATGAATCGATACACATGGATCTGTTTAAAGTATTATATGGGTGTTCGTGTCATTATACACATTGTTTGGAGGAAACAAGTGAGACCTCCAAGGTTGGGCTGAGTCTTTTCCAAGAGACAATGGATAAGATTAAGTTGATTGGGAAGAGAATGGATATGGTTCATAGTCATAAAAAATCATATGCGGATCATCATCAATAACCATTATCGTTCTATGTGGTCAATTATGTATTCATAGGAATCTCTCCTAGGCTTGGACATCATCGTTTTTGGGATGTAGGGAAAGTTATCTATGATATATATTAGTACTTTTTAGATACGTAAGCATGTTAGAGAGGAGGAATATCAGTTATCTTTATTGACATGGTTTAGTTTGGTGCACAATGTGTTTCTTGTATCTCAATTGAACAAGTATCAACCTGATCCTAACCATGTGATTCGATGTGATCATGTTGAGCTACAGTTGGATGATTCATTGGTGCACATGAAAACACATATTTTAGATAAGAAACATAAAGTATTGTGTAGAAAGATAATTAGTATAGTTTAAGTTTTGTAGAAATATATTCATATTTCAAAGGATACTTGGGAACATGAGAAAGAGATGATAGATCAATGGCTTGGGCTCTTTCGGGCAAGTGATGGTTTTCTACTTTCTGAGGATAGAAAGGCCAATGGTGGGGAGAATTTATCACCCCTGGTTTGAGGTATGTAACCATGTTTTATTACTTTTTATGTTTATAAATTGGTTGTGTATGGTTTGGGGGAGTTTGGATGGTTTTTGGGAAGCTTTTAGGGCTTTTCTAAAGGTGCATAGTTATTGAAAACCATACAGCTTCTCCAAGAAACTGTGAAAAATGAGGAAGTGGGATATGGGTTGGAGCACAGTTGGCACATGGTTTTCCATACCATGTGTCCACCCTAGGTAAACTTGAAACATGGGATAGTGGAATTATTCATGGTTGGAACATGGTTTGTATAACCGTGCAGTCTAACTGTGCAAGGCACTCTCTTGAGATAGTAGCAGACACATAATTAGCTCACGGTTTTCTTAACCATGTGGCTAACCCAACATGGTTTAAAAGTGGGTTTTTAAAAATGGATCTCACATGACTTGAACCCTAAAACCCACATTTTAGCAACATTTCAACCCTTTCTCAATATTTCCTTATCTCAAAGGCTAGATAACCTCTTCTCACCATTCGTAAAGTGATTTGATGCTTTTTCTTGGTGCTTTGAAGTTGAATATTCCTTTATAAGTCTCATTTGTGGTGGTTTTTTTATTTTTTCATAGATCCACTCTTCTCTATGTCACAATTTCTTAGATGTACTTACTTCGTGTATAGATCTAGAGTTTTATGATCATGATAATGGTTTGATTTGCCTTTCTTGTTGTTATTTTAAGGGATCTAATATGGATTTGTGGAGTTTTCACCCAGATTCGGTAAGCGTTTGTGTAATTGGTCATTTTCAAGAAAACCCTAGAGGTAGGTGGCTTCACTCTAGAATCCTATTTCTAGAACTTGAGTCTTAAATTCAAATTAATTTTTTTCTTCAAATTGGTTGTGAAATTGATATCCAAATCTTTTTTGAAATTCCTTTGGTATTAATTTATCAGTTTTGTGGGAAATATGATATTGTTGTGAAATATTCCTTATAATTGGATTTTAATATGATGATTTTAAAATCAGTTACTTGTCTGTATTTATGAAAATTTTTGTGAAAATTTATTTCAATAAAAATATTGTTTTATGAAATTTTGTTTGGCATAAATGGGTGGAAAGGGTATTGTTAATAATAGGTTGAATTTTTTTTTGGAATAAAGGGTTTATTTGGTTTGGAAATTGATGGTTGAAATGATTTTTTCATATGTTAATTAGTATGTTTTTTGTCTTAAATGGTTAAGCATGAGTTAGAATGGGGATGGTTATTGGTCATGAAGTACCACCATCAAAGGGTTAAAATCTGGTCATGAAGTACCATAATGTAAAGGGGTCAGGTTATAGATGTGAAGTTCCACATTCAATGGTAACACCAAGCTTGGGTGGTTGATTTGTGTGTGTAGTTGAGGTGAATGTATTGGGTTATATGAAATGGAATGGGTTATTCTAACAGAAAATGGGGAAATGCTTAATCACATGTTTGGTTTTCTTCCTTAAAAAATGTTTTCTTAGGTAAACTGTTTTGGTAGTGATGTGTTTGTCTTGATGGAAATTGTTGAATTGTTTATTGTTTTTATATAAATGGTTTATATAATGTGATAAATTGTTATATCCTAGTGGCGTGAGTGTGGAATTCATTTTTGGAAAGCCTACTGAGTTTCATGTCTCACTCTCTGCTTTAGAACTTTGGTGATTTTGCATACATTGTATTCTGATACATGGGTAAAGGTAAGGCATCTTATTTCTCTTATATTTCCTCATGATTCTTGGGAAGTTTTAGAGTTATATCATGGATATTGGCATGAGTTTATAGAGTTATGTAATTATATCTTTATTTTTTTCTTTAGTATTCCACTGGGCGCTCTGATTGGTTTTCTGAGTTTGAGTTGGGTTGGTTGTTGTTGGACCATGGTATCATTTGAATTGTAATGCATTGTTATCATGCATCATGTAGTGTTTTTTTGATAATGGAAATTTTTTTTGGTTTTTTTATTTAAAATGGGAAAATCCTCCCCCAATTATTCATGAGTCCCTCAGAATATTTTTCTAGCCTTTTGCTCCTTAGGGATGTCTGTTAAGGTCTAGTAGCACTTCTTCCTCAACTGAAGACAATGAGGAGGGGTAGGATGTTACAATAATAGTCTTCTAATTATGACCATTTTGTCTTGTAACTCCCCCAGTCAACCATGGACTCTTCCATATAGGCATTTTCTTTCAACTTTTGGATGTTTTAGCCATAACCAAACTAGATCAGACCATAACCACTAAAATGAAAGTGAAAATACTACCTATATTTCTCATGTTTCATAGGAGAACTAGAATTCCTCCATGGGTACTAATAAAATATGGTCCCTTTCCATTTAACCATATAAGTAAATTCCTTCTCAATACATATTTTTCTTTGGAAATGGTCACACCTAGCCACATTTTCACATATATCATGCCCATTGACTAGGATGTGTTCTTTCCCATAGTGGGAAACACTAACACATCATGCCTCAAACTAATTTATTTTCTATATATTCCTTCTACAAGGTGACTTTGTTCATTCCCTTGAGCATATATACTCCTTGTATAATTCCATTACACTTTAAAATTTTATCTGAAATTCTTACACTTGACTAACCACCTATTCCTCAAGAATAAAAATTAATCATAATCTCAAAAACTCATCTTTTCTATCCCTATTGATATCAAATAATCTCCTAGTTGTCACTTGATAACATTGGTCTTCTTCAGTAATTGTTTCCAATAATTTTATTATCAAAAAATATAACTTTATTCATTAATATTCCAACAAAAAAATTTACAACATCATTAACCCTCAAGATATTTTTCAATGCTTTAGTATATATTTTCAATAAATCCAACTCAATAATTTTGAATTTCTAAAAATAACTTTTAATAATTTTAAGGGGAAACCATCCACTTGATAATGTTTAGATTTAATTTTTCTATTAGAAACCATTGTTCATACATTTTTATTATTGTAAATATATATTAAATATTCCATTTTCAATTTATTTGATTCAATTATATTTCAATTTATCTTTTTTACATAATTTTACTTTAATTTCAATAATATTTCATAAATCAAAAAAGTCACAAGGAGAATTATTTTAAATTTATTAAAAAATTCCTATCTTTATTGAGATGATAAATTTTAAAAAAAAATTATATATTATAATGATTACTTTTTAAAATAAAATTTTATTATAAAAACATTATTACTATTATATCTTTTCTTGATAAATATTTTTTAATTATTTTTGTTTATTTCAAAATATCATAAAATAAAAGGAATTGTTTTTTTTGAGTTTTTTATAATTTAATATCATCCTTTGTAAAATTTATCTTCAATTTCATTACTCTTTTACATCTCATCCATTGAAAATATCATTTTGTATATTCCATTCATTGTTTAGGTATATAGATTCATTTTGAGTCCACTTTCTCTGAATGGATTATTTTTTTACCATATGAATGTTTTTACATAAGAAATTTTAAATTATTTATCTACTTGATAAATTATTATAATATTTTTATGATATTTTGTATTATTTATGTAGAAAATATATGAAAGGATGTATTTTAATGTAATGGGTGGAACAAAATTATATAGCCCTCCATTTTATTTTATAACTCTTTACGTCTCATGAAATTTTATAATATTGGATATAGGTAGTAAGAGAATTTCATAATGTTATAAGATAATGGTTGTTATCATATTCTTTATTATAATAGTAATTATTGGTAATCATTGTAAACTATGTTATAAGATGTGTTTGGTTATCCTACTATATTCTATTATGATAGTCATGGTAGTTATCCTTAACTTAAGGAATCCTATGATTATGTATGTTCTACATATCTTTATTATGATTCATATTTATATTTCTATTATTAAAATTTATCTCATTATGATTTCATCATGATTATTTCATGTAACATGTTTTATATTTCATACATATATATTTTTTATACTCCCTCCTTTGTGATATCTTTGATAATTACTTATATTCCTATAATTGATATCTTTTAAGATTTCTACTTTACTAATAATTTGATCCCACCCCATTCATTTTTCTCCTTTATTACATAGGGTTCAATATGAAATTATATGTATAAGAAGGAACCATATGTGAAAAATTTAATTAATAAAGTATATTTTATATTGTGTAATAAAATTTGTAGGTAGCTAATCACATAAATTAACTAATGATTTCAGTTTTGGGTGTGTGTTTAAATCATTATTTGTAATGTATAATCATTAAAATGATTTAAAATCTATATTTTTTATATGAGTATTCTCAAATAGTTTCATAATGAGGATTAGTTATTTTTAGGGATTGGGATAGTTATAATAAAAATAAACAAACTTTATATAACATTAGTTGAACAAAAAGTGTAATATGTTAGGAAATAATAATATTAAATATTAATTCTCATATGAATTTTTACTATGATTTTGATGGCTATTATCATTAATCAAACTAAAAACCATTCATTTTAGTCCATGGATTGAAATAGATGTTAAAGATGGAATATTTCTTGTAAGGGACAATATAATGATTTCTCTAATGAACAAGAAAATGTGATGGGAGATGGTGTAAAAAAATTACTTTTATTCTCACCCAACTATAATAGGTCATAACTAATAAAATCAACCATATAAACTTATAAATGTATTAAATAAGGGAATATTCGCTATTAAATCATTTATGTGACACATCCAATATCCAATAGTGGATCTAATGAACCATTAATTATTGAATAATGGATCAATATGGTAGAAAATATTTTTTATATTCCCCAAAGATCTTAACATGACTGGTATATTTATTCCATTTATCATTTATATGAAACATTAGGTCAATGGTGGAAAATTATCAAGAATAAAGTGTTTTGGATATTGTTTCACCATTGAGAGGGGGTAAATTAGTGGTATTGTGAATTCTAATAGTGTTAATCTTAGATAGGAAGAGATTATGGGTGATTCATTTTGGTCTAGTCATGCTGGAAAAAAATATAGTAATGAATCTGATGTAACTCAAAACATATCATCCATATCATTTAATCCATGTCATAGAATTCATGTACCTTTATTCATTATTATGGATCTATCTTAATGGGTGATAGGATGTGGTGAGGTTGTCTTCTTGAAAGAAAACTATCCTAGGAATACTCTATTATATCCATCTTTCCCCATACTGAACATTATTTTCAAGGAGACTAATAATTTCCCTGACTTCACTAACTATGTACTTAATTAATATCAATGTAGGGTATTGGTGTTGCTTTACTTCATCTGTCTTTGAGACATTAAATTTTTAATACTAAGAAAATCAACTTCATTCAGCACTCTAGAAGTGTTATTTGGGTAAGTCTTACAAGGATAGGTACTTTCCTACTAAATAATTCCTTCTCATCTAAGGTATATGACAATGATTTATCTCCACAATAAATGGTTTACAACATATAGAATTCATTTATATTTAATGTGTCATTATTATAGCATTCCTTAACTAGATTCAGAAGATCATCAGTCTATAATAGTAAATTATGCTTTTAATATCTGGTATTTCTTCAAGAATATGATTGAAATTTCTCCATCTCTAGAAACTTTTTACATCTTCTTATATAACGGGTATAAATTTTTTTTCTCCCTTAAGAATTGTTCATTATTACTAAGTTGGTTCTCTTCATTGGCTTATGGATAATTTTGGATAATTGGATGGTTACAAATATTATGGCAGCCACTTCTCTCCCCATAATTTTAAATTTAAATGTCTCGCTACAACTCATGTATTTGAGATCCTCTCTAATGGTAAATATCTATAGAAATGAAACATTTTATTTAATATAGTTTGACTGGTTGTCAATATAATTATAGGTCATTAAGTCCATTTTAGTTTCCCCAACTTAGGATTGAATCTAAACACTAACAACTCATATTCTAATGATATTATTTAGGGGGTGAATTATTCAAGATAATTCAGACTCTACCTTCCTTTCCCTTATTTATTTTTATGTTTAAGGTAACCCACTCCATGATAAGATGAAGAATTTTCATAGTTATTTGAATTTTTTGGGGAAAAGAATATTATTATCTCAGTGGCTGGATCCTAGTTGTATTTTCTCGTTAAATTCCTATATGGGTCATTCCCAATTAACTAGTACAAAACCTATATCATCTAGAATTATAGAGTTCATATTAATAAAAAATCAATTATCCACCACATCTAGTGTGAGAGAACTAAGGTTAAAATCATCATAGATACTATAAGTAATGAAATCATTACTATCATAATTTTCTCGTATTTAGGCTTCTTGCCTCATTATTGTAACTTGGTGGGGTTGAGGTTGAATTGGGACTCCACCACTATAAATCAACTTGAATTATGTTGTTATTACTACTTCACTTAATAAAAATATTTTTTTTAGTCAGTCAATAAATGGAAACAAATTTACAAATTCATTCAAATTTAACCCAAGTGATTTATTATTAATGTCATCCACTCTCATCCTCTCTCTCACATATTTTTAAAATGAAAATTAAAGGTTTACAACATATATGAAATTTTACATGGTTTTTCCATAAGGGTAGATATTACTCATTTTTATGTTCATCATTTTTAAAGTCATTAATATTATTATCACTATTATATCTGAGTGATTATAAGTGCAATTTAATCCACACTCAATGGTTAGAAGCATATCATCCCCATCCTTGAGGAAGTATCATCCACTTTCTATATGAAATGTTATTTTGTTTATATCAAAACCATAAATTTTAAATTATTATCATTTTCTATTATTAGTGAAAAAGATCATAAATACATTTTAGGATATAACATCATTATATTATAATATATTCTATTAATAGTTCTAGGACATCAAAATAGATTTTGGAGCAGTAGTATGAAATTCATCATTCCACATAAATTATTTGTAATAATCACTTAGTGAATGAGATCATTAATGCACATGGTGATCTTATTCTTTCTCAGTTGAAACCACAGAGATGATTAGACACAAGATCTTATTTCCTTGAACAAGTGTTAAATCATAGATGCAACAAAGGACGATCTCAATCTTTTTCTATTTCTTATATACAAGAATTATTCAATGCTACATGGTATCAAGTTCTCTTTATAATTCAGTAAGACATTATTTGTATTAATATTTTTTAAAAAAATTATGATACCAAAATTAATAAAAAATAAAATTTAAATAAAAAAACTAAAAAATTCCATAAATTCTTGGATGAAAGATATTCTCAAATTACATACATCATAAGAAATGTCATCTTTAAATGAAAATAATAATTTGAAATAGATGGATTAAAATCTACATGAGTTTCACCCCATGATCCTCTCATTAGATCATGATTAAAAACTATATAAAACCAATCATAAACAATGGTTATGACCATAGTTGTGATATTTATGATTTTATGTATAGAAAATAATTATCTGAATAATTTTCCATGTTAGAATTTTAAATATTTCAATAAATATCATAAAATTATAAATCCACCATGTTTCACCATAATATGTTCCTTGTTATTTCATGTAAATTTCACCATTCACCTTATGATGGGCCAACAATCACCTTACAAAGATCAGGAATCACTTTAAGGTTTCCCTTTATAAAATATTAAAATAATTTTCAGATGCACCCTTATGAAAAAAACTCATCTATACGATATCCATTTAGAACCTATTGAAAAATCATACTAAACCTTACAAATCACATCCTAAGGTTTAGGTTTATCATATTTTTATCACACAAAAACTTATAAATATTCCAATGTGCCTTATGAAGTTAACATAAAACCTTACAAAATACAATAATTAAACCTTATAAACTATTTAAACCCTACAAAAATCTCATTAAATTTTCATTTTTAAATCTTTTGGGTAAACCATATGAATTTTTGATAATGTACCTTATAAAGGTAGGATCCTTAGAATGTTTAGACATAGCCATTTTTTAAGCCTGGTAAAAAATTTATAAAATTCAATAAAATAATAAAAAGAACTTATCCAATCCATTACATGCTATCTATAAATAACAAAGAACACTTCAACCATATTATTATACATCTTCTATACCTTCTGTCTCTTGGTTGATGACAAATACCACTCCTTTAAGAATTCAACTAGGTTCTCTAATCTCCCCCTTTGGATTTGTTTCCAACCTCATTCAACTCCTACAAAAAAATATCATGTTTACTCAAGATACATCCAATAAAAACATATCTCACGTGATATGAATTCTTGAACCACACCATAGGAAATATACTATTTTTTAGAGTCTTCTTTTACTCCATAACAATAATGTTTTTTCTATATAATTTAAATTTTGTCCACCGTAACTTAGTTACATTCCTTTCAAATTTATCCCCCTTTTTATATTAAAAAAAGATCTTTTATTTGTGTGAAATAAATATATTTTTTCCTTTCTATATAATAATTATGATTCTTTTCTCACCATTTTACAAGACAACCCAAGTCTAACTTGATTTTACCTTCCAAATCCTCCCATCAAAGAGGGAGTGGTTAAACATTCATGTTTAGCCTTTGATTCTCAAACACATATTTAGGAATTTACTTGGGGAAAATATCTATAAATTATCATTAGGAAGGAATGAATTCAATATTGATATCACCATTAAAATACATCAATTTGATGATATGAAACATGATATCAATGTTCTAAGATCTTGAGTGTTGTATATGATTTTTTGAAATATCAATAGAAATTTGATTATAACATAAAATTCTAAGTGTCCGTTCAATATTTATACTAAAATCCTAATGATTTTACTTTATGAAAAACATATGAGTACATGTAATTATAAGAGCAATATATTTAGCCTCTATATCCTAACATTAGAATTACCTTCAATAAGATTGAGGAGTCTCTAGGAAACAATTATAGATATCAAAGTGATACAAATGAGTAACATATAATTGTTTTATTTATTTACAATAGATATGTGAAGAAGTTTTGAGTTCATTGTATGATGATAAAGCTCTGTTTTATTTATTTACAATAGATCATGAAGAATGTATATTTTTAACTCTATAGGTTTTCCTATAATTTGAAAAAAAACATTAATAACTAAAAGAAGAAGGAATTAATATTTTGTGATTTCAAATTCTTGAAGTCAGTAATACATTTTTATTAAGGGATCAATTCTGATTATAATTTATTTTTTATTTTTTTCTTAGAGTTACTTTGAGAGGAATTAATTATAATTATATTTTAATTTCTTTTATAATTATTATGTTTATAATCCTTCAATATCTATGGATTCTATATGGAAGAAAAATATGGTGTCGACATTTTAATCGAGGCCTTCAAGATTTGGAAGATAGAGTGCATGGGGTTAGGAAACTAACACATTCCAATAGGTATATGTGAAGGGATTTTGTTATTTTAATACTAGATACACTTTTAATGGGTTTATAACTAGAAAGATATAAATGAATAATACGGAATGAAAGATTCAACTAAACCCATTTTCTGTGAATTTTTAAAGCCTTGTCATATAAGGCTAGATTTTCTTGATTTAAAAATAATATATTGAAAATAATCAATGGAATATTCAAAAATAATAGATAATTTTTTTAAAATAACTTGACATGTATAGTGTGTCACAACCTGACCCAAGTTATAGATCGATCCAAAACTACCCCAATCCCACCTCAATAATTCAGGGGGTGGAAACAAGCTTTGAAGGTATAACTAACTTAGGGAGGACCTTTCTTAAGTACCTATACACACAAAAATCCATCTCTATTAAAAACATTATAGGGAGAGAAGAAAATATGCAACACTGTAATAAATTAAACCAAGCATGCATGAACCAATTGAGAGTAAAAAAGTATGGTAGTGTATACTGAAAAGTAAAGGGGGAAAATACACACCCAACCAGAAATGTGTCCTAACCTGACAGAAAAACTCTAAAGTGTAAACAGCTGGGAGCACCCAACTCCTGAATCCCAAGCTATGACCACCAATATGCGGTTTAAGCACCCAGTATCCCTAACCTCCTATGCAGTCACAGACAACCTTTCCGTCATCTTCATGAGACAAAATGTGTGTGGGAAAAGCCTATGTAGGGGTGAGTATAAGCATAACCATTAGGACACCCATAAATCTGAAGGGGTAGTAAAAGATACAATAGAAGAAGAAAACAATAGATAGAACAAGGTGCAGTGATATAGTACAACTCATCCTAGAAAGAGTGAAAGTAAGATCATCCAAGAATAAGGGGCCAAACATGGGTTTTTGATGAAATAACCATTGAGACTTCCCCACCAATAGTAGGATAGTAGACTCATCCAACCATGATAAGCTAAACATGGAAATAACATGGCATACCATGTGTGTCTTTGCATCTCTTGGAAGAAGAGTATCCAAATCCAAGGAGTGGATATAGAATATATATATATATATATATATATATATATATATATATATGCTCAATCAAAAGAATCCAAAATGAGAGAGTTAGGGGATATCCATCTCACAACTCAGCCTGGGAAGAATAGTATCCAATAGTTACAAAAGTCCAACAGGATGCCCAAAATCTCTCATACCTTCCCTAAATACGAAAGTACAAGGAACTCATTCACCACACAATGATACTATCTACTTTGGGTATCACAGAATCTCCAGCATGGTTTTGGTCACATATTAAACTCATAGTCGAGGAGAAGAAATTTCAAGGTAGAGGACTCATTCCCTGGTACGACAGGAGGGTTTCACTTTGAAGGTATAGGACCCATGCCCGACCTAGCTAGAGGGTTCCACTCTTATTTATTGAGGATCCATGCTCTACCCCATAGGGTGGTTCCACTCTGAAGGTTTTTGACCCATGACTAGACTATCTGGGGGCTTCTACTCTAATTCATCGAGTACACATGCCCTGCCTCATAGGAGGGTTCCACTCGGAAGGTTGAGGACCCATGCTCAACCTAGCTAGAGGTTTTCACTATAAGTCATCTAGTACCCATGTCCTTTCCCATATGGGGGTTCCATTCAGAAAGTAACCTCTAGTAATCCCTCTTGATCATGGTCGTCATCGAGTGTTAACTCAATATGTGTCATCCACAAACCATTTCACATCCTATATTAAAGGCCATTGTCAAGGGTACCATAATGATCTATGTGGAAAAACAATCAGGATCGGCTACTCATGGGCCGAAATATGAGTTTAAATGAATGAGGTATAGACATTAAAAATTTAGTAAGAAGAGTTCAAGGGGTACACGCCATGTGAGGGGACTCATATGGTGTCTGGTCTCACTCCACCATCTGGTTGTGTCCCTAGAAGGCACATAGTTCTATCCCATATGTCGTTTCTGGGATAACCGGGAACAGGGTTGTGTGTTGCTCATCGTGTTTGGGTACTGAAGTACATGTCTAAGTACTTGAACCCATGTACTTCCACTCAGGTTCCTATATGTGTGACCCATCACATGGGTTTTCCAACTGGGATATGGTACATGGAATGTAATAGAGGACAAAATGTTTTTTCATCCTTAATTTTTCTGAAACACTAGCATCTCCACTAAGAGGGCTACACGTCATGTGTTCATCCTAGAACATGCATGTAGTAGGGATTTTTTTTAAAGCCAGATCAGGGAACCATGAGGTATATTTGGCCTATAAATTTGATTTTGTATTTGAATAAATCTTAAAATCATGTATCTAGACCGGATCTATCACCTCTAGCTGCCGGTCACTGAAAAATTGCTCTAGTGAAGGTTTGGTAGTTCGTCATTTGTTTTGCACTCATATGAATCTTCTGTAGTTCATTTATCATGGTCTGATCATCAAAACAATCTCCCTTGACTTAAAAAAATTCCATATCTACATATTCTTCATTGTTAACAACATAATTTTTTGATTTGATACGAATCTGGGGGTCCTATCAAGTTCGGTACCTCCGAGAAAAGCTGAACCAGGAGAGCAGGGATATAACTGGTGAAGAACATGAAGAATATTGTGGAAAAATACACCACAAATTTTTTTCAAATGATATATGGACAATAATTCTTGAACAAAAATGAATAAAAATGATCTAGGGTTAGATGAAGAGTTAAATTTTATTTAGATTTCAATAATAGGGCGCATGTAAGGCCTACAATTGGTGTTGATCCAAGAAAGAGGATAGATCTTCACAACTATTTGATAAAACACAGCACGATAACACAAATTTATGAGCCCTACCTCAATTATATATCAATTTTTGATAAAGAACATGTATACCAAAAATTTGGGAGAAGTTTCTGTGTTTGTTACATCATGATCTGATCCGGCGTTTCGTCGTCATTTGATTGAAATTCACTAACAGAAGGGGGAAAAGAGATCTCACCATCGATTTCTAAATTATGATCCAACCTAGTAAATTTATCCATAATGATATATTTATAAACATATAATTATTCCAAACTAATTAATTAATGAATTTAATTAAATTAATTATTCTACTTAAACATACCGCCAATGAGCGAGGGGTCTTAATGTCCCACACCAACTCATTTTATGTCGCTCCTAGAGAAAATACCATGTTCTAGAGTCAATTGTGGTCTTGGATTTCTGATATGATCAACTGTTTATGATTTATCCTATTTTATTTAAGAATATATCTATGCACAATATAAAATATGTTTAATATTTTTATAAAATTAATTCTGGGTACACCGGGCTGTAGAATCACATGGTTTCTCAACAGATAGCTCTAGAAATATAAATAGAAATATTTGAAATTATTACAAGGAAAAACCTGGTTCTCTACGTCATTCCCTCCATCAATATCTTCATCCCCGAAAAGAAAAACTTTTAAAAAATTAGGGATACTGATCCCACACTTGGATCTCCCTCTCCTAGGAACCCTCTAGAAAGTTTTTGTACTGCCACAATATGTAAACCAAAGGTATGGTCCATAAATGCAAGGTCTGTTCCTACCAATTATTGATCACCACCGGGTTCTCTGCAAAGGCATATCCATCCTCGATACCTAACTTTCCTCATTCGATGGTGTGCGTATGTTCAGGCATGTATCTTCTCAACAATAACACATAGAAGGCATCATTCACCCGCTCCAACTGTGGGGTAAGGGTGAGGCCATAAGAAAACTCAGCAACCCTCTACATAGTCTCGAATGGCCTAATGAACCTTTGGGATAGCTTGCCTTTTAATCTAAACCACTACAATCCTCACTATGGGGAGACTATTATGAAAATTTGGTCTCTCTGCTTGAACACTGAGGGCCTAAAAATGCGATTTGTGTAAGATTTATGTCTACTATGGGTCATCCTCATCTAATCCAAGATGACCTGGACTTTCTTCATCTTCATTTTCACCGATTATAGGCCCATCATAGATGAATAAACAATCATCGTCCAGAACAAGGGTTACCTTTAGGTTCTCCCATATAGGGCCTCAAAATTTTCTATGTCGATGGTATAGTTTCATCTGTTGTTGTACGCAAACTCCAACAAGGGTAATTTATCCTCCCTAATCCATATGAAGTACAACATGAAATCCATTATAATATTCTCTAGAAATTGGACATTGTTCTTGGTCTTCCCATCAGTATAGGGGTGAAAGGAAGTACTCATCAGGAATTGGGTCCTGAATGCCTCCTCCAGGCCTCTCTATAATCGTGATGTGAACCACACATCACGATCAGAGACAATCATCAGGGGAATCCCATGAAGGTGAACAATATACTATATGTATAACTACCCTAAATAGTCCACTGAAATTTTCTCCGTGATAGTAAGGATGTGTTCCAACTTTGTGATCTGGTCAACTATTACCTAGATAGAGTCATGGATCTTCATTTTTTATGGTATAGCTATGAAAAAAGTCCAACGATATGTCACCCCACTTCCACTCCGGGATCTCAAGGGGATATAAACACCCTACTGGAACTTGGTGCTCTACCTTCACCTGCTGACAAGTGAGGCACTGAGATAAAAACTCAAATACACATTGTATCATGTAGGACCACATTCAATTATACTGAAGTTCTATGTACATCATACCTAAACTAGGTTTTATGGCTATGGGAGAAGTGTGCAACTCCTACATCACCTCCTCCTGCAACAAGATATGAACTGTTGTTCACCCTTGAAACAAGATGTTGTGATTCCCTCCTTTAGAATATCTATATGGTGAGTCACCTATGGATATTTGATCATGTAAGGCCTATTAGTTGATGTATTCTAGCTGAGACTCTATCACATGCTCAAGAACTGAAGGAGTAAACATCATTGACTAAAGAAAAGTTGTAACCACTTTCCATAATATGGTCAACTATAGGGAATCTAACTACTCTGAAGCTTCCTGCACAAAGCTATCCTTGGGATTCTTTATGAAGGGATATTCTATAACATTTTCCTTCCTTGGAGTATAGACTATCTCAAATTAATAGTCCTCTAGGAATTCCAACTAGCATCTTTGTCTCAGGTTCAGGTCTCTCTACATGAAGATGTACCTAATACTCTGGTGGTCTGAGTAAAACAAAAAGAATTATCCTAGAAGGTAGTGTCTCCACATCCTTAGGGAGAAGAATACCACTACCAGCTCTAGGTCCTGAGTCATGTAGTTTTGTTCATGGCATCTCAGCTTCCTCAACTTGTATTTGATAATTGGCCATCTTTGTATCAACATGTAGTTGAGCCCCACTCTTGAGGCATCACAATACACAACGAACTCCACGGCCACCTATAATATTCTCAACACTGGATCACTTGTCTATCTCTACCTCAACTCCTCAAAGGACCTATGGTAGTACTCAGACCAGGTAAATGGACTCCCTTTCTATGTTAGGGAGGTCAAAGGGGCTTCAATTCTAGAGAATTCTTCCAAAAACCTCCTATGTTACCCTGCCAAGCCAAGAAAGCTTCACACATCTGACATGTTCTTGGGTGGCTCTCAAGAAATCACTTCTTAAATCTTAAATAGATCCATGAAGAAACCATTATTAGTAATGAAATTACCCATAAAGTGAACCTCGTGTATCCAAAACTAGCACTTTGATATTTTCCCATAAATATGGTTCTCTCAAAGCATGTATAGGACCATTATCAAGTTCTTTGCATACTATACCTCTATTAAAAAGTAGTTTAGTATGTCATTGATGAAGAAAACAACAAACTGGTCCAAGTACAGCTAGAAAACCTAGTTCATCAAATCTATAAATATGGAAGGGGAATTCTTCATGCCAAAGGGAATCACTAAGAACTTGTAGTGTCTGTAGCAACATTGTAATGGAAAATTTGTATTATAAGCCTCACTAACCCTCAACTAGAGGTAAATATACATGATATCGATCTCTGACAAACATCGGGTGCCTTAAAACTGATCAAATTGGTCACCAATACTTGTAAAGGGGTACTTTTTATTTTTCATGGCCTGGTTCAGGCAATGATGATCCATGAAAATTTGTAATCTCCAGTCTACCTTTTTCATGAGTAGGACTAGAGCTACCTAGGGGGACACACTAGGTCTGATGAAACCTTTCTCACAAAAATCCTCCAACTGCAACCATTTCTCTTGAAGCTTGATAGGTTCCATCTAATATAGAACAAAATATATCATAGTATTCCCTGAATGAAATTTATTGAGAAAATTGATCTCTCACCTTGGATGTAGTCTCAGAACATCCTTGGGGAAGACATCCATATAATCTTCCACAAATGAAAGAACCCAGATTCTTGATGATTCAGTTTCACCAAGGGATACATTTTTCAATTGATGGGTGATGGTATTCAACATCTTTCTTTCTAAACCCACTTTCTCATCCATGAGACCCCCCTCTCCGTAAAAGGAGAATATTATCCCATCAATGCATAGCATCTAAATTTTTGGAGATTAAATTCAATCTAAGATTGGGCCATGGAAATCCAATCCATGTTTATAATGGAGTTATAGGTTTCCATACTAATGGCCAAAATTTCCCACATGAACCTCCTTCTACAAAGTGATTTCTCTCACTATCATTAGATAAAATATGCATAAGAAATGTTCCTTATAGGAACCTCAAGATGAATCGGTTGTGCTAGTACCTCACCTGGGAGATCCATATCTCATACTAGGATTATAGAGCTAAGGGAATGATGGGAACATATTTCTACTAATACTATAGAAAGAGTAGAAAACACACAGATCATACCTCTTATCATATTGTGTATTGAGGGATCATAGAAATATAAATCATGCAACTACTTGCGGCCCTGGTCGCCAGATCCCTATGCCTGATGTGGGCCACCTACTGGTGGTGGTTGAAGGGCCTCATAATAGAGTCCATCACCTATAGTTCCTCCTACTTCTCTTCCAGATCTTCCTCCACGGGGACCAACCTATCTACACCTGGGAGATCCATGATCATGGAACTACCTCTACTATGGCGTGCCATTATCTATATTCATGTGCTTCTTAACATGTGTGTTTGGGAAGCCTCATGCCATGTGACCTCACCTATCACAAGTAAAGAACATACCCTCTCTGAGATTCCCTGGTTCTCTATATTTCCTCTATCCATACACCTGAGTCTAATCATGGAAGGATCTATTATGTTGATATTCTTACACCCAACATCTTCTAGCTATGGAAGATGACTTAGATTTGTGGCTCCCATTGTTGGATCCAACTTTCTAGCATTCCTCTGACAAAAATTTCACTATCACCAGTTCCCTCTCCTGCACCCCAACATAGGTGAGGAGGCACAAGGGTGAAACGCTATCTTGGATATCTCTATGGAGTCCCAAATCAAACTTTTGTTCTTGGAAGTAGCCATCCCAAATCATGTCAATGAAGTAACATGTAAAGGTTGTGAAACTCATTGTGTAATGTACCACTATCATCCATCCATATTGTATCTCCAGAAGCTCCTGAATCTAGACTAAACGCATGTAGGATGGGTAGTAATCCCCATGAAACAACTACTGGAATATAGTCCACTAGAGTTTCGACTCATCGTTCATCTCTGTAAAAAGGATCCACTAATTCCCATATTCATTGTGGAAGAGGCTAGATTCTAGTTAAACTACCAGTTCAGTCAGATTCCAAACAAGCCTAATGATACAGACCACTGAATCTAACCAATCCTCTATTGCTTGAGGATCTAGCTTGCCAACGAACCTCAGTGGTCTATGATGCTAGAAATCGTAGAGCATGATAAACCTATGTGTGTCTTCAACCTTTTCTACTCGAAAAATATACTACTCGACTGGGGGAGGCGTTACTACGTTCTCATACGGAGGAAGGGGGTCGCTATATGGACCCTGAACTAGGGCCTCATATCTCATCGGATTTTTGTCACAAACTAGAGTTGGTATCTTGGTTGACTTTCTTCAGAAAGGCATCCTAAAAGTCTTCAAGGAGTACCATGGTCAGATGATTATATATATACACATAAACAAGAATGTTGATTTGAATTAAGAAGGAATGTTAAAGACTCAATCCTATATGACGTGTGTACATTTTAATGCTACAAAAAATGTATCTGCATTCCAAGTCGACAAGTAGGTAGTCAAATTTTTATTGAATGGATACGTTGGTCACCACACGATCATAGGACTCCCTAGCCTGAGAGTCACAATCAATAAAATTTCATGTTGTTTCTCTAAAGCCAAGAAATCATATTTAAGGGGATACATAATAAAAACATCCCAAGGAATGAACTTTCTCTGATACCAATCTTTCATGACCCAACCTAAGTTGGGACTCGATCCACAACTAGCCCAAGTCAACCTCAATAGGACAGGGGGTGATGAAAAGTGATGAGGTCATACCTAACTTGGGGAGGACTTTGGGAAAGTACCTGTACACACACAAACATCTATCTCAAAGAAAAAGTGATTAAGGGAGAAGAAAATATTCAACACTTCTATAAATTAAACCAAGCATGAATGAACTTCAAGATAGTACAAAAGTAATGAATTATATACTAAAAATTAAAGGGAAAAATACATGACCAAATAGAAATATTTCCCATCCTAATAGGAAAACTGGAAAGAGTAAACAGATGAGAAATCTCAGATCCTAAATCCTATGCAACGGCCAATGTATGTGGTCCAAGCACCCAATATCCCTAAGATTCTATGTATTCATGGTTGACATGTTTTTCATCTATATAAGAAACAATGTGTATGGGAAAATCCCATATAAGGGTGAGTATAAGAATACCCAGTAAGACCCCCCAAAAGCTTATGGTGGCATAAAGAGATACAATAGAAGAGAAAAATAGTAGATAACACAAGGTATAGTGAAATAGTATACTTAACCCAGAAATATTGAAAATAATCTTGTCCAAGCACAAGGGGCTAAAAACAGTGAGTTGATAAATTGCTATAAAGTCTTATCCACCTATAGTATGATAGTAGACTCATCCAACCATGAGAAGATACACATGGAAAACAAGTGGCATACCCCGTGTGTCTTCACCTATCCTAGAAAGAGAGTAACCAAATACAAGGAGTGGATATAGAATAATTATATATATATATACTTAGTAAAAGGAATCCCAAAAGATAGATTAGGGGGATCTCCATTTTATAGCTCTTCCTAGGATGAAGAGTAACCAATAGTTCCAAAATCCCAACACAATGCCCTTCTTCTTATGCACCTTCTTTGAAAACATAAGTCTAAGGAACTCATTCTCCACACCTTCATACTATCATATTTGGGTGGAACTAACTCTCTCACATAGTTTTGGTCTCATCTAAAAAATGTGTTCTGGTGGGGAAAGCGTCCCTCTTCTTTATGAGTCCAAGGCTACATCAAACCACATCTTTTCACTGTGTCACAGAGTTAAGGATCCAAAATTTCTAGGTAAATGACCCATGCCTCAGTACAATAGGAGGGTTCCACTCTGAAAGTTGATGACTCATTCCAATCCCGACCATAGGATTCCACTCTCAGTCATTGAGGAAACATGCACTACCCCATAGGAGGATTCCACTCTGAAGGTCGACATCTCATACACAGCCTGGCTAGAGGGTTCCAAGCTAATTCATCAAGAACCCATACCATACCCTGTATAATTATTCCACTCAGAAGCTTGATAAACCATGTATATCCAGCTGGGGAGTTCCACTCTAAGCCATCGAGGACCCATGCCCTACCCCATGGGAGGGTTCCACTTGGAATGTGACCTCTGTAAATCTATCTTCATCACGGTCTTCATTGAGTGTCACTTAAAAACGTTCCATGCCCAAAAAATTTCAAATTTTATCTATAAAAACAAAACTGAGGGCACCATCATGTTTTAGGTGAAAAAACACTCAGGATCAGCTACTCGCGGGCCAAAATCCAATTTCAAATGAAGGAGATATGTACGTTATAATTTTTCTCAAGAGAGATCAAGGGATACACAACCTGTGAGGGGACCCAAAAGGCATGTGATCCCACTCCACTGCCTAGTAATTTCCTTTTCTAGAACACGGATCCAAAACATTTTGTAGTATAAGCCATGTAGGCGAACTAGAAAACATGTATTGGCTAACCGGAATCGATGTCGTGTGTTTCTTATTGTGTCCATGTACTGGAGTACACGGTCGTATACCAGGCCTCATGTACTTCCACATGGGTTCCCATTTGTGTGACCCATAACATAGGTTATACAACTGGGATAGGGTACATGGTGTATAATTGAGTACTACACATTGTGTCATCCTTAGTTTTTTTGAAACCGTAGTGCCACCACTGAGGGTCCTACACACTATGTTGTCATCCTAAAACATGGTGCGTAGTTGTTATTTTTCAAAAAGACATATATGTGATATATGCCATAGATTTGGATTATTCCATTGATTATAGGTTTGAATCCACCCACAACTCATTGATCTACACCTTATCTATCACCTCTGACTGCCACTCACTGAAAACCAGCTCAAGTGAAGAATTGTTGGTTTGTTATTCATTATGCATGAACCTGAAGCTTCTGCTATTGATTTATCATGATCCAATCATCAATAAAATATTTCTTTTCTTAAAACATCCCATATCTACTATTTCTCCATCGATCCAAACCTAGTCCATCGATCCACCATGAATTCAGGGGTCTGATTGGGCTGGGTACCTCTCAATAAAGTCGAACTGGGACTGTGGGGATCCAACCAGTAAATAACATGAAGAATATTTGGAAGAAAGGCACCAAAACAAAGTTTTGAATGATCATAAGAAAATATTTATTATCAAATGATCAAGAATGGTGATCGAGGGTAAGATAAATAATTGAAATTTATTTATATTTCAATACCCAGGTGCATGCAAGGTCAGTAATTTGTGTTGATTCAAGAAATATGATGGATCTACTCATCCGTTTAATCAAAAGGGGTGTAAAAATATCAATTAAAGAGTCATACCTAAATTAAAAATCAATCATTGATCAATAATTCATCTGCCAATGCTTTGGGGGAATCATATGCATTTTTTTTGTCCTAATCTGATATGATCTGGAATTTTTTCATCGTTTTATTGAAATCTACCAACGGAAGGGGGGAATAGATATCTCACCAGCAATTTAAGAATTATGGGCCAACCCTAGTAATTTATCCATAATGAGATATTTATAAACATATCATTAGGTCAAATGAATGAATGAATTAATTTAATTTAATTAATTTTTCCACTAAAAGGGACCTCCAACAAGCATGGGGTCTGAAAGTCCCGTACCAACTCATTTTATATCACGCATAGGGAAAACACCAAGTTTTGGACTCAATCATGGTCTCAGATTTCTGATCCAATAAACTATTTAAGACTTATCCCATTTACAACATGAATCTATGTGCGCTCAATATAAAGTATATTTAACATTTTTATAAAATTAATTCTGGTCACACCGGACCTCGGAATCACAGTACGTCTCAATGCCTAACTCTGGAAATATATATAGAAATATTTCAAATTCTTACAAGACCAAAAATGGGTCTCTACATAGTGATAGTGGTGATGAGGTTGGAACCCAAACCCTTACAGAAATTGACATATATATATGACATATAATGGGAAGAGAGAAAGAAGAGTAAAGGATAAATGTGAGAATGTTAATATAGATTTTTCTAAACATGATAAGAATTATATTTAATTTATAACTTAATTAATTAAAAGGAATAAATATTTATATAGATGTATGGAGTATTTAGAAAAATTGGTGGTTGAGAATATGATGCTTGTTTTTGAGTTATATATATATTGAGATACGATTGCAAATATTACATATTATTTAAAATTAAAAGTTTTGTTAAATCATTGGAAGATCATTCTAAGTCAAAAGATCAAATTTTTCAAAATTATGAAAAAATTAAAGCTTTCAATGGATAAAATTCAGATTATCATGATGGTGTTAGAATTTTCTTACTGACATTACTGTAGGGAGAAAATTGTTTGAGAATATTTATAGGGATATTAGAGCTAAATAGATTTAATATGATCATTGGTAGAAAAGCCACCAGAAGTTCAACATATCCAAATAATTATTTTTTCTTAGTTGATCACCTTTCTGGTTAATGTTTCAAAGAGGAGGCCATTGGAGAAATAATTTATTTATAAAAAATATAATCTTTTAAAAGATATTACACTATCATTTCAATGGAATCAGATTCCAATTATATCCAAATAGAGATATAAAAATTTGGGTTCCTAATTATTTATTCTAAAACTCTTTAGGACTAAAGAAAGTGTACCTCCTAAATTAGTGATTTGTGGATACTTGACTATGTTGCATACATGAAACTAAAATATTATATTTAATATCTTGTAATTTCTTTTTTAATTTATAAAAATTTGAAAATAAAATTTCCAAATTATTTTTTGAATCCTTTGTTAAGATTATATCCATAAATTTCTTTAATTTGATCATTTTGGGGGAGTTTGTGTTTCCCTTTTTCAAATAACTTTTTGAATAGTAGTCCTTTAATTTTCAAGTAGATGATATGATTAGATTCATTTTCTAGAAAAAATCATCAAAATAAGATGATAAATCTTGTACATCCAAAATATTAATTTCATAGATTTTTTTTATTTTATGTTTATATGTGGATTTATAAAATAACTATTATTTTAAATTAAATCAAATTTTTTATTTAAAATTTTACATTTTTTAATTCCATCAAAAGAAAATTTGTTAATGTTTAAACATAAATAATTTGTGAATTTAAAATTTTAATTATTGTAAATAATTTTTTTAATCATATGTTTTCATGTGAAACTATTTGTACTATCTGATCTTTAATGATCAAAAGATATTATAAACTTCTTCTGACACCTATATAAATGATTGGACAAAAATTTGGACATATGTATTCAACATATATGTTTTAAGATAGATTTCTATTTCAAATTTAAGGAGCACTAATCCTTTTTAACTTGTGTAATGGAATAATTATAAGATTTATTAGGAGGTAAGATTATTCAAGAATAGTTGGCTGATAGAGATTTGATTTTAAAGTGTGTTTTCTTGCTAAAGGATGTATTTTAATATTATTGATTGAAAGATACTTCTATTAAAAAATAATAGTATGATATATTTTATCCTTTTATCATTTTTGAGTTATATAGAACCCCAAGGATTATTTATTTTATATATTAAAAAATTATAATATTTACTATCAATTAAAATATATTGAGATTAACCTTTGAATGATTCACCAAATATACTTAAAATTTAGTTGGAAGGTGGAAAAATATTCATTTCTCACAATATTATAGAAGTTTCAAGATTTATGTGAAGATAAATGTTGGGGAATGTTTGTTTTTTGTGAAGGATAAGGTTCATAAAATGAACAATATTTCACTAGTTGTTCAAATCATATTTCAATTTATTAAATCATTTTTATTAAAAATTAAAGTTAAAAACAACCCCATGAAAATAAAAATATCTATATTTTGATTTTTCCTAGGAATATGTTGATATTAAACCATGAAAAGTTTTGGTGGACTTATATTTAATCTATTTTCATGAGAATAGTGTAGTAAAAGATTTTGTGTTTTTGTAAATATTGAATTGGGGTTTGGTGATATTTTTGAGATCTAAGGGAATTAAAAATATATCATATCTATAAATGGTGAATAAGAATATGGTTAGTGATTAGTCTATTTATTGGATGAGTTTTATTTATGAATTTACTAGAAATAAATTTTCTGAAAATGGAAACAGATATTATAGTTTTATATGCTCAAAAATCAATAAAAAAACTGATGAGAAGGGAATGAAGACATCATAAGTGAAAATAGGAAATATTTATAAGTTAATCTAATTTAAATTTCTCCATCACTAGATAATAATAAAGTTAGATAAGTTAAAGTTACACATAATATAGGAAAAATGAATTCAAAAGAATAATTTCAAAAACTAGAGGTAGAATATAGTGATTCTTGGAAACAAAGTGATAATTAAAATAAATTTAAGAAAGAATAAAGGGTCACGAGAAATATATTATTTAGTTTGGATAAAGTGGGAGGTAAGAATTTAAGGGAAAAGTAACATTGTAATTTATCTGAGGAGAATAAAAAAATATGCTCAGAATATTAAAGATTCTCAAGTTATGAGGGAAATATTACCATCTATTATTATTCATGAGAATATTGTTAAAGAGAAACCTCTTCATAGAAATATTAACATTGAAGGAAAATGGAAGGATCCAATGATGGATATCCTATATAAATATCCATCACTTTATTCTCCTTATTATAAAGTTAGATAAGGTTGTAAGAGGGCCAGGTAAGTTATTCCATTGGATTTTATTCCAAAAAATATTAATCCATCATAAGTTCCATATAGAGAATTTCATTTATCTAAAGTTCCCCTGAAATTTAAAATATTGAAATAAACAAATATGCTAAAGAAGTTGAATATAAAATGGAGAATGGAGTTGTTAATAACCCATCATCAAATGAACAATAATTTCATACTTCTAAATCTTATACATCATTTATATTTATTAGGACATGTTCTTTATAATTAAATAAGTGTTATATAATGATTTCCATATCATCCAATATAATTAAAAGTGATAAAAATAAACTAGAAGAAAAAAATGGTTGAAATATAATTGAAATTGAAAAATATAAAGTTTGCATCAAAAGTATTGATAATACTTATAAGAATGTTAATATTCTAAAAAGTGATCCCATTAGTTCTAAAGGGAAATAAATGTATGATAGTTCATCAAAATATAATTACAGTACAGGATTATATATAACTAAATAGAATTTAGATTCTCAACATAATATGATAAATAATTTGAACAATGTTTGGAATATTTTTCTATAACATAATACTTGAGTAAATATAATGAATGATCAGATTATCTACCCTCAAATTATAATGTTATAAAAGAAAATGGTTGATGTTGTTGCTAATTTAAAAGTACATTTTAGGAATTTTAATAATTAATGTTAGTGTCATTATAAAAATATGAAATATTCCTATAATTATCTACAATCCTATGATAAATACCTCAACTTCATATATAATAATAGTTCTTATTATCATGATAATTTTTTATTCTATTTATATATGATTGTAATATCTTAATGATTTTGTAATGAATCTTTATAGGAATGTTAAAACTTATTATAAATAAGTTGATGAGAAAAATAAATTATATTTTCATCTAAATACTAAATTAGAAGAGCATGTTTAGATGTATGAAATTATGGAAGAGAATCTAATAGAGTGGAATCTGAAGTTAGATTCTCCATGAGAGATGTCATATATCAATAATAGAAGTTAGTCATTGAAAAATATAATTTGGTTGAGTGAGACAATAATATTAAGAATATTAAATATATTATTGGTAAAATTCTCAAAAAATAAATAAAATTTAAAATTATAATACTTTTTTATTTGATGTTGATTTGTAATAACAAATCATAACTATGTTTATATTTTTAAATATGATTTCATCCATTGATTAGTTAAATTTCTAATATTTATAGGTTTTTTTAATTCCAATTTTATTGATATTACCAATATCTATTGCTTGAATATTTTTTTCATTAATTATTCTGATCTTTGAAATCTTTTTATATTGATATCATTTATTTTCCCATGTTTGAATATTTTCAGTTATCACTATGAATAACTCAAAAGGAAATAAGGGCTTTTACTTTTGATATTAGGATCATATATTGAAATTATCATTGGAATAATTCTTATAGATGTTTTTCAAAAAAATATTTTTTTTTAAAGTAAGTGAAATTTACTTTTTAAGGGGATTAATTTAGGAAAATGTTAAATTTTATTCTATATTTTTGTGATTCATTTTAAAAATAAAATTTCGGGATAAATTTCAATAAAAGTTGATATAATCTAAGATATTAAAGGTAGGGAAACGTATTTTATTTAAAGAAGATAAATTTGAAATTTTTTCAATGATTTTAAAATTTTTCATTTTATCAAAATTTAACAAAAATTATTCTATTTTATAAAAACAAATACTTTATTGGTTTATAAATGTGTATTTTTTCTAATTTTTCATTCATTTTTGTGACATTAAAATGGGTATATATTTTTTAATTATAGACTTTCTTTATCTTTAGTTTTTTAAATCACATTACACTCTTGTTATAATTTATCTTAATTTGAAGGTTACTATTTTAAGTGTTTTGGGATGCATATAGAAATTCACCTAACATAATTCTAGAGTATTTTATCATGAAAACATAAATATCTATGTATCATTCCAAATTCCATTCACTAGATTTATGAGTACTCTATTGATTCTTGACTAAATTCATCAGAAGATGTCGATCTATAATGAGTTCATCAGATGATGATGAATTTGCTTTTAAAATTTTTACACTTGATCTTGAAGAATTTTAATTCCAATTTTTAGATGTATATCTATAAATTAGACCACTTATTCATGGAATGAGAGAAAATTAACACACTTTATTATCATAAAATATCTTAAAGTCAATAATAAATTATTTTCATGAATGTTCTTTTGAATGAAGTATCTTTTTTATTATTTATTCTAAATTCTTGTTTTAGGGCATTTTATTATAAGTCTATTATAATTTAATTTCTAGTAATTGTTTTTTATTATTTTTAAAGATCATTGGATTCCATGAGGGAGATAAAATTAATACTAATAAAATTATTAAGGCATTCCATATTTAGATGAAAAAGTTTACAAGGTTAAGTTAGTGACACAACTATAAATTTTTACATAGAGGGCTTATAGGTGTGTAAGATATAATACCTTTATAAAGGGTTTTTAGTCGAGGGCCTCCATTGAATATGAAGATAGATTTTTCAATAAGTTATTGATGAGGATTCCATGAATCTAATTTATAGATTCTCCATACACATTGGATATAAGTGTATTTTAACTTCATCCTTTAAGGTTACTTTATTTATTAATTAGTACACTAAGTTTTTTATTTCAATTGTGATTATCCTTTTGAGAAAATTTTATTAAGTTTTGAATATTTAATTTACACTACTTGTATATTTATTTTAATCTAATTTTCTATTATTTAACTAGAATTTTATATCACTTATTGGTTTTAAACATTAGATGTCGAAAAAATTGAAGTATGTAATTTAATCTAAAATTCACCCACCCTATTGTAGTTTACATATTTTCATATCTGGGAAATAGATTTGATAACCATTCGATAAATTTTATAGTATCCATAAGTAGTAACTTCTATAAACACTATTTTAGGCACTAATCTTATAATAAGAACAAATATCTCTTAAAAATATCTCTTTTAAATTGTGAGTAACCATTTCAAACAAGTATAGCTTTATTCAATGTTACATAAACTTTTGAATTCACCTTTATCATTTAATTTCTTTCTAAACACCCATTTATACACAATAATATTTTTTTCATTTGATCTTGGAACAAGATCCCAAGTGGGATTATTTTCCACCAGATATAGTTCCTCATCCATAGCTCTAATCCACCATTTATGACTAAAATATTTTGGAATAGATTATTATCCAATTTGAGATATATTATTTGTTTGATTATATAGTCTCAAATTTTTTCAAGTTTATACAGTGTAATTTTGATCTCCCATAATATTCACAACATCCATATGATTATCTATAAAATAATTCTTAGTTTTTTTAACTTTTCCAGCCTTTTATTGAACTATAATATTATTATAATCATCATAAAAATATTGTATCCCATTTTATGCACATCAATCACTATCAATTATAGAATAATTCTCACTATATTCATTAAAAACCTCAAAATATTCTCCATCTATGATATTTATAATGGGTTTATATTCAATAATTTCCACCTCATATAATTAAATCACTTTATGACCCTGTTATTTTTTTTATTTATATCCCTTTCTATTGAAAATGTGTCAATGAAACACAAAAAACTCATCCTTTTCATTGAATATCCCTAGGGTTATGTTATTAACCGTCATAAAAAAAGGGCTTCCAAATTCTCTAAAGTAATTAATATTTGGAATAATTTTATACCAAATCTCATAAGAGGTCATATTAGTGTTATATATTATTAAAAACCAATTCTGGATATACATATATTTGGACATAGCTTATATCTAGAAAAATTTTATCCTCTTAAACATAGTTGGCTTTATTATTCCCATTTAAACAAGGCTTTTTTCATTCTTTTAGCTACTCCATTATACTAAGGATTATAAGGAGCATGTATTGGTGCGTAATCACATGAATTTTTGGTATGGTTCAAAATAATTTATAGTGAACTAATTTCCATTATCAATACTTTTATTCTTAATATGAAATTAATGTTATCTTTTATTTTCTTTTCTCAAAATCATAAACATCTCCACTACTTATGATATTTCTTTCATGAGAACCACTTTTTTTTATTCTTATATTTGCATCAATGAATGTAGTGAAATATAAGTCAATTATAGTTTATTAGTATCTCATTAGACTAGATAAATCCAAATTGGTCATCATAAGGAGCCTAGTTGATTATATCACCCCTCTTCTACATGTCTCATGGACCTTCTTCCCCTTTTAGGCCATATTCCATTTTTGAATAGCTATACAAATTAGATCCTCTTCTCTTCCCAATAAGGGTAAACCCTCACAGTTATTTATTTTATATTTTTAATAACCTCTCCTGGATAAGGTGTCTAAGCCTCCTATTTGAAATATCATTCTCTTCATTATCAATAAGGTAGTAGGAATTGTTAGGATTAATTATCTAAAATTAATTCAAACTAGTTATTTATATTCTTTATATGATTATTCCATTTTTTGGATCTTTTACTAATGAATTTTTTCTATTTAAAAAAAACCTTGTTACCATTATCAAAAATATAACTCAAACTCAGCTGGTTATATTTGATCATGTCAAAAAATAATATAGATTTTTATTTTAAAATGTAAGGTTCAATACCAGTTGATCTGATTCCCTTAATCTTTAAGGATATTTCATTTCCAAATTTAATTATACCACCATTTTTTCATCAATTTGTATTATAATATTTAAATTTATAGTCATGTGTAATGACAAAACACTATCAAGTAGACAGGGTTTTCTTCTTCATCAAGCATTGATGTCCTTATTAACATGAAATGAATTTTATTTTTTATTTCAAATAGTATTACACTTTTTACCCCAAAAAAATAACTAAAGATAATTGTCTTGTATTATTATATCCAATGACCTTGAGGGTCACATATTCTATAAATCTGATCAATAAAATAAAAAAATGAATAGGTATTATAAATGAATTTCCATTCACTGTTTGTTTTCCAATAGGATTACAAATTTTGTTCTCTAAATTATTACCCCTTAATTCAAAATTAACCTAATTCAATGGTGTTGAATTATTATTCGAAAAAGTATATTATTTATTCTTATATTATCCATATCACAAATAATATCCTTTTAACCTAATTCTTCAATGGGACTTTCAAGTTAATCTATAATTTCTATCTTGTTATCTTATCACATTTTAGCCTATATCTACCCCGGTTTGGGGGATACATTCCTTATTATGTTTCTCTCAACCTTAAATTATTTTAATATTAATTTTACAATTTTTCTCAACCTAAGTTTTCATATATTTTTATTTAGAACCTACATTGTTGGCTGAAATAAAATCAAAAAAATTCGGTACTACATGTGCAAATTTTACCTAAACATCTATACCACAATTTTCATCTATATTTTATGATTAATACTTATTATATAAAACCTTATTATAGTCATATTTCATCTTTAAAGGTGTATTTTTTTATTAATACATCTTCACTCATCCAAACAAATTTATTCAAATCTAACGGTAATTTTCTTTTTAGATTACTCTATAGTCCTTTCTTTCTTAGATACTAACACATTAAGGTGTGTGATCTCCTCAATATGATAATTATCAATATTTTAAATCCCATATACATTTTTGAAAAAAATTTAATCCCTTTTTCTAATATATTATTTCACACATATGTTGTGTGTTTCTTTCAAGACACAAATAGAGATTTGTTCTCATCATGTGTTTTAGGTAAATTTATTAACTATATTACTCACTTCTTGAATCTTATTCTTTTATCACAATATGTGAAATAATTTTGTTATATTTTTTGGTACAATATTCCTTAGAATAACTACTTTTAAAAGACTAGTAATCTTCTTCATTAATAAGAATACTACTTTTTCCTCTTTAAATTTTACTTTTATCTTCACTAATATTTCTTGATTCTTTGGATCTTCTTATAATAGCCATTATTTGACGCCAAAAATATTCTTATACATATTATTATCCTTTTTATTCTCTATACATAACACTATTATTCCATCTATATCTTCTTAAAAATTTTCAAATTACTCCCCACTTGAAGCACATGAGTGGGAGTCTTCCATCATATTAACCAATTAATTTTTTGTAAATTTTTAAAGATAAATCCATGAATCTTTCTTGATTATAATAACTTTTATCATCCACATATAATTCATTATACAATTAAATTCATCCCCCTAAATATTCAAATTGTTCATAGCTTTGAATTACATATATTCTTTATCCTTTTTCCTAGAAACTGGTGACTTTATCATCTCATAATTTTTAATATTATTACGTAACAAATCAAGGGAAATGTATTCCTTTTATTATTTATCTGAAATATTTTAATTGAATATATCTTTAAAGATTACCATAAATTTCTAAATAATATTAGAGACTTCTATATTCTATCAAAATCCCCTTATATAACTAGCTATCTATTTTCTTTTGGTGAAATAGTTATTTATAGTCTCATCCTCATCAATTTTGATGTCTTGATAATTATACCTCAATATTTTTAGTTTAGATTCATTGATCTATAAATTTTTTTAATACATTTTTTATAGATTTTCTAGTATCTCATTAGTATTCATGATCACTATAACATTAGTACATATTTTATCTAATAGAGATGATATAATTCCAATTTTAATTTTCACATCTACCTCCAAGTTTATTTATTTTATAAGGGTTATGGGAGAAACCCTCCTAATAGATGTGAAACCCATTATCACATAATCACTAACCTCCATACATTTTGGTTATAAATAAAGAAGCATTTCCTTATTTATCAATGAATTTTATTCTAATAAAAAATTGAAACTATCTTGTTGTTTAAAAAATTCATGTTCTCTATGTCTTTCCTTTAAAATAGTAGGATATCAAAGGAAATATGGTTTGTTTGATACCACTTAAATTTCCCATGTCAATATAATACCACTGATAGGTGTATGAATCATTTTTACCTATTTTAAAAATTAATTAATATTAAACCAATGGCACTAAGTAATATCGTGATTCAATCTCAAAAATGTTTTCTCACACACACCTCTACGAAATAACAATAAAAGATACACAATGCACAATAAATTTAATATATTTTGAAATCAAATGGAGGTAATACACCCTTATATTATAAACTTATATTAAGAGAATAATTTTAGTATAACCATTGGATTTTAGCAATGACAAGTATAGTTCAATTCTCACACATTTTTTGGATGTTTGTTATCAACTTCTTGAATAAAATGAGGAATTATTTGTAATTTATCCACCAGTTATTGAAGATTATCTATTTCTATTATTGATGATAAATATAATAAATATGATTTAGAATTTAATGGAATCATATAATAATATCTTCTTCTAAAAGTTTTATGAGTACCAAATAGATATCATAAAAGAATCAAGAAAGTATGTATTCCTCTTTCGTTTTTCAGAATAATTTCCTAGTGAATGTGAATATGCATTCACATGATGATCATCTTCCCTCTCCTAAAAACGTCCATAGATGATTAGAAAAAATATTTTATTATCTTAACTAATTTATAAATCACAGTTTCTATACAGGTTGATCCTTATATATTTCTAATTATTTGATATAGGAGTTATTCATTACAACAAGGTATCAGGATCTCATATCAATTCTTGAACACATTATTTCCCTTGTTTTTTTCTTTATATATTTCCATAATATGTGTTAAAATAATTTCCATAATAGAATATATAAACTCCCCTTCATTCTTGGCTATAATATAGTCTTAAATAAATGACATCTTGATAAATAATAGCTTTCACCATATATAATTATTTCAAATATTTTAATTGTAAATATAATTTAATTTAACTCAATATTCCAACCATTAAATAATTACTAAAATATATATATAATTAATATTGAATAATTAATTTTTCCATAGATGTGATATTTAATTTTTTCTATATGGATAATCATCATCAGAATAGTTTTTCAAGATTGAGTTCATATATATTCCACTAAGTATCCAAACCTTATTAAGTCCCCCTATGTCACTTTACAAACTTTCCTATAACACTATAAAAAGATCACTATTCTCCTTACAAAGTTCCAAGAATCACCTTAAAAAGAAAATGAATCCCTTTATGGTTTCCCATTATATAATCTCACAAACCTGTTCAAATTCATCCTTATGAAAACTGAACTCAACCTTACAAATCCCTTTGGTAACCATATGAAAACTCATAATGAGAATTACTATAACCATTGTATGGTTTTTGAATTTTCTAAAAAAATTATATTATACTCATCATAAACCTCATGTATATTCATTCTACCATACGTGTAACATCCCTGGTAAATAAAGAACATAAAAATTTTCATATTTATTAATATTTGTGAATTAAATATTAATTCTACTTTAAAGGGGATGCTATGTTTGATGAGTACCCGATACGCACCAATGAGTTTCTTTGAAATCTTACGTTGTACACTAATAATATAATATTATTATTTTAAATGGTAGTAAACTCCTAGTAATTTTATTGGTGGGAAGGAATAGAACTAACTAAAATATGATTATACATGTTTGTTAAATATTTTTACATTTATCCAATACAAGATAGTGGCTTAAAATGTGAATGAATCTAAGCATAAATACTCAACTATTCTTTAAAAGGTCGATTTACCGCCTTTTGATGGTGAATCCTCTTTAAACCTAGTTTTGGACATTTTTATATGTTTAATTTTACAAAATAAAATTCTTCTTTAGATTCGGAAAATCAAAATTTACTTTGGGTAAATTTTTGGTATTTTTCTGATAAAGTTCATTTTTAATGAATGGTGAAAAATATTGTATTTTAATTCAAAAGTTCTATTTAATATAATATATTTATATAGTTATATAATCTTTTTAATTGGTTTTAAAGTGAAAATAGAATATATTTTTACCATTTAATCTAATGTTGGTCATTGGAAATAATTTCATTTTGAAATTCGACATAAACAAGTGTCAATCTTTTGATAGTTATTATTTCTTAAAAACATGCTATTTGTTTTAACAATGAGATTTAATTTTAAATTAATTTCTTCCACTTCTATATTTTGAATTTGGAAAAACGGATTCCATATTTGTAATAAGTAAGTCCGAATTGTGAAAATAGGTAACTTTTAACTTTAGACTTTTTAAATATTTACTTTAGTAAATATTTTATTTACCATGATTAAAGGGTAAATATAATAAATAAGGGTAAAATATAATATTATAATAATATTAAATTACCCAAAAATGTTTCCCAATCCTATTTTATGATACATATCTGACCATGGGAATCTTTGGGTCTAATTTGGGACCCCATGGAGCCATGTGGTAGTAATAATGACATTTTATATTAATTAATTAAAAGTAGAGAAAAAAATGACATAAACAAATATCTTTTAGTAAATAAAATTTTACATGGATTTATATAATTTATCTTATAAACTATAAATATTCTTTTTAAATCTAAAAATATTTCATACATCATAGTTTTTTTTATAATTTTCAGACATCAAATAAATTAAATTATTTATGACACAATAATGATACAATATTTACCTCATTAATAAATGATTTAAATAAACTAGATTATAAATATTAAAACAATATCCAAAACCAGTACAATTATTATTGTATTATTTTATTTCACCATTAGTCATATTAACATTGATCTTAACAATTATTTGATCTTTTTAAACCAAATATGAGTTTAAAATAAAATAATTGTTTCAAACTTTCCTAAAGAGCCCCTCCTCTCCCTTATAAAAACCCCTCACTTCTAAATCATTCCTCACACTTCTCAAGCCTTTGGATCATACAAACTCTACTCCAATAAGCTCCAAATATCCGTTTATTTGTCTTATAAGCCTTACCTTAGGCAGAAATCACTTTAAGAAACCCTTTCGGTTCAAACCAAATGGAGTTACCCGATTTAAAGGTAACGCCTTCTCTTAAGTTATTTTGTTTTATTTTAATTCTCCAACCACCTAAACTATTTGTATTCCTTTATTTTATAGAAAAACCATTATAATAAATATAATAGGTTGTATTTATGAGAATTATTCTAACTACACTTATACACACCTCCATCTAATGGGTAAAGAACATACTATTTCTGTGGATGGCAAACTAACGCCTCACGAAGTGATGATTGTTCAATTATCTTCTACCGCCTCTCATGGTGTCCATTATGATGAAAATTTATTAATATATGACATATATTATGTTTTTTTCTATATTATTCTGTGATTTTTATTTATAAACATACCTATATGCCTTCTAATATGTGTAAACATGATAATTTCATTTGAGGAAGTGCAGACTACCGACCACTCAAGGTGATATGATTCATTCTTGACATACATGGAAGGTATATAAATTGAGTTAATGAAATTATGTAACATATATATCATATGATATTATACTGGAATTATAATATACCTATGTATCATTAATTTTTCATTCCATTAAATATTAAATAGAAATGAAAGTAGTGTTCATGCGCACGTACGACTTACCGTCTCCATGAACGGTGCATTTCATTTCTTATCTACAAATGTTATGTAATAATATATATATATATATATATAATAGATATATATGATATATATGATATCTAAATCATTTATATCATACTGGAGATAATGGATATTTGACCACGTGGACAAATTGTAATTATAACAAGTTCATTTTTAACTCAAATTCCGAACATCGACAAAATGTCTGATATGAACTTAAATAATTAACTAACTATTATTTCAAGGGAATAAGTGATATAAAATTAATAATAAAAATTACAAAGGTTATGAATCAAGTATAAATTAACTTAAGTTTATTATTCAGGAAGAAAAAGGAACATGCGAGTCAAGTTGGACACGAGGTAAGTGATTTCTTATCTCACTTTTAATTTCTTGAGATTTCCATTGTTCGCCACTTATTTATTTCTCGTAGTGTATTGTGTAATGCCATTTGATATATATATTATAATTATTCTCTTTATATTCTTGTTATTATTTGATTACTTTGGAGTTTATTAACTTTTGTTTATACGACTCGATTAATTACAACGTGTTAAGGGGTTTTCATCTCACTCTTTATTCCCATAAGATTCATGATATATTTGACACTATTTCTTTTTGTGTAGTGTATGTACTACCCATGACTATATTAATTGGGTAATATACTTCAATTTAATTGTATTTACATATTCATTTTATGATCCTTCTTTCATGGGTTGTATCTTTCGTAAGTTACCAAATCGGTAAGGGAACCTTTTAAACCAATTTATATTCCTTGGGTTAATATTCTAATTCTTAATTATGTCATTATATGATTATGCGGGGAATCACTATTTATTTATTTATGTTGTAATTTCCACTACCCTTTGTGTTGATATACTTTTGATATACATAATCATTCCATTGATAAATTCTCAAGTCATCGATATGAACTTGATAAGAGTAATTTTAACCCAATTTCCATTCATTGAGTTAAACATCCAAGTAATTGGTTTTGTCATAAAAAGAACATGTGTGAATATCGTTTGATTGATTTACACTGAATATTCAATCATATTTACTGTATTTATATTATTCACACATTATTATTTAATTTATTTATCCTTAATCTAAAGATATAGTTTTTATAAGGGATTTCATCTCAATTTACATTCCATTAAGACTTCATTATTATTATGAACAAATTCACTCTTATATGGTGTATATACTATACGTTGGAATATTATTTCACGAATCCCTTTATTCTCATGATATTATAAAGTTTTGATTCAATGTTATTCCACAATTTATTGTATTCAAGAGTCTCTCATTTTGTTAAAATCTCTTTAACTAAAATATCATTTTAAATGTTTTAAATATTTATTCATCTAAATCATTATCATTAAGGTCCATGTTTTAAAAATGGTTTTAAGGATTTATTTATGTGGACATTAATGTTTTAAAATGATAAATTCATTTAAAATCTTCAAAGTGGTATGGGACACTTTGATTCAAAAATATCTTTATTAAATTCTTTAAATGGTTTTATAAAGTATTGTTTATTTCAATATCTTGATTTGATATATTGTGATTGGAATGTGAAATGTTATCTTTCCTTTATTATTGTGTTACGTGTAATGAATATGTTATGGTTATTGGGAATTGTTTACATATATGGGTGGTTCTCTGATAAACCTAGGGAGGGTGAGCCCAAGATAGCTCTCCAATGCATTGGGTAATGTGAAAGAGGTAAGCGTGAATGTTTATCCTAAGAGATTTAGGGAATATACTGTGATGAGTATTCCAAATGTGACTCCCTATGTAGATGTGATAGCTACAATGTAAGTTTGATATAGATTCCACAAGTTACCTTTATGATTTATGATTTCTGTGTGTTATTCATAAATCTTATGATTTCATGAGGTATGTTATGATTGAAAAGTATGGTTTCATTATTTTGTATTTATTGATGGGATAATGTTTTCATTCCTTATTTTATATCCCCTACTGAGCTTTTTATACTCATCCCAAGTTTTTGAAATGTTTTCTGCAGGACTTAATGATGAATAAGGGTCAAGGATGGGATCAAGGAAAAGTCATGCTGTCTAAAACATAGAACTAGACATGAATCTTTTTTTCAATAGTTTTTATTTTATGAAAAAATGGATACTGAGTAGAATTGTCTACATGTAATATTTATGTTGTTATGTAAATGTTATGACCTAATTCTATAAAACTCTAAACCTGAAAAGATCCTCAATGTTAATTTTCCATTTAATTCAAGATTATGTAATGTTTAAGGTTGAGTCCTTATAGTTGGTTTTAGAGGTTGGTTTAGATAACTTTAGAGGTTAGGGTGTTCTTTATGAATAAGTGACATTGCCATAATAGTTAGGATTTTAGAAAGAGTCATATTTATTTTAGATAAGTTGAATGAGTTTAAGATAACATGAATAAGTATATATTTTTATCTACCCACCTCATAAGATATTATATGATGATTTTACTGATATAATCACACTTACCTTTTTGGTTTTAGTAAATGGATGGATATATCAGGCACCAAAGTAACAGTGGATGTGAAGAAAACTGTGAGGGTTTTCTGAATGAGCAAATGAATGAAATGGGAGCTATAATGAGAACTCCTATGGTTATTCTCAACCAACCATCTGGAGTCATGATTGACCACATGAACCTTGGTTATTTTTATAAGGCATCGTATATGAGAGAAAAAAATCCCCATGGAAGTTCAGATAATAATCATAAAGGTAAGTATATTCAAAAACCTATGTGTCATGGATGTGGAAAGAAACACATAGGAAAATGTTTCAAAGGGATGAGAAGATTCTAGAGATGTGGAAGTGAAGGTCATAAAGCAAGAACCTACCATGGAAAAAGGAAACATCCAGTTGAATCTAGTAAAGGGAAAGAAGTTCTTTTTGAGGGATCAATTTAATGTTTTAAATGTGGTGTGCATGGTCATTATGAAAACAGTTGTCCTATGAATAATTTTCGGTAATGAGATCATGAGGCTTGTACAAATATATTTTTACCAATACCTAATGCCATTCCAATTAAGGATGAAGAAACTGACAATGACCAATGAAAGGTATGGATAATTTCTTAACATATGTTTTGACATTATTGAATCTTAGAATATGATTCATGAATTTTTTTATAGGAAAGAAGTTTTTCAGAATAAGTTGGTAAATAATGGTTAATGGATCATGAAAATTTTTGAATGAGTATGAAGTCAATATATAAGGGAATCAAGAGTTATGGTAGATTTTAGGATGGTGAAATGCATAAAATTATTAAGGCTCTTTTGATGATGGAATTACATTGCAAGACTTTTTATAGTATGTGTAACCCTGAAGTTTGATATATGAAAATGTTATTAAAGGAATAATTATCTTTTCTTCTGATGATTAATGGTGGAATTTTATTTTAGGAGAATCTATGTTTTTATTATGTACATATGGTGATTTGGGTTTTTTATGGAAATTATTAACCTATCATAAAGAATATGTGATTTGGTTAATTACACTTCAGTATGAAACATTAAGAGCAGTCAATTTTATTTGGAGATAAATGTAAATATTTACTATGGAATACTATGTGATAAAATAATTCTGAGTTTTGGGTTTCAATATTATTTAGGATTATTTTGAATAATTTTTAGGACAATTGTATATTGAATGGTCTTTCTTGAACTTTGGGTACTTTTGGTTGAATTTCGGAGATTAAGAGTAGTGCTTCTTTTTATAAAAGATTATCCTTTTGGGGATTATCTGATCACGTACTAACAAATTTTGGTTTTGGTTAATGTATAAAGATAGGTAAAATATATGGTTTATATTTTGTGGATGAAGTTATTCTCTAGAAGTTGATTATATTGCTTTAAATGTGAACAATTCAGCTTGAATACTTACCATTTGGAGAAAAGATGAGTTTGTGGTAGAATTTTATTAGAGGATGACACTCTACATGACGAGTAAGTACATATCCTTATTATATTAGTCTTGTTATTAATAAAATTCTCCAACTCTATAAAAAGGATCTTGAAGAAAAAATGTTATAAGCCCTCTTTTATCATCAGACTTTTTCCCAACAACAAATTTATTGTAACGTCCCAGTTCTGGAAGCCACCCAAAGGTGCCCCGTACCCGGTTGGTGACATGGACTCAAGCGCATTTCCCATAACGCTAGAGGATACTGACTAGCAGTGAGGGCCTTGGGTGTGATAGTGGGTAAACTATGCCCTCATTGGTAGAGTATACAGTGGAAGTAACAACACATACAATAGCAGAATCAGTAAATATCCAACAACAATAACAGCGGAAAACTGATAAATAAAAAACTGGAGCAGAAATATATGTAAATGATGCATGATACATATATGTTTGGGAAAACATCCAAACAATTCACAATTCTGAATACATTACTAAACGAAAGTGAAAAATAAAAACAGTTGAGCAACTCCTCAGCATCGCACGCCTCAGTTTGGTCCCATACTCTCCAGCTCCAGTGCAATTGAGAACCTAAAGTAGAGGGGCACTTGCCCTTATATATACCTGAAACAATATAATCTATTTGGGACCAAAGCATGGCCCAAATAGGTTGTGAGACAAAGTCCCAGTAGGCAACCACCCAAATATTTATGCCTAAAAGTCATTGAATATATGGCAGGTAAAAATACAGAAAATAGTAAACAGGAAAGTACTCAGTAGCAAACAATCCACAGTTTCTAGCATATAATTACAAACAAGTAAATAGTCACTCAAGAAAATATAACAAATGGGTAACCTTAGGGGTAGTTCTCATAGCCTAACCCCTATGGTTCAACCTAAAAGTACTATAAACCCTTTGGGAGGAACACACAGTCTCACCCCTCTGATTCAGCTAAAGAATAGACTCTCTGGGGAATCGATCACCGTCAATTCCCCCTATAGTCTCGTATCGTACTAAAGGAGCTCTCGGAAAGCACTCAACGTCTCATTCCCCCTTTGGCCCGAGTTGAGGAACTATAGACACTCTGAGGAAGCACTCAATTTCAATCCCCCATGTGGTCTCGCATCGTAAAAATTAAAGACACACTGGAGAAGCCCTTACATCCATTCTCCCTATGGTCTACTACACTAGGTTCTCAAAGCCTTATGTAAAATCAACAAGTATTGCATCGCATAACAGCCAAATTAACCTCAAGAACAACCTGGCTAGCATCTACAACATCTCAGCATGGAAGAACAGTTACACCATCCTACCAACTAGGCATGGAACTGGCGATAGCCTAACAGGTAAAACTAGACCAAACCGTCATAAAAAATCCGAACAATTCATGGGAAAAAACATCCAAAGAATCGTAAAATTACCCTATTCACAAACAATAACCTCTAATCAGGCATATAAGAAAAGTAGGCAAACAACAAGGGAAAAATAGGAAACATGCAATACCCCGTTCAAGGGTATTGGTGGAATTTGCACAAATACTCAAATAATTCCTACAAAAAGACACAAAACACCTACCTCGACGTTAGGATATTGATATACTTTAACCTCAAAGCTTGAATCTCCTTGGAACATCGTAGATCTAAGAAAACGTCTAAAACGCTCAACCCACGATAACTTGAGAAAGAGGAGGAATTGGAAAATGAAGATCTAGCAAAAGGAATAGCTTACCACTCCAGTTCCAAGGCAATTGATGTCAGTCAATTCGGAGAAAATATGGAGGCTTGGGGGCTCAGAGAAGATTCGCAGTTGTACAGGATGCTCTCGGTCAAAGAAGCTGGAGAAGAAGACAATTCTGGGGTTAAGACATGACCTCATCCTGTTTAATGAAAAAAAAGTACAAAGCGTGTGCTTTTGGAGTACACAGAGTGTAGTAGGCTTTTCCGTAATCCACCTTAGGTGGCCTCCATGTCACCCCTACATGTCTGTGTGTGTGGCCATGACACAGCCATCAAACAGCCTCAAGCAACAACAAAGTACACGGCGTGTACTTTAAAAATTTCCAGAAACTCCTTTTTTCTCAAAAACTCCAGAAAAGGAAAAACATACCTGAAAAGAAGGTCTGGGTTCTTACAAACTTCCCCCTTAAAGAAATTCGTCCCTGAATTTCTCTAGCTAGGCATAGAAGAAGAAACCTCAAATAGCTCCAGTCACTGCGATCGTACATCGGCCTCCCTCTCCCAAGTCTCATCATGTACTCGCCTGTGCTTCCATATCACCCGTAGCAGGGGAACAGACCAGCCATGGAGAACCTTTGTACTGCGATCGACAATTCAGATAGGATGTTCCTCAAATGATTCATTTGCTTCGAGCTCGACCTATTCAGGTTGAAAGACATGAGACGGGTCTGAAAATTAACATCAGAGCTGAGAAACGTGGAAGACGTCGTGCATAGCCCGGTACCTCTGAGGTAACTGCAGCCGATAGGCAACTGGCCCAAATCTCTCCAACACCTCAAACGGCCCGATGTACCGTGGTGAAATCTCACCCTGTCTCTAAATCCTCTTGTGTCCTAACCTCAGTGCGACACACAAGAAAACTTGATCCCCAACCTCAAACACCAGAGTTCATCTCCACTGATCAGCATAAGAATTCTAACAAGACTTTACAGTATCCATCCTCTTCCAAATCAACTCTATCTGCTCTGGGGTCTCCAGAACAAGACGAGGTCCTAGAAAAGCTGCCACTCCTATCACCAGCCAACATATGGGTGATCGACATGGCCTACCGAACAAAGCCTCATAAGGTGCCATCTGAATATTTTTGTGAAAAATATTATTGTAGGAAAACTACACAAGAGGTATATGCTTCTCCCAAAAACCTCCAATTTCCAGAATGAAAGCTTAGAGCATATCATCAAGCACCTGAATCGTACGCTCAGACTGGCTATCGGTCTGGGGATGGCATGTTGTACTCAAAAGTACCTATGTACCCAAAGCCTTCTAAATCCCTTGTTATACCCGAGAAGTAAAACATGCATCCCTATCTGAAATAATGGAGTGTGGAACTCCATGTAGACGTATAATCTCTCAGATGTAAAACCATCCCAGATCATCTACACTGAAGGTCTCCTTGATCAGAAAGAAGTGAGCGACCTTCATGAGTCTTCCAATGACCACCCATAATGCGTCATTCCCTCAAGGCGATCTCAGTAAACCAGTCACGAAGTCTATTGCGATGTCATTCCACTTTCACTCGGTAATGGGTAATTGTTGTAAAAGACCTGCTGGTCGTTGATGTTTCGCTTTCACCTGCTGACAAGTAGAACACCTTATGAAAAAACCAGCAACAACCCTCTTCATACTTGGCCACAAAAACTAACGGTATAGATCATGATACATCTTGGTGATGCCAGGATGAACTATCCAAACCGAGGAATGAAAGTCCTACATCAGCTCCCTGTGTATGTCTTCTGGAACCCATACGCATCCCTAGAAACACAAGATCTCATCCTCACCTAATGTTCATCTAGGAATAGGGTTCTCTCCTAACACGATTTCTCATAGTACTAGGACTTCAGAATCTGATAGCTTCCTCATTTGTACCCGATCAAGAAGTGTAGAGGTAACAGCTACATAATATATGAAAGTCTGCCCCTATCTGGCATGCACCTCCAAATGAATCTCATAGAATAGAGCCATAATCTTCCACTCACTGGTGGAGTTATGAACTACTTGTATCTGAGTCCTCTGGCACAACACATCATCCACTACATTTCCCTTTCCCAGCGTATAGGCAAGATCAAAGTCATAGGACTGAAGATACTAAACCCACCTATGTTGTCTTAGATTCAGATCACGCTGGGTGAAGATTTACTTGAGACTCTTGTGGTCGTTGAAAACCACAAAGTGCTCTCCCAGAAGATAATGTCTCCAACAGCATAAGGCATGAACAACTGTCGCCAGCTCGAGATCGTGTGTCGGGTAGTTCCTCTCATGTGGCCTCAACTGCCAAGACACGTACGCAACGACTCCATCTCCCCCCATAAGCACAGTTCCCAGCCCGATAACTGAAGCATCACAGTAAATAGTGTAGCTCTTTCCCGGCTCTGTAAAGACTAGTATCGGTGCTAAAGGAAACCTCCCTTTCAGCTTCTAAAAGGATGTCTCACAAGAATATGACCATAAGAACTTTACCCCTTTCTTGGTCAGACCTATCAACGGTGATAATAAGCGTGAAAAGTCCTATATGAAGCGTCTGTAGTATCCATTCAGCACTAGAAAACTCCGCACCTCAAATACGTTCTTCGGATGCTCCCAGGAAACTATTTCTCTCACATTCTCTAGGTCTACTGATACTCCTATATCTAAGATAATGTGACCCAAAAAGTGAATATGATCCATCCAAAAGTGTCATTTCGAGATCTTAGCATATAACTGATGCTCTCTCAGTGTACTCAAAACGATCTCAAGATGGGTAGCATGGTCGTGTCGAGTGTGAGAGTGCACCAAGATGTTGTCTATGAAGACCACCACAAAAGAGTCTAATTATGGATGGAACACTCAATTCATCAGTTCCATGAAAACTGCAGGCACGTTCGTGAGGTCGAATGACATAACCATATACTCGTGTAGACCATACCTACTCCTGAAGGCTGTAAGAGGTATATCTGATGGTCTAATGTGAAAATGATGATAACCGGACCTCAAATCAATCTTCGAGAAAAATCGGGCTCCTCAAAGTTGATCAAAGAGGTCATAAATCCTAGGAAAGGGATATCGGTTCTTGACCGTCAACTGGTTCAGCTTCCGATAATCCACACAAATCCTAAGGGTGTCATCTTCCTTCTTCACAAACAGGATAGGCGAACCCTAAGGAGAAGTACTGGGTCAGATGAAACCCTTTGTGTGTAACTCCTATAACTGCTTCTTGAGCTTCTGTAGCTCTGGTGTCGCCAACCTATAAGGAGGAATGGACACTGGTTCCACTCCTGGTACGATCTCAATCGAAAATTCCACCTCACACTATGGAGGCAAACCTGAAAAGTCCTATGGAAAGACATCTCTGAAACGATTCACCACTGGAGGAAAGTCTAACTGTGAAGTTCCCAGGTCATCCAGATATAAACCTGAAATATAGGCTTTAACTCCTCTTAGCCCATGATGCTCGGGTCCTACTCGACTTGCCTAGACATCCCACTCACCCCGATGAAGAAAAGATCCACCCTCTAGTGATATGAAACTCACCATGTGGTAATAAAAGTCAACGACTTCCTAGAAGGGAAATAGCTAGTCCATTCTGAGAATGACATCCTAGCCTGTCATCTTTAGGACATAGAGGTCCCATAAGAAGTGACACCTCACAACCTCAAGAGGTCACTCTCTACACTGACGTACACTAACCGTTCATGTCATCAACAGTGTGTCTAGAGTCAGAGTATCGGTAGAGGAAAAGATGAAGAGCCAAAAGCTCTCCACAACAGAAAAAAAGATAAATATATGGGAATATCTTTATCAAAAATAGCAGAAGATAAAAATGAGGCTACTATGATCATACCTTGAATGTAGAGGGTCCGGGATCCTACTCCGGCTGGGTTTGCTCTGCTGCAAAAGCCTGACCTGTACCATGACCATGTGGCCCTAGGTGACTACTCTGAGCTAATTTTCCCTACTATCACTGATAGACCGGTGACTGACCACCCCAGCCACGACCTCCACCTCGGCCTGAACGGCTAGAAGAACTCCAGTTCCCAGACTGGTGAGAAACTAGTGGTGTTGCTTCTGAATGAGGAGTCATGGATAAACCCTTGTCACCAGTTGCTGGTGAGAAAGCTTGACAGAAGAACTGAAGGTGACCCATATTTTTGCAAGATCGGCACTCCGCTGGGTCTCTCTGGAACTGTGGCCTCGTATTCCCAGCATTACCACACTAGTAGCATACCACCTGGCTACCTGAATATGTGTCTTGCTACCTCGGATCACCGCACAGAGACTCCCTACGACGCTTCTTGCTATCAGCTGGTGAAGTACTAACTCTGTAAGTGGAACTGCCCTAGATCTCAGATCCGGAATCTCTCAGATGGTGCTCTACAATTAGTGCCTAGTTGACGATGGAAGTGATGAAAGTTAGCCTGAAGATATTCACCTATGAGCAGATCTCCCGTCTGATACCATCCTCAAACTTCCTTTCCAAGAACAACCCATATCTTCCCTGGAGGGGTGTGAAATGCTAAATCTCATTGAAACAAGAGGAATACTCCATGAAAGAAAAAGTACCCTGCTCTAGGCTCATGAACCCCCGGACTCGGTCGGCCCTCAGGGTCTCCAGATAGAAGTAGTCATAAAAGACGCGCTGAAACTCCTCTCACACCATAACCTGCTGATGACCCGCTTGTGAGATCACGTCCCACCACCTCTTGGCGGAGTCTCATAGCATGTAGGTAGCGAGATTGACCCGCCTTTCTGGAGGCATCTCTAGATGCTCAATGATCGTCATCATGGCTTCTAGCCATGACTTTGCAGCCTGAGGTCCTTATTACCCTGAGAAGGTGGGAGGATGTTGTTGCTGGAAAACACACATCAAGTCTGTCTTAGTCGAGGCAAGAGGCGGTGCTCCCTGGAAGGTCTGCATCATCCTCAGAAAGCCTTCCATAAACTATGCATCAGCAGCTGTAACTGGTATCACTACTGGTGCCAAGGATGGCACAACAGGAGGATCTGTGGGAAGTCCCTGATCAGCCATATGTGGCGTCTAATCACTACCCTGCAAATAGAGGACAACCGTAGGACGTCTCGGTTCCATGAATCTACAAGGTCAAATGCACACTTTAGATCGCATTATTAGGGACTGAAAAATAGGAGATTAAGAAGGGAACACGAGAAATAAAGCATTCAAAATTTACAAAACATGACTACACATCATGTATAAAGACTACACGACATGTTCCCTTATGTCATTTACATGGGCGCGTACTTTTGCCAAAACTGGTCATGTAACACCCCAAAAAACACAGTGTGTTATCCTAACACATGGTGTGTACTTGAATTCTCTTCCCTGATCGAGTCATTCTACACGGTTAAGCCACATGGCTCCTCTAAGACAAAACTACACGGCATGTTCAGGGCATACACGATGTGTAATAGACATGACTTACCTGGCTCGTGTTGTGAGAGACACGGCCTGACACATGGATGACACTACATGGAATGTTCTAGATGGACATAGCATGTACGAGAAATGGTAACACCGACCCGTGTTGTTCGTGACACAGCCGAGTACCTAGATCAGAGGACACAGTGTGTAAAATTAAGACACGGCGTGTATGTGAAAAGATAACACGACCCGTGTTGTTCGTGACACGGCTGGGTACCTAGATCAGACGACACGGCGTGTAAAATTCAGACACGACATGTATGTGAAAAGATAACATGACCCATGTTGTCCGTGACACTGCCGGGGTACCTATTTCATACTACACGATGTGCTAAACTAGTACACGGCGTGTTCCTACAAGATTTTTCACAACCCAGTGTCCCTACTCGCACAGTCAGGGACACGGCTATAGACTACACAGCATGTAACCATAGATTACACGCCATGTATTCTGGGTTTTTCCAGACAGTAGCCTCAGGAACTGCTCCGGATCCCAAAAAACACAGAAAACCTGCGTTAAGGTGCCAAATTCTGATCCATGAGGGCCTATACTCCCCACGAATCAAAGTTTTGCATCTTATACAAGTTACAAACAAAGTAAACAGGTCAATAATCCACCAAATTCCAGTCCATGAGGGCCCATAACACCTCAAGAACCAAAGTTTGGCATCCATCTAAGAAAATCATTATACAAACAAATTTTCTATCAAACAGTGGGGATTCTATCAAAGCATCTATCACAACAGCATTCATAATCTACATAACGTCTATCATAACAACATGAAATCACTAATGCATCATAGATGGCATGGAAATAATGCATGGCATGTGATTTTTAACAATTGCCTATATGATTCATGAGATGACATACCCTTATCTCATCAGGTAGCAACAAAAATAGAACTACAATAACAACAATGGTAACAACACAAAGCAAGTGAATCACCCAATGGTGAAATCAATTCAAATGTAAATTTGAAAACCTATAAAATCACAATAAACGAGGTAGTATAGCTTTTCCCTATACATGGGTTAGCTAATCTCGGGTACAGCTTATTACTAAGTACCTATTCCGTCCTATCCTTGGCTATAAGCTCCAAATAGTAAGTCAAGAGAAAACAAAAACCCCTCTTTTAGCACTTTGTAACGTCCCAGTTCCAGAAGCCACCCAGAGGCTCCCCGTACCCGATTGGTCACATGGCCTCAAGCAGATTTCCCCGAATGCCAGAGGCTTCCAACTAGAAGTGAGGTCCTTGGGTGTGATAGTGGAGAAACTATGCCCTCATTGGTAGAGTACAGAGCGGATTTAACAACACATGCAACAATAGAAGCAGTAAATATCCAACAACAATAACAGCGGAAAACTGATAAATAAACAACTGGAGCATAAATATATGTAAATGATGAATGATACATATATGTCTAGGAAAACTAGTAAACAAGTCACAGTAATGAATACAATACTAAACCAAAGTGAAAAATGAAAGCAGTTGAGCAACTCGTCAGCATCGCAAGCCTCGACTTGATCCCATGCTCTCTAGCTCCAGTGGAATCACGAACCTGAAGTACAAGGGCGGTTTCCCTTATCTATACCTGCAATAATATAATCTTTTTGGGCCCAAAATCATGGCCCAAAAATCGTGTGAGACAAAGTCCCAGTAGGAAACCACCCAAAGATCTGTGCCTAACAGTTAGTGAATATATGGTAGGTAAAAGTACAGAAAATAGTAAACAGGAAATTACTCAGTAGTAAACAATCCACAGTTTCTAGAACATAATTACAAACAAGTAAACAGTCACTCAAGCAAATAGAACAAACAGGTAACCTTCTGGCTAGTTCTCATAGCCTAACCCCTATGGTTCAACCTAAAAGTACTAGCAACCCTCTAGGAGGCACACACAGTCTCACCCCTCTGGTTCAGCTAAAGAATAGACTCTCTGGGGAAGCACTCACCGTCAATTCCCCCTATAGTCTCGTATCGTAATAAAGGTGCTCAAGGAAAGCACTCAACGTATCATTCCCCATGTGGCCCACGTCGAGGAACTACAGACACTTTGAGGAAGCACTCAATGTCAATTCCCCCTATGGTCTCGCATTGTAAAAATTAAAGAAACTCTAGAGAAGCCCTTACGTCCATTCTCCCTATGGTCTACTACATTAAGTTCTCATAGCCCTGTGTAAAATCAGTAAGTATCGCATTGCGTAATGGCCAAAGTAACCACAAGAATTACCTGACTAGCATCTACAACATCTCATCATGGAAGAACAGTTACACAATCCTACCAACTAGGCATAGAACTGGCAATAGCCTAATAGGAAAAACTAGACCAAACTATCATAAACAGGAAGAACAATGCATGGGTAAAAACATCCAAATCACATTAAAATTACCCTATTCACAAACACTAAACTCTACTCAGGCATATAATAAAAGCAGGAAAACAACAAGGGAAAAACAGGAAACACGCAAAACCCTGTTCAAGGGTATTGGTCGAATTTTCACAAATACGCAAAGTCTTCCTACAGAAAGACACAAACCACCTACCTCAACGTTAATAGAATGATATACTTGAACCTCGAAGCTTGACTCTCCTTGTAACGTCGTAGATCTGAGAAAATTTCAAAACTCTCAACACATGATAACTTGAGAAAGATGAAGAATTGGAAAACGAATCTCTAGGAGAAGGAAGAGATTACCACTATGGTTCCAACGCAATCGACGACAGTCGATTCGGAGAACAGATGGAGGCTTGGGGGCTTGGAGGAGATTCGCGGCCGCACGGAATGCTCTCGGTCGAAGAAGCTGTAGAAGAAGACAGTTCCAGGGTTAAGACACGACCCCGACTCATTTAATAAAAAAAAAAGTACGCGGCGTGTACTTTTGGAGTACACAGCGTGTACTAGGATTTTCTGTACTCCGCTTTAGGCGGCCTCCATGTCACCCTTACATGGCTGTGTGTGTGGACATGACATGACCAGCACACGGCCTCGAGCGGCAACAAAGTACACAGTGTGTACTCATAAAGTACATGGAGTGTACTTCAAAAATTTCCAAAAACTCCTTTTTTATCAAAAACTTTAGAAAAGGAAAAATTTACCTAAAAAGAAGGCCTGATTTCTTACATTTATGGTACAGTGGTGGTTAACTTTCCATGATCAAGTTCTCTACCACTCTCTATTAATCTATGAGATTTAGTTTCTCTTCCATATCCATATTTTCATGCAATTCTAGTATTTTTTGTCTCGGGTAACCTTTGTACTTCTCTACCTTTATTTTAAAGGGATGTTTTTATTGAATCTTTTTACGATGTGGGACTTTCAATGATGTTTCTGAGCCCAATTTTAAAATTGAGAGCACGTAATTCCCAAAAGGGGGGAAGGATGTAACATCCCAGGTAAATAATGAACATGAAAATTTTTATATTTTTTAATATTTTTTAATTAAATATTAATTATACTTTAAAGGGGATGCTATGTTCGATGGAATACCTGATATTCAACAATGGGTTTCTTTGAAATCTTACGTTGCACACTAATAATATAATATTATTATTTTAAATGGTAGTTAACGCCTAGCCGTTGTATTGGCGGTAAGGAATAGAACTAACTAAAATATGATTATACATGTTTGTTGAATATTTTTACATTTATCCAATAAAATGTAGAGGCTTAAACTGTAATGAATCGAAGCATAAATACTCTAATATTCTTTAAAAGGTCGATTTACCACCTTTTGATGGTGAAGCCTCTTTAAACATAGTTTTGGCCATTTTTATATGTTCTATTTGACAAAATAAAATTCTTATTTAGATTCAGGATATCAAAATTTACTTTTTGTAAATTTTTGGTATTTTTCTAATAAAGTTCTTTTTTAAATGAATAGTAAAAAAAATTGTATTTTAATTCAAAAGTGCCTTTTAATCTAATTTATTTATATGGTTAAATTATCTTTTTAATTAGTTTTAAAGTTCAAATAGAATATATGTTTACCATTTAATCTGATGTTTGTCATTAGAAGTAATTTCATTTTGAAATTGGACATAAACAAGTGTCAATCTTTTGATAGTTATTATTTCTTAAAAACACGTTATTTGTTTTAACAGCGGGAATTAATTTTAAATTAATTTATGCCACTTATGTATTTTGAATTTGGAAAAATGGATTCCATATTAGGAATCAATAGGTCCATATTGTGTAAATATGTAACTTTTATTTTTAGACATTTAAAATATTTGCTTTAGTAAATATTTTATTTACCATGACTAAAGGGTAAATATAATAAATAAGGGTAAAATATAATATTATAATAATAATAAATTACCATAACATGTGTCTTAATCCTATTGGCTGATACATATATTACCATGGGTATCCTTGGGTCGAATTTGGGACCCCATGGAGCCACATAGGAGTAATAATGACATTTTATATTAATTAATTTAAAGTAAAGACAAATATAACATAAACAAATATCTTTTAGTAAATAAATTTTTACATGGGGTTATATAAGCTATCTGATCGACTATAAATATTATTTGGAAAGATAAAAATATTTACTAAATCCTGGTATTTTTTCATAATTTTTTAACGTCAAATAAATTAAATTATTCATGACACAATAATGATACAATATTTACCTAATTAATAAATGATTTAAATAAAAAAGATTATAAATATTAAAACAATATCCAAAACCAGTCCAATTATTATTGGGTTATTTTATTTCGACCATGAGTCATCTTAACATTGATCTTAATTATTATTTGATTTTTTTAAAATGAATATGATTTAAAAATAAAATAATTGTTTCAAACTTTCCTAAAGAGCCCCTCCTCTCCCTTATAAAAATCCCTCACTTCTAACTGATTCCTCACACTTCTAAAGCATTTAGATCATACAAACTCTACTCCAATAAGCTCCCAAGATCCCTCTATTCATCCTGTAAGCCTTACTTTAGGCATAAAGCATTTAAAGAAACACTTTTGGTTCAAACCAAAGGAAGTTTCCTGATTTAAAGGTAACGTCTTCTCTTAAGTTATTTTGTTTTATTTTACTTCTCCAACCCCATAACTCTTTTTATTCCTTTATTTTATAATAACACCAATATCCTAAATATACTAGGATATAGTTATGATAAGGATTTATACTACACTTACACACACCTCCATCTAATGGGTGAAAAACATAATTTTTATTTAGATGGAAAACTAACGCCTCACAAAGCGATGATTGTTCAATTATCTTTATGCCTTCTGATATGTGTAAACATGATAATTTAATTTGAGGAAGTGCGGATTACCGCCCCCTCAAGGTGGTATGATTCATTCTTGACATAAATAGAATGTATAAAGATGGATTTAATGAAATTATGTAACATATATACCATATTATATTATACTAGAATTATAATATACCTATGTATCATTAAGTTTTCATTCCATTAAATATTAAATAGAAATGAAAGTAGCGTTCATGCGTACGTATGGCTTACCGTCTCCACGAACAGTGAATTTCATTTATTATCTCAAAATGTTATGTACTATTATAAATATATATTTATATACTGAATATATATGATATATATGATATCTATAACATTAATATCATTCTGAAGATAATGGAGTTTTGACCACATGGAAAATTGTAATTTTAATAAGTTCATTTTTAACTCAAATTCTGAACATCAAAAAAATGTCTGAAATGAACTCAAATAATTAACTAACAGTTATTTCAAGGTAATAAGTGATATAAAATTAATAATAAACACTAAAAAGGTTATGAATCAAGTATAAATTAACTTAAGTTTATTATTCAGGAAGAACATGGAACATACGAGTCAAGTTGGACATGAGGTAAGTGATTTCTTATCTCACTTTTAATTTCGTGAGATTTCCATTGTTCACCACTTATTTATATCATGTGGTGTATTGTGTACTAACATTTGATATATATATATATATATATATATATATATATATATATTATCATTATTCTCTTTATATTCATGGTATTATGTGATTCATTTGGTGTTTATAACTTTTGGTCATACGACTCGATTGATTACAATGTGGTAAAGGGTTTTGATCTCACCTTTTTATTCCCATGAGATTCATGATATATTTTCCACTATTTCCTTTTGTGTAGTGTATGTACTACCCATGATTTTATTCATTGTGTAACATACTTCAATTTATGGGTATATAAATATTCATTTTATGATCCCTCTTTCATGGGTTGTATCTTTCGTAAGTTACCAAATCGGTAAGGGAACCTTTTAACCCAATTTACATTCCTCGGGTTAATCTTCTAATTCTTAATTATGTAATGCTATGATTATATGGGGAATCACTATTTATTTATTTATGTTTTAATTTCCACTCCCCTTTGTGTGGATATACTTTTGATACACATAATCACTCCATTGATAAATTCTCATGTCATCGATATGAACTTGATAAGATTAATTTTAACTCAATTTCCATCCATTGAGTTAAACATCCAAGTAATTGGTTTTGTCATAAAAAGAACATTTTTTATTGTCCTATAATTGATTTACACTGAATATCCAATCATATTTAGTGTATTTATATTATTCACACATTATTATGTAATTTATTTATCCTTAATCTACGGATACAGTTTTTATACGGGATTTCATCTGAATTTGCATTCCATTGAGACTTCATTGTTTTTATGCACCAATTCACTATTATATGGTGTATATAATTTCCTTTGGAATTTTATATCATGAATCCATTTATTCTCATGATATGATAAAGTTTTGATTCAATTTTATTCCTCAATTTATTGTATTCAAGAGTCTCTCATTTTGTTAAAATCTCTTTAACTAAAATATCATTTTAACTGTTTTAAAGATTTATTCATCTAAATCATTATCATCAATGTCTATTTTTTAAAATTGGTTTCAAGGATTTATTTATGTGTACATTAATATTTTCAAATTATAAATTCATTTAAAATATTTAAAGTGGTATGGGACACTTTGATTCAATAATATCTTTATTAAATATTTTAAATGGTTTTATAAATCATTGTTTATTTCAATATCTTGATTTGATATATTGTTATTGGAATGTAAAATGTTATATTTTATTTATTTTTGTGTTACATGTTATGAGTACGTTATGGTTATTGGGCATTTTTTACATATACAGGTGGTTCCGTGATAAACCTAGGGTGGGTGAGCCGGAGATAGCTCTCCAATGCATTGGGTAATGTGACAGAGGTAAACATTATTGTTTCTCCTAAGATATTTAGGGAATATACTATGATGGGTATTCCAAATGTGACTCCCTATGTAGCTGTTATATCTACAATTTATGTTTGATATGGATTCCACAAGTTACCTTTATGATTTATGATTTATGTGTGTTATTCATAAATATTATGATTTCAAGAGGTATGTTATGATTGAAAAAGTATGGTTTCATTGTTTTGTATTTATTGATGGGATAATGTTTTCATTCCTTATTTTATATCCCTTACTGAGCTTTTTATGCTCATCCAAAGTTTTTGAAATGTTTTCTACAAGACTTAAATATGAATAAGGGTCAAGGATGGGATCAAGGAAAAGTCATGCTGTCTAAAACATAGAACTAGACATGACTCTTTTTTTCAAGGGTTTTTATTTTATGAAAAAAATGGATACTTAGTAGAATTGTCTATATGTAATATTCATGTTGTTATGTAAATGTTATAACCTAATTCTATAAAACTCTAAACCTGAAAAGATCCTCAATGTGAATTGTCCATTTAATTAAAGATTATGTAATATTTAAGGTCGGGTCCTTATAATACGATAGTAGACAACCCTAAAATTTATTATAGTATATCCTTATGAATTATTTATACCTTAATAATATATCTTGATATTCCCATTTTTTAAATATTATATGTGAAAAATACAATTAATTAGGAAGATACCTTATGAACACAAGAACTTTACAAAGAAAACACTTAGATATTTTTCAACTTTTGTATATAAATTAAAAACTTCTATCAAATAATCACAAAATAAATTTGACCTATTCCAAACCATCTCCAAATAAACAAAAACAATTTAAACATATTCTCATATATCCTTCAAATCTTTTATGTCAATATTTAAAATAAATAAAATTCCATAAATAATTTAATAGGGAAATTCTATCTCTTTATTTGGATTTGTTACCAACTTCATTTAACCATTTCAAAAAAAACTCAAGTTCACTCTAGAGTAATCTAACCATAATATATCCCATAATAGATAAATCACGACATGACACCATAGAATAATATAGTATTTTATGTTCCTTTTGAAATGTCAAATAAGTTTTCCTTTTTACAATCAGTATATGATAAATGTGTTGAGAATTTTTTTAATGAATAACTTTTGGATTTGTTTTGAATATTATTTGTGTTATTTAAAAATGGATACAGTGGTTTTAAAGAGGCTCTAGATTTATTTGAAGTGGTTTTCTAGTTATTTTAATTTAATATATAATTTTTTTGCATAAATGTTACCCTTCCATATATACATGTGGAAATCCAGCCTCTTTAGAGTTATGTAAGGATCATTATATGTTTATGTAGATCTAAAAAAGGGTATAGTTGAAAAACATGAGCTTTTTAAATGTAATTGTAATCTGTTTAAAGTTTTTCCAAACTATTTTGAAGGTAATATCCTATCTTCTAATAGTTTCATAAAGGTTATCTGGACTTATGTCAGGATAACACTATAAACTAGATACTATATAAAGGTAATATTATAATTTCATTACCAATGTAGGGTTCATTTAGATCTATGTAAAGGTGATCTAAGAGCTACGTAAAAGTCACACTAAGGGTTAGAACCTATCTAAAGGTTTTTTGAGAGTCCATAATGCTATATATTATAAAGAATGAATAAATCGTACAATTAATTGTGCGATGTTCTTTTGGGATTCAACATCACAATGAGATAAAAATTAATTACGATTCTAGCTATGTTATTCAATTGAAAGAGATTCAAATTTAAAAAGTGAGAAAAATCATGCCACATTCAAGGCCTTAGTGTATGGATAATGGGAATACAATGCACACCACGTTATAGAAGTTAATGTTTTGTGTAGAAATATCATCTTTCAAAAATGATGATGTGGTCCATACCATAGTGAATTATCAGTGGGTATTTTGGTCAACATGGAGGACTAATAAAGTTAAGTGAGTGTTGAAATAGAAATAAATATATTTCACTAATATTTATAAAATTCATGATGAAAAAATAGATACAATATTAAAACCGCATCGTAATTGTGAGTTTTTTAGGACAAATAATCACATATGGTAAATAGTGAAAAGGTTATGTCATGGTTTATTCTATAGATATGTTTTTACCACCATGAATATAATTAAAATCAATAAATATTATTTCTATATACCATGATAATTTCTACCACATAAAAATTCATCTAAAATACAAGCTTATTAGAATGTTTTAAAAGTTATTTATAGTAGTGAGATCACTCGAAAAGATAAATATAAAGATATTCATAAATACCACATTAATTTATTATTGATTATTAAGGAGGTTTAAAAATTATTTATTTTTATTTATTTTAAGAGAAAACTATAGATCATATATGAAGGATATTTTAGAAAAACAAAAAACATGGGAATGACATTTCACTATCCTTGAGTTTTTTTTAATGCAGGAAACGATGAAGGAAATATGTTATCATGAATTTTGAGAGAAGATGATACTCTATTAAAATTAAGATATAGATTTTTTATGAATATTAAACTATGGTTCATTATAATTTTTAAAGAGTTCAAGTCAAGATGATTCTATTTATGTTGATCCATACACTTGTTGCATTGGTGGATGAAGATCAATTCATGCATGCATGCTCTGATGAATGGGTCATTCGTTATGAGTTGGTCAGAGGAAGGCTTATTGAATACTTATTCACTCCAATTAATCTAGTTATTGGGAACTTTATATAATAGTATCTTATATTTTCTTTATAATAATTATAACACACATTGAATATTTTATTCATCCAAGATCAAGGAGGATATATTCAATAATTTGTAATACCTGGATAAAAAATGTTGTTCATCTATTATTGAAGTAAAATTTTAAGGATATAATATTCCCTTATATTATGCTATCCATTGGATATATATATTCAATATTAAATTATGTACACATATCCACTCATGTAATCACATTCCTATTTTTGATAATCTATGTCCCTAAACACAATCCAACCTTGAAAATTATTACACCCTCACATTGAGTTCGAACCCTGAATAAATATTGTGTGATTATTTTTTATTATTATTTTTCATATGGGTAGGGAATATATATTTATAGTGTATTTATACTCTCACAAGTCATAGGTTTAGTGAAAAATATTTTTCATACAATTCTATTACATTTTAATCGATTAATATAAATTAAATTATATTAATGATCGACTTCTGAATTGCATAGGATTAGTGTCTTTGGAAACCTTGATACATAAAAACATATTTATAAGAGATAAAACAAATCTCCCACTAAGGTTTTCATAAATATAACCCTTATTATACATATCATACATAAAACCTGTCTTTATAACCTATGGAAAATATACATAAGTAAGGGTGATCTTAGATGACCAATAGGGGTAAATAAGGGATATGTCAATGATCACTTAATCATAACATGAGAATAATGGTATGATAACATGAAATTAACATTTTAAAATAACTAATATAATTTTATAGATCATAATATTGACACATGGAATAAATTGTGGTAGTTCATAATACAAGAATCATATAGGATTCAAATAACATGATCCATGAGAGAATAAAATTGGAAAGTGACATAAGTTTATGGTATGCACATAAGAATAGAAAATAATTTACTTAGTTAATGATCATTGAATATACTATAATAGTGGACTGGTTTCACTTCCCATTCCATCATATCTTTATTCAGGGATCACTCCCATGAACATCATAGTGGATAAATTCCCTTAATGAACAGGGTTCCCTCCCCATTCTAGTTTTTATTATCTCATGAGATATCTATATTTACTCAATATATTATAGGGATATATAACTATATACCCACACATCAAATAATCATAATAAATTCATATGTGTGACCTAATATCTTAAAATATTCATCATATATCATAACACATGGAAATTAAATGGGTTTCATAAATATTTCCACATTTCATCATTACATAAATCATGGAAAATAAATAGGTATCATAAATATCATAATCATTAACCATCTCAGGTAATAATAAGGATGGTATCCTTAGATCATATCCCTCGTAAATAATAAGTAACATTAAATGATTTATACATAAATTAAAATTCTTTTAAAATATCTTTGGAATATTTCTTGAGAAAAATACACTTTTCATTTTGAAATAAATTATTTAAAATATAAAAATTCCCAAAATATTATTGAAAACACTTTTTTTTAAATAAACATGTAAAAATGTAGATTAATATACAAATAATTTAAATTTTATGAAAATAAGAAACTCTATTCATGTCATGTATGTAAAAACCATGATTTATTTCACATTTTTGATAAAAGTCAAATATAAACCATTAATAAAATAAAAATAAGATTCCATGTAAACCATTTCTTAAAAATTAAAAAATGTTAAAAACTAAAATTTAAACAATAATTTTATATTAGTAAAAATATTCTTGAAATCATTTTAGAAAACATCGATATGAAAGAAAAATAATTTTCAACTAAAGAGAGAAATAAAGTCGGTTTTTCATAAAAAGAGTCTTTCAGTCTCTTGAGTTCATAAAGAGAGTAAAATTAAATGAAAACTTGTCATCGTCAGAAATAACTATAGAATAATAAAATTAATTGGATTATAGCTCATAAAATTTCATCATTTATAACTTTATCATAAAAAACCCAAATAAAAATGAGATTATAACATAAAACCTTACCACTTTGGAAACATTCAAATCAAAACCCCATGAAAGAGAGAAAGTTAGATAGATATGTAAATCCCTCGAAATTTTATAAAAATAATAAAAAAGGAATTCATGGGTATTATATATACCACATATAAGAATCATGTAGTGAATTTGGAATGTGTAGGAAAGAGATAAAAGTGATATGAAAATTCCTTATTGCTTTGGTAACTTTTGAACAATAATTCCCATGAGATAATGACTTCAAATGAATCTTTAAATATCAGGATACTAGGGAGATTAATTCTATAACATTTAATAATTTTCTTTATATACACCTCATAAATTATGATAAGTTCATAACATATTATATGTCTTAAAGAACACATTTTGAGATGATAAACCCTTACCTCAAGTTCAACTTTCTTCGAAGGTTCTCTAACCTCATATATAATAAAATTAAATTTATTATAATTATAAAATATAATAATTTAAATGCATATAATATCATATATGATACACTAATAACTTTTCAACACCCAATTATTAATTATTTCTTATTAAAATCATCACTTCTGGGTGTTAACTATTTCATTTTTCATTAGAATTTTGGTTATGTAGTTTCATTAGTTGTACTTTGATTATAGATACATAATATAAAGAATTTTACTCAGGATATAAATATCATATATATTTACTATATATATATAGTCATCCATAAAAGTTATAGACATAAAAAATGAATTAAACAGTTCATGAAGATGATGTTTTATATATACACATGAAAGTTGTTTCACTTTTCGATAGATGGAATTAAAGAAGGGTAAAGAATAATAAAAAAATAAAAAAATTATTATTATATCATATATATAATATGTATTCAAAAAATATTTCCCTATTACAATCCACATAAATCATAAAATAAAAACTAATCACATCGTTTCATGGAGACGGTAGTCCACACATACGCACGAGTTATGTTATCATCTTCTAATGGATTGGAAAGTAACAAGGTAGTTATGATATTATAATTAAATAAAAATAAAAATTCTATAAATATAATATATAAAAATTTAAACCATCATAATAACTACTCAATAAATATGTTGATGGAAAATGAATTTTATTGCTATGTGGTGGTAGTAGTCCAAGCATACACACGATTGATTCTTTCGCTTCCCATTTGATGCAATAATGGGTGGATATTGGTGTTTACATAATAAAAATAAATTTTCAGTATATTTAGGATAATTAATTTATTATTTTGTTATGAATAACATCAATTTAGAGGATATATAAGAATAAATAAATTGAAAGAGGTTGGGTAAGATGATTAATTCTTCTTCAGTTGGCCTCATTTATATCCTTTCTTAAATACCCTTGGAATTTTATTTTAAGATGATTATAACATTTAATTAATGTATATATAATTTTAGTAAATAATTAGGTAGTTTTTTTCAATATTTATGGCTTAAAGTGGTGTCAATAATAAAAATTAGGGGTTTCCTTTTATAAGTGGGGGAGGCGACACACTTGGAATTTCTAAAGAGATTAAAATATAATAAAGTTATGCCAATACCAAATGATTCCATATGGATATATATTAGAATTTGGGATATTATAAGTTATAAATATGACCGTAAAAAAGGATTTATACATATTTACTTTTTAAACAAGACCATATCTCATGGTTTAAGCCCTCCACCCCCACCCCCACCCCTGTTAACCAATTTTAACTAAAGGATGGTAATAAATATTTATTGTTTTTTTAATTAATTATTACCAAATAAATAATTTGAAATTATTATTAAAATTATTTATTATGATTATAGATATGTAATATATTTTATAAAATTACATTCTAAGAAGTGGTATAATTTTATTAAAAATTAACCCACAAAAGTGACGAAAATTAATATTCTAGAGAAACTGTTTTCTTAAGTATACAATGTTTTTATACAAAAATACAAATAAAATAAATTATAATGAAATTAATTGAATTAGTAATAATATAAATAAGAAAATATATTACTTTTATAACTATTTTAAAACAAAAAATGATCTTTTTAAATACTTTATAAAAAAAATATTCAAAAAAACTGTATTTTGTATTGTTAGACGAAAAATCAATATTTTCAGAAAATTCACAATAATTCACTCTAAAAATTATAAAATGATGATTTACAAATTTAATTTCATTCATTAAATTATTTTTTCTACAATTAGAGTAAATTAATAATATCATGTGTCTTATAAAAAGAAATTAAAATTATTTTTTAGGGAAAATGATTTGTTAAATCATATTATAAATTTGTTGAAAATTGAGATCTTATTTATCAATATATTTTATTTTTATAAAACCATTATATGTAATTTAAAAAAACCAATAAAGTCTCCAATTGAAGAGATACTTTAAAATAGTATACTATATTATGATTTATTTTGACTCAGGTTTTCAAATATCGCAACCTATTGAAGAAATTAAATTTATTTAAAGATAAATATATCATAAAATATTATGATGTTACATTCTACCCCCTTAAAATTAATTTTATTTAAAAATTGGTAGATATGATACAAAAAAATGATGAAATATCTATTTCATCGCATCCTTAGGTACTTTTGTAGGTTCTTTAAATTTTAGATTTCTGTAGATAACTTTAACAATGTGAGTAGTCCTTTTTTGAAACACTCTATCTATACGATCCCAGTTTTCTAATAGTTTATATTTATTGGAAAGATCATTCTCTAGTGGTACTAATCTGAGTTCATCACATGTCATGGATTCAGTATGTACTTTCTTAGGATAGATACATGGAACACTCCATAAACATCATATATGTTCATAAGAAGAGTGAAGTGATAAGTTATCACCCCTACTCAATTAAGAATCTCTAAGTAGAAAATATTAATTGGGTTTATAATTACATTATTTTCAAATATAGTAACTTTATTCCATGTATATATTCATAGGAATTCCATCTCACTAACATCGAATCAAAGATTCACTAATGATTATCAACATAATTTTTTTTTCAAATATGAGTTGCCGTCATATACTATAGAATGGATTTATATTTATTTGAAATTTACTCAATTATATTATGTACCAATAGATTTAATTCTCAAACTTTATCCTATAATATTACACTTATATAATTCTTTTGATAGTGGGATTCATAATGAGTTATATAAATGATTTATTGAAAGATATTGTTGTAAGAAAACATGACTAGAGGAAGGAGTTGATCCCAAAAACCCTTGAAAACCATATAAAAAGACTTTCAAATATCCTATAGTGTTTTAATAGTTCCTTAAAAATGATCAACATTATGATGACTATAAGAAGTACTGAAACACAACTCTGAATCCAAAGTATTATATAGTCTTCGTCTAAATTTATAAGTAAACCTCATATCCTGATCAAATATAGTAGAATATAGTACTCAATGAAATATTAACACTTATTGATATATATTATAGAAACTTGATCAAGAAGAAAATAATATCTGATAGACATAATGTTTTCTAACTTTATATGAAAATTGAATACATCTCAAATATCATTATTGACATTAGATGTTTTGGGGAGTCTAATTAAAAAATGTGTAGTTATGTTTTCCTATTTCTATTCTCTTATGGGTAATGGTTGTAACAACCCCTTCGACTTTTGTCTCTCAACCTTAACTTTTTGAAATACCAAACCCCAATATATATAATCTATAGTATTATTGTTTATGTTGTCCCATCAAAAATACACTTTTTAATCTATATATATCTTCATACTTCTATGATGAATAAAAAATTATAAACTATGAACTTCTTCCAATATCTCCTTATACATAACTGGTATGGATGATACACATACATGGTTCCTAAAAAATTATAATTATATCAAAATCAATGTTTAACATAGGAAAATTTCTTACCTTCTTTTGTTAATATATATCTTTATTCTATACCTCTTTAATATTCATTTGGATATATGGTTTAATTCTCATTTGAGTAACATAACATTTATCCCCTTACTTCATGATTAGTAGGTCCATAATTTTAAAATATAGAAATATTGGATATTTTGATGGACACATCATATATAATCTAGAATTAGGCTTCTTACTTAGATAATCTTCCATCTTGTTCACTTTCCCATGGTGGTAATACACTACAAATTGATAATATTTTAATAAACTTCAACCATCTATTTTCGATCATATTAATCTCTTTATAAGTGAATATATACTTTAAACTTTTATAATCATTATATATATCACACCTTTCATCGTAAATATAATTCCTCCATATATTTAATGAAAAAAATACTGAAGATAACTTTAAATCAAAAGTTAGATAAGTTTTCTCATGAACCATTAATTATCCTGAGTCATAATATATAACCATATCATTATTCATGAGGATACATCATAGTCCATTATATATGCATTACAATTATCCAAAAACCCTTCCCCACTATTAGGTAGTGTAAGAGAAGGTGTGCTAACTAACCTTCTCTTTTGTTTCTTAAAATTTTCTTAACATTCAGTAGCCTAAAGGAACTTGCCTCCCATCCCAGTTATCATGGTGAGTCTAATAGGTATCCATGATAAATTATCCATAATGATTTAATAATATTCATCCAATCTAAGAAAAATACATATCTCAGTCACCATGTTTGGTTTGGGACAGTTTTATATAACTTACACATTTTATGGATCCACCAATATACACTCTATTATGATTATATAACCCACAAATGAATATTTCTAGCTAAAATTCACACTTGGTAGATTTAACATACATCTTGTCCTTAGGTTATTCTGAAAAATCCTCAAATGATATTTATTACCTTTCTTTATCTTTTAATATATAAGAATATCATCTTTAAAGACTACCACAAACTGATTGAGTTAATCTCTAAAGACTCCATAAATTAAATACATGAATATTTCTAGGTAATTATAAAGACGATATGGAATCACTATAAATTCATAGTTTTTACACCTCATATAGAATTTAGTATTAGGTATGTATTCACTTTTGAATTTAAAAACACAGTATCTAGATCTATGATCAATTTTGGAAAAATATTTATCTCATCATAATTTATTGAACAAATAATCATGATGGGTAATATAATACTTATTATTTATTGTGATATTTAATAGTTCCTGATAATCAACAAAGATTCATACTCATCAATATTTACTCTTAATAAAAATAAATGGACCAACCCAAGGTGATTCACTTGGATGAATGAATCCCCTATCAATATTCTCTTAGAGTTGTTTCTCCAATTATTACAACTCAATCATGGACATTCTTTATGGTGTCTTTGAAATTGGTGTAGTTCTAGTTAGGAGTTCTACCAAAAACCCAACTTTTGATTTAGTGGAAAACTAGGAAACTCTTCAGGAAAAGCATCAATAAACTCTTATACAATAGGAATATCTCCAATATTTATTTTATACCAAGAAATATGATATAAACACAGATTTATAATTGGAATCAAGACCCATACAATTTATGTAATTTTCATTGAAAGAACATATTTATAATCACACTAATAAAGGATCATAGGTTGGTTTGGATTACAAAATACTACTTCCCTTCCATAAAAATTTATGTCTAATTTATTTAAATAAATCTAACCCATTACTAAGATAAAATCAAATTCAACTAGAGGAAGAATAAATTTATTTACATGAAAAACACTCACAAAAATATCAATCAGGGAAAAATCATATACTTGAGATATAATCACCATACCATTTGGGTTTTTCAATAATAATTCAAAATGTAGTTATTTAGGTGGTATTTTGATACACTTATAAAATTATTCATATATAAAAGAGTGGGTAGATCTAGAATCAAATAAGACATTATTAGTTCTAGAGTGGATGGTAAGTGAACCTTTCACCACTTCGTTATTCACATCATCAATAGAAAAGCATAATATTTACATTTTTCTCATTGATTAAGATATTGGTGAAATTGATCACTATCCTTAACCTTCATATTTGAGCACTGGTTAGTATTATTTGTAATGTCCTTTCATTTTAAACAATGGAGTGTGGGTGGTGCATTTATTTTTACTTTATCTCTATCATTGACTAACATCTTCATCCCATCACTTTGATATTTGATTGTTCAATGGAATTCCTTTATATACATAAAAAATTTACCATTATTCTTAAGAAAATTTCCTCCATGTTTCCTTCCACAATTTGAGCATAATTGAAATCTCATGTTCTTATCTCCATTTTAATTATTATAATTTCCTTTGAATTCGGTGTTTCTTTTATTATCAAAACCATGGGATAGATTGGAAACTCCAATATACAACTTAGCCTTGGTAGCATATCGAATGACTTATTTATAAGTATCCAATTATCATATGGATAACACTCCTTGGATAATTTTTTTAATACACTGAAGAATTTATCAATCTTACTTTCAAGATGGATGATAATATCATAAGTTTTACTAAAAAGTCTTGTAAAATTTTCTTCATATGTAATAATGGATTAATTATCCCTCTAATATATATCAAGGAATTAATTCTCCTTTATTATATGTAGAACATAAGGCAATTAATTATTGAAAAATACTATCTTAAACTCATACAACTTCATGTAGAAAATTTATTATCATTGCCTTGTTTTCTTGATAAGATTCCACCATTGATCTATTTCTACTTATAAATGATAAATATATAAAATAATTGATTCATGTTTCGAGAACTGGAGGATGGAAAATATCTTTTTGGAGGTACTTATCCATTTCTCATAAAATAGTGGATCTTCACATCCACTAAAAGGTGGTGGATTCTACCTCATGAAAAACTCAATTGAAATTTGTTCTTTCCTTTTCTCCGTTGTAAGCTCAGCGTGATTCATAGATTCAGAATTTTTATATACATATTATCAATATTTTCATTCCATATCTAATAATTCCTAGTAACTAAGTATGTCAATCATTTCAATTTTCATCAAATTCAGCATTAAAATGGTTCCTTTTGATTCTAACCACTAACTAAAACCAAAAAACATAGTGTGAGAAACAATAATCATAGTGGGAAACCACATAATCATGAAAAATATTTCATATGATTTCTAAATCATAACATATTATTTTCAATATATTACACCATAGGTTTAACCTAGGTCATCCATGGTCATCATCTATTCATATCATTCATAAGGGTTAGTAAATAAAATATGAATTAACCCATGAATATACCCTAGAAGTATCAAAATGGTTTTTTATCAATGGTACACTCACCATACACCATAATAATGGTCAATATATAATAGACCAACCCTTTTCGGGGTTATTACCCTTAGATACATTTTTGTTAAAAAACATCTACATATAGTATCTATCCATAGATGTTTTTCTTGGAAAACCACACATCATTATTTACCATAACATAGTACAATAACATATACATAAGATTATCCTTAGTATTCTCACTAAATATTTATCAAACTAGTTTCAAAAGGTAACTAAACCATTATCTTATACAAAATATAGAAACCCATTATTTTCATAAATATATATTCCATCTTAATATATGAATATTCATTACATAACATTAATGATCAATGTTATAATAATATAGGTTTATTATAATGGGAAATATAGATACATTAAAAACTTGTTCATGAGATATCTATATTATCTCCCAATAAGTTCTTCATAACATTCACCCTTATTATACATATCATACTTAAAAAAATCTTCATAACCTGAGGAAAGTAAAAATGAGAAAGTGTGAGATCAGATTTACAAAAATGGTAAACAATGGATATATAAATGATCACTTTACCATAACAAGAGAATAAGGGTTTGATTACATGATACTAACAATTAAAAATAATATCCACCATATCATAGATCTTAATATTGAGTAATGGAATAAAGTTTGGCAATTCATAAGACATGAATCATAAAGGAAAAAAATAACACGATACATGAGATCATAACATTCGCATGAGACGTAAATTTGAATAATACACATAAGTATAAAGATATATTTCATATATTCAATACTCTTTTCCAATACTATCATTATGTATTGGGTTCAAATAGCATTCCATATTATATTTAGTCAAGGTTCACTCCCAAGACTATCATAGTGAACAAAGTCCCTTAATGAACTGGGTTTACTCCTCATTCTAGGATTTATTATCCCATGAGATATCCATCTTTACCCAATGTATTTAAGGGATAAATAATTTTTGGCCCACTCATCACATAATTGTAATGCATTCATATATATTCCACAATATCTAAAAACAATCATCATATATCATAACCCCTATAAAATAAATGGTTTTTAGAAGCATTTCAATATTCTATTATAACATAACCCATGGAAAATAAATAGGTTTCATAAAAATAATAATCATAAAACATTTAAAGAAATAATAATAATGGTATCACTAGATAATATCCCTATTAAATCTTAAGTAACATCAAATAATATTATCATAAATGAAAATTCCATTAAAATATCTTAGGTATATTTCTTGAAAAAATACTCATTTCATTTTGAAATTCCTTTTCTAACTCTAAAAATTTATAAAATAATATGGTAAAAAATTACTTTTAAATGAACCATGGAAAATTATAAAATATTATTCAAATAATTGATCGGCCGTGGTGGTAGGAAATTATATTAATGTTGTGTATGTAAAAACAAATATTCCTTTCCCATATTCAGTAAAATTCAAAAGTAACCCATTTATAAAATGATAAGAAGATTCCTTATAAAACATTTTTATAAAATTAAAACATAGATAAAAATGATACTTAAATTGTCATTGTATATTAATAAAAACATTCTTGAAGTCATTTTATAAAACAAGCATATGGAAGAAAAGGGATTTTGGATCAAAGAGAGAAATAAGTTAGGTATTTATTAAAAACATTCTTTCAGTACCAGGAGTTATTAAATAGAGTAAAATGAAAGGAAACAATTTAATCTCTATAAATAACTTGATGAGAATAAAATTCAAGGTATTCTTGATAGATAGTTTATAAAATCTAATTCTCAAAAACATGATCCTGAACAATCTCAATAAATAATGAGATTATAACATAAATCCTTACCACTTTGGTAACTTTCAAATCATAACCTCATGAAATATAAAACTTTATATGTATAATTAAATACCCATAATTTTAATTACAATCATAATAAAATTAATTTATCATAATTAATTACATCACATAAAATAAATATGTTGTGAATATGGCATGTTTCTCATAGAAATAAAAGTTGGATTAAAATACCTACCACTCTGAAATTTTTTGAATCATAAGCCCCATGAATGAATAAAATAAAATAAAATATTAAATATCATGATAATAAGAATATTAAAGATATAAATTTTAATAATTTTATGTATATACACCTTATAAAATATTATTGGTCAAAAACATTACATATGTTCCAGAGAGCGAAATTTGAGATGATAAACCTTTACCTCAAGTTCAAATTTCTTCAAAGGTGAACTAAAATCCTATATAATAAATTTTAATTTATTATAATTATATAATATAATTATTTAAATACTTAAAATTTCATTTATAATCCACTTATAACATTTCAATACCCATTTATTAATAATTCCTTAATAAAATCATTGTTTTGGGGTGATAACTTTTTCATTTTTCATGAGAATTTTAGTTTAGTATTTAATATACTTTTACTTTAATAATGGTTCCATCATTAAAAAAAAATTAGTAATGATTTAAATATAATATATATATTTATCATATATATATTTATATTCATCTATAAAATGTAGGGATTGAAAAATTAATTACACCATTCATGGAGAAGGTATGTCGTATGTACTCATGAACGTTATTTTCACTTTTCAACAGATGTAATAAAATAAATTTAAACAAAAATTAATCATTATAGAATTATTATTATATTATTTATATCATTTATATTAGTTGAATATATTCCTATTACTCCCCATGTAATGTAGAACTGAAAAAAACAAATAACATCACTTTATGGAGGTGGTAGTCCACATATAGGCATAAGTGAAGTTATCATTTTCTAATGGATTATAAAGTGATAAGGTAGATATATATTATAATTAAAAAATAATAAATATGGAATAAATATCATATATATACATTAAACCCATCATAATAATAATCCATGAAGTATGTTGATGGAAAGTAAATTGTATCTCAATGTGGAGGTAGTTGTCCACACATACGCATGAGAAATACATTCACTTACCATTTAATAGAATAAATGGTGGATATATGTGTTTCCATAATAATAATAAATATTTAAGTACATTTAGTATAATTAATTTAATATTTTATAATGAATATCACATATTTAGTGGAGGATTAAGAATAAATAAATTGAAATAGGTCGGGTAAGATATATACCACTTCTTCCATAAGTCTCATTTAGATCCTTTTTAAGGACCCTCGGAATTGTATTTTCATAAGACCATAACCTCTGATTCATGCCTAGGATATTTTATAATATATTTGGGTAGGTTTTTTTCAACCTAAATGGATCAATGTGGTGTAAATAAGTGAATGGATGTGTGTCCTTTTATAAGTTGGGGAGAGGATACTTGGAACTTCTTAAATGATTAAAATATAATAAAGTCATACCCATGCCAAATTCTTACAAATGGACATAGATTCAAATTTCGGGTAGTAATATGTATTAATATATCTAGTTAATATTATTTCTACAAGTTTAATTTTCAAACAAACCCTTATCTCTTCATTTAACCCCCACTCCCAATAAACATGTTTTAACCTTTACTACAGTAACAAATTTTTATAGTTTCTACTATTAATTATGACCAAAAATTAAGCTAACATCATTATATAATAATAATTATTTTGATTCCAAATATGCAATAAATTTTATTAAATTTAATTAATATAATTTGAAATTTTTAATTTAAAATTAAAACAATAAAATGTGATAAAAAGTGGTTTTCAAGAAAAAAAATTGTTCTTATGTATAAAATGTTTTTATACAAAAATATACATTAAATTAATTTCAATTAAAATAATTTTATTATTAATAATATAAATTTAAAAAATTACTTTAAACCCTTTTTGAAACAAAATGGAACTTTTGAAATTCTTTAAAAGAAATAGCATATTTCTATAAAAATTAGTATTTTCATAATTCCTAAAAATAAAATTTTTTAGAAAATTCTCACAAATTCACTTTTTATAATTTTCACATGATGTTTAAAAACTTATTTTAATTTTTTAAAATAAAGTTTCTAAATGTGTTAGAAATTAATTATATCATTTTATTCACAAAAATATATAAAAACCATTGTTTAGAAAAAATGTATTTTTAAATCATAAAATGACTTTACTAAAAATTGAGAGCTTATTTATAAATATATTTTCATTATATAAAACCTTAATAAATAATTTTTAAAATTTTTTATTCATATTTTTATCACAAAATTAATAGCTAGGTTATAACGATATACTTTATTATAGTTCATTTAGACTCAGGTTTGTGTGTATCATGTTCCATCAAAGAAAATAAATTTATTTAAAGATAAATATATAATAAAATATTAGGGAGTTATAATAATGATTTTATTCCTAAAATAAAACAATTTTAATGAACAATATCTATTGATGAACCACCACACCCACCCCCAATTGGTGTACCAACCGATCTAGGAACATCAAGTGGCATCAGAATCACTATTACCCCTAATATCCAACTATTTCTATGGTCAAGTATAGAAGGTTTTAGTTTTTTTAATAGTGAAGAAATTCCCTTTTTATTGGAAAAAATTTGTATGATTAGAAGAGTCAAATTCTACCATATCTTATTTTATAGGGCTTAGTAGTTAGTGATGCTGTTTTATGGGATTTACATCCATTATAAAAAATGAATATATAGAATTTTATGATAAGATAAACTTTGAGATTAATTGAAAGGAAGGAATGAAATATTATCATCCTTGTTAGAAAACTTTTCCACTAAAGTGGTGTAATTAAATACATCTGATGATATATTGGATAGACTTAAGAACATTTATGAAGGGAATATAAAGACCAAAGAAGAAAAATTGATGATTCTGATGACTAAATATAAATATATCTGATTGTTAAAAGATGATAATTTGGATTATTACTTCACTATGGTGAATTAGGTAGTTAGCCACATCAAAGGATTTAGATAAAATATTGAAGACTCTATAGTTTCTAAAAAAATAATGTGAAATATCCTAGATATATTTGATTCTAAAATATATTCTATTAAAGGTATGTAATATCTTACACTGGTTAGGTTAAACAATACTCTTTTAAACTATGAGATGTGAAAAGCACCATTGTTTAAGAAAAAAAATCAAATAAGGAGATATTTTTTAAATCCATGAAAATTTTTATGATCAAGTATGTGGATGAGTTTCTTTGTGACTCGGATGAAGATAACAAGAGTAATGAGAAACATAAAAAAATCATGGCTCTCATATCTAAAAAGAATAAGAAAATGAATATATGAGTTAAATATTATATTAAAATATTTTAAACGTGGAGGAATTGAGAATGTTTCAATAGAGTATCCTATAAAGAATAAAACTATTGGGTTATATGATTATAAAGAAGATTAAAACCCATTATGGAAGTAAAATATAAAATTGCTAAAGGATACAAGAAATATGATAATAACAATAATTAGACATTATGAAGGAAGAATAGAACCATATTAAGAAAAGTGAAAGATGACAGGTCCTCCACAAGTGTTTAATCAGAGTACTAATATGTTATAAAAGACACCAACTTTATGGAACATTCTAAAAGAAATGATGAAAAAACTATTAGTGGATGATAGAAAGCATATAAATCCCAAATGATTCATATGTTAAGGATGGAACATGAATTTTAACTTGAAATGGTCACTCATCTCAATAAAGATATTAAAAATTTTGATAAGAATGTTAAGGGGAAGAATAAAGTCAATGATTAACTTTAAAATAAGGAAAATTGGTACATTGAGAAGATAAAACTATTCTAGGGGAAAGTTTCTGAATAAGAAAAGTTTATATAGGAATCAAATAAGAAGATAGATAATTAAGAATAATGGTATAATAAGAAACAATAAAGGTTTATTAAGGCTATGAATTAGCTTTTGAAAATAGATATTGATTATGAAAAAAAATATAAAGTAAATTATAAGTTATCTTAGAGTACTCAGAAAAGTTGTATGGATACTTAATTAATTTTTGAACTAATTAAATTTGAAAATATTAAATCTATACATCCAAAAAATTTACGTTCCATGAAAAATTTTGGGTAAAATTTGTTTGAGATAAACCCTTATAGGTAGTATACTACTGTTATAGTAGTATGGAGTTACCAAAAGAAGAAAGGTTCTATAAAATATAAGAAAAAGAAACATGATTTTATATAAAAACATAAAATATATTTTCAAAGTAAGACTCAATAGTTCTATAGAAGATAAACATTAATCATATACTATTGGTGTTGTGGAACTTATGAACATAAAGATTTTGTTTTTATGTATAACATTTTTCTCCCTTAGAATCAATGATGGACAAAATTTGGGGGGATATTCTTAGATAAAGAGAGAAATATGCATGTGAGGAGACAGATAGTTAATGAAGACTCATATGTAATGCCTATCCAAAGTAGGTGTGATTTTATTTAAGTGATATTTAGAATATATGTTCAATATGTTCTCTCTATAGATGTATTTTTAACTATGGTTCTAATTCAATAGAAACTAGCAACTATGGAATGGAAGAATAAATGAGAAGTTAAGGATGAAAAGTCAGTCATTATGGAAGTGTCTCTCAAAGTTTGTAAGGGGAGAATTTTATGGATACTTGATAGCACATTAACATCAAACCAGATTTGATATACTAAAATCCGTAAATTTTTTGACAAAATAATAATGTTGGGGTGGTAACATTTTAAAATGAAATCTCCTTGAAGATCAATAGTTTTGGAAAATCTAAAATAGAAGCTAAAAATTTGAAATCAAAATATATTTTGTTTTTTGATGGTATTAAATATATTCTTTTGAGTGTGGATAAGATGTTTTGATTATGGAAATGAAGTTATTATCAGATGAAAATTTTTTATCATCAAAAGACTCAAATATGGGAAGATAATAACATCAGGTGAAAGAACTGGTGTAAATATTTTTATGATTATAGATTCAAAAAATTATTTTCACTTGAGTTAAACATATGAAAATAAATTATATCATTGAAGGATGGATTATAATTTTCATAAAAAAATTGAAACATTTCCAAGGGTGATGTGGTGAGATAAATTCCTCACCTCAAAAGAAAAAGGGAAGAATTTGGTGAGACATTCGAAAAAAGGAAAATCACTCAAGGGAGGCATAAAAGAGATGAAATTTAAACCACTATGTAAGATCCTAACCTTTTATTGATATTTATCATACTTTATTTCAGGTGTTATTTTTGATATTTCTCATACTTTATTTAATGTGTTATTAAGAAAACTTTGTTTGGGATTTACTTTGGGGTGTGTTTGGGTGAAAAGTTGTGAAAAATTGAAGAAATAGGGAAGTGCATGGTTGGTGAATGGTTAGGGAAAATTGTGCGCCCCAGCCCAGAAAATCGTGTAACCCTGGAAAATGAGGATTTTAATGGTTAGAACACTAGTTGTCAATATTTTTGCACATTTAGAAGTAATTTAGTGCCCTTATAGAATAGGTACATGGTTTAAGCACCCAGTTAGGGAAAATTGTTCACTCCTACCCAAAAAACTATGTGAGGGAATTTAATTCGCCTAAAACTTAGATCTTAAGTCACCCAAACCCCAAAACTTGCCCTATTCAACCCTAATTCGACCCTAGAGATTATTTCATGGTTTTATATCCTCCCTGATGGATTACATGCCTTACCAACCTCTGTTATTTATGATTCAAATCTTGGATTGAAGATCCTCACCCTTCCTAATAATAGAATCCTATCCCACTTGTTTTATCGTTCATCCTACTTTCTACTCCCATACTAGAAAGGGTTGTTCTCCGTAATTTGATTATATCTTGATCTATTAATGTATATCTAGATCTATAATTTAAGTATATTGATTTTTTCAATCTTGATTTAGGTTTTTTGATACGGATCTCGTTCTACATCATTGTATTGCTCAAATTTTGGGGATTCCCATTGGATGATCATTCATCAAAGAATTCAGGTATGTGTTCTATTATTCAAATCTCATAGTAATGGTTTCAATTAAATGTATGTAATTTTATAATTTCTAGGGATTTTTTAGAAATTGGAAACTCTAAAATTGAGTTAATTGTTATGGTCCTTTCATTAATTATGGGATTGGGGATTTGATTGAATAATGTAATTTTGGAATGTGGATAATTAATTTTTAAATTAATTATTGAGTTATTGGGATTAAAAATTTGAATAATTAATTGAGGAATTAATTAATAGATATTGGTATTGTGAATTTGGATAATTAATTGATGAATTAATTAAGAATTATTCAGTGTAGCTGGGTATCAGGTTCAATTCTCAATTCAAAGAAAAATCATTTCTCTTGATTTGTTTTGTTAAATATTCCCACATTAAAACAATATATAATTTTAGTAAAATAATATAAAAAATTCCTTTCATTATATACTTAAATATATTAATGAATTAATTAAAATGTAAATAATAAAATCTTGAACTACAAATAATAATTTTAAATATTTGAATTATAAATCTCCATGAATTTCACTACATGATCCTCTCCTTAATTTTCCATTCAAATATACTTAAAACATGAATTTAATCTTGTTTTAATTAATTTTATGATAATTAAAATTTTCTATACAATAAAGAATTATCTAAATAATTGTCCAAGAGAGACTTATTTAATATTTCACTAAGTATCACAACCTTATAAATTTCCTCAGTATGACATTATGAATTTATGTATGGTAGATTATAAAGTTCAACATTTACCTTATTAAGATCTAAGAATACATTTAAAAATCTTAGGAATCACTTTAAATTTTCTCTTTGCCTAATCTCATAAACCTATTTAGAGGAATCCTTATAGAAATTGAATCCAACCTTACAAATTCTTTTATGAAACTTACAAAAACTCATAATAAAAATTATGAAACCAGTCATAATGTTCAATACTTTTAAAAATTCATTTAATTATAATTAGCCTAAACTTTACAAAGATTCCATTGTACCTTACTAAGGTAGTAGATAGCCTTATTAATTATTGTATTTAAACCTCATCTAGTTAGTCAATATTAAGAATATCTCATGACTTTTCTATTTTTGAATCTATTGGGTGAACCATACAAAGTTCTATGAATATATAAAATGAATATTTGAACCTCATGAAGTTCTATTTCATCCTTTTGAAGATATTACCTAGCCTTTTTTTTACCGTTACAAAAAATGAATATTCACTAGAATAATCATTTAACCTCTTCTATATATTACAGAATATCTCTAAATAAACACAAAACTATTCAAGAATATTCTAAAACATATGTTAGATTTTCTATATCATGATGGAAAAAAATTATACCTCCTTCAAAAATTCCATTAGGTGCTTCAAATAATACAAGGAAAAAATATGAAATTTACTCCTTGGAATGGTCGAGTTAGGAAAAGAAAAAAATCTCTCTAATCTTTTAATTAAAATGGTTAGGTGATTTCATCATCTTACGAAAAATTGTTATATACATATTGATACATATGAATAAAACTTCACAAGACATGAAATATAATCCTATAATTTTATAATTAACCCAAAATTAAAATTATTTGGATCTTTAGTTTCTTAAAACAATGTCACTTAAAATCCTTAGTTATAAGTGAATTTGTTATATACAAAGATACTATTTAATGTGTTGTTCAGGTGTAAATAAAAATTAGAGACAAAATTTATACTCTTTTGTTTATGTATAATAATAGAAAAATTAATTTTAATGGATATAAAATGATAAATCTCATGGTTAAAGGAGTATTTAACTACATACATGTTAAATATGTTCAAAAAACACTAAATTAATTATCTCAAATGACCTAAAAATGATTCAAGTACAAAAATGTAGGTCTTTAAGAATAAGATTTATGATTATTTGTTAATAATTGTCTTAAAATTGTTAATTAAAATAAAATTTTTCCAAATACACAAAAAATAATTCAATTTTTTAACTAAATCGGGTTTGGTAATTACATAAACCAATGGCTAAAACCAAGGATTAATGAGTAAAATTGAAATATTTTGTAACGCCCCGACCCCAGTTACCCAGAGTCGGTGCATTATTACATAACATTAGCATGATCACAACAAAGATCAAATCTCGAAAGACCGATTGGTTTAGTAGCCTTGGAAACACTAGATATATTCATTAAGTTTTACATTACATCATAAAGTGAAAAACTACTACAGCAACATAATGTCTCCATAGTCCACACTATTATCCCCTCATAATATCCCTACAGGTCATTCATAATTTACTTCTTCACATCCTGGGAAAAATAAAACATAAAAAGGGGGTGAGCTCAAATGCCCAGTAAGGATAACAATAAAACGGAAACTTTCAAAAATAAGCATAAACATTTAAGGCAATGTATAACTAAAACAAAAGCCTTTTAAACTTGAACTTCAACATAGTATGGCAAAAGTAAAATGAAATAATTCCATTTACTTATTCACATGGATATTCTACTAATCGAATAATCACATGAAATATCAATAACCACTTTCATAATGATGGAATGCATAATGCCAGACTATCATAACCATATAGCCAAGGCCTCATGCCAAGACTACAAATAAGATTTTTTCAAGGCCTTGTGCCAAGACACTAGTTTGTCTCATGAGACCTACCGATGAAACGAGGAGCTATAGCGGGCTCCCCCCGTCACTTATTAAGTCCAATGCATTTCCATATGAAAAGGCTTAAACATAACAGAAACATTCGTATTAAAAATAGCATACGAAATGTCAATACTTTCACCATAAACTATGAACGGTATAAAAATAGCACATCCACATTCAAACATATCACAAAACCTTCAATACAATATAGAATTTTTGTATCATAATAAATCAACTTCAAATAAGCATAAAATCCATCAAAGGATGTTGACATAGATGAAATCAAAACTCTTTTTAGAGAAATATCTCTTTCTATTTTGAAATCATTTAAGAGTCTTATATTTATGAAATAAAACATTTTCTTTGAAAATATTCTTATAAGATTGTAAGGTAAGCTTCAATGATTTTATAACGGCGGAAAATAGCCGCACCCTCCGTATAAGTTAAAAAAAACATTCTTACCTTAATTTTGTCGAAAAGGTTAAAAAGCACCATGTTTGGAAAACGACGGAAAGATTCCTTTATAAACCTCTTATAAAAAGTCAAACAAGGGTATAAATGACTTTAACCCATATTCTAGTAAATAGTAAAAATGTTTTGAAATTCATTTTTAAGAAACATGGATGTGGATGATAAAGAGATCCCAGTAGATTGTTACGTATAAACAACCTCGGATAATGAAGAGATTGTGAAATAACCCTTACCTTGTACTTTTCCTTGGTTGGCGTAGGTTAACCTCCTGTATAATAGTGAAATAATTGTTATTAAATTATACAAGAATCATATGCATTCATATGATATCATATATGATCTTTTAACATTGCTTTGTTAATAATATCTTAGTATTATCGCTGTTTCGGGTGTTAACTTACTCATTTTATTTTATATGTTTTGTTATGTAAGCCATGTTTGTAATGGATAGATTGTATATTATTCATATACATAATGATATCAAGTCCTTAAACATCATTTTTAAATCAGAAAATGATAATTATACTTGAATGGATACGATGGAGAATGAATCTCATCACGTTCGTGGAGACGGTAGTCCGTACGTACGCACGATAAACAATATCATTATTTTGATATTAAAATAATATATAATTTGATATTATATCATATATACAGAATCATTATCATGTTATATTTATTATTTACATGAGTTACACATCATTATTATACCCATCCAAATAATAATATATTGAATAACAATTACACCACGACGTGGAGACGGTAAGCCGTACGTACGCACGTATGGTGACATGTTATTCAAAGGGTGGATAGAATACTGAATATGGTTGTACCATATTTATAATAACATAACAGTATATATAAGATACTGGAGTTATTATTTTATAATGGTAATAAAAAAGAAAGAATAATTGGAAGAAGAAAGGAACTTGGAAAAGGGTGGTGAAATCATTACCTCTTCTTCGGGTTCTTCCTTTTGATTTGATCAAAAGGGCTCTTTAGGTTGGCTTTCGGATCAATCTAAGGCCTCTAGGTTGTAGTGAGGGAAGTTGGGAGAGTATATGGGCAGATTTTGGCCGAACCAAAAGGCTTTTAAGGTGTAAAGAAATGAGAAGGAGGAGTTCCTTTTTATAAGAGGGGTGAGGGGCACCTTTGGAAAATCTAGAAATATTAATTTATAATAAATTCATATTTGGTTTCTAATGGATCCAAAGTTTATTATTCAAAGGTTAAGATGGGGATAGGTCGAAAACCATTCAACCAATAGAATTTAGATAGGTTTGGGTTACTATATTAACCTTATCTTTAAGTATTAACTCTTAGTTAATTAGTTTCACTTTTGCAATGTCTCTTTGTATTTTTATATTATATGGTTAATAAACTTACTATATACATACAAGCGACCCCCAAGTGGTCCATTAATGACATAACTATCATTATATAAGTCTCTTGGCCGAACCTTATATTTTTATGAATTTAATATCAATTAATAATATAATATTTGTTTTAACAACTCTTTTATGTCAATTTTGACACTATTCAATAGTTGTTTTTTGTGAAACTCATAACAGAATGATTACCTCGAAAAAAATTAATTAAATCAATACTAATATGTCATATTATCCTATAAAATTATTTTAATTCATTAAAAGTCTCAAATTATATTTATTTAGGTATTTATAATATCAATTATTTTAATTTGTCACTATTATGGTAATTACTGCGTCATAATTTTGTCATAAATAAATTAAATTTTGTAATCTCTAAAAATTATAAATAAACTATCATTATGTAGGAAATCTTTTTTATCTTTCTAATGAATATTTATAGTCGAAAATCCAACATATATAACCCTATGTAAAAAAATTTTTTCTAAAAGATATATGCTTATGTCATTTTTGTACTTATTTTAACTTAATTAAAATTAAGTGTCCCTATCACCTAAAAGTGGATCCATGGGGTCCCAAAATCGACCCAAATATGACTATGGTCGAACATGTATCAACCAATGAGTCTAGGACACGTTTTAGGATAATTTGTTATTATTATAATATTATTTTTTAACCCTTATTTACCGGATTTACCCTTAACCATGGTAAATAAAATATTTACCGATGTAATTATTCAAAATGTATAAAAATAAAAGTTACTTATTTACACAATTTGAAAATCCTGATTCCAAATATGGAATCTATTTTTCCAAATTCAAAACACAGAAGTGGCATAAATTAATTTAAAATTAATTCTCGTTTTTAAAACAAAAAGCGTGTTTTTAAGAGATAATAACTTTCAAAAGATTGACACTTGTTTATGTCCGGTTTAATTGTAAAATTATGTCCAATGAACAACATTATATTAAATGGTAAAAATATATTCTAAATATACATTAAAACCACTCAAATTCATAATTTATCAATATAAATTATTTCGATTAAAAAAGTTGTTTTTAATTAAAATTTAGTAATTTTCACTATTCATCAAAATATTGAAGTTATCCGAAAAGTACCAAAATTTCAACTTAGGCTAAATTTGATATTCCTAATCCAAAAATGAAGTCCATTCTAAAAAATAAAATATATATAATTCAAAAAGTAGGTATTACTATTCATAAAGGCTAGTTTGATTGGTTATGGTGTGTTAGAACTTGGTGTTGCGTACAACACACGTTATCACATTATTCAAAGAGAAGCGTATCGTAGAAGCTTGGGGTGTTACATTCTACCCTCCTTCAAATAATTTCATCCTCGAAATTTCTAGAATACTTATCACATGAAAATACTCGGGTGGTTCTTCATCATAAGTTTCTCGGGTTCCCACAATGCCTCTTCCATCTTATGGTTTCTCCACAAAACTTTTACCAGACGCGTCGTCCGGTTTCTCAGTACTTGTTCTCTCGTATCAAGAATCTTGACGGGCTCTTCGCAATAAGACAGATCGGGTTCCAGTTCTAACTCCTCATAGGTGAGTACATGTGTTAGGTCAGGCATGTATTTCCTTAACAGAGATACGTGGAACACATCGTGAACTTTGGAGAGACTTGGCAGCATTGCCAATCGGTAAGCTACAACCCCAATTCGTTCTAGAATTTTGAAAGGTCCGATGTACCTGGGACTCAATTTACCTTTCTTACCAAAATGTATAACTCCCTTCCATGGAGATACCTTCAGGAAAACATGATCACCGACTTGAAATTCCAAATCCTTCCTTCGATTATCGGCATAGCTCTTCTACCTACTTTGAGCTGTTTTGATGTGATTTTGGATTACCTCCACCTTTTCCATCGTTTCCTCCACTAGTTCTGGGCCTACAAGTTTTCTTTCACCAACGTCATCCCAACAGGTTGGTGTATGACATCTCTTTCCGTATAACGCTTCATATGGTGCCATCTGAATACTCGAATGGAAGCTATTGTTATAGGAAAATTCTACCAGAGGTAAATATTGATCCCACATACCCTGAAAGTCAAGTGAGCAAGATCTCAACATGTCTTCTAAGGTTTGAATAGTTCGTTCTGATTGTCTGTCTGTTTGAGGGTGGTAAGCAGTGCTCAAATAAAGTTCAATATCCAGGGATTTCTGAAGACTCTTCCAGAATCTTGAAGTAAAACGAGGATCATGATCAGAAACAATTGATAGGGGTACTCCATGAAGTCTCACAACTTCATTAGTATATAGTCTTGCTAGACGTTCCAGGGGTATATCTTCTCTTATAGAAAAAAAATGTGTTGACTTCGTAAGACGATCAACAATAACCCATATTGCATCATTCCTTCTAGGAGTCTTTGGTAGTCCAATGACAAATTCCATCATAATATTGTCCCATTTCCACTCTGGTATGGGAAGAGGTTGCATGACTCCTCCAGGCTGTTGCCTTCCAGATTTCACTTGTTGACAAACCATACATCTTGACACAAAATTAGCAATATCCCTCTTCATGTTGTCCCACCAAAAATGTTCCTTTAAATCTCTATACATTTTGGTGTTCCCAGGATGTATAGAGAAATTGGAACTATGAGCATCATCCAGCAATTCCCTTTTTAGATCAGGTATATCAGGAACACAAAGTATCTTCCCAAATTTCAAAATTCCATCTTCATACACAAAGTGTCTCAATCTCCCATCATTCACAGCTTTAATCTTTTTTTTGAAATTCTTCATCATCGGTCTGAGAACTCTTAATACTTTCTATTAAAGATGGTTTGACAACCATTTGAAAAAGCATTGATGCTTCACCTTCCCTGGTTTTTCCCATGTCCATCTTCACTAGATCTATGAAAATTGGATCCCTTTTGATTCTCATATTGTTCAAAACTCCATGATCTTTTCTGCTCAAAGCATCTGCCACCTTGTTTGCTTTCCCCGGGTGGTAGTGTATCGTACGATCATAATCCTTGAGTAATTCAAGCCATCTCCTTTGCCTCATGTTGAGTTCTTTTTGTGAGAAAATATACTTCAAACTCTTGTCATCAGTATAAATCTCACATTTTTCACCATAGAGGTAGTGCCTCCATATCTTCAAAGCAAAGATCACAGCTGCTAACTCGAGATCATGAGTAGGATAGTTTTGTTCATGAATTTTCAACTGTCGTGATGCATAGGGAATAACCCTATCATTCTGCATAAGGACACAACCAAGTCCTTTCTTTGATGCATCACTATAAATAACGAACCCATCATTCCCCGATGGTAGAGTCAATATAGGAGCATTGACTAATCTTCTCTTCAGTTCTTCGAAACATTCTTCACACTCTTTTGTCCAAACAAATTTAACCCCTTTACGTGTGAGCTTCGTTAATGGGTTAGCCAATCGGGTGAAATTCTGGATGAATCATCAATAATAACCTGCCAAACCAATAAAACTATGTACCTCAGTTATACTCGTAGGTGCTGGCCATTCTTGGATTGCCTTAGTCTTAGAAGGATCAACAGAGATTCCATCTTTAGAGACAATATGGCCAAGAAAAGAAATCTCCTGAAGCCAGAATTCACACTTGCTAAACTTCCCATATAATTCATGCTTTCTCAGAGTCTTCAAGATAATGCGCAAGTGATTTTCATGATCTTCATATATTTTGGAGTATACTAAGATATCATCAATAAATAGAACTACAAATTCATCTAGATACTCCTTGAAAACTCTATTCATTAGATCCATGAATAAAGAGGGTGCATTAGTCAATCCAAAAGGCATTACAGTAAACTCGTAATGCCCATACCTGGTTCGAAATGCTGTCTTCGGAATTTCTTCCTTCTTCACATACAACTGATGGTATCCAGATCGATGGTCCATCTTTGAAAAGTATTGAGCTCCATGCAGTTGGTCAAATAAATCATCAATTCGAGGTAGGGGATACTTGTTCTTTATTGTTATAGCATTGATCTCCCTGTAGTCGATACATAACCTCATACATCCATATTTCTTTTTAAGAAAAAGAACAGGGGCTCCCCATGGAGAAACACTAGGGCGAATAAATCCCTTATTACTCAATTCCTCTAGTTGTTTCTTTATTTAAACTAATTCTACAGTGGCCATTCTATAAGGGGTCTTCGATATAGGCCTTGATCCAGGAATTAAATCAATGGAAAACTCAACTTCTCGTTCTGGAGGATGTCCAGGTAAATCTTCCGGAAATACATCTACAAATTCTTTCACAACAGGTACATCCTCTATTTGAACATTCCTTTCCTCATCCAGAGTTATTTCATTCTCTTCCTCCCCAATAATTGAATTTATTTGAGCTACTGGGGGTGGATCTAAATAAGAATTAGGTGGTGATGATTCTACTCTAAAGATAAGGTGTTCCTTATCATTATCATCACGAATCGTAACCTCTTTCTTCTTACAATAAATCTTCGCATCATAGTCTGAAAGCTAGTCTATACTGAGGATTATATCAAACTCAATCATAGGTATGATGATGAGATCAGCAGATAATGAACATTTATGTGCTCTAATGGGGACTGATTCACAAAACTTTGTTGCAATGATACTTCCCTTAGGAGTTTTAACTGACAACTCCCTTGTTAAATCAAATTGTAAAAATCTAATTTTCTTAGAAAACAGGGATGATATGAAACAATGAGATGATCCAGAATCAAATAATGCATTTGCTAAACTTGGGGAAACCATTAAATTACCTACCACCACGTCTTTCGGAGCTTCTACCTCAGCAGTAGTGATAGCATAAGCTTGGCCTTGATCCCTTGGCCTTTTCTGAGGTAAGTTCTCCTGACGCTTAGGACATTCATTTGAATAATGTCCAATCTCCCTGCAATTGTAGCACTGAACATTGGTAGCTTCCTTCTTCCCCTTGCAATCACGAGCTTGGTGGCCTTTTTCACCATACTTGTAACGGACTCACATTCCCTTCAAGCAAGTACCGGGGTGTTTCTTCCCACATTTACCATAGGATGGATATTCAACCTTTCCCTTCTTCCCCTTATTTCCATTCCTAGATTGATCAGCAGGTCTCTTCTTCTCTTGATTTGCTTTAAAGTCATAAGACTTAGAGAATTCCTTTTCGTTCTTGATAGCACATGAGACAATGTCTTCGTACGACGAGAAGGATTGTGATACTAATGCTCGACGGAGAAATGGTTTTAACCCATCAAAGAAACGATCAATATTACTTCTTAGGTTACGTATATAATCTCCAGCATACCTTTCTAACCTTGTAAAGTTATCCTCATACTTTGTTACATTCTCATCCTCCTTTTGTCTCGGACTCAGAAATTGCTTTTCCATATCTGCTCGATGGTCGTGAGGAAAGTATTTTTCTAAAAACAGATCTTTGAAATCCCTCCATTACATATTTGATACTTCATCATCTTCCTTCGTGTTTTGAATCAATGACCACCATTGATCAGCATCTCCAGTGAGTCGGTAAATTTCCATGATAACTTTTTCCCTTTCACTACTCCCCAAAGCCTGAAATATTTTCTCTAGGGAATTTATCCATTGCTCAGCTACTAAGGGATTTGTACTCCCATTGAATGTTGGTGGTTGTTGCCTCATGAATCGATCTAACATTGATCCTCCACACTGTGGATCAGGGGCTCTATACGGGTAAGGTTATTATTCATAACCTGAGTAAGTTGTCCCAGTATGGTGATTAGCTGATCGGCACCAGTTGCATCACCAGCTGTAACACCCGAGATTTTTATGAGTAATATTTTTTTTATATCATCAGAGGAATCTTTCACTACACACTTACTTGGCTTACTTTACACGCAATCATGACCTTCCTCGATAGCTTGTGTCGTACGCAATACCGAGTTTCACTAAACTATGATATGCTATTAAAATATTATTAAAACTAGCCGTTATGAATAGTAATAACCACTTTTTGAAATTTTATAAATTTTATTTTTCAAAATGGACTTCATTTTTGGATTCGGAATATCGAAATTAGCCTAGGGTGAAATTTTGGTATTTTTCTGAGAACTTTCAATTTTTGATGAATAGTGAAACCACTAAGTGGTAGGTTAAAAACTGAATTTTTGCATAAAACTTAATTTTACCGCTTCTGTGAATGGAATTTCGAAACTCCGACAGACACGGTTGATATCAGTAAGTAAAATGTGGTTCAATGAGATAAAAATAATTTTTTGGCGAATAGTAACTTTTTACTTTTTTTTACCGCGGTTAATAGTAAATAGGGTAACTAAGGGTAAAAATGATATTACTATTACCCTAACACATGTCCTAATTCTATTGTACAAGTTTAATTCGACCAAAAACAAACTTAGGAATAAAATATGACCATTTAGGCCCACTTGGATTAGATTAGGACATTTATTATTAATTTATTTAAAGAAGGGTTAAAATAGATAAAATCAAAGTTTAATAAGTAAATCATTTTTAATATGGGGTTATACATAAGATAAATTCGACTATAAATATTCATTAGAAATATAAAAAGATTTCCTACATAATGGTATTTTATTTGTAATTTTTAGACGTTAAATAATTTAATTTATTTATGACACAATGATGATGCATTAATTATCTTATTAATGAAATATTGACATAATTGATGTTATAAACACAAAAATAAATGTAATTTGAGACTTTTTATGAATTACACTAATTTTATAGGTTAATATGATATATTAGTGTTGATTTAATCAACTTGGTTCGAACATATAATTCTGTTATGACTTTCAAAAAAATCACATATCAAATAGTGTCAAAATTGACACAAAATAGTTTTTAAATAAAATATTATATTATTAATTGTTATTTTATTCCTAAAAATCTAAGGTTCGGCCAAATAACTTTGATAATGATATATATATTAATAATAAACAATTTGGGGTTCGTTTGGCATGTTATAGTAAGTGTATTAACCATATAATGTAAGAAAACAAAAAGACACGGTAAAAGTTAAATTATTTAACTTAGAGTTAAATCTAATTGATAAGGTTAAAATAATAACCTAAACATGTATAAATCCTATTTGTTGATAGGATTTCGACCCATCCCCACATTATCTTCAAAATAAGACCATTTGGAACCATTATAAACCGATTTTGACTTTAATATAAAATAATATTTTGAGATATTCCTAAGGTGCCCCTCTCCTCCCTTATAAAAGGGCACCACCTCCCCCTCCTCCTCACACCAATTTGAGCACTCAAGCTCGGAAAACCCCTACCAAAATCCCTTCTCAACTTCCCTAGAATAATCCTAGAGGTTTTGGTCTTCTTCAAAGATCAATCTTAGTTCCTTAAGTGGAGGATTCAAAGAGGCGTTCCAAAGAAGAGGTAATATCCATTACCGATCTTTTCAATTTCTTTCTTCTTCAACTTCTTCTTCTTTAGTTGTTTCATGATAAAGTAATAACATCAGTATTACTTACATACTGATATGTTATTATAAATATGAAACAACCCTAATTCACCTTCTATCCATCCTACGGAAAAATGAAATCACCGCGCGTGCGTACGTACGGAATACCGTCTCCACGCCGTGGTGTAATCTATTTTCCACCATCACCTTACAAGGATGGGTATAATGGTGTAATGAGTAAATATATATGATTATTATGAAGTAATATTGACACTGATATAATATATATATATATATATTCTAATACAATTCCACGATCATAGGAACGATATCATCACTCGTGCGTACGTACGGAATACCGTCTCCACGATGTGATGCGACTCGTTCTACATGATCTTCATTTCATAATGATTATATAAATGAATTGAATGAATGAATATGGTATATAATACACTAATACCATTCTGGAAATGAAGTATCTATAACCTAAAGATAAGAATAAGAATTTATTCGACAAAACACGCATAAGAACAAAAAGTTATAAAGACCCGAGTAACAAGTAACAATGAAATATTACTAACTAGAAGCTAATAATATGACCATATATGATATCATATCAATATGTATGATTCTGGAATAAGTCAATAACATTATTTAAACCATTATACAGGAGCTTCGGACACGAACAAAGAAAATCGGACCTAAGGTAAGGGAAAATATCACAATCTCATTTTTATCCGAGATTGTTTTTACTTTTCCATTTAATGGGGTGTATCTTATCATCCACATCCATGTTCCCTCAATATGTAATATTGTTTCCATCCACTTACAATGGTTTAAATCCTATTTTACCCTTCGGTGAGTTTTTAGTAAAAGATATGAAAGGAATCTTTTGTCATTTTTCGTACGAGGTACTTTTTGACTTTTCCGAAAAAAGTACAAAAGAATGTTTTTTTAACTTATACAGCATGAATGGATTTTTAAAACATTATTTACAAGAAGCTTCCTTTACAAGTTTTCAAGTTTATTTTTAATCAACTTCTTTTAGTTTATAATTGTATGACATGTTAATAAAAGAAAAGTATTTTTAAAGAAGAAAGGATATTTTCCTAAAGAATGGAGTTCAAGTGTTTTATCAAAATTATTTTCCATCTAAGATAATAAAGGGTTCTGTTTTTATCCCTATTATTACATTGATTTGATCATGTTGTGTGGAATTATTTTTATGAATTCCTTTATCTTATATTAATTGATTTATGATGTCATGTTGTTTAAGAATCCCATTTTTATTACATGGGTTATGTCATGATGTATGGTTTATGATTATGTGGCACACATAAGAAAGGATTCATTATAAGATGGGTGGGACCTATATCTCCCTCCAATTCATTGGGTAAAGATTTTATATCTCATGAGATAGACATGGCTGGAACGAAATGTTATTTCAGTTCAGTGATACAGGACTGAAACGAGGAGTGAACTCGGTTCAGAAATGGACTTTGTCCGCTAAGATAGTCTTGGCAATGAGTCATGACTAACAAGAAATGATTTTTCATGATTATGTGTGCATGCCACAAAGTTTCAAGTTTTATGATATGATTATGGGGATCTCATTTTCACTTCTATGATTTATTCCATGTTAAGATATTATGATCTCTTTTGCAGGTTATGATTTTCAAAAAGATATGATATGATTTCTATTTCCTTTATTTGCCCTTGCTGAGAATTTGAGCTCACCCTTTTATGTTTTCTTTTCCCCAGGTCAGGAAGATGGATATTAAGTAGAATATGCTAAAAGGGACCCTAGATATGATGAAATAAATGGGAGACACTGTAGAAGATTTATGAACCAGTTGTTTATGTTTCCCAGTTTCTAAAGACACTATACCTATTCGGTCCTTTGTGGTTTTGTTATATGTTGTAATAAGTGTGCTTCAATTTTGAAGTATTAACAATGTATGTAAAGTATGGGTCGTTATAGTTGGTATCAGAGGAAAGGTATAGTCAACCTTTGGAAACTAGGATGTGAAAGCCTTAGTAAGAACCCTAAGGATAAGTCTAAGCATAGAACACAATCTTAGTGTTTTAGAAATGGCCATGAATAACCTAGGATAAGACCTTAAGCATGAAAATTTTATTCTTGAATTATGTAGTTTCATATTGTAATTAGTGTTGCTCACACTATTCTTCTTGGTTTTAGTCAATGGCTGGAACCCGAAGGAACCGTGTTAATATGGAATGCGATGGGCAATGCAATGATTGTCCCCATGAGCAACCAAACGATATGGGAGCTGGAATGAAAAATCATGTAGCCATGCTCACAAAACTTTCTCAAGCTATGAATCATGCAGGATTTCCAAAGGAGCAAAGGAGGGAGCAACATTCTGTTGAATCCTTCATGAGGCAGCGTCCACCTTCTTTCAGCGGGTCTACTGATCCATTAGTTGCTGAACAATGGATGCGTACTACTGAAAAGATATTTTCAGTTCTTCAATGTTCTGAACATGATAAAGTCATCCTAGCAGTGTATCGTTTGGAAGGAGATGCTGATCAATGGTGGAATCTTATTAAGAATACAAGGCAAAGGGATGAAATTGAGTCTATGGAATGGGACGATTTCAAGAACTTATTTTTCAATAAGTACTTCCCTCGTATTCTCCGAACAAAGATGGAGAAAGAGTTTCTTGAACTGAAGCAAAGGGATGATGAATCTGTTGGTACCTATGAAGCAAATTTTACAAGACTTGCAAGGTACGCTTCTGGTATTATTATCCAACCTGAGAGTAAGATCGATCGATTCTTTAGTGGCTTAAAACCAAGTCTTCGAAGGGAGTTAGCCATAAGGGACATCAATAGCTACGAGTAAATCGTTCGATGTTCTCTCAAAGTCGAGATGGAGATTGGAGTAACCCATCAGTCACATGGGTTTGATAAGAAGAGGAAGATGGAATTCAAAGGAAAATCTAATGAGCAAACTGAAAAGAAGATGAGCTTTCCCTTATGCTCAAAGTGTGGAAAGAAACATGGAGGGAGTTGTCTTAAAGGGACAAGTAAATGTTTTAAATGTGGAAAGGAAGGTCATCGGGCATTTGAATGCCGTGATAATGGGAAGAAGATGTCTAATGATTCAAACAAAGGAAGGGATACGCAGAATGATCCTACTACACTTCAATGTTTCAAGTGCAAGGAGATGGGGCATTATTCCAATCAATGCCCAAATCCAAGGGTTGATGATGATGGTCGACGTCAACAAAATCTTAAGTCTAAAGACAAAGGAAAGTCACATGCAATTTCTATCAGCGATGTGGAGTACGATAACGAAGTGGTGAAAGGTACACTTATCATCCACTCTAAAGTAGAAAATGTTTTATTTGATTCTGGATCCACCCACTCTTTTATTTCTAAAGAATTTTCTAAGGGTATCACCGTATTACCTCAACAATTAGATGTTGAGTTATCTGTGACAACACCTAATGGCACAACAGTTACATCAAAAGTTTATAATTCTTCTTCGATCGAAGTTTGTGGGAAAGTGCTTCCTGCAAATCTTATGATCCTTCCTTTAGTGGAATTTGATGTGATTCTTGGCATGGATTGGCTTTCTCTACATGGAGCTCATATCAATTGCCAAATAAGGGAAGTCACATTTCATATTCCAGATCAATCTACGATCGTTTATCGATGCAAGGATGAATATAACCTTCCAGTGGAAATTCCTTCCATCTTATGGGTCTTGATTCCGCTAAATGAAGGTTATTTATCTCAAATGGTTGGTGAGAAACTCATGATTAAGAATATTCCCATTGTACGGGAGTTTGATGATGTCTTTCCGGAGGAATTACTGGGTCTTCCACCAAATTGTGAAGTTGAATTTTCAATAGAACTCGTACCAGGTGCTTTGCCTATTTCAAAGACACCTTATAGAATGGCCCCAATTGAGTTGCAGGAATTGAAGAAGCAACTCCAAGATAATCTTGATAATGGATTCATACGCCCTAGTGCGTCACCTTGGGGAGCACCTGTTTTATTTGTTAAGAAGAAAGATGGATCAATGAGACTCTGCATTGATTATCGAGAACTTAACAAGATCACTATCAAGAACAAATATCCTCTCCCACACATTGATGACTTATTTAACCAACTACGCGGAGCTCAATACTTTTCCAAGATTGACCTTCGTTCAGGGTATCATCAATTAAGGGTCAAAAGGGAGGATATACCAAAGACGGCTTTCCGTACAAGGTATGGACACTATGAATTTATAGTGATGCCATTTGGTCTTACTAATGCCCCTGCTATCTTCATGGATCTAATGAATAGAGTCTTTAAAGACTATCTTGATCAATTTGTGGTAGTCTTTATAGACGATATTCTTGTCTATTCAAAGAGCAAGGAAGAGCATGAAGATCACTTGAGAATTATATTGAAGACCCTGAGAAAGGAGAAGCTTTATGCCAAATTTACCAAGTGTGAATTTTGGCTTCAAAAAGTTGCATTTTTGGGTCACATAATCTCAAAAGAGGGGATATCTGTGGATCCAGCAAAAACAGAGGTTATCGAAAGATGGTCGAGACCAACAACAGTAACTGAGATCCGAAGTTTTCTTGGTTTGGCTGGATATTATCGACATTTTGTAAAGGATTTTTCACGATTATCTAATCTACTCACCAAGTTGACTCGGAAAGGAGTTAAGTTTGTTTGGACAGAGGAATGTGAAGAGAATTTCAAGGAGTTAAAAAGAAGGTTATCCAGTGCACCTGTGCTCACACTGCCTTGTAGTGGAGAAAGGTTTGTGATCTACAGTGATGCATCCAAGAAGGGATTGGGGTGTGTTCTTATGCAAAATGATATGGTGATAGCTTATGCCTCACGACAGTTGAAAATCCATGAGCAAAATTACCCAACACATGATTTGGAGTTGGCTGCGGTAATCTTTTCATTAAAGATTTGGAGGCATTACCTTTATGGTGAAAGGTGTGATATCTATACTGATCATAAAAGTTTAAAGTATATTTTCACACAAAAGGAGCTGAATATGCGTCAAAGAAGATGGTTGGAGCTGATTAAGTATTATGACTGCTCAATCCATTACCACCCTGGGAAAGCAAACAAGGTGGCAGATGCATTAAGTCGACAAGACCATGCTAGTTTATCCATGATGAGGATCACACAAGATCCAATATTTATGGATTTACAAAGGATGGATCTTGGAATTATAATGGAAGGGGAAAAATCTTATCTTTCTCAAATAAATGTTCAACCATCTATACATGTGAAGATTAAAGAGGCACAGAAAGAAGATGTCGAGTTACAAAAGAAGGTGAGAAATGTTCCCGAATTCAACCTTGATTGTGATGGGATAATAAAGTTAAGGAATCGGGTTTGTGTTCCTCCCATCCCCGAATTAAAGAAGGAGCTGCTGGATGAGGCTCATAGTTCTTCATTCTCTATTCATCCTGGAAGCACGAAGATGTATAGGGACCTGAAAGAGTACTTCTGGTGGGATGGCATGAAAAGAGATGTTGCTGAATATGTCTCTTGATGCTTGGTTTGTCAACAAGTTAAAGCTGAGAGACAGAAGTCTAAAGGGATGTTACATCCATTACCCATACCTGAATGGAAATGGGAAAACATCACTATGGACTTTGTCACAGGACTTCCTAAAACATCCAAAGGCAATAATGCTATCTGGGTCATAGTTGATCGTCTTACAATGTCTGCACACTTCATTTCTATTAGAGAGGATTTCTCTTTAGATCAGCTTGCCAGGATATATGTAAAGGAAGTGGTAAGATTGCATGGAGTACCAATTTCTATTATATCTGATCGGGATCCGAGATTTACCTCGAAGTTCTGGCGAAGTCTTCAGCATACTTTGGATACAGAGTTGAGTTTCAGCACTGCTTATCATCCTCAGACAGACGGTCAGTCTGAGAGAACAATTCAAACCCTAGAAGATATGTTGAGAGCTTGCTCTATGGATTTCAAAGGAGGTTGGGATCAACACCTACCTTTGGTGGAATTTTCTTATAATAATAGCTTTCACTCCAGTATTCAGATGGCTCCTTATGAAGCTCTCTATTGAAAGAAATGCAGGACTCCAACTTGCTGGGATGAAGTTGGGGAAAGAAAGCTATTAGGACCTGATCTCGTTGATGAAATGGCAGAGAAGGTCAGATCTATTCAACAACATATAAGAACAGCTCAGAGTCGACAGAAAAGTTATTCCGACAACCGAAAAAAGACCTAGAGTTTGAAGTGGGTGATAAAGTGTTCTTACGAATATCTCCCTGGAAGAAGGTTATGAGATTTGGAAAGAAGGGGAAGTTGAGCCCTAGATATATCGGTCCTTTCGAAATACTGGATCGTGTTGGGAAGGTAGCTTACCGATTTGCGCTTCCACCGAATCTCTCTCAAGTTCACGATGTGTTCCATGTATCTCTCCTGAGAAAGTACATACCAGATCCTTCACATGTACTCAGCTCAGAAGTTGTACCGCTGGAGCAAGATCTTTCTTATGAAGAACAGCCGATAGAGATTCTGGATCGTAGCGAAAAAGTCCTACGAAACAAGACCACTCGCTTGGTGAAAGTTTTATGGAGGAACCACCAACTTGAAGAAGCTACATGGGAGCTTGAGGATATGATGAGGGAGAAGTATCCTCATCTGTTTGTTATAAAGTGACGAATTTCGAGGGCGAAATTCTTTTTAAGGGGGGTAGAATGTAACACCCGAGATTTTTATGAGTAATATTTTTTTTTATATCATCAAAGGAATCTTTCACTACACACTTACTTGGCTTACTTTACACGCAATCATGACCTTCCTCGATAGCTTGCGTCGTACGCAATACCGAGTTTCACTAAACTATGATATGCTATTAAAATATTATTAAAACTACCCGTGATGAATAGTAATAACCACTTTTTGAAATTTTTTAAATTTTATTTTTCAAAATGGACTTCATTTTTGGATTCGGAATATCGAAATTAGCCTAGGGTGAAATTTTGGTATTTTTCTGAGAACTTTCAATTTTTGATGAATAGTGAAACCACTAAGTGGTAGGTTAAAAACTGAATTTTTGCATAAAACTTAATTTTACCGCTTCTGTGAATGGAATTTCGAAAATCCGATAGACACGGTTGATATCAGTAAGTAAAATGTGGTTCAATGAGATAAAAATAATTTTTTGGCGAATAGTAACTTTTTACTTTTTTTTACCGCGGTTAATAGTAAATAGGGTAACTAAGGGTAAAAATGATATTACTATTACCCTAACACATGTTCTAATTCTTTTGGACAAGTTTAATTCGACCAAAAACAAACTTAGGAATAAAATATGACCATTTTGGCCCACTTGGATTAGATTAGGACATTTATTATTAATTTATTTAAAGAAGGGTTAAAATAGATAAAATCAAAGTTTAATAAGTAAATCATTTTTAATATTGGGTTATACATAAGATAAATTCGACTATAAATATTCATTAGAAATCTAAGAAGATTTCATACATAATGGTATTTTATTTGTAATTTTTAGACATTAAATAATTTAATTTATTTATGACACAATGATGATGCAGTAATTATCTTATTAATGAAATATTGACATAATTGATGTTATAAACACCAAAATAAATGTAATTTGAGACTTTTTATGAATTACACTAATTTTATAGGTTAATATTATATATTAGTGTTTATTTAATCAACTTGGTTCGAACATATAATTCTGTTATGACTTTCAAAAAAATCACATATCAAATAGTGTCAAAATTGACACAAAATAGTTTTTAAATAAAATATTATATTATTAATTGTTATTTTATTCCTAAAAATCTAAGGTTCGGCCAAATGACTTAGATAAGGATATATATATTAATAATAAACAATTTGGGGTTCGTTTGGCATGTTATAGTAAGTGTATTAACCATATAATGTAAGAAAACAAAAAGACACGGTAAAAGTTAAATTATTTAACTTAGAGTTAAATCTAATTGATAAGGTTAAAATAATAACCTAAACATGTCTAAATACTATTGGTTGATAGGATTTCGACCCATACCCACATTATATTCGAAATAAGACCCTTTGGAACCATTATAAACCGATTTTGACTTTAATATAAAATAATATTTTGAGATATTCCTAAGGTGCCCCTCTACTCCCTTATAAAAGGGCACCTCCTCCCCCTCCTCCTCACACCAATTTGAGCACTCAAGCTAGGCCAAACCCTGCCAAAATCCCTTCTCCACTTCCCTAGAATAATCCTAGAGGTTCTGGTCTTCTTCAAAGATCAATCTTAGTTCCTTAAGTGGAGGATTCAAAGAGGCGTTCCAAAGAAGAGGTAATATCCATTACCGATCTTTTCAATTTATTTCTTCTTCAACTTCTTCTTCTTTAGTTGTTTCATGATAAAGTAATAACATCAGTATTACTTACATACTGATACGTTATTATAAATAATAAACAACCCTAATTCACCTTCTATCCATCCTACGGAAAAATGAAATCACCGTGCGTGCGTACGTACGGAATACAGTCTCCATGCCGTGGTGTAATCTATTTTCCACCATCACCTTACAAGGATGGGTATAATGGTGTAATGAGTAACTACATATGATTATTATGAAGTAATATTGATACTGAAATAAAATATATATACTCCAATACAATTCCACGATCATAGGAACGATATCATCACTCGTGCGTACGTACGGAATACCGTCTCCACGATGTGATGCGACTCGTTCTACATGATATTCATTTCATAATGATTATATAAATGAATTGAATGAATGAATATGGTATATAATACACTAATAACATTCTGGAAATGAAGTATCTATAACCTAAAGATAAGAATAAGAATTTATTCGACAAAACACGCATAAGAACAAAAAGTTATAAAGACCCGAGTAACAAGTAACAATGAAATATTACTAACAAGAAGCTAATAATATGACCATATATGATATCATATCAATATGTATGATTCTGGAATAAGTCAATAACATTATTTAAACCATTATACAGGAGCTTCGGACACGAACAAAGCAAATCAGACCTAAGGTAAGGGAAAATATCACAATCTCATTTTTATCCGAGATTGTTTTTACTTTTCCATTTAATGGGGTGTATCTTATCATCCACATCCATGTTCCCTCAATATGTAATATTGTTTCCATCAACTTACAATGGTTTAAATCCTATTTTACCTTTCGGTGAGTTTTTAGTAAAAGATATGAAAGGAATCTTTTGTCGTTTTTCGTACGAGGTACTTTTTGACTTTTCCGACAAAAGTACGAAAGAATGTTTTTTTTAACTTATACGGCATGAATGGATTTTTAAAACATTATTTCCAAGAAGCTTCCTTTACAAGTTTTCAAGTTTATTTTTAATCAAATTCTTTTAGTTTATAATTGTATGACATGTTAAGAAAAGAAAGGTATTTTTAAAGAAGAAAGGATATTTTTCTCAAGAATGGAGTTCAAGTGTTTTATCAAAATTATTTTCCATCTAAGATAATAAAGGGTTCTGTTTTTATCCCTATTATTACATTGATTTGATCATGTTGTGATGGAATTATTTTTATGAATTCCTTTATCTTATATTAATTGATTTATGATGTCATGTTGTTTAAGAATCCCATTTTTATTACATGGGTTATGTCATGATGTATGGTTTATGATTATGTGGCACACATAAGAAAGTATTCTTTATAAGATGGGTGGGACCTATATCTCCCTCCAATGCATTGGGTAAAGATTTTATATCTCATGAGATAGACATGGCTGGAACGGGAGGTTATTTCGGTTCAGTGATACAGGACTGAAACGAGGAGTGAACTCGGTTCAGAAATGGACTTTGTCCGCTAAGATAGTCTTGGCAATGAGTCATGACTAACAAGAAATGATTTTCCATGATTATGTGTGAATGCCACAATGTTTCAAGTTTTATGATATGATTATGGGGATCTCATTTTCACTTCTATGATTTATTCCATGTTAAGATATTATGATCTCTTTTGCAGGTTATGATTTTCAAAAAGATATGATATGATTTCTATTTCCTTTATTTGCCCTTGCTGAGCATTTGAGCTCACCCTTTTATGTTTTCTTTTCCCCAGGTCAGGAAGATGGATATTAAGTAGAATATGCTAAAAGGGACCCTAGATATGATGAAATAAATGGGAGACACTGTAGAAGATTTATGAACCAGTTGTTTATGTTTCCCAGTTTCTAAAGACACTATACCTATTCGGTCCTTTGTGGTTTTGTCATATGTTGTAATAAGTGTGCTTCAATTTTGAAGTATTAACAATGTATGTAAAGTATGGGTCGTTATACCAGCTCCACTATAATTATCTTGAGCAGGAGGGCAATCCCTATATGGAGTGCGTGCATTGATACAGTTTCCATTTCTTCCACTAGGAGGCATTTCTAAATAATGGTATAAACTAGATCAATTTATGAATCATAATACATAATCCCATACTTACAAAACACTTAACATAAATTTAACTATTTATGGATATAATCCATAATCATAAAAATGTTTTCTTTGAGGAATTATATACTCATAAACCCTTCATAATTATTTTTAAATAAAATGATATTTATCCTAAGCATATCCCCCGGGAGTGTCGTAACCCAGAGTGCATCAATGCCCGTTGTCGTGCACCATTTCTCGTTCGAGTCTAGCTCAAAGTGGTGTTTTCGGGTTTTACCCCTAGGTATATATGTGCCAGAGCCACCTCTACCTGCCTGTATCCAGACAGGGATGTATTTCTCGGAAAACTCACAAAATCTATACAATACCAAAATTCTAGGAAGTTCTTCTATACTAATCCTAAAAGTTCATCTTAGGTCTACGTGATCTAATCAGAGTTTATCTAAATCTAGCTTCCAAGGTTTGTACTAAACTTCCTCTGATACCAACTGTAACACCCCGACCCTAGTTACCCAGAGTCGGTGAGTTATTACATAACATTGGCATGATCACAAGAAAGATCAAATCTCGAAAGACTGATTGGTTTAGTAGCCTTGGAAACACTAGATATATTCATTAAGTTTTACATTACATCATAAAGTGAAAAACTACTACAACAACATAATGTCTCCATAGTCCACACTATTATCCCCTCATAATATCCATGTAGGTCATTCATAATTTACTTCTTCACATCCTGGGAAAAATAAAACATAAAAAAGGGGTGAGCTAAAATGCCCAGTAAGGATAACAATATAGTGGAAACTTTCAAAAATAAGCATAAACATTTAAGGCAATGTATAACTAAAACAAAAGCCTTTTAAACTTGAACTTCAACATAGTATGACAAAAGTAAAATGAAATAATGCCTTTTACTTATTCACATGGATATTCTTATAATCGAATAATCACATGCAATATCAATAACCACTTTCATAATGATGGAATGCATAATGCCAGACTATCATAACCACATAGCCAAGGCCTCATGCCAAGACTACAAATAAGATTTTTCCAAGGCCTTGTTCCAAGATACTAGTTTGTATCATGAGACCTACCGATGCATCGAGGAGCTATAGCGGGCTCCACCCGTCACTTATTAAGTCCAATGCATTCCCATATGAAAAGGTTTAAACATAACATAAACATTCGTATTAAAACTAGCATATGAAATGTCAATACTTTCACCATAAACTATGAAAGGTATAAAAATAGCACATCCACAGTCAAACATATCACAAAACCTTCAATACAATATTGAAGTTTTGTATCATAATAAATCAACTTCAAATAAGCATAAAATCCATCAAAGGATGTTGACATAGATGAAATCAAAACTCTTTTTAGAGAAATATCTCTTTCTATTTTGAAATCATTTAAGAGTCTTATATTTATGAAATAAAACATTTTCTTTGAAAATATTCTTATAAGATTGTAAGGGAAGCTTCGATGATTTTATAATGGTGGAAAATATCTGCACCCTCCGTATAAGTTAAAAAAACATTCTTACCTTAATTTTGTCGAAAAGGTTAAAAAGCACCTTGTTTGGAAAACAACGGAAAGATTCCTTTATAAACCTCTTATAAAAAGTCAAACAAGGTTATAAATGAATTTAACCCATATTATAGTAAATAGTAAAAATGTTTTGAAATTCATTTTTAAGAAACATGGATATGGATGATAAAGAGATCCCAATAGATTATTACGTATAAACAACCTCGGATAATGAAGAGATTGTGAAATAACCCTTACCTTGTACTTTTCCTTGGTTGGGGTAGGTTAACCTCATGTATAATAGTTAAATAATTGTTATTAAATTATACAAGAATCATATGCATTCATGTGATATCATATATGATCTTTTAACATTGCTTTGTTAATAATATCTTAGTATTATCGTTGTTTCGGGTGTTAACTTACTCATTTTCTTTTATATGTTTTGTTAAGTAAGCCATGTTTGTAATGGATAGGATGTATATTATTCATATCCATAATGATATCAAGTCCTTAAAAATCATTTTTAAATCAAAAAATGATAATTATACTTGAATGGATACGATGGAGAATGAATCTCATCGCGTTCATGGAGACGGTAGTCCGTACGTACGCACGAGCGACAATATCATTCTTTTGATATTAAAATAATATATAATTTGATAGTATATCATATATACAGAATCATTATCATGTTATATTTATTATTTACATGAGTTACACATCATTATTATACCCATCCAAATAATAATATATTGAATAACAATTACACCACGACGTGGAGACGGTAAGCCGTACGTACGCACGTATGGTGACATGTTATTGAAAGGGTGGATAGAATACTGAATATGGTTGTACCATATATATAATAACATCACAGTATATATAAGATACTAGAGTTATTATTTTATAATGGTAATAACAAAGAAAGAAGAAGTGGAAGAAGAAAGGAACTTGTAAAAGGGTGGTGAAATCATTACCTCTTCTTCAGGTTCTTCCTTTTGATTTGATCAAAAGGGCTCCTTAGGTTGGATTTCTGATCAAACTAAGGCCTATAGGTTGTAGTGAGGGAAGTTGGGAGATTATATGGGCAGATTTTGGCCGAACCAAAAGGCTTTGAAGGTGTAAAGAAATGAGAAGGAGGAGTGCCTTTTTATAAGAGGGGTGAGGGGCACCTTTGGAAAAGCTAGAAATATTAATTTATAATAAATTCATATTCGGTTTCTAATGGCTCCAAAGTTTATTATTCAAAGGTTAAAGTGTGTATAGGTCTAAAACCATTCAACCAATTGAATTTAGACAGGTTTGGGTTACTATATTAACCTTATCTTTAAGTATTAACTCTTAGTTAATTAGTTTCACTTTTACAATGTCTCTTTGTATTTTTATATTATATGGTTAATAAACTTACTATATACATCCAAGTGACCCCAAGTGGTCCATTAATGATATAAATATAATGATATAAGTCTCTTGGCTGATCCTTAGATTTTTATGAATTTAATATCAATTAATAATATAATATTTGTTTTAAAAACTCTTTTATGTCAATTTTGACACTATTCAATAGTTGATTTTTGTGAAACTCATAACAGAATGATTACTTCGAAAAAAAATTAATTAAATCAATCCTAAAGTGTCATATTATCCTAGAAAATTATTTTAATTCATTAAAAGTCTCAAATTATATTTATTTGGGTATTTATAATATCAATTATTTTAATTTGTCACTATTATGGTAATTACTGCATCATAATTTTGTCATAAATAAATTAAATTTTGTAATCTCTAAAAATTATAAATAAAATATAATTATTTAGAAAATATTTTTAGGTTTATAATGAATATTTATAGTCGAAAATCCAACATATATAACCCTATGTAAAAATTGTTTTTCTAAAAGATATATGCTTATGTCATTTTTGTACTTATTTTAACTTAATTAAAATTAAGTGTCCCTATCACCTACAAGTGGCTCCATGGGGTCCCAAAATCGACCCAAAGATGCCTATGGTCGAACATGTATCAAACAATGAGTCTAGGACACGTTTTAGGATAATTTTTTATTATTATAATATTATTTTTTAACCCTTATTTACCGGATTTACCCTTAACCATGGTAAATAAAATATTTACCGAAGTAATTATTCAAAATGTATAAAAATAAAAGTTACTTATTTACACAATTTGAACATCCTGATTCCAAATATGGAATCCATTTTTCCAAATTCAAAACACATAAGTGGCAGAAATTAATTTAAAATTAATTATCGTTGTTAAAACAAAAGGCGTGTTTTTAAGAGATAATAACTATCAAAAGATTGACACTTGTTTATGTCCGGTTTAATTGTAAAATTATGTCCAATGACCAAAATTATATTAAATGGTAAAAATATATTCTAAATATACTTTAAAACCACTCAAATTAATAATTTATCAATATAAATTATTTCGATTAAAAAAGTTGTTTTTAATTAAAATTTAGTAATTTTCATTATTCATCAAAATATTAAAGTTATCCGAAAAGTACCAAAATTTAACCTTAGGATAAATTAGATATTCCGAATCCAAAAATGAAGTACATTTTTAAAAATAAAATATATATAATTTAAAAAGTAGGTATTACTATTCATAATGGCTAGTTTGATTGGTTATGGTGTGTTAGAACTCGCAGTTGCGTACAACACACGCTGTCACATTATTCAAAGAGAAGCGTATCGTAAAAACTTGGGGTGTTACATATTTTACCTATAAAACTAAAAGATTATGGAAGATAATATATAATTACTTCCAAATAATTAGATCATCCAAAATTTAGTGGTTAAAGGTATATTTATTATCAATTAATGAATTGTAAAAAACTTATATGATTTTAGTTTAACACATTACTTTAAATCAAGAAAGTTTTTAAAGAATATTAATTTAATACATAAAAAATTATATATTCATTTTTCTTAGAAAACACATAGTGGTGTGATGATTGTATCCCATGTTTATACCTCTTTATACACTAACATTCATGGGGAAGTATTTCGTACAAATCCAGTTATTATTCACTTTGAATAATTTCATGCAGTATTGTGTATGGATTGGTGCTCTCTATATAATGATAATATAAGTTATCAAGAATATAAAATATCGATTAACATGCCAAATCATCTCATAATTTTTTATCAATACAAATATTATTATGAAATACTTATGTAAAATAATTCCTCTATATGTTTCTTAATACCCAATAATGATGGATATTTAGATAAATGAATCTAAGGAAACTCAATAGTGAAGATAATCCTATTTTTTAAAATTATGATTAAGTATTTTCTAAATATTTTTCTCGTATCCCTCTGATTATGAGGGTTATTTTTTAATAAAATCTATACATTATATTATCCTTATATTAAATCGTTCTTATATAATGTCCCTAATTGATTTGAATTAATTAAATATAAACCTAAAATATAATTTAAAAATGAGTTTTATAGGTCTATGTGATTCACCATGGGGTTCACTTTTCATCATTTTTAAGAAATCTAGAGGATAAATGAATATAAGTATTGATTATCCTCATAATTATAATATCAATTTCAATGAAAAGTTTCATTTCACCCATATTGATTAGTTTTTTATGAACTTAATGTGGATACTTCTATAAGGTGGAATTTTGATCTGGATATCATCAAATAAGGGTTAAATGGGATGGTATAATAAAGAAATCATCCCGTATTATATATAATTACTATGATTTCAAAGTGTTACGTATTCAATATAGAAAATCACAAATGATATTTATAGAGTTATTGAGATGTGAATTTAATTATTATATTGTTAATTTTTTAATTATATTTATATATTTTTTTAATATATATTATAAGATAAATGATGATTATAATAACTCAGATTTTCCTATAAGATATTTTCCTTCTATATATATATTTTTATAGGAAAAAATAATAATAGATAAGAACAACGTCAAATAAATCAAAACTATATTATTTCACCAACATAATAACATTACATAATAAAGAAAAAATATTGTTTTATTGGATTTTATGCATTTTATAGAATGTTTGTGAGAAACTTCTCATGAATTTATATCCTATAAACTATGTTAACATGAAAGTGGGCAAATTATGATTATATGGAATAATGTGAGGAAATTATTAAGGAGAATAATAAGTGACTAGTCACAACACCTTTACAAACACTACCCTCAAGTGAATAAGGGTTTTTGATACATCGTAATGCTTCTAGGAAGTGATTTGGTTTTATACTCATGAAAAAATATAAAGTGATATCCTATGCCAAATTACAGTTTAAGATCCATGGGTTTAAATACCTAATTAATTATGTGGTGTTAGTAGTTGTGATATTAAATTTTAATATTTGGAGGCACTACCACTATGGAGAGAAATATGACATTTATACAGATCAAAATATTCTTAATTATATATTCACATAGAAATATCTCAATATAAATCAATGAATATAGATGAAGTTAATGAAGGAATATTATTTTTCAATTCACTACCATATTGCAAATTAAAATAAGGTGGTCAATCTTATAAACATAAATGAGCCTGATAATCTATCCATGATGTGAATTGAGAATAAAATTATCTTCGTAGACATTGAAAGGATGGATCGATAAATCCAAATGGAAGTTAATACATCCCGTATAGAAACCCAGGATTTTCATACATATATATTACTTCTTTTTATATGAATATTCAATAAATTACACAAACACACACTTAAGGACTGCTATTTTTTAGTGTATTTGGATACTAGGTACACAATCATCTAATTTGTTGAAAGATATTATATGTTTCCCATAAAGATATTCTCATTTACCTCTCTTCATAGACGTACCTAATGTAAAACCATTCTTCATAACCTGCAGATTGGAAACATAATAAATGGTGAGATCATATGCTCAGTATGGATAAGAAAATGAGATGTGTAATCATCACATGATCATAATGGTATTAGAATATGATCATAACATTTTAAAACCTTACCCTTCATATAAATGTTCATAATCTTGAGTCAAGGAATGAATATTTGAAGTTCATAAGATAGAAATCATAAGGAAATAAAATAACTTGATCCATGAGATATTAATATCTGTATAAGACATATATTTTTGGCATACACATAAACATACAAAATATTATATAACCACCAATAAATTTATCACATTTTAGGCTTGGGATAACAACCCATGTACCTGTTTCGGGCTTGGGATGACCTCGTGTGTATCCTCTTTTGAGATTGTGAAAACCAACAGTGTACCCTCTCTTTTGGGATTGGAATAACCACTCATTTACCCTTTTGGGATTAGGATAACCACTTGTGTACCCATTGATCTCATAGAACATCTATAAGTACTCAATATGTTGGAAGAATATATAGGTATCACCCATCACATAATAAAGATCACACATATGTGTTCCCCAAGATCATAAACCATCCATCATATCATAACCCATGGAAAGAAATGAGTTTTATATAAAATTTCATCATATAAAAATATGTGGAAATTATGTAGGTTTTATAATCATTTCATCATAGTATGACCTTTGTAAGATAAATAGTTTTCATAAACATCATACTATAATAAACATAAACCATTTATAGAAAGAATAAGAATGGAATCCTTGGATCATATCCTGACTAAGGAATAGGTAACATCAACAGATGTAATATTATATAGAAAATGATTTTGAATGATATTTTAAAATATTTATTAAGGAAAATAAAATTTCCTTGAAAATCATTTTTAAAACATAAAACCATTTTTAAAATCCATTTCATTGAAAATAACCTCGGAAGATTATAAAGGATTGTTTTAAAGATAATTTGAACATTTCTCAAGGAAAATATAATTTAGTCATGGAAAAACACTTTTTAAAAAAAATGAAATCTTTTTAAATAAACTAAGTTTTGGAATAAAAATATGTATTGATTGAAAAGTTTATTTTTCATAAAAATATTATTTTGAAGTCTTTAATGAATAAGATAGTAAAATGAATGGATCGGTTTTATTTTCATGACATAGCCAGGGGAAATAAAAATAAAGATTTTCTAGATAGATAAGACATAAAAATTAACCATTCAAATAGTAATCACAAACAATCAAGATAAATAATTAAATTTCAACATAAAACTCTTACCACTTTGGTAACCTTGAATCTTAACCAGCATGAAATAATATAACTAAATTAAATTTCAAATATAATGAAAAGAAGGATTTTCATGATATAAAAGTTCAAAGTGGTAGTATATACAAATAATTTAAGATGATAGGTGCATAAAATAACTTTTTCCCCAAACAATTAAAATTGAGACAAAAATCCCTTATCGATTTGTTAACTCTTTAACCGTAAACCTCTTTGAAGAGAAATCCTAAAATAGATATGTAAATTTCCAAAATTTTAAGTAGAAGAATTATAAAATAAATTACTAGGTAGTACATACACCATGTAAGAGAAATAGGCGGTGAATATTTAATGTGTCACATAGAAGTAAAAATTAATATTTAAAAATCTTACCTTAAGTTTTTCCATCCTTCGTACATGTTTTAACCTCCTCTTCATCGGGTATCCTCATTAAATTTTCACCAAAATCCTTCTAGGTTGGATTTATGTCCAAAATCAGGTATCTAGGTTTACAGGAGGGAAGATGGGAAGTGATTTGGGTACATATTGGCTGAAACAAATGGGTTTTAATGTATGAATAATTGATGAGGGGTGGCCTTTCATAAGTGTGGGAGAGGACACACTTGGTATTTTTTAAATGAATTGAGTTCTTCCATGTTTTCCATATGTAAAAAATTTAAATAAATTGAAAATTCTTGAACCATTGATGTTTAATGGTGTAAATATTTCTAGACATTAGTTTTCTTAGAAGTTTATATGTTTTTTTTTACAATTATCTTTTTAGTTTAAGCCCCTGGTAAACTCATTTTTACCTTAACTGTGATAATTAATTTTTACTACATTCAATATTTATTTTGGCCAAAAATTAAGTTAACCTTATTAAATAATATAAATTATTCTTATTACAAATATGAAATAAATTTTTAAAAATTCAAATCACATCATGGGAAAATTATAATTAAAATTTGATCTTTATATGTTACTTGAAAGTAGGTTTTTAGAGAGAAAATATTCAAAAGTTCAAAAAGTTTTTATATCTAAATTAAATATAAAAATGATTACAATGAACTAAACTAGATTAAATGATATAAAATTGAACAAAATTTAATTTTAAACGAATTCAAAATATAATTTGTATTTATAAATTATTTAAATGAAAAGGAAGTTTTCAATTACAGTTCAGTATTTTTCACTACTCATCAAAAAATGAAACTTTTCAAAAAATCTCAAAACATATCCCTAACCAAATTTTAACATTATGATTTTAAAAATTTATTTTTTTTATGAAATTAATTTTCTAAAAGTGTAAAAAATTAAATTGAAAATAATATGCATAAATGAGATGAAAAAGTTGGTTTTTAAGAAGTGTATTTTTCAAGCATAAGATGATTTTATATTAACTCTTTGAACAATAATAATTATTATATGTATATTAATTTCAATTTATATATATATATATAATATAAATTTAATTTTAAAAATCCTCATTAAGGTTTATTTTAATTAATTAAAATGGAGAAACATTAAGCACTTTAAAATGGTTTTCAGAAAAATAAAACCCTCTTCTAAAACCCAAGATAAAATTGTACTAAGATCCAATATAAATTTGACTAAAATTTAATTAATTGTATTTAATATACCTAAATAATAATTATGTTACTTTAAAACATAATATTTCATTTAAATTACATAATCTATTAATTATAAATGATATTTATACAAAATTCAGTATTTTCATTATTCACTGAACAATCATTATTCTTCGAAAAATACCATCATTTTACCATAATTTATTTTTTATTTTATGATTTAAAAAATTATTTTATTTTATAAAAATAATATTATAAAATCACTATAAATTAATTATAATATTTTCTCATATGAAGGAATAATTTTTTTTGAAGAAACCATACTTTTTATGAATATAATTACTTTACCAAAAGTTAATAGATTATTTACTATGAATTTATAAAGAAATTTATATTGAGTAGGAAATTTATATGTATATTATGTAAAGTATTTTAGAGAATTCATACCCACCTATATAACAGAGAGGTAATAATGGTCATATTAAAATAATATTATTTTATGGTTTGTTGAAGCTCAGTGTCATGTGTCATGCACACTATCGTTGTTGCATGTAACACATACTAAACTCAGTGTTTCATATAACTTAATCTAAAGTCATAATTACATGTCAAAAAAGATAAAGTAAGTTTTTCATGCAATTATAAATATAGAATAGATTAAATTTAATTTGAAAATAATCATAAAATCTCAAGCTGTTACATTTTACCCCCCCACCAATTAATTTCTCCCTCAAACTTCAGCTCGATCATAAAAGGTTTATCATTTTAAAATTAATTCATAGAAACTGACATCGTAAAAAGGTTTAATAAAACATCCAATTCAAAAAAAATAGAATGGTATGTGTTAATGTCGTATAGAATAACACGTACTAGGTTCCCAAATAGGATAACATAGGTGGGAATTGAAAACATCGATATAGAAGAGAAAACTATCAAAAAAATTCTGATGGAGAGAGATAGTGAACATTGATCATAAGAAATTGGGTTATCTAGTGAATGTTAATGATAACAAATCCATAAACCAAATGTTCATGAAAATGGTCATTGATTCCATAAATAATGTTGATAATAGGACAAAATTTAATTTCAAGATCCTTTTCTTACTATTATGGAATTAATTATTCTATATATACTAAGAACATATAGAAATTTACTTACATGATATATTTTAATTCCATCCTTTAGTAGTTCCTTGATAAATTTCCACTTCATCTATTACTCTAAGATATATTTTTTTATTTTTGAATCACTAAATAAAATCCATAATTGATTGATAATTCATTCCTTCTATTTTTAGAAGAAATTAAAATAGGTTATCCAATATGGATAAATCTTCATATGGTGAAGTAAAATTTTAATCTATAAAACCTCATCTAAAGTTCAAAAGAAACCATATCATAAGTGGTTAAACTTATAATGCTTCCAAAATTCAAAATTTATAAATAAGGTTGCTAAATAAACTTATCATTAATCCCCCATAAACCATAAAGTATTTATTGTAACATAAAAAACATGTGAATACCTTCATTATGTATTCTCTAAAAAAATGGTAATATCCTTAATATCTATAAAACCTTAATGAAAACATGCATTCTTCCTCAATCCTTGAATAAAATCATAGATTATTTGATATATTCTTTAAATACAAAAATGTTGTAAACTCCATCCATGATAGCATAACCCAAATCATTAATCAATTCCAAGGTAATCAGTACTATCCAATTTAACTTATCCATATCAATAATCTATTTATCCCAAAATATTTATCTCAACACTAGAAACATATTAAGGGTTATCTTTCCCTTAATAAGGCTTTTTGAATGAATAATCACCTTAACATTATATAACTTTTTTAGTCCATCGAATTGATTTAACATATTTTTGAAAATCCATAATGAATAAATTATACTGAATAATACTTATATATTTCATAATTTATATAATATAATCCTTGAATTCCAAGTCATAAATACTTTAATATTTACACTTCCTTATAAAACAATTAACTAGGATTCATCATTTTATTATTTAATACATCTTTCCTTTCATTTGAAATTATTAGTCTCTTCATCATAATCAATGTAACCATTACTCATACTACCTTTCAAATTCTATTCAAGAGATATACCCGCATGAAATTTATTTTCAAAATGCATATACTTTCAAAATTTAAAGAATTCAACCGTCGATGATATCTCAGGTAGACCATTATTCTCAACCATTCCATTAAATGAACTTTTCATTTCCCCATTTTAGTTACTTTATTTGTGTCCTTTTCCATAGTAAAAACTTCTTCTTGTTCCTGTAACACATTCACTTGGGTGTTTCTTACAATATTCTCAACCTATAGGAAAATTAATCTTCCTTCCTCTTCGGTCTCCACCACCCAAACTCTCAAAAAAACTCTATCATTCCCTTCTCTGGTTAGTCTAAGAGTTTGTTATAGTGAATGTTGTTAATCATATTCTATGATAACTGATTCTGAATAATCACAATATCCTTCACTATAGTCATCATCCCATTTGTATTCTCACTGTAAAATGGTAGTACACATTCAATTTTAACCTAGTTCCTTATATTTCTAACCATAGACTAAAACCAAAAACATAGTGCGCGTAAAAATAATCATTGTGAGAAACCACATAATCATGAAAAATCACTTATAGGATGTATAAATCATGAATAATTATATTTAATCTTTGAAACTATAGGTTTATCCTATTTATTTGATATTCATAATCTATTTAAATCCTTCATGATGGTTCACAAATAGTTTTTGAATTTCCCAAGAATATCCCCTCAGATTGTCAAACCAGGTTTCCAATAAGGCCTATTTCCATGCACCAGGTCACGATCAAGTCCAACTCAATATAACCTTTTCAATGTTATTACCCCTAGTTACCTCTATTCCATATCCATATCCACTTGTAGTATCCATACAGGGATTTATTTCTTGAAAATAGCTTACTCTATCCTATACCAAAATTCCATGACATTTTCCTAAACATTGACTCATCCTTTATCTTATCCTTAGAGAATTCATATACATATCATTAAAGATAACTCTATGTATCTCACTAAAGTTTTATTATAATAATTTTCAAATGTTAAATAAACCTTTCCTTTGATACCAACAATAGTGAACTTGGATTTTCATACATATATATTACAACTTTTTAGATGAATATTCAATACATTATACAAACACATGCTTGTATACCATAATATTTTAGTGTATTTGGAGACTAGGTACACAATCTTCCAATTTGGTGAAAGGTCTTCAGTGTTTTCTAAAAATATCATCCTATTTAGTACTCCTCATAAATATACCCTATATAAAAAAATTATTCATAACCTAAGGAAAGGAGACATAAGAAATGGTGATCTCTAATGATCAGTAAGGATAAAAAAAAGGGATATACATAATCATCACATGAAAATAAGGGTGTGATAACACAAGAATAACATTGAAAAATCATACCCTTCATATCAAAGATCATAACCCTAATTCATAAAATAAATATAGGTATTTAATAAGATATAAATCATAAAAAAGTCAAAAAACACATGACACATTAGAGGATAATATTGGAATAGGACATATATTTTTGTCATACACATAATAATATAAACTTTTATGTAAATTCTAGCCACCAATACACTCATTACATGTTATTATTAGTAAAACCACATATGTACCTACATTGGGATTGGGATGAACTTTTTATACTCTATTTAGGAATTAGGCTAATCACTTGTGTACCCTCCATTTTAGGATTTTTCTAACCACCCATTTAACCTCCGTTTTAGGATTTTTATAACCATCTGTTCAACCTATTTTCTTATTGAACATTTATTATTACCCTATACATTGGATGTAGAAAAAGGTCTCACCCATCACATAATTAAAATCACACATAAGTGATCTAAGTGATCATTAAATATTCATGATATCATAACACATGAAAAGAAATGGGTTTTATACAAAAAATCATCATAGAATAACCCATGGGAAAGATCTAAGTTTAACAATAATTTCATCATGGTATTATATGTGTAAGAGAAACGGGTTTCATAAATATCATGAAATCATAATCATATACAATTCCCATAAAGAATAATAATTTTATACTTGGATAATATCCCCAGTAAAGCATAGGTAACATCAAAAGATGTAATATTATATTGAAAATTATTTTGATCAATCATTTAAAATATTTCTTGAGGAATTTTTTTATTAAAAATCATTTCTAAAACATAAAACCTTTTTAAAAGTAAATTTCTTTGAAAATAACATTGAAATCTTATAAATTAATCTTTAAAAAATAATTTAATACATTTTTTGAGAAAAATATACTTTATTCTTTACAAAAATTAAAAAAATTGAAATAATTTTTAAAAAACATGGTTTTGGAAGGAAAATATTTTTCGATCAAAAATATTATTTTTCATAAAAACATTCTTTTGAACTCTTGAGTACATAAAGAGATGAAAATGAAGGAATAACATGTATTATCATGACATAACCATAGAATAAAAAAATTAATCATTTTCTTGGGATATAGATCATAATATTTCATCATTGTATGCATTATCATAAAGAATCCCGATAAATGATAAGATTGTAACATAAAACTCTTACCACTTTGGTAACTTTGAATTGTAATCCCCATGAAAAAATATCATTAAATGAAACTTAAAATAACATGAAAAAAGGATATTTATGATATAAAATGTAAAATGTGAAATATATAAAGCTCAAAGAAGAGTATATGTTTATAACATAACTTATGTCCTGATAAAGGAAAATTGAGCAAAAAATACCTTATTGACTTGTTAACTTTTGAATGGTATATCACTTGAAAGAGATATCCTAAAATGTAATTGTAAATCCCCATAATTTTAAGGAGAATAATCATAAAATACATTCATGGTAAGTACATGCACCACATAAAATAAATATATTTTTAATATGGAATATGTCTCAAAAAAATTAAAATGTGATATGGAAATCCCATACATTAAGTTTGGACAACCTTCATACACGATCGAACTTCCTCTTCTTTGGGTATCCTCATTATGATTGTACAAAAATCATTCTAGTTTGGATTTATTTCCAAATTAAGTCATATAGTATTAGGAGAGGTAAGTTTGTAAGTGATTTGGGAAGGGATTGGCGGAACAAAATGGGTGTGACTGTATTAATAATAGATGAGGGTGGTGGCCTTTTATAAATGGGGGAGAGGCAACACTTGATATTTTTAAAAATAATTGTGTCCTTCCATATTTTTCATATGTAAAAAGGGTAGAAAATGTACCATTATAAAAACATACATGTGGGAGTGTCTAAATATTTCTATAAAATAGTATTTATAATGGTTCATAATTCATTTTTACCTTTATCATTTTAGTTTAACCCCTGGTAAACCCGTTTTTACAATAAATGCAGAAATTAATTATTAATACATTCACAATTAATTTTGGTCAATAATTAAGTTGAAATTATTATATAATATAAATTATTATCATTAAAAATATGGAATCAATTTTCTCAAATTCAAATAATATAAGTGGAACTTTTTAATTTAAAATTAATCCCTCAGACCTGACGAGAAAGCAGGGTTTTAATGAGAAAATGTTCAAAAATTTATAAATTTTTTATTTCTAAAATGAATATAAAATGATTAAAACTACCTAAATTGGATTAATTGATATAAAACTGAATTAAGTTTCCATTAAAACCAATTTAAAATATAATTTAACATAAATTAATTAAATAAAAAGACAATTTTCAATTAAATGTCAATATTTTTCTCTATTCATCAAAAATGAACCTTTTATGAAAAATAAAAAATCACCCAAAACTAATTTTTAAATTATGATTTAAAAATGAATATTTTTTATAAAATTAATATAATAATAGTTTAAAATATTAAATTTAATACAAAACTCATAGATGCGATGAATAAGAGTGTTTTCAAGTAGTATATTTTTCAAGTGCAAGATGATTTTATATTAACTCTATGTCTAATAATAATACTTGTATGAATATAAATTAAATTTTATTGATATTTAATATTTAACTTTTATTTAAAAAATTCCTCACTAGGGATTATTTTAATTAATCAAAATAGAGAAATATTGTTCACTTTAAAATAGTTTTCAGGAAAAAACCCCTCTTTTAAACCTTAAAATAAACTTATAGTAAAATATAATATAAAGTTGATTAAAAATTAATTTTGAGGGTGAAATATAAATAAATAATTATTATATTAATTTAAAAATAATGGTTCTTGTAAAATACATAATTTATTGAAAATATATGATAGTTTTACAAAAGTCATAATTTTTCACTATTCACTAAAAATCATTATTTTTGGGAAAATCCAAAAATTCCACCCAATGTTAATTTTAATATGATAATTTCAAAAAAAAATTATATTTTATCAAATAAATTTTATAAAATATAAATAAATTAGTTATAATATTTTATCATAAAAAGGAATAAAAATAGTTTTTAAATAAAAAATATTTCTGATGAATATAATAATTTTTTCAAAAATTAATTGATTATTTACTAGAAATTTATAAATGAATTTATTTTGAGTAGGAACATTATATATATGTTTTTTAAAGTAGATTATACTATTCATACTCACCTTTTTAATGGATATGTTATAATGTTCATATTTTAAATAATATTATTTGATGGTTGGTTAAGCTCAGTATCACGTTTCATGCACACTATCATTTATATGTGTAACACAATATAAAATTGGTCCTTTATATAATTCATGTTACAGTCATTAGTTCATGTAAAACAAGATAAAATATGTGTTCTCTGTAATATGAAATATCAAAAAGAATAAATTTAATTTGAATAAAGTCACAAAATCTCTAGGTGTTACATCCCACCATGCCTAAATTGTCTCCCAAACATCCATATAAGAGATGATTAAGGAGAAACAAAGGGAAGATTTAGATATTCAGAATAATTTTGAAGTAGTAAAGGAAGGAAAGCTTTATAAATTCAACATATATAAATATCATTTCATTATCACTTCAGACAAACAATGTTCAATTGAATAATTCTCTTAGTTCAACTTTTTCTATCCATCCTAGAAGTAACAAGATGTACAATGATCTTTGAGAAAAATTATTGTGGAAAATTGTGAAGAAATTTCATATTGAGTACTACTCAAAGTGAATGGTATGTAAACTTGGTAATGTAGAGTGACATAATCCCAAAGGTATGATACAACCCTTATACATACCAACATGGAAATATCATAACATCACTATAGGCTTTTTCACTGGTCTCCCGAAGACATTGAAATAAAGCAATGAGATATGGGACTCTGTGGATCAACTCACCAAGACCATCCACTTAATCTATATTTGGGAAGATTTCTCTTTTAACCAAATTTGCATGATATATTTAACAAAAGTGGTGAGGCTACATGGGGCACCACATTTAGACACCTTTGATCATTATCCATGATCCACTTATAAATTTGGGAGAATTCTTCAATATAAATTGAGTACTAAATTAAACATTAGTATTTACTATCAACTCCAAACTATTGTACATTCTAAATGGACCATTCAGACACTTAAAGACATTCTAAGATACTTATAATTGGAATATAAAGTTTGATGGGATCAACATATCTGATTTTTTGACTTCACATACAACAAAAAAATTCCACTAGAGTATTCAAATGTGCCCATATGATGCTCTATATGGGAAGTGATGTAGAACTCCAATATGTTGGGATAAAGTTAGTAAATAGAATTAGTTGAGATGTGATTTTATAAAAGAAATGATAGATAAGTTTCAAAACATTAACCAATATATTAATTATTCTCATATTTGACAAAATAGATATGATAAATATCATTAGTGGGAACTATATTTTGAAGTTAGAGATAAATTTTCCTTCAAAGATCATCATGGAAGAGAGTAATTTTGTTTCTAAAGAAAGAAATGGTATACCCCAAGAAATATTGGCATCTTTGAGATCCTTGAATGTATAGAGTTGTGGCCTACTAGCAAAAAATTACACTAAATATGGCTCAAGTTTATGATGTGTTCCATGTATCAATCCTAAGGAAGTATATACCCAACCATCACATGTACTAAATTCAAAGGTTGTAAAACTAGAGCATGAAATATCTTATGAGGAGTATATGGTTAAGATCGTGGATCATAGAGATAATGTTATAGAAAATAAGACAACTCAGCTTGCTAATATTCTTTACAACAATTACAAGTATAAAGAAGCAACATGGGAACTTGGAGAGGAATTGAAACAGAAGTACGAACATATATTATCAATAGCGTATATGAGTTGAAATTTTAGAAATGAAATTTCTAAATTCTTAATTAATGTGACAACATAATAATTTAAATATATTTAATTTTCCTTTTTAATAAATAATTTTTCTCATAATTATTTATACATTATATCATAAATAAATGAAACACATAGTTAATTAAACAATATAATTATAATATTATAAGAATAGGAAAATTTGGATCATTTAGATCCTTTAGAATCATCACAAGGAAAAAATTAAAAAATAAATTGAATATTAGTAATCCAATCAAAATTTTAGAAATAAATAATTTATAACCCTAGTATTAATTAAATAAATTTATAAATAAAGGTATTAAGAGGTATTTATAGGATGTAATATGACCATTAGAATAGTAATACAGCCATCAAAAATAGTAACTTGGACACTTGGAATAGTTTCTAGACTGTTAAAATAGTATATTAACATAAAATAGTAAAATGTAATATAAATAATATTTTCCATGAATAATTTAGTAAAATGTAAATATTTTAGTACCATAAAAAATATAAATATTAAACACTCAATGTAATTATAAGCACATTTTTAATATATCGTATTTTCATGTACTTATAAAAAATCATATTTTCTATGTTAATAATTAAATATTAGTTATAATAGAAAATTATTTCGATAATATGAATGTATGTTTTCGAATCTTCACATTTAAGTTTCTTAGTGCTTAATTTTTTGTACTTTTTAGAAACAACTATTTTAGGTGAATAGTAAAAATATCGTTTTTACATAACCCGTTAGTTTTTAATTACATCATTACTGATGTAATAATTACGTAACCATATCTACAAATTTATGATCAACCAAAAACATGTTTAATAACTTAAATAATTAATGAAATTTATATTCCTAACATGAAAATAATTTTCCAAAGTCTAAATTCTAAAGTATTCCATTTAAAAAACAAGGATTCATTTTTCCACATTCTTTTTTAATCAAAATTTTGAATTTGGTTTATAATTAGTTTAAATGTCATGAAATATATATATATATATAATCAAATAAAATTCATAATTTCAAAAATATAACTATTATAAGGTTTACCATAAAATTTATATTTTATTCAATATTTAATCCTAAAAATACCCCTCTCATCTACTATAAATACCAAATATCCCTCCCTTTATAAAACCACATCACCTCCACTTACCAAATACAAATTTCCTCTAAATTAACACACAATAATCCCCTTATAATCATTAGTGATATTTTCAATTAATATAAATTCCATATTTCATGATTTTAATGTTCATATTAAATGAACAAATTCAAGAATGTGGTAAGGTCCTTTCATCCTTTTATATCATTTTAATTTTCCAATTCCTTATGATCCTATTACTTTATAATCCAAAAAATCATAAAAATATAATATTAACATGATCATTATAATTTAAATCTCCAATAAAAAAATTATAATATAATCATATATTATATAACTCTCACCTCATTTTTTGAAAATGATCTATTAGTAGTCGGTTATCCACCCTATAGGATGTTAAAAATATTACTTATCACATCCATTATGTGTGTTTATAAAAAAATTATTATGATATATAAATATATTTAAATTTTTGTATTTGTAAGATTCTAGAGTTAATTTTTTTATGTATAAATTGCAATAATCATATTAAAAAAATGAAAAAATAATGGATAATTTTAAGGATAATATAATATTAATAAATTAAATCTTTAACAATTTATATTGAAAAATAAAATCCGGTGATTATAATTGATCAAGAGTTAAAAAATGAAAATAATTTACTACTTTTTTCCTGATTCAATAAATGTATGTTTGTTATATAGGATGAAAAAGTGATGAAATAAAACATGATCTATAGTAAAGGGATTATCAAAACTAAAATTTCCATTTTTGGGTTATCTCTTATATCTCTTAACTTTCAATGTAAAATTTTCTCAAATATTCTCAAAATTTCTTTCAAATATCCTTTCCCTTTATTTTATCTATTTATGCTTGCTTCTACCTCTTTTAGATGATTTTTAAGAAGCTTATAATTATTTTTTTTCAAATTGATTATTTTCCAATACATCTTATTAACTTCTCTTGAGTTGTTTCTTATTCCATCAAATAATTATGATCACTTATGCCAAAATATGATTTCCTTTATTCATTAAAAATCCCAAAATCTCATTCATTGAATTATTATATATAAAATATTTATTAAACTCATTCCTTTCCATGGGATTATTTCATGACTATGACTGTTATGTGTTCCATTTCTATATAGAATGCTTGATTATAATCATTTTATGATGTGACAGGTGGGACCAAAATTATATATCCCTCTAATTCATTAGGTAATTTGATATATTTCATGATATTCTATGTATTAGGTTTCAACATGATTATAGCTTTGTTCACGTTTATGATGTTATGATTTATGCACATATGTTATGTGTAAACATGATGTTAACTTTTTCCAATAGTTATTTGTTTTATTTGAAAAATATGTTATGCTGTTGAATTATTATGAATATTCTACATTCCATTTCCTTTTTCAAATTATATATTCATTCTGCTTATAATGATATTATTCTTATGATATGATTTTGATTATGGTTATTCTCACTCGTGTTCTATTTATTCATGTATTTTATTCTATCTATGTTATTCCCCCTTACTGAACTTTTTTATCTCTCCTTTATTTGATGTATATCAACAGGTGAATACATTTACTATGGAAGGCTATGCCAACTTAATATTTTCTTTGAGGGATTTTATCCTTATAGGTAAATTTTCATTTTATTATCATTTATTACATGCTTTTTAATATTAATTTGGATATACATAAGTGATTAACCATGTCTAATATAATATTTATGCATAAGCTGGTCTTATTTTAGTTCCATCTTGAAAGTATGTTTAATTAATTAATTGTGTGATCATGACGACACTCCCACAATAATTAAACCATAAAACTAATAGAAATAAAATAAATGGTATGATCATGAGCTTGTTTTATTGGTTATTTTATCTAGTGTTTGATAAACTAACCCAAGACCTAGGGGATAAACACCTTGAATATTTTGGGTTCGTGTTTACATCTTTCCACCTTTATATCTCCTTGGATAGGTTTCACTTTGTCTCCTAACTTGAGCCGCCTTGAATAGCTTGGGAGATCTATCTATTACATATGCTTTTATCTCACTCATAGGTGAGGGGTAAAATGGGGTTTTGCATAAAAGAAGCCTTGGGCACACTGGCCCTACTTATTAATGAAGAGAAGGCTTGCAGGCCAACAAATTTAATTTAAATAAATTAATTAAAATAAACCATTCACATACAAAGGTCTTGGTCTAGCTCATTATCATTTATACATGCAATGATATTTACGCATAAATAAAACTAGTTTTTAATTCTTTAATCATTCTTGTTTAAGATAAATCATACTCAAATCAATTAATTATCTTTAATTAATCAATCCTTTTTATCCTAAACCATTTTTCTGAATTTCCTTGAGATTCTCATCCATCATAATTTTAAATAAATAAATTTGTTTAAAATTATCTTTCTAGGTAAATTGTACCTTGGAGGAAACCCAATAAATTCTCATTCATAACTACCCAATGAGTAGAAATGAACATTACACAATTGTTAAATTAAACACATATATATAAAACACCTATTACGTGTTATAACTCAACTTTACATCTGTCAATGGTTTGTATAAACAATAATAAATTTTAATAAATCTACATAATATAGATGAGTACATAGTGTGTAGTTCCAAATACATGGTGTGTACTTTTTTTCACCTTCCATCCAAAGTACGCACCCGAGGACATGGCGTGTAGATGTACTTCAGATATCTTCAGAGTGCACGGTGTGTTCAGTGGGACACACTCCCTTTAGTATCTGCGTTACATGGATTTCAGCTGGGAAAGCCATTTACAGGGTACATGGTCCAAACCTAACCTGAAGGGACTACACGTCGTGTTTAGTGGTCCATATGGCATGTAATCTAGAAACTATGTGCCACATCTTTCATGTCAACACACGGAGTCTTACAGACTTAGATAGAATCCAATGACATGGCCTGATTTGGTGGACTATCATGGTGTATGTAACCTATACTACATGGCATGTACTACCGAATACATGTCGTGTGTTATATTTTTGTGTGGAAAGGAAGCTTTGGAATCTCTGGATGAGATCCTATGTTTTATTTTAATCAAAATTAAAATAAAAAATTGTTTCCGTAAGATGAATGAGAAATGAAAGAGGAGGAATAGATATCAAGATTAATATTTATAGAATGATTAACTTGAATTGAAACAACTAAATTATTAAATGCATAAAATCACTAATGAAAAACTAAATAATTATAATCAATGATATGACCACTTGATACCACTTGTAGGTTCTAGGCACAGCAGAAGCGCGTTGGTGGGTGTACCCAACTTTTATTTTTTCCATTAACAATGATCAATCCAAGATTTGTCACGATAATAATGTGTTGGATCTTTGGAATAGAACAAAAAAAGAAAGAAAAGAGGGGAGTCCCAGAACCATATAGAGGATCATAGTATGTAGGTTATAATAAATTTAATTAAAATACAAGAATCACCTTGATGGAATTATCTCTCTATTGATGTTTCCGATCACAATCTAATGTGATTTGTTATTGCGTCAAAGAATCCAAGTGTATAATTACTCTATAAGTGATCCACATATCTCTAGATGTCGCCAAAGGAATCTCCGGCTGCTAGCATGGAAGAGTCTTCGCTTGCGATTTCCACCTTCGATCGCCTTTAGAGCTGCTTGCAAAGTGCTCTCCTTGATTTGGTGGAGGAGGATCTCTCTCGTAGCTTGAGAGTGTTCTTGGAAGAAAATAATTCTCTCTTGGTTTGAGACTTTCTCTAGATCCATTGGGAACAACCCCAAAAAATGGCTCAGCCAATGAGAATTAAATAATTCAGATTTTAATTACTTAGAATAATAAAATGAATTAATTACCTGAAAGTATTTATTCATTTAATTTAATTCTTAGTAAGACCCCATGTCTAATAATAAGATTTGACTATTATTATTACTTGACATGCACCTAGAAAATTAATCCTAATATTATTTAATTAATTAAATATTATTATTTATCACAAATCTCCAGAAAAACTATACGGCATGTATATTAATATAAACGATGTGTAATTTTGTTTTTTTCATTTTCTTTATTTCCTCCACCATATTTATTAGACCTTGAATAATTTCTATTTATTTATTAAATAAATATCACTACATTTCTCACTAATAAATGTGTTATTTCACCCACAATATATTATCTTGAATAACTAGTGTCAAAATAAATGCGATCAGGCATCCTGGAATATTATTAAACCACAGTCAGGAATAATATTTATTAAACTTGTTAAATTAATATTTAACTAAGATACTTGGACACACTTAGTGTGTGACACTTTAGACTTATTTCTCAGTGGAATTAGGTAGAGACTACCTAAATTCCAAGGCTAGCGTCTATCAACACACCAAGGCACCAATAGAGAAAGAAGTTAACGCTGCAATGATGTGTCGCCTCCTACGAACTCTTACCATGTAATGTAATCACTTTATCTCGATATCTCAAATCAAGCGATTTGAATGCTGGTGCCATCAACCAATGTGATCGATTATTCTTTCTTTGACTTCCCAGAATTGAACTTTCCCATTCATTAGCATGGCCATGGATTTATTTATTCTATATCAATTCTATCAAAGGTCTTGAGATATCTACTTCTGTTATGGAATAGAAGGGAAATCCTTTCTCGCATTATCTATTAATGTAGTATTACTCGTGACACACCCAACATATCCTACCTCACTATGAACACTGGGTTGTCACAGTTTTCATCAATACATCTAAGTGCACAAGTTGTAATACCCATTAATAATAATATTAAAGTCTAAGAACCAATACATACGTTCGTAGATAGGAACATCCAATGACACTATGAAATGTGGATTTATTACAGGAGGGTCTCATTCTCATAATATCCTCCTAGATATTTCCAAGGGCGCACACCATGAGAAGGTGCCTCAAAGTTTTATGAGTCCTTGCGCCTAATGTCTTGTATCATTTTTTCCCTAAAAAAACATCATCCAGCCATAGAAATTATATTCAAAAACAGTGTTATGGTACTTATGGGTTCTCATCATAGCAAGGATCTGCTATGACCTTTTAGTGTAATGGCTATCCATTGGACATTATCACATGCATTGTCACGCAGAATAATAATAAATATGTGATAAGGTATTTATTAATAAATAAATTACAAAGTAGTTGGTTTTAGGCCACCAAATTCAACACATAGAAACACTAGAATATCCAAAAAAAGGAATTGGGTGAAATATTTTAAAACGTTTGATTTTGAAATCACATATACACCTAGGAAAGGGAATTTTATTATTGATTTTCTAAATAGTAAGTGTTTATCATTGACAAAAAAAGGAATCTAGTGATGAATTCTAGTATATGAGTCTCTTTATATATTATAACTTCAATGAAATGGATAAAAAATTACTTTTTTACCAAATGTTCAAATTCCACCTTCTCTTCTTGATTTAATTAATAACGAATAGCCATCTGATCATAACTTTTAATGTAATATAAGAATTTGTAATAGTGGGAAAACATATGATGAATGATATCTCCCATATGATGGTGTTTTTTTATTAAAAATAAATTTTTTCCCCTAATATTGAGGAATGATATGTTAATATACATTGATCACTCTTAATGGGTTACTCATCTATATATAACCAAGGGTATTATGACATAAAATTCAATATGGTGACCTATTATAAGAATTGATATTTACAATTATGTTTCTTGATACTTAGAATTTTATAAAGAGAATGAAAAATATTAGTAGTTTTATTGTATTCTTCTTCCCTTACCCATTCTAACCATGATGTGGGAGTTATTTACATTTATTAAATAATTGGATTTCATCAAAAACCTTTATGAATGAGTTTATTTTGGTTGATCATTTAAATTCCAATGAAATCAACTCATTTTATTCTTATTAAATAGAGTTTTAAGGTTGTGAATCTTATGAAATTATATGTGTTTTATATTAATTAACTACATTATTTCACTTTGGTGATTATTCTTTATAGAGATCAAAATTTTAAATAAAAATTTTAAAAAGTTACAAAAGAATATTTAAGAACTTAATTAAGTCTTAGGATAGTGTATTACCCTGAGACCAATGACCAAATATAGTGTAAAACTCAAATCATGAAAGATATGTTTCATGCCTATGTTCCATATTTTGGGGTCATTAGGATAATAATTTATCATTAGTTGAATTATAATATAAAAATATTTATAAATATTCAATAATGATACCTCTATTTTAATCTTTATATGGCCTATATTATTAGCATCCACTATCCTGGGTGGAAATTGGAGAACCCTGTTTGGGGGACCCATGTTTTTTAAAATATTGAATGGAAATAATTTCGCTGATTTGGATGCATTTTGAAGCTTATAAGAGATTATATAAATCATATATTGATTACTTTAATAGACCATTTGTGTTCTTGGTTAGTGATTAAGACTTTATTAATGGTTTACCATGGTAGGATCACAGTCAATGGTGAATGTAAGGTAATCTTATTCAAAGGTATATTTTACATTATGAGATCATTAAAATTATTTAAAAGGTCACATACTAAATATAATTATCCCACTATATGTAATTAATCTATGACGTGTTTTATGTATCTTAATTGAATACGTATCATTCTAATAATTCTCATATATTGTATTGGGTTGATCTTTAATTGGGGTGTGAGGATTTTATGATAGAACAAATTATTTATATTCTATATAATTATAATAATATATTTTTAGGGATTTTTATTACTTTGGAATAAATTATATAGTATCATAGAGTATATTCTTATGAGACATGTGAGTGAGACTCTCAAATAAGGAATCAATGGACTCAATTTTTTTTAATAAATGTGTTTTATGAGGACTTTCTAGGGATATAAAGTTGTATGGTGGGATTAAGTTTTGCACTGATGATGAAAATGTAAGCATTATATTTTTTATATTAATTATTTATTTTCATTTCATTGAGTTTAAACAAAAAAACTAATGTTTAGTTAGTTTTTTTGGTTACTCATTTAGAGGTCGTGATCTAACTAATAGTGAAAACTATCAATGAAAGCTCATTTTTTATCTATTATCATTCACACAGTATGATAAAAATTATATCTACTATTCATTTTAACAATTAATCCACTAAAAATTTCTTTATTTTTATTTTATAAGTTTTATTTTACTCAAACTACTCCAATTTCTCTTATTTGTCTAAAGACACTTTCAATAAGCTCATATCCTTCGAATCAAATATCATACTTCCTTCTATTTGTGATTATCCATCAGATTGGGTTGATTCTCTAATGTATGTAAATTTAAATTATATCATATATTCACATATATTATTGAAAATTCCATTCCCTTACACCAATACATCATTGATATCCTAGGGTACATATTAGATGAAAATTAATAGGTGGTTTGTTCACTTTAGATTATGACCTTTTCCTCTAAGGATTCAACCTTTTACCCTTTGATTAATTACTATTGATTGATATAAATTTGACTTATTTTTGGTAGGTGGTTCTATAAATTTCAACATATTAACATTGCTAAAGATTCATAGATGTCTTAATTTTTTTTACATTAAATTTTAATGTATATTTGATATGTTTGATATAATGGGATAACTTTATTATTGATCAATAATAATTATCTAATGGTAGGGAATTTTTTTATAAATTTATCTAAAATTAAATTCATTTTAATGTTCTGATCAGCACACACTTTATGAAATGTCAATTAATTTTTGTTATCAAATAAATGAATTTCATTTTATGGGAATAATTACTATAAATTATAAAAGTTGAGTATCATCATTTTATTAATGGTTTAAAATGATAAAAAATGTGTTTGAACTATTTGAATATATTTTTAATATATTATTTACACCCATAAAATTTTTGGCCATTTTTTTGTAATTTATCCAAATATAAAATTTCATTATATGGTTCGTGATTATCAAATATCCATTTGAATGTGGATGATTCTTTAAAGAGTGCTTTGAGGTGAAATATATGATATTAAAATGTTTTTTTAAATTTATTATAGATTACTTTAGTTGTAGAAAAACTCATGGATGTCTGTGGGATTATAATTAGGGGTTCTGTGACATGTGAATTTCATTAGAATGATAACACTCAACAATGATTCTCCCAATTAAACATTATATATTTATTTAGATAGTATAGACCATATTAGTATTTCTCTCAGGCTAGTTACACTCTTTTTATTTCCTCTAGCTTAGGATTCCACTTCATTTTAGATATTCACTAATATATATATATATATATATATATCATATTATATATTGAGAGTTTATAATTAATTACATTCATTTGATGCATGTATTATAATACATTTATTGAATACATGAGATAATATATATATATATATTTATTTATTTATTTATTTTCCTAAATGGTTTTATTAACAGTTATGATCCATTATGAATGGATTATTTGGATAGATGAATCATTGTATAGGACTAAATTAATTATGGGAATAAATGTATATTGATACATTAATATGGTATACGTGTTTTCATTTAATAAAATGCATCATGGATAAATATATAAATGGATGTGATCCCTCCTATTTAGACAGGAAAATGAGAGAAATCCTCTCATTTCTATCTTCCTCCCACACTGCTTTTGATCATCTGAGATGAAGGTGCTAGCACCACTTTGGAATTCGTGTATCCCCGTGATATAATTGTAGATCCATTTAATGGTGCGCCCTAGAGGAAGAGTGATTTTGTTAATTTATTCTTGATCTTCATCAAGAATTATCCCTTGTTGATAAAGAAGAAGATTATTACTATTAGAGATTTCTATGTATTTATATAGTTTATTTACACACTAATTCTCAAAGATAGATCTTCTTGTATTTTGGCTATTTTAATCTGAATATGAGCATACGAAGTTCATAAAAATCCTATCAGTGGTGTCATAGGGTAGGCTTATTTCATGAATCAATATGTTTATTACCTTATGAAAGATGCATTTTAATAGTAAAATGAGGTCTTAATCCTGGAAATAAAATATAAAAATTTCATATATATTACTCTTTTTTATGAAAAATAAATAAAGTGTTTATTTTAATAAATATAATTAAATTTTTAATTGAATTATAGTATTTATAAATAGTTTATAAATAATGAAAAATGTATATTTAAATATTTATATAAATTTATAAAAGTTTTTTTATAAATTATTTACCTATAAAATGTATATGGATAATTGATAAATATTTTTTTTAAATCCTTTTGACAAATTAAATGGTAATATTTATGATATAAAAATAAATGGTGTATTAATAAATCATAAAATTAGATTTATAAAGTGTTTTAAATTCCAAAAAAAATATTTTATTTAGATTATAAAAAATTATTTATATAATAGATATTAAATTATAAATTATTTAAAATTCATAAAATATCATATAAATTACATTTAATGTAAAATGTGAAAGGCTTAATGTTAATTAGAATATGAAATGTTTATATTCTGGATAATTTATAAAATGTTTATAATTAGCTTTTATTTAGGAAATGTTTCATAAATTTTTATCTCATGTTTAAATATTTGAATATTTTATTTATTTAAAGTTTATTCCCTATTTTATCCATAGATGTAAATATATTATAACATTTTGTATGATAAATTGATTCTAAGATAGAGCCTTTTATATCATTCTAGGTTTAATGTCTTAAATTTTAGTTTTCATCTGCCTTGACCTTGGTTTTTGATTTTAGTTATGATCTTGAGAATAGTTGTTGGGAATAGTTTGTGCATATTAGGTATTAGAGTTTTCTGGAATTTAATTCTCTCTTTAGTAACTTCTCCCTAGGTATGGGGACTTCAAGTCAAACCACCAACTTTCCTGGAGGCTTTCCTTGAAAAATAAAGTGAATGGTGTTATTTATATATCTCTCTAGACTTACTCATGTGGAGTTTTTCAATATCATATAAGGTTATGAATTTACATGAAGTTTTTGTGTACCTTATTAATATGATTCATTTGGATACATATGAATAAACTTGGTTTATATTTTTTGTTAATTAAGACAAGTCCTTATTAGAACCACCAAATTAATGTTTTCACATAGAATTGTGGGTTTTTTTAAGAGTTAAAAATTAGTGTGGTGTGAAAACATTAATTTTTTGGTTGAAATAGGGATTCCAAAACTAAATCATTAGAAGTATGCATACAAAAAAGGGAATAAAACAAGAGAGGATAATTATTATATATGATTTAATAGCTATAATTTTAATATTAATATATTTTATATTAAATTAGTGATACCATAAAATAAATCCCCATAAATATTAAGTGTGATATTCCTTCCAAATATGCACTTGGAAAGACATCAATCATCCAAATGGGTAGATAATTATAAAGATTTATTCCTCTAGGATATCTTGTGAAAATAATTTAATCAATAACTGAATATGGATTATTTTGTTGGTGGGTCATCCTAAAGTTGGGTTCCCCTTTATCATCCTTTGTTAGCATGTTTTTGGAATTTTCTTTATGTTACACTGGATATGATACCCTAATAGTTTTAGATTACCAGAGGAATTGAGTTGAGTGAATCCATGTTATGGATTTGGACAAAGGGTTATCCAATCAACGATCAAATAGTCACAACTGTTATAATTGGGATAATTACCTACCTAAATAGATAAAAAATGGGAGAAATGCTAAAGAGACCTATAACTTAGTGAAATTTGGATCTTAGATCACTAAATGGATATGATATATAGGGTTATCATCAATTTTATTGGGATTACATTCATTTAAATACCTTAATGGAAAAATATAAGACATGGTTTACAAATTATTAAAGGTTTTTTTATATATAAATTCATCATCATCATCATCAAACTAAACATTATATTAATCCTTGAAATGAGGATCTTAAAGTAAGCAACTCCTATAACTGGAAGCTTAAGAAAAGTTCTTGAGCAAGTAAAATATTCTATATTTTAAAACAATTCCTTCCTAAGTAACTAACTATTTAAAATTTTTATCAAGTGAATCTAGATGCATATGGATGCATATAGTGATTTATTTTTGGTTTTAAAGGCATTATATGATGAATGACCAAAGGAATCTTAGTCTCCACATGTGTACACGATATGATTGAATGCAACAATGATTTTAGTCTCATATACTCAATATGATTGGGTACGTAAAATGATATGAAATATTATTGAATAAATTACTGACTTGGTGGGACTAAAAGTTTCTAAAATGTTTTATTGGTTATAGAAATCAATTTAAATATTCTGATAGATATACAATATCAATTTTATGTTTTAAAATTTGTTTCAAATATACAAAGTGTTAGAAATATGAAAATAATTGAAGCTTGGTTTTTTTAAAGTAATATAGAAAAGGAGTTCCTATATTGATAACTTGTATTATTTAATATTAGGATAAACTCATTATAATATTTTTACAATATCTCATTTATCCCTTGAGAAGAGCTTATAAACAAAGTTTTTTTAAATAAAGTTAGATTATTTTTTTACACATGGTTTATGATTAGTTTAATTATATAACATTACTTAAAGGGGAGACTAAAATAGCTTGTTCTGGTTAGGTAATTAAAACTATTATCATTTATGGAAATGTTCCAAAAAGATGAATTAATTCAAGAAAATTATACCTGATATTCTCAAAGTGTTGATAATAAATAAACTAGACATATGAGGTTCAAATTTTTTTATTTTGTTGACAGTATGAATGGTTAAAGGTTCAAATTGGAAGAATAAAGTTAATTGGAAATTTCAATAATATTTTTTCAAGAAACCAGCTGACATTATTTAAAACTCAATGATACTATTAGAAATAAGTAATGATTCTATATAATTGGATTATATAGAATACCTATAGGGGTATTGGTAACTCAAAAGAATTCCTATTTTAGGTACAAGGGTTGTATAAATTAACTCTTTAATTTTCAAGGTTATGTGATATCAAATATATATTTTACAAAGCGTTGTAACTATATAATAATTCAAAATAAAAAAGGAATAATTGAAAGATCTTGTAATTTTCATTCAAGTGATGAATTAAATTGTTACTAAATAAATTATTTTAATGTAAAGGATTTTATTAGGCTCAAATTAATCTAAGTAAAATATGTGTTTCTTTATCTCTTTTCTATCATATGATAATAGAAGATGTTTGATGAAAATGAATTTTTATGAACAATATTGAGATGATTAATTCAATACACTTGTTTTATAATTATTCAATTTATATAACATATTTTGAGAAGAATATTTATATAAAAATGTTTATCTTGGATAAAAGTTTTTATCCAACTATTTGTTAAAATATGTGGGAATGTGTTCCCACCACCCCTCTATGAAATATGTTAGTAAAATATTTTTATTAAATGAAAGTTTAAAAACATATACAATACCATATATGATATGTAACAATAATTTATTTGTTTAATAATCTTAATAAAAGGAAATAAATTTTATTTCCTAAAACAAAAAGTATTTTAGGTTTTCTTATAAATATACTGTGGAAAGAATATGGTTTCTAAGATCCTAGTGGGAGTATATCTGAAATTGGAGAAGTTAAAAATTAACAAATAAAATATTATAACACATTCAGTTTAAGTGATTATTCACTTTATATCCTACATAGTTAGGATATGTGATAGTAAAGAAAAATGTAAATAGTTACATTTAGTTACTACTAAAAAGTGAATATTACTATTAATAAAAAGGATTATACGAATCTAAGATTATAATAATTCTTCAATAAATTTTCTTAAAATTTTTTGGATGTATGGTGATAAATAAATATAAAGAGTTATATTTAGTTATCGTAAAAAAATTAATTGTAGTTGATATCCTAAAAACATTAGGATATGACAGAAATGAAAAATATAAATAGTTACATTAATTATTGTGAAAAATTAAAATTTAATTAATATCATAAAAGAGTTAGGGATATAATGTCAAAGAAAAATGTAAATAGTTACTTTTAGTAACATTAAAAATTGAGCATCACTATTCCATAAAATACACAAAGTATTTCACATTATAACCGTAAAGAGTTTAGGGTATAGAGGTAAAGAAAAATGTAAATAGTTACATTAGTTTCCATATAAATGTGTTATTAATTTATTTTAAAATATTTTTAGGGTATGGAGGTAAATAAAAATGTAAATAGTTACATTTCTTACCATAAAAAAGTTGATATCACATTATTTTGAAAGATTTTTGGATGTTCCAGTATATCGATAATATAAACAGTTAAATTATTTATAAAAGATATTAAAGAATCTATTTGATGGAAAATGTTCCACAAATGATGATGATGTACTTAGAAATATTTCTAATAAGACAACAGGACATAATATTATAACATTTTATTTTACAAAGTTAAGGAGTTTTGAATATAATTTTAAATAGTTGAACTTAAATAATATGATTCATATGTTGCCCATTATTCAAACAATATGGCTTCATAAATTTTACTCACTAAGTAATTAGTGGGAGTATTTTCTCATATGTTCATATAGAGATGTTATAGGAATTATAATGGATGTAATATTCAAAATCCATTACTGTAGTAACCACATGAGGGCCATGTTGTATCTCTATGTGTTTGACACTTGATAGATTGGTTGTAATGGTTGTAAATGTATCACTTAATTATAATAAATTAAATATCCATTTATTATTCATTAGTGTGTGATGAAATAAATTTTACATGAATGGTAGAATAGTAAATATCCCATCAAAGTACTAAATTTTAGTTGTCCCTGAATGATGATCATCAATAACTATAATGGGTTGTGATTATATATAATGGTTAGATTTAATAGATTCATATATCTATTATAAATGGTTGTATGATATATATTTATGAATAGATTATTTTGGTAATAAGTTGAGACTTATTACTAGGTCTGGCTCACTAAAGAATATATCATGGAATTTCATAATGTCATAGATATACTTAGAGGTTTATTTTTATTATTTATCCTTATTACTTGAGGTTATAAAGACACCTAGTCATACTTTGATACCATACTTATGAAAGTGAACATATAAAGTTTGTTAATACGGGGGTGGTTTGGTATGTTGTTGATCATGTCATCGGTTTGAGTGAAACACTGTTGGGATTTATCCACTTGTATAACAAGAAAATACATCTAGCACTTGATTTAATTAGATTGAGGAAATTAATTTCCATGCTTATTTGTTTCACATATAACATGTTAAAGTACATGGATAAGTGACATGTGATGTTATTATCAGATAAATGAATGAAATTTTTTTAATCATCCACTTGGTTAGCCTTCTTTGGAGAATTAAGAAAATATTAAGAGATATATACTAGATTGGAATGTTCGATGTCTATTGGTCACTCGATGTCATGTAAAAGGTGTTATATAAGATACATATGGTTTATATGATACATATTGTGGTGTAATCCTCATATATATATGATTATGTTTGATGGAGATCACACCAGACCCCTTAGTAGCTTGATTAGCAATGATGCTTTACTATAGTATGCACTTTTCTTACACTTATAAAATGGAGATTTCATCATTTTTTTCAACACTACAAAGGCCCCCAGGGTCTCATAATTAGGAAATTGGATAAGGATAAAATTTTGGACAATGTTGTTGTTCAAAATAAAGATACTTTAATAAAAAAACTGTATCCAAAAGTGTTTGGATGGATTCACAAAGAGTTGTCAAGTTATGTTTAAAGACCATAAGGGATTTTAGTTCAAGTTCGAGATTGTTAGATATACACTAATATATATATATATGATATTATATATATAATGTGTATATTTAATTAAATGAATTTGATGCATGTATTAAATACATGAGATAATATATATATATATATATATATGATAGATATTTTCCTAAATGTTTATTTTATTAGTTATAATCCATTATGAAAGGATTACTTGGTTTTATCACACATAATATAGGATTAAATGAATTATGGGAATAAATATATATGTATACATTAATATGACCGACGTTTTTTTATTTAATAAAATGTGTAATGGAAGGATATATAAAGGGATGTGATCCCTCCTATTATAGACAAGAAATTTTGAGCAAGCCTCTCATTTATAACTTCCTCCCATACTACATTTCATCATTTGAGAAAAAGACATTTTCACCACATTAGCATTTGGGTATCCTTATGATACGATCACATATTTATTTTCTAGTGCACCCCCCCCCCTAGAGGTAGAGAGTTTTTGTTCACTACTTTGTGATATTCATCAAGCATTCTCCCCCATCGAGAAATAAGAAGACTACTGTCATTTTTTAGTTCTTACTACACTATTTATACTTTTTATTTATGTGTTGATTCTTAAAGATATATCTACCTGTGTTTGGGATATCTTTCTCTATATATGATCATATTAATTTCATAAAAACCCATCGCTTCAATTATTGTATTTTTTTCTAATTCATGATTAAAATCTAGCTAATGGAATATATATAGTTCATTATTTAGATATGAGGATCCTATATTCTTCACTTAATCCCATATGTCAGCTTCCATGATTATATTATGACATGAAACATGTAATGTGATTTGATTATAGAATTTTGTTTATGCATATACATGGTTTATTTTGATTAAACATAGAAAATATATACTTTTTTATAAGGAAGGATACGAATTTAGTTATATTTTTATATATGATTTTATAAAATAAAATATTTTGTTGTACATATATATTTCAAAGATTAAATTAATTCTTTTTTTCAAAAAAACATATATGGAACGTTTGGGAAGTATCATAATAAATATCTATATTATACCCTACATACCCACCTTGTTGTTTATATATACAATGTTTATTATTATGAAGGTAAAGGAAAAAACTTCACTTTGATATAGTGTATGAACATATAACGTTATCATGAAAGGAGGGGTGAAAAGTGTGGGGTGTTCACTTTTTATATTGATAGGAGTATTTTAGTTTTTTGTTACATTTATTGGTTTTTTATTTTGGGTAACACTAAAATTATTTTCCACTTTATTTTCCCATAATATTGTTCTTCAATTTTGTTTATTTTTTATTATTATATATAAATATCTGGAAGTAAATGATCCTTAATGGTTATTGTTATTTTTTTATTCCTTTATTTTATATATTACCATGATGTTACACAATATCATTTTTACTTTCTATATATTTTCTATTATAAAAAAAATATTGTAAAACCATGGCTTGTCAGTCATCTTGTATGGTCATGTTTGGTTTTCATGTGAGAATCAAATTTTTTTAATTAATAATAAGGGGAAATAATTACTAAAAAGAAAATTTGGATACCCTTATCACTACCCGCCATCCTATAGTGATTGGGAATGTGATTTTAACATTATGATGTGATACCTAAAATATCAATACATGGTATTTAGAGTTAATTTTTTTAATGTGTGAAATATTTAATTGAATAAATGTACACTGGTATATGAAATAATATATACATGTTTCAAATCCTTAAATAAACCAATCCTTTAGATTATGGGATTATGATTTAATCATGATATTTTAGGTATAATCATATATAATTATGTATGATCTATACCAATTTTGAATCAGCCATCATAACATTAAGTTTCAAATATTGTTAAATAATAATGACCCTCATGGGCAAGGGTATGTTGGGATGGGTATAGTTTTGGTATTTTTACCACTAAGAATAACCCATGGTTTTTCAATAATATTTGCAACAAATTTTTGAAATGGTTTTCAAGAATCAGAGTAGTCCCCTACTCTAATTTATTCTTAAATGATATTACTCTTCCTTGATAATAATTATATTTTATTTTAGATCACCCCTAAATAGGATAGAAGAGTATATTAATTATACTTGTATCCCAATATGGATACCCTCTAAATCTATACATTATCACAAAGGAATATCCAAATAAATCTATAGAATATCAGGAATGATTTTTTATATGGGTATTAATATCATAGGATCCCCATAATTAATTTCACATTATTATTGGAAAAATTTGAGAATCTAAAATAAACTCTTATAATAATTATTCCTTTAGTTCTTAATCACATTTTTTTCATTGTTAGAATTAGTATTCCTGTGATAGTTCCAAGAATATTTTCTCCTTGAGAATAGGTCCATGATTGAGCTTAAATAATTTTATTAATACTATTCATTGAGTAATTAATTAATGGATTAGTTTTTATTAATAGTATGGGACATCTGGTAACCCCTTCTAGGTCAATGGGATTATATAGAGTATACACCACCCTAGAATTTCTATCTTTGATATTCTTCTTGAAAAAATGATAGACTTGTTTAGAAAATATCTGATTCATAGGTATACCAAAATGTTGGTATTTTTTAAAATGGTATAATAAATAATTAATTTCTTATCACCCAAAACCAAAATAGTGAAATTCGTTCTAATAGTGGGTAGATCAAAATATTGTTCTTGAATAATTATTGAAAAAAAAATAGAAAGGGGGTTCTTTTAGTATACGTAAAGATTAACATTTCCAAACATAGATATCCACCTTTCAATGTTTGTTTCTATAAAACTATATAAGGATGAGCTAGTGGATATTTATAAATACTAATAAACTATATGATTCATTTTGGAAGAAAATTTAAAGCTAAAACAATAATAAAATCTATATAAAGTGGAAAATGGGTGAAATTTGGTGAGATTTTTAAAAAATTTAAAAAAAATCAAACCCCACTTAAATTAAGAATTTATTATAGTTTCTATTTCAATTATTAAAGATCAGATGTTGTATACTATTAAATATATGAATTTATTTATACCCAAGATATAAATTAGTGAATTAAGATGAATAATATTTAATTTAATATTAAATTTTTGGAAAAATAAAGTTCTTGTGCTTTATGATTCTAGAATGTCATGGGATATAGCTTTGAAAATGATATATCCCATATATAGTTTTATAAATGTACCTTATGCTATAAATTTCTAGAAAATTAAACAAAATGTGTTATATTGATTCTTTTACTATAAATTTTATTCTTTTTCTTTCAAAGTAATCTAATTATATAGTGTGGATTTTTTAATAACTAAAATGAGTAAAACACGTTAACATAAATAGTGAGAATAATTTTATATATTATTTGTTTCATATTGAAATGTGTTCATAGCCCATAAAAATTTTTATTAGTCTTCTATGTTATGATTGAATTTATTTTAATACTACACAAGTTACAAGATACTGAACTAACATTATTTTTCTATAAATAAACCAATTGGAAAAAAGTTATGGAAAACATGATAAATCTAATGTGTCACCAACGAATTCTAGTAAGGAGTTCTAAAATGTTCACCAATGAAAAATATTTGGTAGATAAATATCCAATTCATAAAATAAATGTGACATATTTGAATAAGAGATTATTACTAGTTCCATCATCAAATTTTTTTCGTAGGCCATATCACATAGGTTTTTGAATAGCAGATCATCATAGTAGTCAAATTAATGTATTAGTTTATAAACATGGAAGATGAAAACCCTCACCGGACCCTCTTTAATGCACCATCAAGGAGTTTATAAACTATACACATATACACCATTAATTATTACAAATGTTCCTTGATAATATGATTTTTCCACATACCAAAGATCTAATTATTTTGATTTTTATTGCACCCTATTATTAAAATTTGCATCTTCAAAAAAAAATCATGTAATATAGGGTATTCATCTTACTTAAGGATATATCTACCATATTATTCTTCTAATAGGCTTCTTTCTATTTTATCATAAAATTCATACTATTTTTTCCTCTCTATATATTTTTAAACAATATGATTGTTCTATTATATAATTATAAAAATAAATTGGTATAGGTCCTCACCATATAACCCTAAGCAATATGCTTATTATCAATTTTTGAATGATAGAAAACCTGTGGTATATATATATTGAGTAGAATAAAACTATAGGGATTTCTTCTTAAGGGTGAGTGTCAATCTTGTAACCTACTGTATTTTAATATATATGGAATTTCAAAAACATCCAGATGTTTTGAAATTTAATAACTTGTTTCACATAATATATGAATATAAATTGAATAATACACTATTATATATAGGTATAATACTAAAATAAAAAAATAAATTCAACATCAATATAGTAAAATATGCTTTTATAGAATGTAATTATGAAAACTACAAGAGAATAATTAACATATGCATATTAAAACCCTATAATATTAAATTATTCTTCCTCATAGTCTTCCAAAAAATCATATTTTTAGTTATAATTTGTAAAAATAAAAATATATATATATATATATATATATATGTGATAAAAGTTCTAAAAAGGATAAAGGATTAATGATTCTAAATAAGTGAATTATATTATATATACAAGTAGATAATGGTGGTGTTAATACTAAATGGTCATTGGATATATATATATATATATATATATATATAGTTGTTGTGAACAATAAATCATTTGTAAATTTAATTTAATCTATATATAGAAGTGACTATTTTATTATATATAATATATTTTACAATTAAAAAATAAAAATAAAAATCTATTTAATAATTAAGTAGTGATGGAATATTATAATATTTTTATTAACTGAAATATAAATAGTTTTTATTTTAAACAATTTATTTCTCTATATTGTATGTTATTTTATTTTAAAAGTAAATTTTTAATCTTTTTAAAATGAATTTGGAGAAATAGATTCCAAATTTAGAATTAGAACATAAAAAATAGGTAATACGGATTATATTTTTTTAATAAAAAAATAATTAATGGTTAAAATAATACAATTAATAAAAATAATTCAAAAAAGGTAAACATAAAATGTATTTACTTTTAAATAATAAATTTTATATATGAAAATTAAAGGAGTATATTTTTTGGTGGGGGATTTAGTTTTACTATTACAAAAAAATCACTCACCTAACTTAACTTACTTGCATGTAATTTAAAGTTCACTCGTAACCTACATTATATTTCCAAATAAATGCCTATAATTTTAATTTATAAAAGCATCTTTCCTCTAATAGTTTGAAATAGTTTAGTTTTATAACTTTACTCTACACAAATTATATCCCCTAGAAGTATTCCCCCTGTTTTTATCCCCTAATCACAACCAAAATTCATAAGGAACCCTAAAAAAATAAGGTCACTCAGTGAGGGATCAATATCTTCAATATATTTAATACCTCCATTAAATAAAAAATATATATAATATTTATATAATAATGATATAATAATTAAATATTTTTGTGTTTATAATCAATATTTTCTTGTATCATCTTCATGTTAGGGTCGATTCAATGATATATATGAATGTGGGAACTCTATATTCTAAATTATAATTATAGATGGTTACAAAATCAAGAAAAATTAATATTTATGGTATATAATATAAAATTATTTGAATGATATGGTTCTATAATGTTAATTCAAAAATTAATCTTCCATATTATGAAACTCATCATGGTTAGTGATGTCACAATAAATAAGAGAGTAATGTATTTATTCTCTTAAACTATGTATGTATCTTTAATGGGATAATGATGGAGCTCTAAAATTAATTTTTAAATTATTATTTAAGTACCTTAACTATTTGATAGATAGTGAACTCATGAATATGAAATGATTAATGTGGCCACTATATAGAAATAAACATATAACTATGGGATCTTCTGACATCTGATGATAGAGATACAGTTATATATAACTAATAAATATGTATTAAATGGATATATTTGATTGACATAAAATGATATTTTTTTAAGGATATTAAATTAATTATTGATATGTAAATTTTTATTTTATCTGGTTATAAGGCATATCAATGCAATTTAGATGTTATGGTAAAATGTTATCTCATAAACAATATTATTTTATGAGTTTTACTTTGTCTAATTTTATATTAATTAATTTTTATACACATCATAGTTAAAATTCAATTATCCTTATTTTTTATCATTTTTATTATTTACATAACTATATTCTTATCCCTTAATAATGTATTTATGGTGCTCACTCAATAGGGGAATAGTGTGAGATAGCCATGAGAGTGGCATGAATAAGGGTATACAGAGTTCCTATAAAATTAAAACACTTATTCCTTTAATGAATCACTTATCCTAAAGGATATTGACCTCTCAACCTTCAGGGTCACCTTTTAAGATCTTTTACAAAATATAATTTCAGTTACTTGATCTATTTTTGTGTGAATTCATAAAGTAAATAGGGAGACAAGAATTTACTTGGTTTACCATCATTGGGCTACGTTCAAGGAGCATGCATTGTTAATGTTCTTTGAAAAAATCAACTATATGCATAGAAAAATGGTCAGGTTTTGGATAGGTCACTCTTTTCCCATGATAAAAACCCTAAAATGTTTTGGGTCAACTCATTGTTTCCCAAGGCATACATCCCTAACATTGTCTCGCTACTATTGTTGTCTCAGTTCTATATTCCTTCACCTTCTCTCATTTCTTTGGAGTAGGAACTTCATAGAGTATGTGTAAAAGAATATCCCTTTATAACATCATTGAGTTCATATTCAAACAAGGATATATGCACTATTATAGTTATTTTGGGCTACTTCTTCACTTCTTGTGACTTACACCTCAGTAGCATCTTCTTTCTCATTATCCAAAAGAAGTCTTTAATAACCTTTAATTTTTAATAAGTAAATAAAGAATTATATTATTAGAATTCAGATATTCATGAATAGCACATGACCCTTCTTCTTTCCATCCCTTCACCTATAATCACTCTTCTTCTCCTCCATTTATTTTCTCATTTGTTCAAGTGTCCCTTTTTTCTCCTCCAATTTGGTTTTTCATGATCCTCCTTAATAAATAGGAAGATTATTTTATAACAAAAATCCCACATGTTTTCATGTAATTGTTATATTCAATTTTCTTATAAAAATAATCTAATATTTTACCTAAAATACATGAATTTTATTTCTCCAAATTAGAGATATATTCAATGCACATGGACACCTTGATTAAAATTATTCTTTACAGTGTGTATCCAAATAATATTTCAATCCTCTTTTATATATCATTTAAACTAGTTCAACCATCCATCAAAACTACATTAATCATGTGATGAAAAACATATCCCATGATTATGAATCACTAAAAAATTTGTGTAAGAATCATCTAAGTCAAAGCCTCTCTATTTACCATGCCATATCCAAACATTCCTAGCAATATGGTTAGGTTTGATCACCACGGTGTGGTCCAATGAACATCAACCACCACAATCTTAGATATGCCTTAAACCATTTCTTATAATCTAGGTTTAATTCTTCTTTAAAAAATTATATTTTTGACCAAAATGAACACCATGGGTTTTCTAATATGGTTTGGTTCAAAACATTTTTCTACCTCCATAATGCTAAGAAAAAAATAATTTCCATATTCTTTTTGATTGTGTCTCTAACTTTAGACCATAGATTCATTATAATGGGAATGGTCTCATACTTATAGATATTTTGTCTTGAAACACCCTCTATCAACCACGTCCAATTTATCTCAGGTGTGTTCCTTCTTTTTCTGTCTGTTTTGGCCACTACCTTACTATATCAAACCATGGGCACCATCACACATGTAATATTCTTACCTATAAATCCCATTTTTCGTAAGATCATTGTAATTACACCATGAGGACCACTATATTGTGGTGCTTTTTCAAGTTTGGTGTTTTGGAAAATTCCATCTCAACATACCTTGTGATATGGGAATGGATGCATCGGGCCTCTTATTTACCTTCCCCATGACTATTGACCAAGATGTGGTCTTTCCCATATTTTTAAGATTCATAGTACCATTCCTTAAACTAAGGTATGATCCTTATCTTTTTTCCCCACATTTTTTTTGTCCCTTCCCATGACCATATGTGACACTTATATAATTTCTTTTGACTTATGTATTTCGTTCAAACTTCTTCCACATGACTAATCAACTCATTGTCATGAATATAAAATAAGATTTTTGTTAACAAATCACCTTAAAAATTACTATTCAGATAAACCAATCTCTTAATCATCACTTTGGTAATCTACAACATATGTTTCTAACAACTTTATTTGTAACGACCTCAACTTTAATAAATACAATTTCCCTTTTAATTTAATTAAATAAATTTTTATATATTATGGATATATAAAAAATAAGAACTTATTTAGTTTCATTATATCCTATCTTATTTGACATATCATTAAGCATCATTACCATTGATAATATTTTCATTGAACATGGGTCATATGAATAGTATAAATATAGGGTTTTAGAAAATCCAATTGACATGGAAAATGGAGGTGATGGCCTCAACTAGTAGGATCATACCCTATAAATCCTATATATCAAAGATTATAAGGGATATATAATCACTAGTATTTTCCCTTGACCAAACCCAAGCTAAGATCTAACAACTTAAGCATGAGAGAAACTGTTTATGGAATAATTTCAAGCTCATTGAGATCACATCCCAAACCATGTATGTTGAACCACCTCATGAAAGACTCAACATTATGTGTCTTACCCTTAGGGTCTTTACTAGTGTATTAAATGGATATGTATCAATACCCTAACATTATGAAAATGTATATTGTATTTTTAATAGAATAATTTTTATATTTACTTCTTTGTAAAATATTTTGAATTTGATACAATAAAACACAAATTGTATTTTCAATTAAAATTCAATTTCAATTGAGATGTTAATTTTGATGAATTAATGGATTTTTTAAATAAATAATATTTTAATAAAATATTCTTATTAAATAATTTTTATTAAATCTAAATGATCATATAAATTTTATGAAGTTAAATGTACTTTTTTAAAGGATTCGAAAACTATTATTATCAAGAAAACCTAGCATTTCTCAATAAATGTCTATTCTACTTTTAAAAGTGAAAATTAAAATATTTAGAAAATTATTTGGTTAAAATAAATATTATTTTTGGAATTAGAATGTCTAAATTATCCCACACTGAATTTTTCATAATTTTCTTAGATAGTCAGATTTTCAGGTAAATTTTAAATACGATGTAAATATATGTTGTGTGTTATGACATCATAATGACACAAAAATGGTGTCATAAATACAATTAAGGTTATATGTGACCAAATATATGTTTTAAATTTAAAATAATGTGATTTTAATTTTGTTTTTTTAATTTTATAATACCTTTATGAATCCTCCAAAACCTATAATATATTTTAATGTTTTTAAATCATTTCTTTAATGACATGACTCACTTCCAGAACAGAGAGGTTTATATTTTAATAAGTTAGAACTTGGAATAATAAAATAATTAAAACCCCCTATTTTTCAGAAATCGTGGGCAAAAACCATGTGAAGTTTTGTGGTTTTGATTATTTTAGTATATAGATTCCAAAACCTTTGTTTGTGATATTATAAAGAATTTCCCTCTCTCTTACAATATAAACCCACCCAATATCCCATTTATATTCACTCAAAAAGCTATAATCATGTTATTACTCTTACCTAACCTCTCTATAGTTCTCTAAAGTTTCCTCAAAGCTCTTAAGAAGCTCCTCCCAAACATTTTGAATCACCCTCTCAAGGTAAGGGATCCTCTCTTTCTCCTCATTATTCAAATATCTTTGTTTTTTATTCCTTTTATCACTATTTAATAATGTTGGGATATGTTCTACCATATCCCCCTTACTGACCCTATTATTCCTAAATTATGAGAGACCCCTTTAACTCTCATTAATCCCTTCCATAGACATTTATACTCTGTCATTATGCTATTGGAATTTCACCGTGATTTTTCATTCCAAGAAATTGTGTAGTGAATATAACTACCCATTTCCTATCAAGGGTGTTCACCTTTATTTACTTATACATATTTTATTTGGTACTTACATGTATTTATTCAACACTCCTTGACCATGAAATAAAATTTTATGATAAATGTTTCCATGTTTTATGATCTATGTGTCACACTTAAGCATGCGAATGAAATGAAAGTGATGGGTGCCCCCGGATTTTTAGCGCTCCAATGCATTGGGTTACGTTTTAGTATCATGAGACGTCATTAAAGGGATTAAGTAGTAATTATAATCCATAATGGGACATTTCCATCATAATGTCTTGGCATTTATCCATGACCTATGTTTATGATGTAGTGTTTTAAGTTGTTTTTATGTTTCCCATGTTGCCTTTATGATTATCATGTTATATCATGCCTCATTGTTCATTTTTATGATTCTACCTCCATTTATATCCCATTGATATTCCTATTGTATAATATATAATATTTTCCTCATGTTATGAAATGTTTACTCCCTTATTGGGATTTATATATCACTCATTCCTGATATATGTCCTCAAGTTATCCCACATGGTTTTAAGTATAAAGGAATAATATGAGCATGTTAAAGAAGTTATCAATAAAGATGATGTACTCCATATTTTAATTTGTTATGTAATGTAACTATTTACCAAATACACTATAATTCTCGATCATTTGGTTTTTATTATGTGAAATCTTATGTAATAAATCATTAATTAATTTTTAATAAAGATAAGGGTTGTCATAGTTGGTATTAAAGGAAAAGTTTAGTTATTTTTGGGATTAGGATTAGAAAACTCTATAGAAAGATTTAGGGATACAACTTTTTATAAGAAAACAAAAATAAAATTTGGTAAAGTGTAGATTAAGTGGATTATAAATAAAATATATCCATGTATGGATACTAGAAGAGGATGTGGATCTAGCACAGATGTACATAGTGGTAAAACCCGAAAACATTGCGTTAAGCTAGAATCGACTGGGAACTAGTGCATGAAAACAAGCCTTGTTATATACATAGTTTGAAACTCCTAGGGAATATTCTTGATTAAATTTACAAGATAATTATAAACCATTATTAAGGGATCAAAAAAATCCCCATAAAAGTTTATGTTATGAAATAGATCATGAATAACATTGATTTATGCCTATAAATTCATAAGTTAATAAATAAATGTCATTTATAAGTTGCCCATTTAATTTTATTGTATCCCAATTAGTGTGTTTAATAGTTTAAAAATATTCATCCCTAATTTTCCCATTTATTCTGTCCAATGAAAGGAAATAAGAGAAATCAGGTAAAAAAACAATATGAAGGGCAATTTGATGACTGCCCAACTATGACTCCCAACTCAATGGGATCAATAATAGAGAAATTTATAAAGATACTATATTATCTAAATCAAGTTTTTAATATAAAACTATATCATTATGAATGCCCAAATACCCCTAATAATTAACACTCTACAATTGATATATTTATGTGAAAAAGACCTTCAACTTTCAATGGATCATTTGTCTCTATAATCATGGAACAATGGATTAACTCCATTGAGAATATATTTCACATCCTTCAGTGATCTGAGCAAGATAGGGTCATACTATTTTTTTATCATATAAAGGTAGAATATGATCAGTGGTGTACATTTATTAATAATACAAATTTGGAGGAAGATATCGAATAGATGGGGTGTAAGGAATTCTAGAAAATAATATTCAATAAATATTTTCCTCACACTATCCAATATAAAATGGAAAGGGGTTTCCTTTCCATCAAGTGAAAAGATGTTGAATTTATCAGGGTGTGTGAGTAAAACATCACACTAATTTTATGATATGGCTTTTTATTTTTCATTACCCTCGAATGAAAAGTTGACCGCTTCTTTGGTGGGAAAAACGTTATCTATGAAAATCCCTGGTGATCCAACACTTTAACAGCTGTGAGGAAATTTACTAATGTTATCTTAAAGTATAAATGGATGTCATTGAATATTAAGGGTATCATAGGAATAAGAATCAGAAATTGTATTTTAATTCTGGTAGTCTGATGGAGAAATGTAAAAGTTCTAAGAAATTTCAACATCCCACTTGTCAAAAGTGCAGAAAGAAGCACCACAGAGAATTTCCTAAAGGGGGTGAGGAATGTCTTTAAGTGTTGCAATTAAGGAAACCTAGCTAGCGATTTCTAATAAGATAATACCACTAATATGATGGGGTAAATGAATTATCTAGCCAAAACTTAGTTTAATTTTCATTCATTCAACTACAAGTAACAAGGGAAATTTTCAAACAGATTCATTAAGCCAAGGGTTTTTAGAGGAAACCAAAAACCTTCAAGGTAGAAAGGGAAATATTTTCCCATCATAATTGCTAAAGTGGATCCTAAAAATGAAGTGAAAATAGGTATACTAGTTATTAATTCAATGATAGAATAAATAATATTTTATTCTAGTTCTATGTATTCCTTTATATCACACATGTTTTGTAGAACTATTCAAAAACCACCACAAATCACAGAAGTATATTTTTTGGTGAAAATAGAAGTTGGTTAAATTATTACATCCCAAGTATATAAATCATCCCTTTTCAAAATTTATAGGAATAAACTTCTATAAAACCTTATGATGCTCCATTTAGTGGAATTTTATGCAATTATGTTCATGTATTATCTCTCCTTATGTTGAGCCAACATAAATTTCCATGATAAGTAAATAACTCTCTGTATCTCAAATCATCCTTTGACTCTGTAAAAATGCAAGGAGAATGATGAATCTTATTTAAAACCAAAATATAAATAATGGATATTATTTCCCTTTGAAAAAGTCTATCCATATCAACTGATTTATTATAAGTAAAATATCATCCTTAGATACATGACATTTGTGAGGGAATGCACTGATTTGTTTCCCAAATAATTTTGTTATCATCCTATATGCCGAGAGGTTGAATTTTCAATTGATCTTATACCTAGATCATTATAATTATCCAATAATCTATATAGAATGTCTATTGTGAAACTTTATTAGATAAAGAAAAAAAATAAAGTATAATCTGGATAAAGGGTTCATATGCCCAACTGTTTCACCTTAGGGTGCAATGGTCCTCTTCATAAAGAATAAGGATATGTCAATTCACCTTTACATTGATTATCATGAGTTAAACTACATCACGATAAATAATAAGTATCATATTCCATGGATTGATTACTTGTTCAATCAGCTACATGGATCACAATACTTCTCCAAGGTGGACCTTTGGACAATGTATTATAAAGTAAGGTTGAGCAAGGAGGATATCCCCAACACTGATTTCCAAACAAGGTATGGGAACTATGAGTTCATAGTAATTCAATTTGGACTCAAAAATGAACCAAAAAAATTCATGGACTTGATGAAAACGTTCTTTAGAGATTACCTTGATAAATTTGTGGTAGTCTTTCTAAATGATATTTTAATATAATCTAAAATCAAGGTGGAGCACGCGGAGCATCTAAGAACTGTTCTAAAAACCTTATTAAAGGAGAAGATTTACAAAAAGTATAGAAAATGTGAGTTATCATAAAAGGAAGTCTCATTATTGGAGAATACCATCATAATAATTGGAATATATATGGATAATTTAAAGATAGATTCAATTTTAGGATGCTCAAGGCCAACATCTATGACATAAATCTATAGTTTCCTTGGTTTAGATGGATACTATCATCGATTTATGAGAAATATCTCATCATTTTCAAACCCTTTAACCAAAATAAAATGAATGGGAGTCATGTTTTTTTTTTGGAATTATGAATTTTAATAGATATTTAAAGAGTTGAAAAAGGGTTTATCACTGCACATGTACTCACACTACCATCAAGTGGAAAAAATTTCATGTAATTTAGTGATGCTTAGAACAAGCTCTTGGGATGTGTGTTAATGAAAAATGAATAAGTGATAGCCTATTATTCAAGGAAATTGGAAGTTCATGAACATTACTACCCAACACATGATATGCAGTTGGATATAGTGATATTCATATTGAGAATATGGTGGCATTATCTCTTTGGGGATAAGTGTGAAATACATATGGAAAAAAATCCCCAAGTATATATTCACACAGAAAGAGATGAATATATGAAAAAAAAACATGGTTAGAGTTGATCAATGATTCAAACTACTCAATCCAATACCATCCCTAGAAATAAAATAAAGTTGTAGATGGTCTAAGTAGAAATGATACAACAATTATATCATTCATGAGAATTGAAAAGGATTTGATCTTCTTAGACTTAAAAAGTATGGACATGAGAATCATAATGAAAGGAACATAGTCAATAATTTCACAAATTATTTCTCAAATATACCTTCTATAGAAGATAAATGATTCTCAAATAGATGGTATGGGAATTAAGAAGAAAGTGAAAGCATTAATAAAAGGTAAATCCCTAGAGTTAAATGTTAATAAATAAGGAGTTTTAATATTTGGGTCAAGACTATGTGTACCATCATATCCTGAGTTAAATAAAGAGTTTCTGGATAATTCACATATATCAACCTTCTCCATCCATCTATGAATCACAAAGATGTATCGAGATCTTCGAGAGAACTATTGATGGGAAATATGAATAAAAATATTATGGAATAAACTAAAATATGTCTTGTACATCAACAAGTGAAGATATCAAGGAAAAATCCAAGGGGGTGATGCAAAAATTACCCATACCTACATGGAAATGGGAAAACATAACCATGGAATTTGTTACTGGTCTTCTAAAGATATCAAGAAGGAATTATGTTATATGGGTTATGGTGGATCATCTGAAAATGACTTCTCAATTAATTACAATTTGAGAGGACTTCTCACTCAATCAACTTTCAAGGATATACATTAGAGAAGTAGTGAGGCTACATGGAACACCACTATCAATTGTAATAGATCAATATCTGATATTTACCTCAATATTTTGGAAGAGTCTCCAACATGCTCAAAATAATGAGTTGAACAAAAACATAGCTTATCACCCTCAAAATAAGGCCCAATATGAGTAGACTATCTAGACACTCATGCACATATTAAGAGCATGATCAATTTACTTCAAAGGTGTATAGGATCAATATATTCCTATGGTCAGGTTCTCATATGATAACAATTTCCACTCAAGCATCCAAATGGATCCTTATGAATTCCTTTATGGGAAGATATGTAGAACACTTGTATTTTGAGATGAAGTTTTGGAATGAAAACTTCTAGGTTATGAAATTCTCGTGGAAATGGTGGAAAGGTCAAAATCATTCATCACCACATCCAGCCTACTCATAGTCAACAAAAGAGCTTTACTGGAAAATAGTTTATGAGACCAAGATTTTGATGTTAGACCCAAGGTATTCCTATATATATCTTTGTGGAAGAAATTATTGAGATTTGGGAAGAATGTAAAGCTTAATCCAAGATACATCATCCCCTTAGAGATCCTTGATAGAATCGAAGCGGTGTCCTATCGACTATCACTCCCACCTAACCTATCTCAAGTACATGATGTATTCCACCTGTAACTCTTGAGGAAGTACATAACAGAGCCCTCACATGTAATCAATACATAGGTGGTACCATTATAGAACGATATTTTCTATGAGGAGAAGCTAGTGAATATGTTAGATCATAGAGACAAATTTATACGAAATAAGACAGTGTACCTTGTGAAACTACATTGGAGAAACCAAAATTTTAAGGAAGTGATTTTGGAACTATAGGAAGTGATGAAAGAAAAGTACCCTTATATATTTTAGTGGGAAATTGAAAATTTCAATGGAAATATTTTTTAATGGGTGAAGATTGTAACGAGCTGATCTTTTATAAATAAAATTCCCCTTTAAATTTAATTAAATGAATTATTATATATTATAGATATATAAAACACATAAACTTATTTTTTCCAATATACCCTATAAAATTTAAAATAAAATTAAAATCATTACCATTGATAATATAATCATTGAACAGTGATCATGTGATTAATATGAATATAGGTTTTTAACAAATCCAATTGACATAAACAAAGGAAGTGATAAGCTCAACTATTAGGATTGTACCCTATGAATACCATTTATCAGAGCTTCTTAGAGATATAGAATCATTAGAAGTTTCCCTTAACTAATCCAAAGATAAGATCCAACAACTTAATTATAGGAAAACCTATTTATGGGAGAAGTTCAAGCTCATCAAGATCACGACCCAAACTATGTACACCGTACCACCCAATAAAAGTCTCATCATCACAAATCTTATCCTTAGGGATTATGATGGAGTATTAAAGGGATATTTTTCAATACCATAACAAGATGAACGTTTATATATTATTTTCTATAGAATAATGGTTATATTTTCTTCCTATTAAATGATTTTGATTTTGATACAATAAAGCACAAAATGTATTTTTAATTAATATTAAATTTTAATTAAGATGTTCATTTCGATAAATTAATGAACTTTTTCAAAAAATAATATTTTAAAATAATATTATTATTAATTAATTTTAATTAAATATAAATTGTAATATAATTTTTATAATGTCATGTGTAATTTTTTAATGGTTAAAAAATTGTTATTGTCAAAAATCTTAGCATTTCTCAATAAATGTCGACTCTATTTTTAAAAGTGAAAATTAGAATATTTAGAAACTTATTTGGTTAAAATAAATATTATTTTTTGAATAATAATTTTTAAATTATTCAAGGGTGAATTTTTCATAATTTTTTAAGACAGTCAAATTTTCAGGTATAAAACAAATATAATTTAAAAATGTGGTGTATATTATGATATCATAATGACCCAAATGATGTAATAAATACTATAAAGGGTATCCAAGACCAAATATATTTTTTCCCTTTAAAATAATTTGATCTTATGTTTATTTTATTAATTTATAAAACCTTTATGAATCCTCCAAAACCTATAATATATTTTAATGTTTTAAAATCATTTATTTAAGGATATAACTTACATTCACATAATCAGGGGTATTATTATAAATATTTCATCCCTTGGAATAATAAAATAATAAAAACCACCCCTATTTGGATGGAACTATAGGGAAAAACTTGGGAAGGTTTTTTGTTTTTTAATTTATTGTATATAGTCCAAAAGCTAAGTTTAAGAAATAATAAACAATTCCACTCTCTTTTCCTATATAAGACCACACAAGATCCAATTTATCTTCACTAAAAAATATTATATCACATATTTAATATTCCTTACCATCTATAGAGTCCTCACAAGGTTCTCTCAATCTCTCAAGAAGCTCCTCTCAAGCATTTGGAATCATCCTCTGAAGGTAAGGGACCCTCTCCTTCTCCTCTTTATTCAAGCATCTCCATTTTATTATGCCTTTTATCTCAATTTACTAATGTTGGAATATGTTATACCATATCCCCCTTAATAACCCTATTATTACTAAATTATTATATATCCCTTTAACTCTCATTAATCCTTTCCTTGAACATTTATACACCTCTGTTATGCTTCCGAAATTTCACCGTGATTTTTCTTTCCAAACAATTGTGTATTGAATACCCATACACATTTCCTATCAATGTTTTTCACCATTATGAACTTATAATTATTTCATTTGGGAATTAGATGTAGGTATTCCAAGCTCCTTTATCATGGAATAAAATGTAATGACATATAATTCCATGTTTTATGATCTTTGTGGTACACTTAATCATGAGAATGAAATGAAATTGACTAGTGCGCCTAGAATTATATAGCACTCCAATGCATTGGGAAATGTTTTAGTCTTGTGAGAAATAAAGAAAGGTATTATAGAGTGAACGTAATCCATCATTATAATATTTCCATCATGATGCCCTGGCTGTTAGACTTGACCTATGTTTATAATGCAGTGTTTTAAATTGTTTCCACATTTCCCAAATTTTCATTATGATTATCATGATATATCATGTCTCAATGTTCATATTTATGATTATCAGTCCTTTTATGCCTTATTTGTATTCATTTTGTCTAAAATATAATATTTTCTATATGTTATTCCATGTTTACTCTCTTATTGTTCTTTATAGCTCACCGCTTTCTTATGTATATCCCCAGGTTGTCCCAAAATGTTTTAAGTATAAAGGAATAATATGATCATGTTAAGGGTGTTTTCAATAAAGATGATTTGTTCACTATTTTAAGTTGTTATTTAATGTACCTATTTCTCAAATATACTATAATTATCAATCATTAGGGTTGTATTATGAGTAATATTATGTAATAAATCATGAATTAATGTATAATAAAGACAATGGTTGCCATATAAAGGTCAAAAAATCCAAATTTCTTCATTGAGATGCTAAGACACAACTTTTCATCATCCTTTAACATTTAGATACATATCAATTATTCAATCCTTATTATAAACATATCTAACTCAATCCTTTATAACTACTAAAAATCTTCCCAATAAGATTTTTTTTGATAATTCACAATTAATGTACTCCCAGTCAAGCATCTTGTCCCTTTTAAAGCATCAACTCCCTATTTAAGATCTCCTCTCCTTTATTGGAAATTAAATACAAAGGGTATTTCTAATATAAATGATTTTCCAGTCTCCACCCTTCATATGTAGGAATTCAATTTTCATAATTCTCATACTTATTAGAAGGAACGTCATTATCCTCAAAATTTATCTCCCTTTGTGTAGGATGAGAGTCCTATAAATCTCAACTAAAATTTATCTATTACCTTCCAAGATGACTTCCTCATGGTATTAAACTCTAAATATGATATGGGGAGGTCTTCTTCACAATATTAATTACTCCCATATTTCTAAAAACCTTTATCTTTTATCATCTTTTGAATGTTTATTATCCAAAACCTTTGAAACTAAATTAATAAAAAATTTGTTTGTAATTCCAAACTCCTAAAAACTTCTATAATTCAATTTAAATTCCTACTACATTTTCTCAAAAATTTTATCAAGTGATTTTACCACTTATAACATGAGAATTAAATAAATACTCTAAAACTATTAATTATTATATCATTATAGAAAAATAGAGTTTTTATATACAATTACAAGGCTATCCATGTCACTCATGAATTCCAATGAAAGAATCACTATAGATTTTTCATTTTCACTTCACAACATAACTTGTTATCTCAATAAATTTTGAACCACAAAGTTATAAATAAACACTGAATAAATTTTTAGTAATGATCATACCACATGATAATGAAATTAATAAAACTTTTCATAAATTTTATCAAAACATTCCATTTTTTCTCAATTATTTATTGTTATTAAGTGGATTCAAAATCTTCTAATAAGTATTAACAAGATTTAATTTTCATCACAACTCCCATTGTATCTTTAATTCTTCATCCCAATTATTAAATATCAATTTAAGGAAACCACTTCTGGAAAAAACTCAACCAACTGAGAAACTCTTGGATATCCTAAAAAATGTAATATGATACAAAACACCAAAACACTTTTTACATTAAAAAAATATGTGAACTTTATTTCTATGGTTTATAATTTTTTCAATTTTTTCTTCTTCAAGTGGATTGATATCACTAAATTTTCTATCTATATAATATCATATTTTTAGATCCAATAATATGTTGTTTTATACCATAATCACACAATGTATTGTATATCCCCCTTAATTTTTCTTCTCTTCACAAATAGTTAGGAATAATAAAGCATATGGGGAGAGGGGTGCCTCAAATATCTTCAAATGGAGAAATGGGGATGGTTAAGATGAACCAACCCATTTACTTTAATCTTTACTATTCCATTTTTCTAATTTTTGGGAAGGAATACCATCAAATCTTCAATATCTTCATCATCACTTACAGCCATACAACATGTCCTCTTTCCAAATGTATCCTACGTATGACACCACTTGCACATTTCTTTTAATGGATATAAGAATTGGTATTCCTACCAGAATTAAGATTATCAATAGTTATAGAATTGATAAAACTTGAAAAAATACCTTTTAGTGTTTCATCATTAGTGAGACTCACCTCTTCCTTTATTGTTTATTGCATCTTAATCTTTTTCCTTTTAGTAGATTGTGTGGAACCAATTTTGAAAAACTCTTTCTTGATGACTATGAGATAAATATTTTAATTATTCCTATTTTTTTGTCAAATTTACATTATATTCCACCTTTTTCATTTATAGAACTACATATTTATTTTATTTACAAATTTTTCATCACTTATTCCAATATATTTCTTCTGACAATCCTAATTTTAGTGCTGAATACAGAATTCGTTGAGCCCTAGTTTCATCCTCTAAAATATTAAATATTTTTTCAATATTAATAGGACATAATCCGGGATAATAATTTTCTCTGAAATTCATTAGAGTGGAGTTTCTCCATATTTATTCTTTACCATTCATTTTATTTCTCAAATTTAAATTCCTTGTCACGTGATGGAGGATAGAAAATATAAAATATTTATTATAAGATTCATATCATATGTGGTCTTTCCTTGAATGAGATATAGTCATATCTATAGTTATCCTCATAAATTTGAGCTTGTTGGACCTAAAAACTACTCACGGTGTCCTCAAATCTTCCATAATAACATTAGTCCCACCCATTTTTAAGATCACCACTTTCATGGAACTTCTTTTTACTTCTAAGCATCGAATTTTGAATAGTTACACAAATTGATTCCTCTATATAGGTATTATTATTTTCATATAAATTATTAATCTTTCTATTAAGCCCCTTGATTTTCTCATCATTCCTCTAATACATTACATCCAACTCTTTCAAACATCAGGCTACATCCATAACTGGTTACCTCTATTCTGCATGTTGGTTATTGAGTCTCAGGATACAAGATGTTATCTCCTTCTCTAGAGAAATATATTTCAAAATATCTTGTAAATATCTTCAATCATTCCACTTTATTCTTTTATTTTTTTCTCTTGTATTCATTATACAGAAATTCAGGTCCACGACCTCTCTCTTTTTCATCCGGTTTCTAGGGTCATATCTTTAATAATCAGATAATAAACTTAATGCATGAATTTATATAGTTTCATATTCTCTTATAGAGTTTATATATTCTATTATAAATTACATTAACACCTTATTGATTAGAAACATGTTGTTTTCCACTTTTTCATCAAATATTCTTTTTGAATCCAAAATAGATTCTAAAATTTCATAAAATATCACCTCAAATGTTTTAGAATCATATTTACTATTGGATTCAAAGTTTTTTACCTTAGTGGGAGAATTAATCTTTGGAAATTATTTCCTCTTGTTAATTTCATTCTTCTTTCCTTTATACATGAGGCACTATTCATTATCTTTTCCATGGAGTACTTCAAATTTCATCCATATATCTATAAATAAGTTTCATGAGCAATCACCTTATAAACTCCTTCTTCATGTTCATGCTTTCATTATATTTTTACTAATTCATCCATATTAATGTTTATTTTATCTATTTTAATGATAAATATGTTCCTTCTTAATAGAAAATTTATTTCATTAACAACATATTGGGGTAATATAATATAATATTCAATAAATTTAATGAACTACTTTTCTAATTATTAAAATGATTTCCCTTTAACATTAGATATTTCACTAAAGATTTTATTTTCCTTCTAAAACATTAGATCAATTAACAGAAATAACTAATCTAAGAAAGAAAAATTGATTTATCTTATACCAATTTTTAGCCCCTTAATAGAATATTAGTACGAGATAACACTGATAGGGGTGGTTGAATCAAGTTATACAAAGTTATTAACCAAATAAAACTATTTTTCAATTAATGTGTCACTTTAATTAATGGATATTGACCTCTCAAACTTGAGGGTCACCTGTAATACTCTTACCAAATATACTTTTGGTTACTTTATCTATTTTGGTGTGCATGTGTAAAGTAAATACTAAAAAGAGAATTTAATTACTTTAGCCTCACTAGAATATATTAAAGGTATATGCCTTAATATTTTTTTGTACACTAGAATCCTTTATTTTCACTAAACACTATTGTGGTTTGGGTTAGGTCACTCCTTGCTCGGGATTACTTCCATAAAAAAAATTGTCAATTAAGTATCACACAAGGATCATTACCCTCAATTTTTCTCACAAATGATTTTGGATCACTATAGTCTTCCCCTACCTTTACTAACTTTTATGGGGTAAGATCTTCACATAGGTTATGAATATATAGGTCCCTTATTATAATTATTGAATACATCCTCAAATAAGGATATATGCTCTATTGTAGTTTGGATTGGCTCCTCTTTAACTTATTATGACTTCAACTATGGAATCAACTTCTTCCTCACTTTCCATAATAAATCTATAATAACATTCACTTTACTATAGGTATAGAATTCAATAACTTATTATAATTGATATCATAAATAATAATACAAGTTCCTTCTTCTTTCCAACCCTTCACATAGAATCAATCTTCTTATCCTCTTCTTATTTTCTAATTTGTTACAGACACTATTCATATCCTCCACTTTGGCTATGAATAATCCTTTTAAAAATATTATCTAATTTTCTAAAAAATAAATTCCACATGTTTTTATGTAATTTTGAAATTTAATTTTCCTATAAAACAACTCCATGATCTTCCATAAACACTATGAATTTCATATATCTAAATTAGATACATATTCAATGTACCATGAAACCTAGAATAAAAATCTTATTTATACTAAGGATTTAAATACCATTTAAATAACATTTTATCTATATTTTAAACCACTACAACCATCCCTAAAAATCTCATAATTCATATAAAAATTTTTCTTGTGATTATTGAGTCACTAAAAATATATCACAAGTATATTATATGTCAAAACCTCTAAATTTTATGTACCATAGCCTGAAAAACCAAATAATATTTCTTGGGTTTGGTCATTATGGCATGGTTTATTTTATTTTTAACACTACTACCTTATACACTTCTTAAAAAATGGTGTGTAATCCATGTTATATTATTTGTCTAAAAAACTAATTTTGAACAAATCAAACACGATAGCTTCTCTACTATGGTGTAGTTTATTATTATTTTTATTTTTCCTTAAAATATGAAAAACCATGATCATGGTACTCTTTTATCAGCTTTTTGGGTTTTATAACAACCTCTCAATAAATTATACTTCACTATAAGCTTTGTAGAACCCCCCCCCCCCCCCCTGTTTGAGGTATATAACCCATTTTTATGCCTTTTAATGTATATAAAGTGGTTGGGTAAAGTTTGGGAGAGTTTGGAAGTTTTTTGGGAAGGTTTTAGGGATTTTATAATGGTGAAAGGTTTAAGCACTTTAGTGAAAACTCTGTATCTTCCCCAAGAAATTGTACAAAATGAGGTAGTGGGCTATAGGTTAACACACGGATAGTTCACAGTTTTTTAAATTGTGTGGCCACCATAGGTAACCGTGAAACATTGTATAGTGGGCTTCTAAACAGTTTTTCTAATAATGAGGGACAACCATGTAAGGCACCATCTTGAGATAGTAGCAGGAGCATGGTTAGCTCATGGTTTTCCTAACCATGTAGCTAATCATGCATTGTTTAAAAAGTGGGTTTTTTAATGTATTTTTAAAACTAAATCTCCCATTTGATCCCCATTTTGACACTTAATCAGGATTTTATTCTCTCCAAGGCTAGTGAATGTCTCCTCATCATTCCATAAGTGATTAAAAGGGTTTCCCTAATGATTTTAAGCCATATATTCTTGGTAAGTCTCCTTTGTTGTAGTTTTCTTGGTTTCTCTTAGATATACTCTTATATCTCTCTCGGTTGCTTATATCTACTTTAGTCATAGATAGATCTAGGGTTTTTGTTTCAAATAATGGTTAAATTTGGCCTTATTGTTTTTAGTAAAAGGTATATAAGGAGGATTTGTTGAGTTTTTACCCACATTTAGTGAAAATTTGTGTTGTTGGTCATTTTCACCAAAACCCTAGAGGTAGGTTGTTTCACTCTCAACTCCTCTTATAAGAACTAGAAGTATTAATTTCAAACTAATTTTTTTCTTGAAATTTGTTGTGAAATTAATGTGAAGATATTTTGTGAAATCCATTTGGTGTTGATTTATGGGTTTGGGGGAAATATAATATTTGTGTGAAATATGCCTTTTCATTAGATTTTAAGATGATGGTTTTAAAATCAGTTTCTTGGTTTGATTTATAGAAATGTTTGTGAAAATGGTTTTCAATAAAAACATTTTTTATTGAAATGTTTTTTGGAATAAATGGGTGGAAAGGGTTTTGGTAATAATTTGTTTAAATGTTGTTTGGGGTAAAGGGTTTATTTAGTTTGGAAATTGATGGTTGACGTGATTTTGTCCTATGTTAATTAGCATGGTTTTTTGGATTAAATGTTTAACCATGAGTTAGAATGGGGATGGTTAGTGTTCATGAAGTACCACCATCAAAGGGTTGGAATATAGTCATGATGTACCATAATAAAAAGGGGATGGGTTATGAACATTAAGTTCTACCATCAATGGTAACACCAATATTGGGTTGTTGAGTTGTGTGTGTAGTTGAGGTGTATGTACGGGGTCATATGAAATGATATTGGTTATACCAATGGAAAATGGGGAAATGGTTAATGAATTGTCTATTTTATTTCCTTAAAATGTGTTTTCTTGGGTAAACTATTTTGGTAGTGATATGTTTGTCTTGCTATAAATTTTGTAATTGTTTATTATTTTTATATAAATGGTTTATATAATGTGTTAACTTTTTTTATCTTAGTGACGTGAGTAGGGAATTCATTTTGGGAAAGCCTATAGAGTTTCATGACTCACCCAATTCATTGGAACTTTGGTGATTTTCTAGATGTTGTATTCCAAGACATAGGTAAAGCTAAGAAATATCATTTCTCAAGTGGTGCCTTGTGATGCTTGGGCTATTGTGGAGTTCGATCATAGATCATGGAATAGGGTTCTGAAGTTATGTCATTATTTCTTGAGTTTTGTTATTTTAGTCTTCTACTTGGCACTCTAATTGGTTTTCTTGGTTTGGTTTGGGTTGGTTGTTGTTGGACCTTGGTATTGTTAGAGTTGAAATACATTGTTATCATGCATCATGTAGTGGTTATTTTGTAATGGAATGTTTGGTTGGTTGTTTTTACTTTAAATTTAAAATCATCCCCCAATATTTTATGAATCCCTCGATAATTATTTTCAGTCTTTGGTGTCTTAGGGATGTCTCTTAAGGCCATGTATCACTTATACCTCAACTCAAGCCAATGAGTATGGGTCGTATGTTACAAGTCGTATCAGTTTGTTTAGTCCATTTTCATTGGTCATTGGTTTTGGAGTTGTCATTAATTCATAGTTTCTTCCTTGATTTGGGATGGTATTAAGGAGTAGGATTGTCGAAACATGAAATGTATAGCATAAAAAGATATATCTAACCTTTTTATGATGAACTTTAAGTTACTAGGGAGTTTGGTACATAAGTTTTTTAGAGACACTTATATGCATTGGAATCTCATTGTCAGGGGTTTATCCAATGAGAAAAGTATTTCATGCATTTTAGAAATGAACTCCCACTAGGATTCCATATTTCATTTAGAATAATGATTTATTTTACAATAATAATTTTTTGGTTTCGAAAAATCTAGAAATTTTTTTCGAATATGCATTTTTGAAAAGAGAATGGTTGTGGTGTTCTGAAAATAGGTTGGTTTTCAAAAACATGGTGGATTTTTAAAAAATTGTGGAACATGAAAAATGCTGAATTTTGGAAATCATTGTTATGATAGTTGTAATGTGGTATAATTTGAACTTGTAAACCTTCAGTTGATAGAGAATGAGACTTATGGTGTTTTTGTTGTATTGATAAAAATGGCACCGGGTAGGCGTCATATAGTCCAACCGGAGGAATCTACTGAAAACATTATTACGCCTGAGGCCCAGGAGAACCAATAGTTAGTTCAGAGTATAGTGAAAGACTTTGAGGCTATATGGTGGGAATAGAAGGGATGAGTCAAGGAATGTGGACCATTTGGTTTAGTTTTAGAAGATTAATCTACCCATCTTTCGGGGTGATTTGGAACCAGAAAAGGAGGAGGTGTGGTTGAATATGATTAATATAATATTTGGTTTCCTAGGCACACCGACAAAGTTTAAATCCATGTTATCAACTTATATGTTGGAATATATTTCACATCATTGTTGGGAGTTAGAAGTTATGACTAATGAGGAACAATGTATGTAATATGAATATTTTGAAGAATTTTTTAATAAAAAATTAAATCCTCACACATTCAAAATTTAGTGAATGATAGATTTATTTAGGTTGAAGTACGAGAACCCTTACGTGATAGAGTATGTAGCTAAATTCATGAATTTTTTCTGGTTTTCACTTGAGTTTTCTTCTAGTACATCATTAAAGGAATGAAATTTTAAATCCAAACTTAGGCAGGAAATCCATTCAAAAATTGTAGTGCACTGCATAATGGATTATATAGATATGGTAAATAGAGAAACAGTGGTAGAAAGTGATATATTAGGAGATATGGGTGGAGGGGGAATGTTGATACCCATGAGAAATGGTGGGAACTTTAATGCAGGTAGAAAGATAAAGAGGGACACTTATTTCCAAGGTGGGAGTATGGATCAGAATCTGATGGTAGGATCGGTTAATCTTCCTCCGAAGCATAAGAGAAAATCATGATGTTTCTAATGTGTCTCTCTAAGACACAAGAAGCGAGAATGTACGAAACCACCTAGTGTATTCCAAAAATTGAAACCATATGGGGAATCTTCAACATTTTTATCATAATGTGCATAGTTGGGTATTCTGGACACTTATCAGAGGTTGCAGGTGTCGTATTCTTCCATATAATGAGTGCAGTAGCATACTCAATATCAATAGAATAGATTCATCAATGGTGATTCTAGGAACACCATGACCCCTCATCGGGGGTATTTTCAGCAAGGTAATAAAGAGAAAAGCGTGGAAAGTAAACAAGTATATGGAGCTGAGCAAGATTTGATTGATGATCATCTAGAACCATCAATAGTGTGAGGTATGATTGTATTTAATTCTACCTCAATGAAATTTTTTTCATATGGGTGTGTCTCATTTTTTCATTTATTCCCATTTTATTGACTTGTTATGTTTAAATTTGGAAATGATGCCTTCTCTTTTGAAACATCAAAGTCCACTAGGTCAAAGACAGTGTTGAGCTTTTCGGTGTAGATATTTTCATATAGCTTGTGATGGGGTTGATTTGATATTGGATGTCTCGTTTTCTGATATTTATGTTTACAATATAATCCTAGGTGTGGATTGTTTGGATATGTTTAAGGATCACATAAACTATTATGTTTGAATGGTTAGTTTCATGATATATGATGGCATCAAGCATCTCATTAGAAGAGAGACAAAGGTAAAGGTGGGTGCAACAGTTTTGTTATCACCATCAGTGGGGATGATCTCGTATTAGTTAGAGAATATGTATTTTCTATTGATGAAACAGTTTGTGAGAAGCAGTTTTCTACCAATTTGTTATCATTTTCTGGATGTATTTCCCAAATATTTCTCAGGGTTTCCACCTATAAGGGATGTGGGGTTTATGATTGATCTCCTCTTGGGGACCAGTACTATCAGAATTCTATCTTACTGGATGACACCAATAGAATTAATGGAATTTAATGTGAGGTTGTAAGAGCTAGAAAACAAAGGGTTCATCCAAACTAACACATCTCTGTGGGAAGCACCTATCTTGTTCGTTAAAAAGGTAGATAGAACTCTTAAACTCTTTGTGTATTATCGTAAGATTAACCAAGTTATGATAAGGATTTTATATCTACTCCCATGAATTGATGATCTATTAAATCATTTGAGTGGAGCTCAGTGGTTCTCTAAAATTGACTTGCGATCAAGATATCATTAGTTGCGAGTGAGTAAGGATGATATTCCGAAAACATCTTTTGGTATTAGATATAGCCATTATGAGTATGTGGTTATTCCCTTTGGTCTTAAAAATGCACCAGTGGTCTTCATGGAATTGATGAATAGAATATTTTAGAGATATATGGATTCTTTCATAGTGGTGTTTTTGGATTATATATTGGTTTATTTAAGGAAAGGGTGGAGCATGAGAAATACTTGGCAATGGTATTGTGAATCTTGAGATATCATCAGTTGTATATAAAATTATCAAAGTGTTAGTTATGGATACAATAGGTATGTTTTCTTTGTCAAGTTATTTCTAAGAAAGTTGTTTAATTCGATCCATAGAAGATATAGGCTATCATCTCTTAGCGACCACCAAAGAATGTTTTTTAGATACAAAGTCTCCTGGATCTAGATAGTTATTACTGATTCTTCTTTTGTGACTTTTCATGATTAGATTCTCTGATGACAGTTTTGATAAGAAATAATGTTTCGTTTCAATGGAATGAATAGTTTCAGAAGTCTTTTGAAGGTCCTAAGGGTTTTCTTACATCAGAACCAATCTTGGTTTTTCCAAAACTAGGAAAAGGGTATGTGGTTTATTGTGGAACATCAGGATCATGGTTGGGGTCTGTTCTCATAAAATGTTATCATGTGGTTTTGTATGGATCGTGTTAGTTGAGGTTTTATTAGAATAATTACCCAACACATGATTTGGAGTTAGAGGATGTGGTACATGATTTAAAAACATGGTGTTGTTTTCTATTCGGTGAGAAATTCTAAGTGTTTATCAATCATAAGAGTCTAAAGCATATTTTCTCACAAATATATTTAAACTCCATAAAAAATAGATAGATAAAGTATCTCTAGATGTTTGTCTTTGACTTGATGTATACATTCAGTAAAGGAAATTAGAGGTTAGACGAATTAAGCAGAAAGTCGTATGATTGGGTGGAAAAAGAAGCTTTGGATTAGTGGTAGTTGATGCAGTTATAGCCGACATGTGTTTGGAATATGAATACTGAGGTGATATAGTGGTTTTCTTTCCTATTTTATTAGTTCATGATTTGGTTGGATTGCTTAAAGATGTACATACATCTGATTCATAATGTGTGACTATGAGGTCAAAATTCAATGGTGGGAGACCATTCAGGGCTAGAACCTCAATGGAAGTTCAATTGTGTGGTTTTGTAATCAGATGGTTGTACCCGTGGCTTGTTAGGATCAACTTATTACTGCATACCATCATAGGAGATGGGTTGTCCACCCTAGAATTTATAAAATGTATAAGGCATTGAAAGCATAGCTTTTGTTGGTAGGTATAAAAAGGAATGTGGCTAAGTTCATATCGAGATACTTGACTTGTTAGAAAGTTAATGTAGATAATTAGTAATTAGAATGTATGTTTCATTTTTTATCTATACATATGTGTAAATGGGAGTAGATAGATATAGATTTTTTATAGTTCTCTAAAGACTGGTATGGAATCATGATTCCATATGGGTGATAGCGGATTGGCTCATAAATTTGGACCATTTCATCCTTATTAGTTAATCTCATATGGTGGAGGATCTATCTAAAATCTATATCCATGAAGTGGAAAAGAGGCATGGTGTACCTATTTCTACTGTTTCAGATAGAAATTTGAGGTTCATGTATCATTTCTATAAATCCTTACAACAATCCCTTGGAACTTAGTTGACTATGAGTACAACGTATCATCCCCAGATGGATGGGAAATCCAAGAGGATGATACAAAAATTAGAAGACATGTTGTAGGCTTGTGTGCTGTATTTTTTTGGCTCATGGGAAGATCACTTACTGTTAGTGGAGTTCTCCTATAATAACAATTATCATGCATCAATACACATGGATCTATTTGAAGTATTGTATGGGTGTTTGTGTCGTTCTACACATTATTGGTCGGAAACAAGTGAGACCTCAAAGGTTGGGTAGAGCCTTGTCCAAGAGACAATGGATAATATTAAGTTGATCAGGAAGAGAATGGATATAGTTCATAGTCATAAAAAATCATATGCGGATCATCATCAATAACCATTATCGTTTGATGTGGTCAATTATGTTTTCTTAGGAATCTCTCCTATGCTTGGACATCATCGCTTTTGGGAAGTAGGGAAAGTTATCTCTGACATATATTAGTAATTTTTAGATACTTGAGTAGGTTAGAAAGGTGGAATATCATATGGCTTTATTGACATGGTTTAGTTTGATGCACAATGTGTTTCTTGTATCTCAATTGAACAAGTATCAACCTCATCCTGACCATGTGATTCGATGGGATCATATTGAGTTACAGTTGGATGATTCATTGGTGCACATGCCAACACATATTGTAGATAGGAAATATAAAGTATTATGTGTAAAGATAATTAGTATAGTTTTAGTTTTGTAGAACACTACGGGAAAAACAACCTTTTGCGACAGGTTATTTGCAACGGGTTATTTGTGACGAGATATTATCTCATAGCAAATAGTCCAGTCCAGAGATTATTTGGGACGTGGGATTCACCCCGTCGCAAATACCTTATTATTTGCGATGGGTTTTGGTGGCACGTTGCAAAAAGTAATGCGCGGTTTGGTGCGGATTGCGCGCCAAACCGCGAAAAGCTTATTTGCACTGGGAGGAATATTAATATCACAAATACCTAGTGGCTATAAATGGTTTTTTTGGGACGGGAAGGTTATTTGCGACGGGAGAATTTCCCAGTCGCAAATGGTTCGTCACTCGGAAGTTATTTGCGACGGGTCTCGTCGCAAATACCCGGCGGCGGTAAATGGTTTTTTGCGACGGGATGATGCCCCGTCGCAAAACGTGTGTCGGCAGATACCTTTTGCAACGGGCCCCGTCGCAAATACCCTTTTAACCGCCGACAACAATTAATGCGGGCAAAGGTATTTGTGACGGGCCCCGTCACAAAAGGTATCTTTTGAGATGGTAGTCCCATTACAAAAGGCCTCGTTGTAACTAATCTAACCTATATATATCCCCCATCCGTTTTTTCAAATCCTCCTCTTAATTCTCATTTTCTCTCCCTCTCTCACCCCTATTTTCAGAGTGAGAATTTGTTTGAGTTAGTTTTTTTTGACGAAAAAGTTTTTAAGTCGTTTACATCAATAGAAGATCAAGTTTAAAGGTATTTATATTTTATTTAACTTAATATTTATTTATTTATTTGATAATTTTAATTATTTTTTATCAGCTTTAATTTAATTAGATTTAAATTGTTTTGTTAATAGTATTTATTTGAACAATAAATTGAAAGTATTAGTACTAATTTTTAATAAATAGGAATAATGAATAATAAATTTGAATAATTAGTAATAAAAAGGAATAATTAGTAATTATTCGGAATAATTAGAAATAATTAGAAATAATTAGGAATAAATATTTATAATTAGCAATAAATAGGAATAATTAGTAATTATTAGGAATAATTTGTAATAATTAGAAATAAATAGTAATAATTAGGAATAAATAGTAATAAATAGGAATAATTTGGAATAATTAGGAATAATTAGGAATAAATAGGAATAAATAGGAATAATTAGTAATTAATAGGAATAATAAGTAATAAATAGAAATAATTAGTAATAAATAGAAATAATTAGTAATAAATTGGAATAAATAGTAATAATTAGGAATAATTAGAAATAAATAGGAATAATTAGTAATAAATATGAATAATTAATAATAAATGGGAATAATAACTAATAAATAGGAATAATTACTAATAAATAGAAATAATTACTAATAAATAAAAGTAATTACTAATAAATAGGAATAAATAATAATAAATACTAATAAAGAGGAATAATTAGTAATAAATAGGAAAAATACTAATAAATAAGAATAATTAGTAATAAATAGGGATAATTAGTAATAAATAGGAATAAATACTAATAAATAGAAATAAATACTAATAAATATGAATAATTAGCAATAAATAGAAATAATTAGCAATAAATAGGAATAATTAGCAATAAATATGAATAATTAGCAATAAATAGGAATAATTAGCAATAAATAGGAATAATTAGCAATAAATAGTAAGAAATAGAAATAAATAGTAATAAATAGAAATAATTAATAATAATTAATAATAAATAGTAATAAATAGAAATAATTACTAATAATTAGGAATAATTAGGAATAATTGGAAATAATTTGGAATAATTAGGAATAATTAAGAATAATTAGAAATAATTAGGAATAATTAGTAAGAATTAGGAATAATTAGAAATAATTAGGAATAATTAGAAAAAATTAGGAAAAATTAGGAATAATTAGGAACAATTTGAAATAAATATTTATAATTAGCAATAAATAGTCACAAATAAGAATAATTAGGAATAAATAGAAATAATTAGGAATAATTAGTAATAATTAGGAATAATTAGAAATAAATAGTAATAAATAGGAATAATTAGTAATAAAGAAGAATAATTAGTAATAAATAGGAATAATTATTAATAAATAGGAATAATTATTAATAAATAGGAATAATTAGTAATAAATAAGAATAATTAGTAACAAACAAGAATAATTAGAAATATGAATAAATAGTAATAAATAGGAATAAATATGAATAATTAGTAATAAATAGGTATAATTAGTAATAAATAGGAATAATTAGGAATAATTAGGAATAATTAGGAATAATTAGTAATAAATAGGAATAAATAGTAATAACTAGGAATAATTAATAATAAATAGGAATAAATAATAATAAATACTAATAAATAGGAATAATTAATAATAAATAAGAATAAATATGAATAAATACTAATAAATAGGAATAATTAGTAATAAATAGAAATAATTAGTAATAAATAGAAATAATTTGTAAGAAATAGAAATAATTAGCAATAAATAGGAATAATTAGCAATAAATATTAATAATTATCAATAAATATTAATAAATAGAAATAATTACGAATAAATAGGAATAAATGGGAATAAATAGTAATAATTAGGAATAATTAGAAATAATTAGAAATAATTAAGAATAATTAGGAATAATTAGGAAGAATTAGGAATAATTAGGAAGAATTTGGAATAATTAGGAATAATTAGGAATAAATAGAAATAATTAATAATAAATAGGAATAAATAATAATAAATACTAATAAATAGGAAAAAATAATAATAAATATTATTAAATAGGAATAAATACTAATAAATAGGAATAATTAGTAATAAATATGTATAATTAGTAATAAATTGGAATAATTTGCAATAAATAGGAATAATTAGCAATAAATAGGAATAATTAGAAATAAATGAGAATAATTAGAAATAAATTGGAATAATTAGAAATAAATAAGAATAATTAGCAATAAATAGTAATAAATGGGAATAATTTCAAATAAATAATAATAAATAATAATAAATAGGAATAAATAGTAATAGTTAAGAATAATTAGGAATAGTTAGAAATACTAAGGAATAATTAGGAATATTTAGGAATAGTTAGGAATAATTAGGAATAAATATTTAGAATTAGCAATAAATAGTAACAATTAGAAATAATTAGTAATAAATAGAAATAAATAATAACAAATAGGAATAAATAATAAGAAATACTAATAAATAGGAATAATTAGTAATAATTAGTAATAAATAATAATAATTAGTAATAATTAAGAATAATTATAAATAAATAAGAATAAATAGTAATAAATAAGAATAATTAGTAATAAATAGGAATAATTAGTAATAAATAGGAATGATAAGTAATAATTAGTAATAAATAGGAATAATTAGTAATAAATAGGAATAGTTAGTAATAAATAGGAATAATTAGGAATAATTATGAATAATTAGTAATAAATAGAAATAATTAGTAATAAATAGGCATAATTAGTAATAAATAGAAATAATTAATAATAAATAGAAATAAATAATAATAAATAGTAATAAATAGTAATAAATAATAATAAATAGGAATAAATAATAATACATACTAATAAATAGGAATAGATAATAATAAATACTAATAAATAGGAATAAATACTAATAAATTGGAATAATTAGCAATAAATAGGAATAATTAGAAATAAATAGGAATAATTAGCAATAAATATGAATAATTAGAAATAAATATGAATAATTAGAAATAAATAGGAATAATTATGAATAAATATGAATAAATAGTAATAAATAGGAATAAATAGTAATAATTAGGACTAATTAGGAATAATTAAGAATAATTATGAATAATTATGAATAATTAGGAATAATTAGGAATAATTAGGAATGAATATTTATAATTAGCAATAAATATTTATAATTAGAAATAAATAGAAATATTTAGAAATAAATAGTAATAAATAGAAATAATTAGTAATAAATAGTAATAAATAATAATAAATACTAATAAATAGGAATAATTAAGAATAATTTGTAATAAATAAGAATAATCAGAAATAAATAAGAATAATTAGAAATAATTAGTAATAAAAAGTAATAATTAGTAATAATTAGTAATAATTAGGAATAATTAGTATTAATTAGTATTAATTAGTAATAAATATTTATAATTAGCAATAAATATTTATAATTAGGAATTAATTGTAATAATTAGAAATAAATAGTAATAATTACTGATAAATAGGAATAATTACTGATAAATAGAAATAATTAGAAATAAATAGGAAAAATTAGAAATAAATTGTAATAAATAGAAATAAATATGAATAAATAGGAATAAATTCTAATAACTTGGCACAATTTCCAATAGATTGACGACACTCCTTTTGCTCGATGACTCTTTTGCTTTCAACTTTCACTGACTCAAAAAATTATGAAAAGTATGCTTCTATATATTCATATCCAATCTCATATGCATGAGTTTGAATATGCATTCATAAGACCACATTTTTCATAATGTGTTCAGGCGGTGACAATTGCAAGAAGATGTTTTATCGACGAAAAGGGGGCTCTTTTGTCCGACGGCTCATTTACTTGCATCTGTATCCCAATGAAATCACAATGAAGAAACTGCTCGGAGGTATGCTTATACATTCTCGTATGCACGAGAATGAATAAGCATACCTTTGAGAAGATATTTTATTGTGATTTCTGTGGGGGAGAGATGCATGTAAATGAGTCATCGGACAAAAGAGTAGTTGTTAATCCACTGGAAATTGTGTCACCTAAATTTAATGGTAATTATTAAGAATTAGTTGTGATTATTTATCTTCTTTTTTTCAGATAGTGTTTTTATAATTTCAAATTATTCAAAAATAGTGATGATTAATATTTTGTAGAAAAATATGGAATAAGAAAATCGACATCAGTCATTATTAGATGATCACGCTTGGATAAATCAGCATATAAATCCAAAAGGTTTGGGTTTAAATCTTGTATATATGGAGGGTGTTGAATCTTTCTTATCGTTTTCATCATCAAAACCAGAATATGTTTCAGAAATCACAATTAAGTGTCCTTGTAAAAAATGCGCTCCGAGAACGTTTGACACATTTGACAAGGTTGGGTGACATCTCTTGCAGTTTAGTTTTCAACCAGATTATGTTTTTTGGTATCAACACGGTGGATGCAGTTTCAGAGAAGATACTAATAACTTAATTTTGGATCTATCACGGTTTCAAAATTTAGTACATGATGTTGGAGGTTCATCTATTCAACAAACTAAAACTCAAGATGATAGTGATTTAACTCATGATTTGGCACCATCCGAATTTTATGAGTTATTGAGGTCTGTTGAGGATTCATTATATATAGGTTGCAAGATAAGTAAATTAGAAGCGGTTGCAAAATTTATGGCTATTAAATCAAATAATGAAATGTCAAACAACTATTTTGATCAGATATTTTTTTGGTTAAAACACTATAACCTGAAAGAAATGTGTTACCTACAAATTACTATGAGAGAAAGAGGTTGGTTCATAATCTGGTCCTTAGTTATAGGAAGATTCATGCATGTCAAAATGATTGAATTTTATATTCTAGTGAAAATGAGTCATTGGATATTTTTACCACATGTGGACAATTGAGGTATAAAGAAGCTCAACCAAGGAATCCTGGATCGATTCTAGTAAAACAGTTGATATATTTTCCCCTTAAACCTAGGTTGCAGCATTTATTTATGTCTCAGAACACCGCATCAATGATTTCATGGCACAAAACCAAGATTTCAACTGATAAAATCTTGAATCGTCCATTTGATGGTGATTCATGGAAACATTTTGACCGTCTACATCCATCCTTTGCTTTAGAAGGCCGAAACGTGCGATTGGGTCTTTCTACTGATGGTTTCTGTCTGTTTGGTTCTTATGGTAGTCTGTATTCTTGTTGGTCTGTCTTTATAACTCTGTACACTTTACCTCTATGGATTTTGATGAAGGATCCCTATATCTTTTTGACTATATTAATCCCAGGACATCTGAAAAAGAATATTGATGTTTATTTGAAGCCATTGATTGATGAGTTAAATGAATTGTGGAGTTATGGTGTTAGTACATATGATGTTTCTATGAAACAAAATTTCATATTAAAAGCTGCATTGATGTGGATGATTCGTAACTTTCTGGCATATGTCATGTTATCTGGCTGGAGTACACATGGTCTGGAATCATGCCCTTACTGTATGAAAGACAACAAATCCTTTATGCTCGTTAATGGAAAAAAACCTTGTTATTATGACTATCACCACAGATTTCTTCCAACCGATCATCCTTTTCGAAGGAACAAATCTCATTTCAAAAAAGTTACAATTGAAAGGGATGAACCTACAAATATGATCTCTGGTACAGAGTTAAAATCAGTTGTATTTTCATTACCTTCTATCACATTTGGGCTAACTATAAACTAACAGAAAATTGATGGCTTTGGGAAAGAACATAATTGGATAAAATGAAGCATTTTTTGGGATCTTCCATATTGGTCAGATTTGTTGGTCCACCACATAATGGATTTCATGCATATTGAGAAAAAATGTTTTGATAATTTATTTCATATAGTTTTGGATACACCAGGTAAGACCAAAGATACTGTAAAGGCACGATTAGATCTTGCCCAAATTTGTCGGCAACCAGAACTTGAACTATTTGAAAATTTCAGATCACAGAGGTTAATAAATCCAAAAGCAGCTTATACACTTTCCAGAGAGAGTCACTTATTATTTTTTTAGTGGATTTTAGATTTGAGACTTCCAGATGGTTGTGCTTCCAATTTGGGTAGATGTGTTAAGAATGGTCATATTATAGGATTAAAATGGCATGATTGTCATGTTATAATGGAAAGATTATGCCTATTGGATTCAGAGGTTTGTTGAATTCTATTATTTGGGATTCGATAATAGACATATCATTTTTTTTCAAGACATTTGTGCAGCAACAACAGACTATGATACCATAAGAAAACTAGAAGAAGATGTTGTTGTAATTATATGTAAACTGGAAAAAATCATTCTTTTGGCTTTCTTTGACTCAATGGAACATCTGATATTACATTTTCCACATGAAGCTAAATATGGAGGTCCCGTATAGTTTCGATGGATGTACCCATTCGAGATATGCATGTAGAAATAGAAGAAAAAAGTACGTAACAAAGCATCAGTTGAAGGATCAATTGCTAAAGCTTATTTTCAAGAGGAAATTTCTTTTTTCTACTCTCATTATTTTGATTCTCAATATCCCTCAAAACACAATCACATGGGACGAAACAAGGGGAATGTTAATGAAGAAATGGACAATCAATTATAAATTTTTAATCATCCAAATATTAGTTTCAGTGGAGTTCATGAACGGTGGATTTCAGATGATGAACATCACAGAGCTCATACATATGTTCTACTCAACTGTGAAGAAATGACATCAATTTTGTTTTGAGTGATTCTATCTCTTATTCTATAATTTATGTTGTAGTATGTAAATGTATTTTATTTTTAGGTTATATGATAATCATATCAAGAAACAACTTCCACAAATTACAATAACTTCTCTTGAATAACGCAGACAAAAAAAATTATCAATGGTTTCAAAAATTGGTAACATAAATTATTGATGGTTTAATATCAATTTCGTTTATTATTTATCATATTGCTAATTGTTTTACAAATTTTCAGGTGTCTCAACATGCTAATAAAATTGATAAGTGGCTTTGTATATTGAGTAACCCAGCATCCAAAATGGTTAAATCATATAATGCATATGTGGTGAATGGTTTTCAATTTCATACACGTGTATATGGGGAATAAAAAAACAATGAACAGTAGAGTTTTCTTGAGAGGATCGCATCACAGAGAAACTAAATTTGACTTTTATGGAATTCTGGATGAAATTATCGAGTTGTGTTATCTAGGACAGAATTATATAACGATGTTTAAATGTCGGTGGTAAGATACTGAGAGAGGCTTGTGTGTTCATCCGACTCATGGAATTGTCAATATTAAAAATAAAAGTCTTCTTAAAATAAATGAACTATTTTTACTGGCTCAACAGGAACATAAGATTTATTACACAAATTACTATTCTACTTCAAGAGACTTGAGTGATTGGCGGAGCATAATAAAAATGAAATCTCGGGAAAATCAGTTTACTCAAATTGAATGTGGTTCCGCTGAAGCGGAAGGAATTGAAATTTTTCAAGAGACTGCTCAAAATCCATCTTTTTCACAAAGAGACGTGAATATCGATGATGATACCCCATAATTAAAGATAGATGATGAAAAATATGTTAATGATGTTACAAATGAATTTGAAATGATAAGAGATGAAGAAACTGAAACTCATATGGATATTGATGATGTTGAGTAGGAAAATGAAGACATTGACATGGATAGCTACAAAGATGAGTATGAAGATGGAAATTGACAAATTTAAATACTAGGTATAATCATAACTAATATATATCTATATATAATATTTATTTTCAACTATCTGATAACAACAATAATTTTGTGTTTCAGATGGATCCTGATATATTTCGCGAGTTATAGGAGGCTGATCTACCTTTGGATGAGGGGGATTTTGGATCATCTATCCCTCAGCCTACTATCAGTTTAGGGGGTACACAGAGGGGGAATGGTCTTGCATGACTGATGATTCCTGACCCTATCCCCAAGTAGTGTCCACATCTTGGCTTCGATCCATGCACACAGAGGTATGGTAACCTATATATTTTAGTTAACTTTCATTAATTTATTTATATATATACTAATTGTTTGATAATTTATTCTTTTTTCATAGTTTTTTGCATGTAGCTATTGGACAGGGGAGCGCTATCTTACGTAATTATTTTTCTCAGCCATGGATCACATGGGAATAGATTATTGTTGATGTTTGGTGCAACATTTTCCATCATTGGCTTGTACATAAATAAAGAATATTTATTTTGAAATTTATTTTATTAATAACTTTATATTATAAATTATTTGTAGGGTTTATGGTATCCCATCGATAATATCATGCATGACCTTATCGACATGGCATGGCAGGTGTCTATAAGTGACCATTTCTATCAGTTTTTGCACAATTTGAGAAGAAAATCCATTAAGAAAGCAAAAGTGATAGAATTTTATGAGTCCTATAGAGCTCACCGAAAAGAGTACATTTCATCTCACGTTTGGGATGGATTATATTTACACTGGTTGAGTGGTGGATTTCAGAGGAGATCTTTAGTGGGATGACAGAATTGGGGGAGATAGGAGGTGACACATCGAGCTGGTAGTCGTACATTCAGTATGCATAGAGAGCATCTGGTAAGTATATTTTTTAAATATTTTATATAACTTTAAATATAAATAGTTTATTTTATATTTCTATTGGAAGTCGAGCATCCTAATATTACGGAGTTCGACATTTATCGGAGGATGTACAATGATCCATCCACTGAAGAGATTAGAGGTAATCACCAGTGTCAGATTGTGGTTAGTATTATTTTTTTCTTTTTTTTATTAACTGCATATAATATTTTTACCATTTTAATTTAAAATTGGAATTGAAGGAGTCATATGAGGCTACAACCTCTCAGACACAGACTGAGAGTCAGGAAGAGATGACTGAGCATACCAGTGCCCACCATTTCGATAAAGCGGCATGGATGCAGGCGACTCGGTATGGATTTGAGAAGGGCTGAGTAGTTGGAATCGGCTCTCATTTGACTCCTGGTACTTATTATGGTACTGCTGCAATATTGGCGTCTAGCTCGAGAGGAGATCATGGAGAGGCATCATCTTCTGCCTCACAGTATCAGGAGCAGTTGCGAACACGGGATAATATTATAGAGAGTTTACAAAAGCAGCATGAAGAGATGTGTCGGTGGCAGCAACAGCAGCAGCATTAGCATGAGGAGGAGATGCGTCGATGGGAGCAACAGCAGCAGTAGCAGCATCATGAGCAGATAGAGTACATGCGTCGTTTGACTCGTAGTTTAGGGGTGGAGTTTCCTCCACCTCCTCCACCTCCTCCAGCAGACAACCCCCCCCCCCCCACCAGTGATTTTTTTATGTTAAAAACATTTGAATTCAAGATTTGTAGTAATATGAACTATTTACAGTTTCTGTCTTTTATATTGGTGCAAATATTGCATAATTTAATTTTTATTTTTATTTTTAATACTTTATTATTTATTATCAGTATTATATTTTTTTAATATTTAATAATAATATTTTATGATTTTTTATATTTTTTTTGTAAATATTGAGATTTTTAATCATTTTTATTTTTTTATTATTTTAATAATATTAATATTAATTTCTTATTAATCATAATATTTTTAAATATATATTTTTAGTATTATATTTTTTAAATTTTTTTTATTTAACTAATAATAATTTTTTTTTATTTTTTATTTTTTAATAATAATAATATAATTTTTTCATTAATTATATTTTTTATTATGATTTGTATTTGCAATAGGGCCTTTTGCGATGGGATCCCATCACAAATAATATAAATATAATTTTTTATAAATAGTATTTTCGGCGAGGTGTCGGGTCCTTCGCAAATACTATTTGCGATGGACCCGTCGTAAAATGTTTATATATATATAATGTATATAATCGGACGTTTATTTGCGACGGGAAATTTTCCCATCAAAAATACTATTTGTGATGGGCCCTTCATAAATGTTTGATTGATATATAATATATATAATTGGAGGCTTATTTGCAAAGGGAAAAAATCTTGTCACAAATACCATGTTTTGCGATAGGCCCGTCGCAAATAAATGTATTTGCGATGCCGTTTTCTGCAACAGGATATTTACGACGGGCCCCCGTCGCTAAAGCCTATTTGTGATGAGATCTTGTCAAAAATAGGTCGCCGAAAATGTATATAATTCTATTAGTGTAAATATATTCATATTTCTAAGGATACTTGGGAATAGGATAAAGAGATGATCGATCAATGGCTCAATCTCTTTCGGGCAAGTGATGGTTTTATACTTTTTGAGGATAGAAATTACAATGGTGGGGAGAATGTATCACCTCTAGTTTGAGGTATGTAACCCTTTTTTATTACTTTTTATGTTTATAAAGTGGTTGGGTATGGTTTGGGAGAGTTTAGATGGTTTTTTGGAAGCTTTTACGGCTTTTCTAAGGGCGCATAGTTATTAAAAACCATACAGCTTCTCCTGGAAACTGTGAAAAATGAGGACGTGGGCTATGGGTTAGAGCACATTTGGCACATGGTTTTCCATACCATGTGTTTACCCAAGGTAAACTTGAAACATGGGATAGTGTAATTATTCATGTTTGGAACATAGTTTGTATAACCATGTAGTCTAACTGTGCAAGGCACCCTCTTGAGATAGTAGAAAGCACACAATTAGTGCACGGTTTTCTTAACCATGTGGCTAACCCAACACAGTTTAAAATTTGGTTTTTAAAAATGGATCTCACATGATTTGAACCCTAAAACCCCCATTTGAGCACCATTTTAACCCTTTCTCTATATTTCCTTATCTCTAAGGCTAGATAACCTCTCATCATTATTCTGAAAGTGATTTGATTCTTTTTCTTAGTGCTTTGAAGTTGAATCTTCCTTTATAAGTCTCATTTTTTGTGGTATTTTTATTTTTTCTTAGATTAACTCTTCTCTATATCATGGTTTCTTAGATGTACTTACTTAATGTATAGATCTAGGGTTTTATGATCATGATAATGGTTTGATTTGTCCTTCTTGTTGTTATTTTAAGGGATCTAATATGGATTTGTGGAGTTTTCACCCAGATTTTGTTAGTGTTTGTGTTGTTGGTCATTTTCATGAAAACCCTAGAGATAGGTGGCTTCACTCTAGAATCCTATTTCTAGAACTTGAGTCTTAATTTCAAATTAATTTTTTTCTTCAAATTTGTTGTGAAATTGATGTCTAAATCTTGTTTGAAATTCCTTTGGTATTGATTTATCAGTTTTGGGGGAAATAAGATATTGTTATGAAATATTCCATATCATTGGATTTTAATATGATGATTTTAAAACCAGTTACTTGTTTGTATTTATGAAAATGTTTGTAAAAAATTATTTCAATAAAAATATTGTTATATTGAAATTTTTTTTGGCATAAATGGGTGGAAAGGGTTTTGGGTGGTTGAGTTGTGTGTGTAGTTGAGGTGAATTTATTGGGTCATATGAAATGGAATGGGTTATTCCAATGGAAAATGGGGAAATGGTTAATCACTTGTTTGGTTTTTTTCCTTAAAAATTGTTTTCTTAGGTAAACAGTTTTGGTAGTGATGTGTTTGGCTTGATGGAAATTGTTGAATTATTTATTGTTTTTATATAAATGTTTTATATAATGTGATAAATTGTTATATCCTAGTGGTGTGACTATGGAATTCATTTTTGGAAATCCTACTGAGTTTCATGTCTCACCCTCTTCTTTAGCGCTTTGGTGATTTTGCATACATTGTATTCTGAGACATGGGTAAAGGTAAGGCATCTCATTTCAATTATATTTCCTCATGATGCTTGGGAATTTTTAGAGCTATAGCATGGATATTGACATTGGTTTATAGAGTTATGTAATTATATCTTGATTTTTTTTCTTTAGTATTCCACTGGGTGCTCTGATTGGTTTTCTAAGTTTGAGTTGGGTTGGTTATTGTTGGACCTTGGTATCATTTGAATTTTAATACATTTTTATCATGCATCATGTAGTGTTTATTTGATAATGGAAAGTTTGGTTGTTTGTTTTTATTTAAAATGAAAAAAACTTCCCCCAATCATTCATGAGTCCCTCAGAATATTTTTCTAGCCTTTCGCTCCTTGGGAATGTCTATTAAGGCCAAGTAGCACTTCTTCCTTAACTCAAGACAATGATGAGGGGTAGGATGTTACAATCATAGTCTCCTACTTATGACCATTTTTTCTTGCAACTACCTCATTCAACCATGGACTCTTCACCATAGGAGTTGTCCTTCAACTTTTGGATGTTTTGGCCATAACCAAACTAGATCAGACCATAACCATTAAAATGAAAGTGAAAATATTACCTAGATTTCTCATGTTTCATAGGAGAATTAGAATTCCTCCATAGGGACTAATAAAAGATGGTCCTTTTCCATTTACCCATATAAGGAAATTCCTTCTCAATACATCTTTTTCTTTGGACATGGTTACACCTAGCCACATTTTCACATATACCATGCCCATTGACCAGGATGTGTTATTTCCCATGGTGGGAAACACTAACACATCATTCCTCAAACTAATTTATGTTCTATATCTTCCTTCTCCAAGGTAAATTTTTTCATTCCCTTGAGCATATAAACTCCTTGTATAATTCCATTACACTTTAAAATTTTATCTGGAATTCTTACACTTGACCAACCACCTCTTCCTCAAGAATATCAATTAATCATAATCTCAACAACTCTCCTTGTCCATCCCTATTAATATCAACTAATCTCATAGTCATCACTTCATAACATTGGTCTTCTTCAATAATTGTTTCCAACAATGTTATTATCAAAAAAATATAACTTTATTCATTGATATTCCAACACACAACATTACAACATCATTAACCCTCAAGATATTTTTCAATTCTTTAGTCTATATTTTCAATAAATCCAACTCAATCCTTTTGAATTTCTAAAAATAAATTTCAATTATTTTAAGGGGAAACCATCCACTTGATAATGTTTAGATTTAATTTTTCTATTTGAAATCATTGTTCATACATTTTTATTATTGTAAATATATTTTAAATATTCCCCTGTCAAGTTATTTGATTCAATTATATTTCAATTTATCTTTTTACATACTTTTATTAAATTTCAATAATATTTCATAAATTACAAAAGTCATAAGGAGACTTATTTTAAATTTATTAAAAAAATTATTGTCTTTATTGAGATGATTAATTTTAAAATAATTTTTTTATTATATATTATAATGATTATTTTTTTTAAAATAAAATTTTATTATAAAAACATTCTTACTATTATATCTTTTCTTGATAAATATTTTTTAATTATTTTTGTTTATTTCAAAATAGCATAAAATAAAAGGAATTGTTTTTTTTTTTTGAGTTTTTTATAATTTAATATCATCCTTTGTAGAATTTATCTTCAATTTCATTATTCTTTTACATCTCATCCATTGAAAATATCATTTTGTATATTGCATCCATTATTTGGGTATATAGATTCATTTTGAGTCCACTTTCTCTGAATGGATTATTTTTTTTACCATATGAATGTTTTTATATAAGAAATTTTATATTATTTATCTACTTGATAAATTATTATGATATTTTTTATTATTTATGTAGAAAATATATGAAAGGATATATTTTAATGTAATGGGTGGATCAGAATTATATAGCCCTCCATTTTATTTTATAACTTCTTACATCTCATGAAATTCTATAATATTAGATACAGGTAGTAAGAGAATTTCATCATGTTATAAGATAATGGTTTTTATCATCATAAACTATATTTTTATTAGGAGACAGGAGCCAGCGAGGGTTCGGGGGGGGGGGGGGGGGGGGGCAGGCTACGGGGGTCGAAAATGATGAAGACCAAGGGAATCCCCTCGGATAATGTCCGTACCTACTTGAGTCAAACTATGAAGGTCATGAATTAAGAGACTCTCCTTACCATGAATGTCAAAGGAGGACAAGAAGTCTATCGCCCTATTACCCTCCCGTAAGGTGTGGGATATTTTGATGTTGTTGTCAAGGAGATCATGGAATTTCTGGATAGTGTACTCTATAGCCCACAGGGTGTCACCCATTCCCTTGAGGGCATTATGAACAATGAGAGAGTCTGTTTCAGCCTCCGCAAGGATGATCCCCTTATGCTTTCGAACCGTGAGGCCCTCCAGCATGGTGTTTTCCTCTGCAATAAGTGACGAGCCATTTCCCAAGTGAATGGAGAAGGCCAGAATGACCAAACCGTTGGAGTCACGGATCATCCCTCCACCGCGCATGAGCCCCGCAACGCATGACCCATCGATGTTGAGATTGATGCCCTATGATGGGGGGTGCCACCTGATCCATCTGCTATCAAAGTTATAGGCGGTGAAAGCTTGGTCGTGTGGGTTGTGGGTGATTTGATGCGTGGTGGGGGCATCCCATACGATGTTCACCGCTCTAACCAAGTCGAGGAGAAGGTTTTTGGTTCTTATCACCAGCATGCGGTCGGAGGAGGGTGCCCCATCGTGAAGACTGTTGTTCCTTGCCTGCCAAATGCACCAGCATCCTGCTTGGAGAACTAGTGCACAAGCTTTCCCCTCCGACCTTTGGGGCCCCGATCCGTGGAACCAGCGAACAAGGAAGGGTTCCCCTGCCAGTCCAGGAACCAAGAAACTAGTAAAATCACCAAAGCTAGACCAGAGGACTTTTGCCCAGTCACTTTCAAAAAATAGATGGTTTGTCCCCTCCTCCTTGTACTCCTTATAGTAAACACATCGTGAGGCCATGTATACACCAAAACGCTTAATGTTTTCATCTGTGGGGAGGGCTATATGGCGTATCCTCCACGTGAGGAAGTTGAGCTTGGTCGGAATGGCACGATCCCACAAAACATCATTCCATTCATCCTCCTCCCCTTGCATGTTGGAGATGCGATGGTAATCCTTAGACGAGAAGGATCCAGAGGGGGACGAGGTGAAGACACGGCAGTCTGGTTGTGAAGACATCACGATGAGATGGAATGCTTCTAGTTAGTCTTTGTTAAGGACTATGTTGATAAAGGATGGATGACGGCTAGCGTCCTTGAAGGAGATGCTCGTGGATGGGAAACATGGGTATCTCAGAATTCCCCCGCACTAGTTGTCATGCTAGAAGTAAATATCCCTTGTTCCTATAATCCATTGGGAGTTGTCCTTTAGTAAGGTTGTGAGGGGAGCGAGCTCTCGCCAAAAGGGGGAGGCGTGGCGGACCCTATCAGCCCCCAGCTTGTCACAACAAGTGTTCATGGTTCTTCCCCAAAGGGTGCGATTTTCCATAACCTCCCAAGCCAGTTTCGCCAGCATGCATTCCATTGTGTCTTTGATTCTTCAAACGTTGATACCCCCATCATTGATAGGTCTTGCGATCTTCCCTCAGGAGGCGCAATGCCTCCTTCCCTCGGACTGAGGATCCCAAATGAACCCTGAAAAGATTCTTTCCATGCACCGGATGAACCCCTTAGGAACCTTGATAGCAGAGAGGGCATGTATTGGGGTTGCCAGGAGAACGCTATTAATCAGGGCGATCCTGACACCGAAGGATAGATTTCGATTATTCCAATTAAGCACCCTCTCCATAATCCTGGAGATGATGGGGTCAAGATCCCGGATGCGCAGAGGCTTTGTGGAAATTAGAGCGCCCAAATACATCATGGGGAGGTTGCCTTTTTTCATTCCTAGAAAGAGGCTCACACTAAGGATATGCTCTTCAGTACATTGATTAGAGATGAGGAAGGTGCTCTTACTCTTGTTGACGTGTTGTCTTCTCCAGAGGCAGTACACCTCCAACACTCTGCACATGCCTCATATTGATCTACTTGATGCATTGGTGAAGAGGTTTTAATCATCCGCGAACATGATGTGAGAGATGGAGGGACGTCTCATACTCCTGCAAAAGGGAAGGATCTAACCCTTTCTGATGAAGTGATGAATGAGTCTGCTAAGGAAATTCTGTGTGATGATAAAAATTCTCGGGGAGATTGGGTCCCCTTGTCGAAGGCCTCACGTGGATTTGAATAATCCGAATGTTTTCCCCATAAGTGAGATCTCCAACCATACTGAACTAAAAAACTGGAAAAGCAGATCAATGTTCCAGGAGTAAAGACCCATACCTACAAATACCTTGTTAATAAATCCCACTCCACGCGATCGTAGGCATTGCTCATGTCAAGCTTGACCGCCAAGTTGGAGCCGTGAGATTTGAAGTGGAGATCTCTGATCATTTCATGGGCCGAGCCAATCGCCCCCTGGATGGAGCGCCCTCTCACAAATCTGTGTTGCTCCATTGAGATCCATTTAGGTAGATGAGATGATAGCCTGGCATTAATGTTGCATGCCAGGATTTTATAAGGTCCATTACACATGCTGATCGGGTGAAAGTGATCCACTTTGGTAGGGGATCTGGACTTGGGAATAAGAACCACCGTGGTAGCACTAGAAACATGAGGCAAGGCACCACCCCTGAAAAAAAATCCTGAATGGATGCAATGAGTTTGATCTTTACTGTGTCCCACAAGGCCCTGTAGAAGGCTAGAGGGAACCCGTCAGAACCTGTCGTGCTCTTCAGGTTCAAACTCTGCATGGATCTTCGGATCTCTTCCTCCTGTGGAATGGCACATAGCGAATCATTATCGTGTCCTGGTAGAATGGGATGAATAACGTCAAGAACCTCTCTGTCTTCACAATTGTACCCACAGGGGAAGTTCACATTTGGTCCAGAAAGCAGGTTGCAGAAGTGAGCATTGGCAAGCTCACCCACCACCTCCCTATTGTCTGAGTATGAACCATCCCCCAGAGCAATGTTTAGCGTTGTCTTTCTCTTCCTTTCCTTGATACACATATGAAAGTAGTTGGTGTTATTATCACCCTTTCTAATCCATTTTATCCTGGCCTCCTCCCTAGCCTTTCTCTCTTGACTCAAAAGAATGTCAGACATAAGCTCCTTGACTTAAGGAATCCTATGATTATGTATGTTCTACATCTCTATATTATGATTCATGTTTATATTTATATTATTAAAATTTATCTCATTATGATTTTATCATGATTATTTCATGTAACATGGTTAATATTTTATACATATATGTTTTTTATACTCCCTCCTTTGTGATATCCTTTAATTAATTATATTCCTATAATTGATAACTTTTAATATTTCCACTTTACTAAGAATTTGATCCCACTCCATTCATTTGCCTCATTTATTACATAGGGTTTAATATGAAATAATATGTATAATAAGTAACCATATATGAAAAATTGAATGAATAAAGTATATGTTATAATGTGTAATAAAATTTGTAGGTAGCTAATCACATAAATGAACTAATGATTTAGGTTTTGGGTGTGTGTTTAAATCATTATTTGTAATGTATAATCATTAAAATGATTTAAAATCTATATATTTTTGGTATGAGTCTTCTCAAATAGTATCATAATGAGGATTAGTTATTTTTAGGGATTGTGATAGTTATAATAAAAATAAACAAACTCTATATAACATTAGTTGAACAAAAAGTGTAATATGTTATGAAATAATAATATTAAATATTAATGTTCATATGATTTTTTACTCTAATTTTGATGTCTATTATCATTAATCAAAATAAAAACCATTCATTTTAGTATATTTATTAAACTAGATGTTAAGATGGAATAGTGATTGTAAGGGACAATATAATGATTTCTCCAATGAACAAGAAAATGTAATGGGAGATGGTGTAAAAAATTACTATTATTCTCACCCAACTATAATAGGTCATAACTAATAACATCAACCATATAAACTTATAAATGTATTAAAGAAGGGAAGATTCACTATTAAATCATTTATGTGACACATCCAATATCCAATAGTGGATCTAATGAACCATTAATTATTTAATAATAGCTCAATATCGTAGAAAATATTTTTTATATTCCCCAAAGATCTTAACATGACTGGTATATTTTTCAATTTATCATTTATATTAAAAATTAGTTCAATGGTGGAAACTTATCAAGAATAAAGTGTTTTAGATATTGGTTCACCATTGAGAGGGGGTAAATTAGTGGTACTATGAATTCCAATAATGTTAATCTTAGATAGGAAGTGATTATGGGTGATTCATTTTGGTCTAGGCATGCTAGAGAAAAATATAGTAATGAATCTGATGTAACTAAAAACATATCATCCATATCATTTAATCTATGGCATAGAATTCATGTGCCTCTTTTCATTATTATGGATTTATCTTAATGGGTGATAGGACATGGTGAGGTTATCTTCTTGAAAGGAAACTATCCTGGGAATACTCTATTCTATCCATCTTTCCCCATACTAAACATTATTTTCAAGGAGACTAAGAATTTCCCTGACTTCACTAACTATGTACTTAATTAAGATCAAGGTAGGGTATTGGTGTTGCTTCACTTCATCTATCATTGAGGCATTAAATTTATAATACTAACAAAATCAACTTTATTCAGCACTCTAAAAGTGCTATTTGAGTAAGTCTTACAAGGATAGGTACTTTCCTACTAAATAATTCTTTCTCATCTAGTATATATGATAATTATTTGTCTCAAAAATAAATTATTTACAACATATAAAATTCATTTATATTTAATGTTTCATTTTTATATCATTACTTAACCAGATTCAGAAGTTCATCAGTTTATAATAGGCACTTGTGCTTTAATATCTAGTATTTCCTCAAGAATATTCTGAGAATTTCTCCATCACTATACACTTTTTATATCTTCTTATATAACTGGTATAAATTTTTTGTTCTCCCTTAAGAACTATTCATTATTATTAAGATGTTTCTCTCCATTGGCTTATGGATAATTTGGGATAATTAGATGGTTGCAAACATTATGGCAGCCACTTCTCTCCCCATAATTTTAAATTTAAATGTCTCGCTACAACTCATGTGTTTGAGATCCTCTATAATGGAAAATATCTATAGAAATGAAACATTGGATTTAATATAGTTTGGCTGGTTGTCAATATAAGTATAGGTCATTATGTCCATTTTATTTTCCCCAACTTAGGATTGAATCTAAACACTAAAAACTAATATTCTAATGATATTATTCAGGGGGTGAATTATTCAAGATAATTCAAACTCTACCTTCCTTTCCCTTATTTATTTTTATATTGAAGGTAACCTAATCCATGCTAAGATGAAAACTTTTCATTATTATTTGAATGTTTGGCAGAAAAGAATATTAATATCTCAGTGGTTGGATCATAGTTGTATTTTCTCATTAAATTCCTTTAAGTATCCTTCCCATTTAACTAGTACATTACCTATTTCATCTAGCATTATAGAGGCTATATTAATAAAAATTCAATGATTCATCAAATCTAGTGTGAGAGAACTAAGGTGTAAATCATCATAGATAACATAAGTAATGAAATCATTACTATCATAATTTTCTCATATTTAGGCTTTTTGCCTCATGATTGTAACTTGGTGGGGTTGAGGTTGCATTGGGACTCCACCACTACATATCAACATTACTTATATTGTAATTACTACTTCACTTAATAAAAATATATTTTTTTAGTCAATAAATAAATGGAAACAAATTTACAAATTCATTCAAATTTAACCCAATTGATTTATTATTGATGTCATCCACTCTCATCCTCTCTCTCACATCTTTGTAAAATTAAACTTAAAGGTTTACAATATATATGAAATTTTACATGGTTTTTCCATAAGGGTAGATATTACTCATTTTTATGTTCATAATTTTTCAAGTCATGAATTTTAATATCACTATTAGATCTTAGTAATTATAAGTTTAATTTAATCCACACAAAATGGTTGGAAGCATATCATCCCCATCCTAGAGAAAGTATCATCCACTTTCTATATTAAATGTTATTTTGTTTATATCAAAACCATAAATATTAAATTATTATCATTTTTTATTACTAGTCAAAAAGATCATAAATACATTTTAGGATATAACATCTCTAGATAATAATATATTCTCTTAATATTTCTATAACATCAAAATAGATTTTGGAAAAGTAGTATGAAATTCATCCTTCCACATAAATTATTTATAATAATCACCTAGTGAATGAGATCATTAATGCACATGGTGATCTTATTCCTTATTAGTTGAAACCACAGAGATGATAAGAAACAAGATCTTATTTCCTTGAATAAGTGATAAATCATAGATGCAACAAAGGTCGATCTCTATCTCTTTCTCTTTCTTATATACAAGAATTATTTAATTCAACATGGTATCGAGATCTCTTTATAATTCAGTAAAACATTATATGTATTATTATTTTAAAAAAAAATTATGATACCAAAATAAATAAAAGTAATAATTTCAATAAAAGAACATAAAAGCTTCCATAAATTCTTGGATGAAAGATATTCTCAAATTACAGACATCATAAGAAATGTCATCTTTAAATGAAAATAATAATTTTAAATAGATGGATTAAAATATACATGAGTTTCACCCCATGATCCTATCATTAAATCACGATTAAAAACTATACAAAACCAATCTTAAACAATGGTTATGACCATAGTTTTGATACTTATGATTTTATGTATAGAAAATAATTATCTGAATAATTTTCCAAGTTGTACTTTTAAATATTTCAATAAATATCATAAACTTATAAATCCACCATGTTTCACCGTAAGATGTTCCTTGTGATTTCATGTAAATTTCACCATTCACCTTATGATGGGCCAAGAATCACCTTACAAATATCAGGAATCACCTTAAGGTTTCCCTTTATAAAATATTAAAATCATTTTCAGATGCATCCTTATGAAAAAAAACTCAACTATACAAAATTATTTTTGAACCTATTGAAAAATCATACTAAAACTTATAAATCACATCCTAAGGTTCAGGTTTATCATATTTTTATCACCCTAAAACTTATAAATATTCTAGTGTGCCTTATGAAGTTAATAGAAAACCTTACAATATACAATAATTAAACTTTATAAAGTATGTCAAACCTACAAAAATCTCATTAAATTTCCATTTTTAAATCTCCTGGATGAACCATATGAATTTTTGAGAATGTATCTTATAAAGGTAGGATCCTTAGAATGTTTAGACATAGCCATTTTTTAATCCTGGTAAAAAAATTATAAATTTCAATAAAATAATAAAAAAACTTATCCAATCCTTTCCATGATATCTATAAATAATAAAGAACACTTCAACCATATTATTATACATCTTCTATAGCTTCTGTCTCTTGGTTGATGACAAATACCACTCCTTTAATAATTCTATTAGGTTCTCTAATCTCCTCCTTTGGATTTGTTTCCAACCTCATTCAACTCCTACAAAAAAATCTCATGTCTACTCAAGATACATCCAATCAAAACATATCTCACATGATATGAATCCTTGAACCACACCATAGGAAATATAATATTTTTTAGAGTCTTCTCTGACTCTATAACAATAAAAAAAATTCTATGTAATTTAAATTTTTTCCATTGTAACTTAGTTACATTCCTTTCAAATTTATCCCCCTTTTTATAATAAAAATAGATCGTGTATTTGTGTGAAATAAATATTTTTTTCCTTTTTATATAATAGTTATGATTCTTTTCTCACCATTTTACAAGACAACCCAAGTCTAACTGAAGTTTACCTTCCAAATCCTCCCAACAAAGAGGGAGAGGTTGAACATTCATGTTTAGGCTTTAATTCTCAAACACATCTTTTGGAATTTCCTTGGGTAAAATATCTATAAATTATTCTTAGGAATAAATTAATTAAATATTTATATCACCATTAGAATACATATATTTGATGATGTGAAACATTATATCAATATTCTAAGACCTTGAGTGTTGTATATGATTTTTTGAAATATCAATAGAAATTTAATTATAACATAAAATTATAAGTATTTTTTCAATCATTATACTAAAATCCTAAAGATTTTACTTTATAAAAAACATATGAGTACATGTAATTATAAGAGTAATATATTCAGCCTCTATGTAACTAAGTTTGACTGAGTTCTATTTCTTATAATTACAACTCATATATCTTAATACTAGAATAAATAATCCCCATGGAGTGGGATTTTTTCATCAAAATCTTATTCCCAATTATTATTGGTGAATTTTGATCAATTCAAGTGTTCTTATCATCTATATAATATCCCAATATTAGAATTACCTTCAATAACATTAATTAATCTCTAAAAAACAATTATATGTTACTCCTTTGTATCACTTTGATATCTATAACACAAGATTACTGCATATAAAATTTTAGCTCTGGATAAAGTGACATATAGTAAGTTCCCAATCACTATTCTATGCTCTATTTGATTTACACTTTATCCTTTATTGTCCTTTGATAGTTTCATTCCAAATTATATATGTGTAGATACTGGTTTGGATTCATCCATTCTGAATTTCTTTAATATTTCACTTTCATAATTTCCTTGGAATAAAAAAATAAATCCTTCATCCTACAATATTTAAAGACTTTGAAAAAAACTAAGATTTCTATGTATGGGCATCTTAAATTGAGTTTCCATTTACTTAGAAATTTTTTTACAAGTAATATCATGATCAACTAAAAAATAATTTCCTTAACAAATAATATTAAAATGAGAGTGATTTATTTCATTTATTTTATATAAATATTTTTCTCCACTTGTAATTTTTTGAATATCATGCATTCCAATAAGATATCTATCTTGGATTACCAGGAAAAAGGGATTTATTTAATCTAAATAAATCCTTATATAAATTTCACAACTTAATAAAATAATCTTCAAGATCAAAACCTTCATTTTTCTCAATATAGAGTTCAATTTACATCTCACCATTAAAGAAGGTAGATATCATTGATTCATTGACTCACTTTATCTTTAGATTTTAAAATCACATTACATTCATGTTTTAATTCATCTTAATTTAATGGTTTTTATTTTAAGTATTTTTTATGTGTAGAATTAATTTCTAGAAACCAAAAGTATAGATAATTTATCATTAAAAAATAGAGAACAAAATTTTCATTCTAATCTTTATTCAATGGATTTACTATCATTGTAGCAGTGTCGGAATCACTTCATCGTAATATGTGAAGAAGTTTTGAGTTCATTGGATGATGATAAAGATTTGTTTTATTTATTTACAATAGATCCTGAAGGATGTATATTTTTAACTCTATTGGTTTTCCTATAAATTGAAAAAAAAAATCAATAACTAGACGAAGAAGGAATGAATATTTTTGTGATTTTAAATGCTTGAAGTCAATAATACATTTTTATTAAGTGATCACTTCTGATTGTAATTTATTTTTTATTGTTTTTTCTTAGAGTTACTTTGAGAGGAATTAATTATAATTCTATTTTAATTTCTTTTATAATGATTATTTTTACAATCCTTAAATATCTATGGATTCTATATGGAAGAAAAATATGGTGTCGACATTTTAATCGAGGCCTTTAGGATTTGGAAGATAGAGTGCCTGGGGTTAGGAAACTGACACATTCTAATAGGTATTTGTGAAGGGATTTTGTGATTTTAATACTAGATACACTTTAATGGGTTTATAATTAGAATGATATAAATGAATAATATGGAATGAAATATTCGACTAAAACCAATTTCTATGAATTTTGAAAGCCTTGTCATATATGGCTATATTTTATTGAGTTAAAAATAATATATTGAAAATAAGCAATGGAATATTCAAAAATAATAGATAAGAATTTTTTTAAATAACTTGACATGTATAGTGTGTCACAACCTGACCTAAGTCGTGGATCGATCCAAAACTACCCTAATCCCACCTCCATAATTCAGAGGGTGTAAACAAGCTTTTAAGGTATAAATAACTTCGGGAGGACCTATTCTAAGTACCTATACACAAAAAATCCATCTCTATTAAAAAATTTAGAGGTAGAGAAGAAAATACGCCACACTATAATATATTAAACCAAGAATGCATGAACCTATTGAGAGTAAAAAATTATGGTAGTATATATTGAAAAGTAAAGGGGAAAATTACACACCCAACCAGAAATGTGTCCTAACCTGACAGAAAAACTTGAAAGAGTAAACAGTTGGGAGATCCCAACTCCTGAATCCCAATCTATGACCACCAATATGCGGTTTAAGCACCCAGTATCCCTAAGCTCCTCTGCAGTCACGGATGACCTTTCCATCATCTTCATGAGACAAAATGTATGTGGTAAAAGCCTATTTAGGGGTGTGTATAATCATACCCATTAGGACACCCATAAATCTGAAGGGGGTAGAAAAAGATACAATAGAAGAGGAAAACAATAGATAGAACAAGGTGCAGTGATATAGTACACCTCAACCCATCAAGAGTTAAAGTAAGCTCATCCAATAACAAGGGTCCAAACATGGTTATTTAACGAAATAACCATTGAGTCTTCCCCACCAATAGTAGGAGAGTAGACTCATCCAACCATGATAATCTAAACATGGAATTCACATGGCATACCATGTGTGTCTTTGCCTCTCCTAGAAGAAGAGTAACCAAATACAAGGAGTGGATATAATATATATATATATATATGCTCAGTCAAAAGAATCCAAAATGAGAGAGTTAGGGGATCTCCATCTCACAACTTAGCTTGGGAAGAATAGTATACAATAGTTACAAAAGTCCAACACGATGCCCAACATCTCTAATACCTTCTCTAAATACACAAGTATAAGCAACTCATTCACCACACAGTGATACTATCTTCTTTGGGTGTCACAGAATCTCTTGAATGGTTTTGGTCACATCTTAAACTCATAGTCGAGGAGAAAACATTTCAAGGTAGAGGACCCATCCCCTGGTACGACAGGAGGGTTTCACTTTGAAGGTTGAGGACCCATGCCTATCCTAGCTAGAGGGTTCAACTCTTAGTCATTGAGGACCCATGCCCTACCCCATAGGAGGGTTCCACTCTGAAGGTTGTTGACCCAGGTCTAGCCTAGCTGGTGGATTCCACTCTAAGTCATCGAGGACACATGCCCTGCCTCGTAGGAGGGTTCCACTCAGAAGTTTGAGGACCCATGCCCAACCTAGTTAGAGGGTTTCACTCTAAGTCATATAGTACCCATGTCCTTCCCCATATGGGGGTTCCATTCAGAAAGTAACCTCTAGTAATCCCTCTTGATCATGGTCGTCATTGAGTGTTAACTCAATATGTGTCATGCATAGACCATTTCATAGCCTATATTGAAGTCCATTATCAAGGTTACCATCATGTTCTATGTGAAAAAAACAATCAGGATCAGCTACTCATGGGCTAAAATATGAGTTTAAATGAATGAGGTATGGACGCTAAAAATTTGTTCAGAAGAGTTCAAGGGGTACACATCGTGTGAGGGGACCCACAGGGTGTCTGGTCCTACTCCACCATCTGGTTGTGTCCCTAGAAGGCACATAGTTCTATACCAAGTAGTATTACATACTGTGTATGGGATAATCGGGACCAGGGTTGTGTACTGCTCACCGTGTTTGGGTACCGAAGTACACGTCAGTGTACCTGACCTTGTGTACTTCTACTCAGTCTCCCTTATGTGTGACCCATCACATGGGTTTTCCAACTGGGATATGGTACATGGAATTTAATGGAGGACAAAATTTTGTTTCATCCTTAATTTTTCTAAAACACTAGCATCTCCGCTAAGGGGGCTACACATCGTGTGTTCATCCTAGAACACAGCATGTAGTCAGGATTTTTTTATAAATCCAGATCTGTGAACTGTGCGGTATATTTGGCCTATAAATTTGATTTTGGATTTGAATACATCCTAAACTCATGTATCTAGATTAGATCTATCACCTCCAGCCACCGATCACTAGAAACTGGCTCCGGTGAAGCTTCAGTAGTTCGTCGTTTGTTCTGCACTCACCTGAATCTTCTACGGTTTATTTCTCATGGTTTGATCATAAAAACAATCTACCTTGCCTTAAAAACATCCCATATTTACAAATTCTTCATTGTTAATAACCTAATTTTTTGATTTGATAAGAATCTGGGGGTTCTATCGAGTTTGGTACCTTCAGGAAAAGCCGAACCGGGAGAGCAGGGATCCAACTGGTGAAGAACATGAAGAATATTGTGGAGAAATACACCACAACAACTTTTCAAATGATCTATGGACAATAATTCTTGACCAAAAATGAAGAAAAATTATCTAGGGTTAGATGAACAATTAAATTTTATTTAGATTTCAATAATCGGGCATATGTAAGGCCTACAATTGGTGTTGATCTAAGAAAGAGGATGGATCTTCACAACTATTTAATAAAAAGCGGCGTGAGAACACCAATTTTTGAGCCCTACCAAAATTATGTATCGATTGTTTATAAATAACATGTATACCAAAAATTTGGGAGAAGTTTCTATGTTTGTTCCATCCTGATCTGATCTGGCGTTTCATCGTCATTTGATTGAAATTTTCCAACAGAAGGGGGAAAAGAGCACTCACCAGTGATTTCAAAATTATGAGCCAACACAAGAAATTTATACATAATGATATATTTATAAAAATATAATTATTACAAACTAATTAATTAATGAATTTAATTTAATTAATTATTCCACTTAAACATACCGCCAATGAGTGAGGGGTCTAAATGTCCCACACCAGCTCATTTTATGTCTCTCCTAGGGAAAACACCACGTTTTGGAATCAATCATGGTCTTGGATTTCTAATATGATCAACCATTTATGATTTATCCTATTTTATTTAAGAATATATGTGTGCACAATATAAAATATATTTATTATTTTTATAAAATTAATTCTGGGTACACCAGGCCGCGAAATCGCACGGTGTCTCAGAATATATCTCTATAAATATAAATAGAAATATTTAAAAGTATTACAAGGAAGAATTTGGGTCTCTACATCATTCTCTCCTTCAATATCTTCATCCACGAAAAGACAAACTTTGAAAAAATTAGGGATATTGATCCCACACTTGGATCTCCCTCTCATAGAAACCCTCTAGCATGTTTTTGTGATGCCACAATATGTAAACCAAAGGTATGGTCCATCAATGCATGTTATGTTCATACCAATTATTGATCACCATCAGGTTCTCTACAAAGGCATATTCATCCTCGATAACTAGATTTCCTCATTCGAGGGTGTTTGTATGTTCAGGCATGTATCTTTTCAACTGTAACACATGGAAGTAATCATTCACCCACTCAAGATGTGGGGGAAGGGAGGCCATAAGAAAACTCATCAACCCTCTACATAGTCTCGAATGGCCTAATGAACCTTTGGGATAGCTTTCCTCTTAATCCAAACCTCAGCAATCCTCATTTTGGGGAGACTATCAAGAAAATGTGGTCTCTCTGCTCGAACACTGAGGGCCTACAACTGCGATCTGTGTAAGATTCATGCCTACTATGGTTCATCCTCATCTACTCATAGATGACCTGGACTTTCTTCATCTTCATTTGCACCGAATCTAATCCCATCATAGATGAATCACCAAACTTCGTCAAGCACAAGGTTTACCTTTAGGTTCTCCCATATAGGGCCTCAAAATGTTCTATGTCGATGGTATAGTTGTATCTGTTGTTGTACGCAAACTCCAAAAAGGGTAATTGATCCTCCCTAATCTATATGAAGTACGACATGCAAGACATTAGCATATTCTCTATAACTTGGATAGTGTTCTCGGTCTGACCATCAGTATAGGGGTGAAAGGAATTAATCATCAAGAATTGGGTCCTGAATTCCTCCTGCAGGCCTCTCCATAATCATGATGTGAACCACACATCACGATTGGAGACAATCATTGAGGGAATCCCATGAAGGTGAATAATATATTGTATGTATAACTGCCCTAAATAGTCCACTGATCTTTTCACCGTGATAGAAAGGGTGTGTTCCAACTTTGTGAGTTGGTCAACTATTACCCATATGAAGTCATGGATCTTCATTTTTCATGGAATAACTATGAAAAAAATCCAATGATATGTCACCCCACTACCACTCCAGGAACTCAAGGGGTTATAAAAATCCTGCTGGAACTTGGTGGTCAACCTTCACCTGCTGACAAGTGAGGCACTGAGATACGAACTCAACTACACTTTGTATCATGTTGGACCACATTCAATTACACTGAAGTTCTATGTACATCATACCCAAACTAGGATGTATGTCTATGGGATAACTGTGAAACTCCTACATCACCTCCTCCTGTATTATGACTGGAACCATTGTTCACCCTTGCAACAAGATGTTGTGATTCCCTCCTTTAGAATATCCATATGGTGAGTCACATACGGATATATGATCACGTAAGACCTCTTAGTTGATGTCTTTTAGATGAGACTCTATCACACGCTCAAGAACTGAAGGAGTCAACATCATTGACTAAAGAAAAGTTGTAACCTCCTTCCCCACTAGGGTCAGCTATAGGGAAACTAACTACTCTGAAGCTTCCTGTACAAAGTTATCCTTGGTTTGCTTGCTAAAGGGATCTTATATAACATTTTCCTTCCTTGGAGTATAGACTATCTCAAATTCATAGTACTATATGAATTCCAACCAACATATTTGTCTCAGGTTCAGGTCTCTCTATATGAAGAAGTACATGATACTCTGGTGGTCTGAGTAAAACACAACGCATTCTCCTAGAAGGTAGTGTCTCCACATCCTCAGGGAGAAGACTACCACTACTAGCTCTAGGTCCTAAGTCGTGTAGTTTTTTCCATGGGGTATCAACTTCCTCAACTTGTATATGATAATTTTCCATCTTTGCATCAACATGTAGCTGCGCCCCACTCTTAAGGCATAACAATACACTACAAACTCCATGACCACCTCTAGTATTCTCAACACTGGATCACTCATCTGTCTCTACCTAAACTCCTCAAAGGACCTATGGTAGTACTCATACCAGGTAAATGGATTCCCTTTCCATGTTAGGGTGGTCAAAGGGGCTTTAATTCTAGAAAATTATTCCAAAAACCACATATGTTACCCTGCCAAGCCAAGAAAGATCCCCACATCTGACATGTTCTTGGGTGGTTCCTAAGAAATAACTTCTTAAATCTTAGATAGATCCATGAATAAACCATTATTAGTAATGAAATTCCCCAGAAATTGAACCTCATGTAACCAGAACTAGCACTTTGATATTTTCCGATAAATATAGTTCTCTCAAAGCATGTATAGGACCATTCTCAAGTGTTTTTCATGCTCTAACTCTATTAAAGAGTAGGGTAGTATTTCATTGATGAAGAAAATAACAAACTGGTCCAAGTACAACTATAAAACCTATTTCATCAAATCTATAAATATGTAAGGGGGATTATTCAGGCCAAAGGGAATCACTAGGAACTCGTAGTGTATGTAGCAACATTGGAATGGAAAATTTGGATTATCAGCCTCACAAACCCTCAACTAGAGGTAGATATACCTGATATCGATCTCTAACAACCATCGTGTGCCTTAAACTGATCAAATTGGTTGCCAATACTTGGAAAGGGGTACTTTTTCTTTTTCATGGCCTGGTTCAGGCAATGATGATCCATGAAAAGTTGTAATCTCCAGTCTACCTTTTTCATGAACAGGACTAGAGCTACCCAGGGGGACACACTAGGTCTGATGAAACCTTTCTCACAATAATCCTCCAACTGCAACCATTTATCTTGAAGATTGATAGGTTCCATCTGATATAGCACAAAAGATATTAGAGTGGTCCCTGGATGAAATTTAATGAGAAAATTGATCTCTCACCTCAGATGTAGTCTCAAAACATCCTTAGGGAAGACGTCCATATAATCTTCCACAAATGAAAGAACCCAGATTCTTGAAGATCCAGTTTCACCAAGGGATACATTTTTCAATTGATGGGTGATGGTATTCAACATCTTTCTTTCTAAACCCACTTTCCCTGCCATGAGACCTCCCTCTCTATAAAAGGATAATATTATCCCATCAGTGCATAGCACCTGACTTTTTGGTGATGGAATTCAATCTAGGATTGGACCATAGATATCCAATCAATGTCTATAATGGAATCCTAGGGTTCCATACCAATGGCCAAAATTTCCCACATGACCCTCCTTCCACAAAGTGATTTCTCTCACTATAATTAGATGAAATATGAATAAGAAATGTTCCTTATAGGAACCTAAAGATGAAGATGTTGTGCTAGCACCTCACCTGGGAGCTCCATATCTCAGACTATGATTATAGAGTTAAAAGAATGATGGGAACATATTTCTACTAATATTATAGAAAGAGTAGAAAACACATAGATCATACCTCTTATCATCTTTTTCATTGAGGGGTCATAGAAATATAAATCATGCAATTACTTGCAGCCCTAGTCACCAGATCCCTAATCCTGATGTGGGCCACCTAGTGGTGGTGGTCAAAGGGCCTCATAATAGAGTCCATCACCTATAGTTCCTCCTATTTCTCTTCCAGATCTTCCTCCATGGGGACCTCCCTATCTGCACCTAGGAGATCCATGATCATGGAACTGCCTCTACTGTGGCGGTCCATCAGCTATCTTTATATTCTTGTCATCATGTGTGGCTGGGAAGCCTCATGCCATGTGACCTCACATATCACAAGTAAAGAACTTACCTTCTCTGAGATTTCCTGGTTCTCTATATTTCTTCTGGCCATATGCCTGAGTCTAATCATGGGAGGATCTATTGTGTTGATATCCTTACACCCAACATCTTCTAGTTGTGGAAGATGACTTAGATTTGTGGCTCCCATTGTTGGATCCAGCTTTCTGGCATCCCTCTGACAGAAATTTCAATATCACCAATTCCCTCTCTAGCACCATGATATAGGCGAGGATGCACAAGGGTGTAATGATATCTTAGATCTCTCTATGGAGTCCCTACTCAAACTTTTGTGCTTGGAAGTACCCATCCTGAATCATATCAACGGAGTAACGCATAAAGGTTATGAAACTCATTGTGTAATGTACCACTATCATCCCTCCCTATTGTATCTCCAGAAGCCCCTAGATCTAGACTAAATGCAAGTAGGATGGGTATTACTCCCCATGAAACAACTATTGGAAGATAGCCCATGAGAGTTTGGACTCATCATGCATCTATGTAGAAAGGATCCACCAATTCCCATATGCTTTGTGGAAGAGGCTAGATATAAGGACCCAACCTTAAAAAATTACATAATCATGAATTAAATGAATAATTCACATTAAGGATCTTTTCAGGTTTAGAGTTTTAGAGAATTAGGCATAACAATTACATTAAATCTCAAAAATTACAAGTAGACACTTCTACTCAGTTTCCATTTTTTTCATAAAATAAAAACTCTTGAATAAAGGAGACATGTCTAGTTCCATGTTTTAGACAGCATTAATTTTCCTTGATCTCTTCCTTGACCCTATTCCACTTTATGTCCTGTGAAAAACATTTCGAAAACTTGGTATGAGCATAAAAAGCTCAGTAAGGGATACACAAAGAAGGAAAACTGTTAGATTTTCAAAACAACAAGTAATACATGAATACTTTATCATAAGTAATACTTCTCCCCTTTATGAAGTAGTAAATACTCTTCACTAAATAAAATATCATTGCTTACCTTTTTATAACCAAAATATTACCATAAAACCCATATAAAGAACACATAACATAAAAAGGTAACATGGGACATAAACATACTTAAATGGAATAACCATATGGTCTACATCCACACATATCACTAAATGGAATATCCATACGGATGACTTCCATACCCAATGCATTGGAGGTTATAACGTAACCACCCGTCCTGGTTTATCACAGCACCACCCGTCATTTGGTTTATCACATAACCACCCATCAAAAGTCCAAGTACCATCATAACACATAAAATATTTAAAATATAAACATTTCACTAATAACATTTCATTTGAAATCATAGGAATTAATTTCAAGATATTGAAATAATCATTCCATTTTCATAAACCATTTAAAAAGATATTTTTGAATCAAAGTGTCTCATACCACTTTGAAGCTTTTAATGGAATTATAGTTTTAAAACATTAATTTCCATATAAATAAATACTCAAAATCATTTTCAAAACATGTACATTAAATATAATGATTTATAATAATAAATCTTTAAAACATTTAAAACGATATTTTAGTTAAAGAGTTTTTAACAAAATGAGAGACTATTGAATACAAAGGATTGAGGAATAACATTTAATAAAAACTTTATAATATCATGAGAATAAATGGATTCATGATATAATATTTCAAAGGACATTATATACACCATATAAGAGTGAATTGGTTCATAACAACAATGAAGTCTCAGTGGAAATGTAAATTGAGATGAAATCCATTATAAAGATGGTATCCTTAAATTAAGGATAAATCAATCACATAATTATGTGTGAAAAATATAAATACACACAATTTAAGTGGATATTAAGTTTAAAAAAATCAGATTTCATTCACACATATTCATAGGATGACATATTCAAGAAGTACAAGTTGAACTCAAATAATTGAAATTGGGTTAAGAAGTTCCATTGTAAAAATTCGACAACCTAACGACATCACTTTAAAATTCATAAAATGAGTTGATGAGATAAAAAGGGTATCTCTTCACTTGGAAATAAAATTTACATCAATAAGGATATATAATAACATATCCTAACATGATAAGATGTAAATTAAAATACATAATGAAAATAAGTCTTTTAAAAAAAGGAGAGTGAAAAGTTCCCTTACTGATTTGGTAACTTACAAAACAAATTCCACATGAAATAAAGACCATATAATGTAGATGTAAATACCCATAAATGAAATTATATTAAACAAATATTATAATAATGGGAATTATGTACACCAATCAAAGGAAATAGTGACAAATATAGCATGAAGCACATGGGAATAAAAAGTGAGATAAAAACCTCTTACCTTGTTGTAATCAATCAAGTCATATGAAAAAAGATAATAACCACAAAATGAATCACAAAATACCATGAATATAAATAGAGTCATGATAATATATATCAATGGATGTATACATTACACCACATGTAATAAATAAGTGGTGAACAATGGAAATCTCACAGAATTAAAAGTGAGGTAAGAAATCTCCTTACCTCGTGTCCTACTTGACTAATTTGTTCTGTGTTATTCCTGAATAATAAACATAAGTTAATCTATACTTCATTAAAAAAATTAAAGTTTATTATTCATTTTATATCACTTATTATCTTTTTATAACAACTAGTTAATTATTTGAGTTCATATTGGATATTTTATCGATGTTCGGAACTTGAGTCAAAAATGAACTTGTTATAATTACAATTTGTACATGTGGTCAAAATTCTATTACCTCCAGAATGATATAAATGTGTTATATATCATATATATCCAGTGCATATGTATTTATAATATTCCATATCATTTGGAGTTAAGAAATGAAATGCACCATTCATGGAGACAGTAAGTCGTACGTACGCATGAACACTACTTTCATTTCTATTTCGTATTTTAATGGAATTAAAACATAATGATACATAGGTATATTATAATTCCAGTATAATATAATATATAATATAATTAACTCCATCCTTTATACATTACACATATGGCATTAACGAGTCATATCACTTTGAGGGGGCGGTAGTCTGCACTTCCTCAAATGAAATTATCGTGTTTGCACATAATAGAAACCATAAAAGGTATGCTATAAAAGAAAAATACAGAAGAATAAAGAAAACATAAACATAATATATATCATATATAAATATATTGTCATCTTAATGTCTACCAAGAGAGGCAGTAGGAGATAATCGAACAATCATCATTTCGTGAGGCTTTAGTTTGTCATCCACAGAAACAGTATGTTCTTCACCCATTAGATGGAGTTGTGTGTAAGTGTAGTTTGAATAATTATTATAAAAACATCCTATTATATTTATTATACTGGTTTTGTTATAAATTAAATGAATAAAAAGAGTTTAGGGGGTTGGAGAAATAAAATAAAACAAAATAAAACAAAAGAATTTAAGAGAAACTGTTACCATTAATTTGGGTAACTTCTTTTGGTTTGAACCAAAAGGACCTCTTGAAGTGCCTTCTGCCTAAGGTAAGGCTTATAAGAGGAATAGGTGGATCTTGAGAGATTATTTGGGCAGGTTTTGGACGATCCAAGAGGCTTTAGAGGTGTGAGGAATGAGTTAGAAGTGATGTCCTTTTATAAGGGGGAGGAGGGGCTCTTTAGGAAAGTGTGAAAATATTATTTTAATATATAATTATATTTGGTTTATAAAGGTACAAAACTAGTTAAAGTCAAAGATAATATGACTCATGGTCTAAATAAAATAATCCAATAAAAATTGGACAGGTTTTGGATATTGTTTCAATATTTATAATCTTATTTATTTAAATCATTTATTAAAGAGGTAAATACTACATCATTATTGTGTCATATATAATTTAATTTATTTGATGTCTAAAAATTATAATAAAAATATCATGATGTATTAAATCTTTTTATATTTATAAATAATATTTATAGTCAAAAATATGACTTATATAACTCCATGTAAAAATTGATTTACTAAAAGATATTTGATTATTCCAAATTTTCCTTTACATTAAGTTAATTACAATAAAGTGTCATTATCATTCATAAGTGGCTCCAAAGGGTCCCAAAATCAACCCAAGGATTCACATGTATGTACATTACTAATCCAATAAGATTATGACAAGTTTTAAGGTAATTTGGTGTTATTATCATATTCTTTTTACCTTGAATTACCCTATTTACCTTTAATCGCAGTAAATAAAAGTCAAAAGCTACAATTCACCAAAAATTATTTTCATCTTATTGAACCACATTTTACTTTCTAATAATAACCACGTGTGTTGGATTTTCTAAATTCAATTCACAGAAACGGTAAAATTTCATTTAAATGAAAAAGTCGGTTTTTTAACTACTATTAAGTGATTTCACTATTCATTAAAAATTGAAGCTTTTCAAAAAAATACCAAAAATTTGGTCTAAGATATATTTGATATTATGAATTCAAAAATGTTGTCTATTTTACCAAATTAAAAACATAGAAGTTTCATTAATTAATTTAAAATTAATTCATGTTGTCAAAACAAATAGCGTGTTTTTAAGAAAGAATCACTATCAAAAGATTGACACTTGTTTATGCCCAATTTCAAAGTGAAATTAATTCTAATGACTACCATTAGATTAAATGGTAAAAATATAATCTAATTAAACTTTAAAACCAATTAAAAAGATAATATAACCATATAAATAAATTATATTAAAACACAGTTTCGAATTAAAATACAGTATTTTTACTATTCATCAAAAAAACTGAATTTTATCTGAAAAATACCAAAATTTTACCCAAAGTGAATTTTGATGTCCCATTTATAAATAATAATTTTATTTTATCAAAAATAACATATAAAAGTGACCAAAACTATATTTAAAGATGGTTCACTATCAAAAGGGGGTAAATTAACCTTTTAAAATAAATTATGCTTAAAATTAGATTCATTCACATTTTAAGCCTCTAACTTTTATTAGATAAATGTAAAAACATTTAACAAACATGTATAATCATATTTTAGTTAGTTTTGTTCATTCCCTCCATTAAAACAGTTAGGTGTTAACTACTATTTAAAAAAATAATATTATATTATTCTTTTTCAGTATGATTCAGCATTGTGTGCAACGTAAGATTTCAAAGAAACTCATTATTATGTATCGGGTATGCCATCGAATCATAGCATCCCCTTTAAAGTAAAATTAATATTTAATTCAAAAATATTAATAAATATTAAAATGTCTTACTCATTATTTACCTAGGATGTTACATCCTTCCCCCTTTTAGAAATTGCGTCCTCGCAATTTTAAAACTATGCTTGGAAACTTAATTGAAAGTCCCACGTCAGAAAAAGAGTCAACAAATATATCACTTTAAATGAAAGAAAGAGAAGTATAAATTTCACCTGAGATAATACCATACTATGATTCCATGTAGGAAAACATGGATATGGAAGAGAAAACAAACCATCAATATAACATCCCGCATTTTATAACATAAACTTTCATTACAATACACAAAACTAAGGATCTTTAAGGTTTAGTATCTTGGAAACCAGGAACATAATATATGAAAACAACATAAAAAATTCTTCTTAAACACTTTAAAGGCTTCTCATTAAGTTCATCCAAGGTTCATTACTGAATCTCATAACCTGGGGACACACATCAAAAGAAAGGGTGAGTAGAAGGCCTAGTAAGGGAAACAAGGGAAACATTTAACATGTGAACTTGATATACATCAATAAAGTCATGAAAAAGAACTTTATGACATGAGAAAGAAATCATGAGGCATATCATAATAAAAATAAAGTATTTCATAACTTGAATATGTGGCTACAACATTTATCATATACAATCATTTCCATTTCACCAAGGTCCATCCCCAATGTGTCATTAAAAATTACCAAGGTTATTCACCAAGGCGTCGTTAAAAATGGTCATCTCTAGAGATTAAGTCTTTACCAAATGCATTGAAACGCTATCAGGGAACACCCTTAAATTTGTCTTTATTAACATGTGATCCACATATATCATCATCAAAAATTTCATAAAAAACCCATATAGCATAAAAGAAATGGGTTTCATTTCATAGCCATCACATTTTAAAAACTGCTTAAAAGACGTGAACTTTATGTCACTTTAAACCCACGGAAAAAGGAAAGCGGGTCTCATGTATGTAAATCCTAGAATTAAAATAGAACATTTTGATATATATGTGAATACCCCTATAGAAGAAATATCTTTGAGTATTCACTTAATAAAATAAAATAATTTGAGAAAAAGAGGAAGACATTTTGAGACGAAAATTCTACAACATAACGGCTCTGATACAGGGTTTTAGAAAATATTGAAAAGAGAGGGGACATGGGTCACCGACTCATAAATGATATATAAAATATTAAGGGAATAGAATATAAATAATTTAAGAACATGTTCATGAAATTTGAATGATATACCATATGAAACGAAGAACTTTAAAGGAAGACAAAAATAAGATTTCTCTTATGAAAATTCGGCAGCCTAACGGCGTCACTTAAAACATCAAAAAAATGAATTAAAGAGATAAAATAGGGTCTCTCATAATATTAACATAAAAGATAAGTATCATATATATATATATATCATACCCCAAAAAAATAAAAAAAGGAACTTGAAATACTTGACATGAAAATAGAACTTGAAAACGAGAAGGGTGAAAGAATCCCTTAAAAATTCGTGCGCCTAACGGTGCCACTTAAAACTTCAAAATACTGAATTGAAGAGATCAAATAGGGTCTCTCATCATATGAATAAAAAAGATCAGTATGATAGAATTAGATATCATACCCCAATATAATAAAAAGGAACATGAAATACATGACAAGAAAATAGAACTTGAAAATGATAAGGGTGAAAGAATCCGTTACAAAAATTTCGGCAGCCTAACGGTGCCACTTAAACATTCATAAAACAAAATGATGAGAGTAAGAGGGGATCTATCATCATATGAAAAAAAAGGGCATTAAGAGTAATATAAAAGAATATCCTCCAACATAAGAACATGGATCATAAAAGAAATGACTTAAAAGAGAATATTTGAAAAGAAAGATGGAGGTTGGATCCCTTACCTTAAAATGTAACTCTTAAAACTCGAAGAAATCAAAATTTTTATTTAAAAAAAAGGATTACACAAGGCAGTTATGGTCTCCTTACATAGCCCCTTATAACCCCAGCATAGGACCTAAGTGTAAGGTGCGCTAATGTGAGAGAGTCTGAGGGAATCTCAGCCAAAATTGCACGAGTAGTAATTTCTATCAGTTTGAACTTCTCGCGAAGGTGATTTCGTTCTAGTTTCACACGATGAAGTTCAGATTGGGTTTGATCTAGAGCAAAGCCCAGTGGTGATACCTCCTTCCCAAGTTCTGTTATATGGGCTTCGATTGGCCCGAGACTACTGGGTGAGGCCATCGAATCTTCTTTCTATATTAATTAACCAATATCAATTGTATTTAGAGACAATAATCACAACATTTGGTTTCTAAAGTTCATACTGACTGTCGGTCATATAATAGTCAAAACCCAATAGTCTCATTTTAATTATACTCATGTTATCAAATGAAATCGTTTTTTTGAGTATGAAAAATAAAATACCACACAAAATTAGGAAACATGATTTATTCAAAATTTCGGGTCGTTACATTCTTCCCCCCTTAAGAAATTTCATCCTCACAATTTTTAAAATTGGGCATGTAAATTTCATTGAAAGTCCCACATCAGAAAAAGAGTTAGTAACACTATTACTTTAAAATAAATAAAAGGAACTACAAAGGCCACCCGAGTTAACCCATACTAGGATTCCATGTAGGAAAACATGGACATGGAAGAGAAAACAAAGGGTCAAGTTCTGAGGTAGAGTGATAGAAAACATGATTAGGAGAAAGTTAACAACAAGAAAATCAAAAACTTATGATGTGTTGAACGGTATTTTATTACCCAGTAGGAAATGTTAATATACAACGTTGTTGTTTTACATTCCTTTTCATAGTTTTGAGGAATTAATTTACTACATAGAATAAAAACACAAGGGAATATATTTACCTTCAAGTAGAGTATAATCCCTTAATATGTTTCTACCAAAATTAATCTTCTCTCCAAATGATGAGCATTCAAAAACACTTGGTCTTATCAAAAGTACAAGAATAATCTTCTAGAGAATCAAATAATCCACAAAAGATTAACTATCTATTTCTTATATCTTTAAAAATTATCCCAAAAATAGAAGGGGTAAGATAAAACAATTCTTCAAAAAGAAAGAATCCCATAGGAAGGGAAACATATTTAAATCTTCAAAATTCCACAGTACTACCCAAAGTTCATCATAGACCATTCCATAAATAACTGTCCTTAAAATTCCTCAAAATAAACCAAACTAAGATTGAATCACAATTATAAGAAGGATTATATAACATAGTCTTCCAAGATAGACTTTATCGTTCATCTCCAAACAACATCAACCACTCAGAACATCTTATAAAAAAAGTAACTAACCTAAACATATTTTCCCCAAGATAGGTTAATCATTTCCATAAGTAACCTAAATTACCATAAGTTTGCCTTAAATTCATCTATTCTTCAAAATATAAGTCAACCTTTACTCCTCAAATAAAATACCAGAGTAATCTATTTACCTCGATCAAATAGGGTTCCCAAAATAGTGAACGTCATCCAAAACAATAATCATTTTTTAATCCCCAAATCATCTCTTTTTTTTCAATAAGAACAGTTTCAAAACATCAACATGTGATACTTAACAATAGATGTTTTCCTTAATGATATAAAACCATCTTAGGTAGTGACTCGATGTTATTAGAAAATATTAAGGATGTGCTCATAGAGAACAAACTAAAATACAACATGACATAGACTATTATTTCGAATAAGTTACATGTACTTCAGCCATCATGATCCATCTCAGCATAAGACTTGCATTGTTCCCTTGTCCTTGAAGATTTTTGATGCTCATTATGCTTCTCATACCTTCCAAGATATCATTGCCTTAGATAATGTCTAACTTATCCACATTTACGACATTGAAAATTATAAGGTACATTAGATCGAACCTTATCTCTATTCATCACATTATCCATTTTTAAAGGAATTATCTACTTTATGCCCTATCACCCCACACTTAAAACATCTCCCAGTTCCTTTGTGACATTCTCCTTGGTGCCTCTTCCCATGCTTTTTGCAAAAAATAAATTGGGTCTTTTTTCCCTTATCAACTTTATCAGATGAACATCCTTGAGACTTTGTCTTCTTCTTCCTTCATGAATTTGGGTATTCAACTAGGTACCAATTATTAATTGTGATTTTTGATAGCTGGTTTGGTATAATTACAATATGTTCAACTTGATCTCTCATCATCTCTGTCACATTAATAGGTAAATCGTCACATTTCCTATCACATTGGTTGTTGGGACATGTTCTTCCATTTCCCGCCATTAACTTAGAAAAGAAATTATAATTAGGGGATTAAATACTTAGCCAATAATCATTAAAAGGAAACTGTAACATCCCGAGATTTTATAAAAAAAATATTCTTTTTAATTTCATTAATGTCTTGTGTTGTACGCTACACCAAAAGGAGCTTTCTCAACACGCATCCTTGACTTGCCTTGCATTACACGCAATTGAGACCTTCCTTGATAGCGTGTGTAGTACGCAATACCGAGTTTCACTAAACAACGATATGCTATTAAAATATTATTAAAACTAGCCGTTATGAATAGTAATAACCACCTTATAAAATTTTAGAAATTTTAGATCTCAAAATAGACTTCATTTTTGGATTCGGAGTATCAAATTTAGCCTAAGGTGAAATTTTGGTACTTTTCGGATAACTTTCATATTCTGATGAATAGTGAAAATTACTAAATTATAATTAAAAACAAATTTTTTAATCGAAATAATTAATAGTGATAAATTATTAATTTGAGTGGTTTTAAAGTATATTTAGAATATATTTTTACAATTTAATACAATGTTGGTCATTGGATGTAATTTCACATTTAAACCAGTCATAAACAAGTGTCAATCTTTTGATAGTTATTATCTCTTAAGAACACGCTATTTGTTTTGACAACGGGAATTAATTTTTAAATTAATTAATGCAACTGATATGTTTTGAATTTGATAAAATAGACATAATTTTTGAATTCATAATATCAAATATAGCTTAGGCCTAATTTTTGCTATTTTTCTGGAAACTTTCATTTTTTGATGAATAGTGAAACCACTAAGTGGTAGTTAAAAAACTGAATTTTTCATAAAACTTAATTTTACCACTTCTATGAGTGGAATTTCGAAAATCTGAGAGACACGGTTAATATCAAGGACTAAAATGTGGTTCAATGAGATGAAAATAATTTTTGGTGAATAGTAACTTTTTACTTTTTTTTACCACGGTTAAAAGTAAATAGGGTAATTAAGGGTAAAAATGATATTATTATTACCCTAACACATGTCCTAATTCTATTGGATAAATGTAATTCGACCGAAAACAAACTTAGGAATAAAATATGACCATTTAGGCCCACTTGGATTAGATTAGGACGTTTATTATTAATTTATTTAAAGAAGGGTTAAAATAGTTAAAATCAAAGTTTAATAAGTAAATCATTTTTAATATGGGGTTATACATAAGATAAATTCGACTATAAATATTCACGAGAAAGATAAAAATATTTCCTACATAATGGTATTTTATTTGTAATTTTTAGACATTAAATAATTTAATTTATTTATGACACAATGATGATGCAGTAATTATCTTATCAATGAAATATTGACATAATTGATGTTATAAACACCAAAATAAATGTAATTTGAGACTTTTTATGAATTACACTAATTTTATAGATTAATATGACATGTTAGTATTGATTTAATTAACTTTGGTCGAAGTAATCATTCTCTTATGAGTTTCAAAAAAATCAACTTTTGAATAGTGTCAAAATTGACATAAAATAGTTTTTAAAACAAATATTATATTATTAATTGTTATTTTATTCTTAAAAATCTAAGGTTCGGCCAAATGACTTAGATAAGGTTATATATATTAATAAAACACAACTTGGGGGTCGCTTGGATGTATATGGTAAGTTTATTAACTATATAATATAAAAATACAAAGTGACATGGTAAATGTCAATCTAATTAACTAAGAGTTAAAACTAAAAGATAAGGTTAATATAATGACCTAAACTTGTCTAAATTCTATTGGATGAGAGGATTTCGACTCATACCCACCTTATCTTTGAAATAAATCAATTTGGAGCTATTTAAAACCGAATTTTACTTTATAATAAAATAATAGTTTTTGTTATTCCAAAGGTACCCCTCTCCTCCCTTATAAAAGGGCACCTCCTCCCTCTATTCCTCACACAACTTTGTGCCTTCAAGCTCGGCCAACCCCTGCCAAATTATCTTCTCCACTTCCCTATAAATATCCTAGAGGTTCTGGTCTTCCTCAAAGACCAATTTTAGTGCCCTAAAGGGGGATCTCAAAGAGGCGCTTCAAAGAAGAGGTGATTTCCGTTACCGATTCTTTCAACTTTATTTCCTCTTCCACTTCTTCTTATAAGGTTGTTTCATTATGAAGTAATAAAATCAGTATCACTCATATACTGATATGTTATTATAAGTATTAAACAACCCTATTTCACCATCTATCCATCCTACGGAAAACGAAATCACCGCACGTGCGTACGTACGGAATATCGTCTCCACGCCGTGGTGAAATCTATTTTCCACCACCACCTTACTTGGATGGGTATAATGATGTAAATAATAACTATATATGATTATTTTAAATTGATATTGATTCTTAAATAGTATACATACACTCCAATACAGTTCCACGATCATGAGAACGATATCATCGCTCGTGCGTACGTACGGACTACCGTCTCCACGACGCGATGAAATTCATTCTCCACTTTAACCATTCGTGAATGATTATAAAGTACATATAATAAGTAATAATGAAATATATGACATAATAATGATACTGGATTTATGTGTATATATATGTATGTCATCTAATTAATTCCATTCAACTCAATAAGGAAATGAAAACAACGTTCATGCGTACGTATGGCCTACCGTCTCCATGAACGGTGTATTTCTTTCCATTTATTGATTTATTATATATATGTATATTCTGAATATATATTATATATAAATCATGTTTTATATTCTGGAATTAATTAATCATGATCTAAGTAATCATATGAATAATTACAAGTCAAAACACGGACGACAAATGAAACAATTTCACCCAAAATGCTCTTTAACATGGAATTTACAAAAGAGCGGGTAATATAAAGTCATAAGTGAACCATATATGATATCATAACAATAATTATGATTCTTTAATAAGTCAATAACATTATTTAAATCATTATACAGGATGTTCAGACACGTACAAAGCAAATCGGACCTAAGGTAAGGGAAATATCACAATCTCATTTTTATCCGAGATTGTTTATACTTTGGCATTTACTGGGGTGTATTTTATCATCCACATCCATGTTTCCTCAATATGTAATGTTATTTCCATCCACATAAAAATTTTTAAATCCAATTTTACCCTTTGGTGAGTTTTTAGTAAAAGATATGAATGGAATCTTTTGTCGTTTTTCGTACGAGGTACTTTTTGACTTTTCCGACAAAAGTACGAAGAATGTTTTTTTTAACTTATATGGCATGAATGGATTTTTAAAACATTATTTACAATAAGCTTCCTTTATATGTTTTCAAGTTTATTTTTAATCAACTTCTTTTATTTTAAAATTGTATGACATGTTAAGAAAGGAAAAATGTTTTTGAAGTAGAAAGGATATTTTCCTCAAGAATGGAGTTCAAGTGTTTTATCAAAATTATTTTCCATCTAAGATAATAAAGGGTTCTGTTTTTTATCCCTATTATTACATTGATTTGATTATGTTGTGATGGAATTATTTTTATGAATTCCTTTATCTTATATGAATTGTTTTATGATGTCATGTTGTTTAAGAATCCCATTTTTATTACATGGGTTATGCAATGATGTATGATTTAAGATTTTGTGGCACACATAAGAATGGTATCATTATGAGATGGGTGGGACCTATATATACCTCCAATTCATTGGGTAAAGATTTTATATCTCATGAGATAGACATGGATGGAATGGTAGGTTATACCGGTTCAGTGAAACAGGACTGAAACGAGGGTGACTCGGTTCAGAAATAGACTTTGTCCACTAAGATAGTCTTGGCAATGAGTCTTGACTAACAAGATATGATTCTCTATGATTATGTGTGTATGCTACAAAGTTTCATGTTTTAAGTTTTGATTATTGGGATTTCATTTCACTACTATGATTTATCCCATGTTATGAAATTATGCTCTCTTTTGCAGGTTAAGATTTCCAAAATGTTATGTTCTTATGAAAATGTTGTGATTGATATTTCTTTTTTTTACCCTTACTGAGCATTTGAGCTCACCCTTTTATGTTTTCTTTTCCCCAGGATATAAAGAAAGGTTTTAGGTAAAAAAAAGGAAGATCTTTATGGGAGATGTTGAATATCTTTCACCACGATTAGAAGATTATATTTCGAGTTTCCAAAGACACTAAACTATTATGATCCTTGTGTGTGTGTTTTTGTTATGTACTAAGTATTCCGAAAAAGTAATGTAATGTCCATGTACATCAAGCTTCAGGTCTCTACAGTTGGTATCAGAGGAAAGGTTTAGTCAACCTTTGGAAAATAGGATGCGAAAACGTTAGTGAGATCCCTAGAGATATTTCTAAGGTATGTCTAGGGATGTCCCTAAGGATAAGTATACGTATAGGATATAGTCCTAGAACTATGGTAACGATATTAGATTAAACCAAAGATGTTAGATATTGAAGTTACTCCCCCTTTATTATGATTTTTTCCTCTCACACTATTCTTTTTGGGTTTTAGAAAATGGCTAGAAACAAGATGATTCACGATAATAGAGGATATGATAGACAATGGAATGATATTCTTCATGAGAAACCAAATAAAATGGGATTTGGAAGTCCAAACATCATTATTATGCCGAATCAGCAATCTCATAATATGATCAATAAAGTAAAATTTGGTAAATTTCCTGACTCGTCTAATAAGAGAAAAATGGAGTTTCATGATGATAATAGAGGAAAGAAAGTTCAATTTCCCCTATGTAAATCATGTGGGAAGAGGCATCAAGGAGAATGTTTCAAAGGAACTGGAAGATGATTTGGGTGTGGAAAAGAAGGACACAAAGCCAGTAAGTGCAAAGGAAAAGGTTCAGTTAACACCAGGGATGAGGATAATGGTATTGCTATGACATCAACAATGGTTAAATGTTTTAAATGTGGAATGTACGGGCATTATGCAAACCAATGCCCTAAGGGAAAGTCTCATGAAGAGAATCAGTATGGTCGTATGGGTAGTATTTATGTGGATGATGATGAAGAGACTACAAATGATATGTGAGATGAAAGAATTGTTGAAGCTCGGTCAATGGTTTAAGAATTTAGTGGAATGATTACATGTTTATCATGTGTAATGTTGTATAAGTAATCTCATGGTACTATGGAATAAAGAGACATCTAAGGATTGTCACACTGTTGTCTTTCCTTGAGTTTTGAAAGTGTGTGATTAATGTTACCAGTATCCATGAAAGGTTATTCAGATATTTTTGGAATGTAGATGATATGTGCATAACGAAGGGATAAGGAGAAAATTAAATGTTTGATAGTATTCATGAGCTCATGACTGATATAAGGAGAAGGTTATATCATGGTTTGAGTATATAAAATTTTTGGATTTTGGTATGTGGAAAGAGTTAACTTTTGACAGCATTCAAGTTTTCACTAAGGTTTAATGGGTATTCATTTTTCAAGAGAATGCATCATTAAGGTATTCACATGATTGGAATGTGACCAACAAGATATATGGGGGATAAATGATGGTATTCACATGCTTGGTTGACGACATTTCAAGTTATGTTTTCTTTATACTATGAGCTTGGACCGAAGTATTTTAGATAAGCCTAAAGATTGGAATGGATTATGTTAACCATAAGTTAGTATTGTTTAAGGATAGAACTTTTTTGATATTATTTATGTGATGTTATAGTAATTTAGTTTTAGAAAAAAGGACAACCTGCAGGACGGGGGGCAACCCATCGCGTTGGACAAGGCTGTGGGAATCGAACCCACAACCGAAGTGCGACTGGCCTTTATCGCCTACCACTGGCCTATAGGAAGTCCCTGTTTAGTAGAAACTAGTTTTATTATATTAAGCAGTATGATATATGAAGTATAAGTCCATTTTAGTAACTATATATGATTAATCTCACTATATATGGACTTATGTATTTTTTTGATAACTTTTCTAACCTTTTGTTTGAGACAGATGGAATGACCCATCATTCTATCACATGATCTGCTAACACATCACGAATGACAAATTCAACTTCATTTCTTTAAGAGATGAAGTGGAAATTGTCCAAAGAACGACAAACAGTGAGACTATACCAAAATCACGAAAGTATTTCTTCTAATTCCAATTTCATCAACTTTAGGGAAATGATCTTGAAAACCAAAAATGTTGTCCTAGTGCTCTTATATCTGATGAATCAGATGGTACCTTAGATCGTCACAAATTTATGGCTTTGTGATTGCTGGCTTTTCCATAGCCATGTTCTCTACCACTCTCCATCAGAACATGATGGTTAGATTTCTCTTCCATATCCATATTTTCACCTATGTGGAAACCCAGTGATTAGTTTATTTGGGTAATCGTTACATTTCATACTTTAGTTTTTAAAGCCAAGTTTTGGTATTCCTTTTTACGATGTGGGTTTCTATTAAAGAAACTTTCGAGTAGTAAACCATTTATAACCCCGACGAATTTCGAGGGAGAAATTCATTTTAAGGGGGGTAGAATGTAACAGCCCAAGATTTTATAAAAAAAAATATTCTTTTTAATTTCATTAATGTCTTGTGTTGTATGCTACACCAAAAGGAGCTTGCTCAACACGCATCCTTGACTTTCCTTGCATTACACTCAATCGCGACTTTCCTCGATAGCGTGTGTAGTACGCAATACCGAGTTTCACTAAACAATGATATGCTATTAAAATATTATTAAAACTAGCCGTTATGAATAGTAATAACCACCTTATAAAATTTTAGAAATTTTAGCTCTCAAAATAGACTTCATTTTTGGATTCGGAGTATCGAATTTAGCCTAAGGTGAAATTTTGGTACTTTTCGGATAACTTTCATATTATGATGAATAGTGAAAATTACTAAATTATAATTAAAAACAACTTTTTTAATAGAAATAATTAATAGTGATAAATTATTAATTTGAGTGGTTTTAAAGTATATTTAGAATATATTTTTACAATTTAATACAATGTTGGTCATTGGATGTAATTTCACATTTAAACCAGTCATAAACAAGTGTCAATCTTTTGATAGTTATTATCTCTTAAGAACACGCTATTTGTTTTGACGACGGGAATTAATTTTTAAATTAATTAATGCAACTGATATGTTTTGAATTTGATAAAATAGACATCATTTTTGAATTCATAATATCAAATATATCTTAGGCCTAATTTTTGCTATTTTTCTGGAAACTTTCATTTTTTGTTGAATAGTGAAACCACTAAGTGGTAGTTAAAAAACTGAATTTTTCATAAAACTTAATTTTACCGCTTCTGTGAGTGGAATTTCGAAAATCCGAGAGACACGGTTAATATCAAGGACTAAAATATTGTTCAATGAGATGAAAATAATTTTTGGTGAATAGTAACTTTTTACTTTTTTTTACCACGGTTAAATGTAAATAGGGTAATTAAGCGTAAAAATGATATTATTATTACCCTAACACATGTCCAAATTCTATTGGAAAAGTTTAATTCGACCAAAAACAAACTTAGGAATAAAATATGACCATTTAGGCCCACATGGAATAGATTAGGACATTTATTATTAATTTATTTAAAGAAGGGTTGAAATAGTTAAAATCAAAGTTTAATAAGTAAATCATTTTTAATATGGGGTTATATATAAGATAAATTCGACTATAAATATTCATTAGAAAGGTAAAAAGATTTCGTACATAATGGTATTTTATTTGTAATTTTTAGACATTAAATAATTTAATTTATCTATGACACAATGATGATGCAGTAATTATCTTATTAATGAAATATTGACATAATTGATGTTATAAACACCAAACTAAATGTAATTTGAGACTTTTTATGAATTCCACTAATTTTATAGATTAATATGACATGTTATTATTGATTTAATTAACTTTTGTCGAAGTAATCATTCTGTTATGAGTTTCAAAAAAATCAACTTTTGAATAGTGTCAAAATTGACATAAAATAGTTTTTAAAACAAATATTATATTATTAATTGTTATTTTATTCCTAAAAATCTAAGGTTCGGCCAAATGACTTAGATAAGGTTATATATACTAATAAAACACAACTTGTTGGTCGCTTGGATGTATATGATAAGTTTATTAACTATATAATATAAAAATACAAAGTGACATGGTAAATGTCAATCTAATTAACTAAGAGTTAAAACTAAAAGATAAGGTTAATATAATGACCTAAACTTGTCTAAATTATATTGGATGAGAGTATTTCGACCTAGCCTTACCTTATCTTAAATATAACTCAATTTGGAGCTATTTAAAACCGAATTTGACTTTATAATAAAATAATATTTTTAGTTATTCCAAAGGTACCCCTCTCCTCCCTTATAAAAGGGCATCTCCTCCCTCTCTTCCTCACACAACTTTGAGCCTTCAAGCTAGTCCAACCCCAGCCAAATTATCTTCTCCACTTCCCTAGAAATACCTTAGAGGTTATTCTCTTCCTAAAATACCAATTTTAGTTCCCTAAAGGGAGATCTCAAAGAGGGGCTTCAAAGAAGAGGTAATTTCCGTTACCGATTCTTTCAACTTTATTTCCTCTTCCACTTCTTCTTCTTAGGTTGTTTCATTATTAAGTAATAACATCAGTATCAATCATATACTGATATGTTATTATAAGTATGAAACAACCCTATTTCACCATCTATCCATCCTATGGAAAATGAAATCACCGCGCGTGCGTACGTACGGAATACTGTCTCCACACCGTGGTGAAATCTATTTTCCACCACCACCTTACTTGGATGGGTATAATTATGTAAATAATAACTATATATGATTATTTTAAAGTGATATTAATTCTGAAATAGTATACATACACTCCAATACAGTTCCACGATCATGAGAACGATATCATCGCTCGTGCGTACGTACGGACTACCGTCTCCACGACGCGATGAGATTCATTCTCCACTTTAACCATTCATGAATGATTATAAAGTACATATAATAAGTAATAATGAAATATATGACATAATAATTATACTGGATTTATGTGTATATATATGTATTTCATCTAATTAATTCCATTCAACTCAATAAGGAAATGAAAACAACATTCATGCGTACGTACGGCCTACCGTCTCCATGAACGGTGTATTTCTTTCCATTTACTGATTTATTATATATATGTATATTCTGAATATATATTTTATATAAATCATTTTTTATATTCTGGAATTAAGTAATCATGATCTAAGTAATCATATGAATAATTACAAGTCAAAACATGGATGACAAATGAAACAATTTCACCCAAAACGCTCTTTAACATTGAATTTACAAAAGAACGGGTAATATAAAGTCATAAGTGAACCATATATGATATCATAACAATAATTATGATTCTTTAATAAGTCAATAACATTATTTAAATCATTATACAGGAGGTTCGGACACGTACAAAGCAAATCAGACCTAAGGTAAGGGAAATTTCACAATCTCATTTTTATCCGAGATTGTTTATACTTTGGCATTTACTGGGGTGTATTTTATCATCCACATCCATGTTTCCTCAATATCTAATGTTATTTCCATCCACCTACAATTTTTTAAATCCAATTTTACCCTTTGGTGAGTTTTTAGTAAAAGATATGGAAGGAATCTTTTGTCGTTTTTTGTACGAGGTACTTTTTGACTTTTCTGACAAAAGTACGAAGAATGTTTTTTTAACTTATACGGCATGAGTGTATTTTTAAAAAATTATTTCCAAGAAGCTTCCTTTACATGTTTTCAAGTTTATTTTTAATCAAATTCTTTTAGTTTAAAATTGTATGACATGTTAAGAAAGGAAAAATGTTTTTAAAGTAGAAAGGATATTTTCCTCAAGAATGGAGTTCAAGTGTTTTATCAAAATTATTTTCCATCTAAGATAATAAAGGGTTCTATTTTTTATCTCTATTATTACATTGATTTGATTATGTTATGATGGAATTATTTTTATGAATTCCTTTATCTTATATGAATTGTTTTATGATGTCATGTTGTTTAAGAATCCCATTTTTATTACATGGGTTATGCAATGATGTATGATTTAAGATTTTGTGGCACACATAAGAATGGTATCATTATGAGATGGGTGGGACCTATATCTCCCTCCAATGCATTGGGTAAAGATTATATATCTAATGAGATAGACATGGCTGGAATGGTAGGTTATACCGGTTCAGTGAAACAGGACTGAAATGAGGGTGACTCGGTTCAGAAATGGACTTTGTCCACTAAGATAGTCTTGGAAATGAGTCTTGACTAACAAGACATGATTCTCTATGATTATGTGTGTATGCCACAAAATGTTATGTTCTTATGAAAATGTTGTGATTGATATTTCTTTTGTTTACCCTTAGTGAGCATTTGAGCTCACCCTTTTATGTTTTCTTTTCCCCAGGATATAAAGAAAGTTTTTAGGTAAAAAAAAAGGAAGATATTTATGGGAGATGTTGAAGATCTTTCACCACGATTAGAAGATTATATTCCGAGTTTCCAAAGACACTAAACTATTACGATCCTTGTGTGTGTGTTTTTGTTATGTACTAAGTATTCTGCAAAAGTAATGTAATGTCCATGTACGTCAAGCTTCGGGTCTCTACAGAAACTTTAAGCAAAGAAGGATAAACTTGTGGAAGGAAAGTATACCCTAACATGTGATACCCTAGGTTCCAATCTAGGTTATCCATGATCATATATTCTTATGTGAATCTTTATTTTATTTTATCTTTGTTCCTTTAATAATGGTTCATACTAAGCTTATGAATTTACAAAAGAATATCCCCCGGGAGTGTCGTAACCAAGAGTGCAGCAAGCCCCATTATCGTGTACCAGTTCCTGTTCGAGTCTCGCTCAAAGCGGTGTTTTTAGGTTTTACCCCCATTTACATCTGTGCCAGAGCCACCTCTGCCTGCTCGTATCCAGACAGGGATATATTTGCTTGGTAATCCTTCACTCAATACTCACCAAAATACTAGGAATATTTCCTATATTTAAAATTTTCTATAGGGTTATTCTTAGAGTTTTCATATCCTAATTTCCACAAATAACTAAATCATCCTTTGATACCAACTATAAAATCTCGCATTTTATAACATAAACTTTCATTACATTACACAAAACTAAGGATCTTTAAGGTTTAGTGTCTTGGAAACCAGGAACATAATACATGAAAACAATATAAAACATTACTCTTAAACACTTTAAAAGCTTCTCCTTAAGTTCATCCTAGGTTAATTACTGTATCTCATAACCTGGGGACATACATCAAAAGAAAGGGCGAGTAGAAGGACCGGTAAGGTAAACAAGGGAAACATTTAATATGTGAACTTGAGATACATCAATAAAGTCATGAAAAAGAACTTTAAGGCATTAGAAAGAAATCCTGAGGCATATCATAATAAAAATAAATTATTTCTTAACTTGAAGATGTGGCTACAACATTTAACATATACAATCATTTGCATTTCACCAAGGTCCATCCCCAAGGTGTCATTAAAAATTACCAAGGTTATTCACCAAGGCGTCGTTAAAAATGGTCATCTCTAGAGATTAAGTCTTTACCCAATGCATTGGAGCGCTATCAGGGCGCACCCTTAAATTTGACTTTATTATCATGTGAGCCACATATATCATCATCAAACATTTCATAAGAAACCCATATAGCATAAGAGAAATGGTTTTCATTTCATAGTCATCACATTTTAAAAACTGCTTTAAAGACGTGATCGTTATGTCACTTTAAACACACGAAAAAAGGAAAGCGGGTCTCATGTATGTAAATCACAGAATTAAAATAGAACATTTTGATATATATTTGAATACCCATATATAAGAAATATATTTGATTATTCACTTAATAAAATAAAATAATTTGAGAAAAAGAGAAGGACTTTTTGAGATGAAAATTCTGCAACATAACGGCTGTGATACAGGGTTTTAGAAAATATTGAAAAGAGAGGGGACATGGGTCACCCACTCATAAATGATACATAAAACTGTAGGGGAATAGAATATAAAGGATTTAAGAACATGGTAATGAAATTTAAATTATATACCATATGAAACGAAGAACTTGAAAGGAAGACAAAAATAAGATTTCTCTTATGAAAATTCGGCAGCCTAACGACGACACTTAAAACTTCAAAAAAAATGAATTGAAGAGATAAAATAGGGTCTCTCATCATATGAAAATAAAAGATAAGTATGATATGTATAGATATAATACCCCAAAAAAATAAAAAGGAACTTGAAATACTTGATATGAAAATAGAACTTGAAAATGAGAAGGATGAAAGAATCCCTTAAAAATTCGGCAGCCTAACGTCGCCACTTAAAACTTCAAAATACTGAATTGAAGAGATCAAATAGGGTCTCTCATCATATAAACATAAAATATTAGTATGATAGATTTATAGATCATACCCCAATATAAGAAAAAGCAACATGAAAGACTTGATAAGAAAATAGAACTTGAAAATGAGAAGGGTGAAAGAATCCGTTACAAAAATTTCGGCAGCCTAACGGCGCCACTTAAACATTCATAAAACAAAATGATGAGAGTAAGAGGGGATCTCTAATAATATGAAAATAAAAAGGGAATTAATAGGAATATAAAATAACATCCTCTAACATAATAACATGGAGCATAAAAGAAATTACTTAAAAGAGGGTATTTGAAAAGAAAGGGGGAGGTTGGATCCCTTACCTTAAAACGTAACTCTTAAAACTCGAAGGTTGGGACCTTGAGGTCTTGGAGGCACCTTGGGAGGACTATTTTGGAGGTAATGAGACTCGATATTCGTTGAGGGAGAGTTTGGAGTGAAAACTAAAGGAGGAAAGGGTGGGTATTTATAGGTAAAATGAGGGGATAAGGCATTAATGGCCAAGGGACACCTCATTGGTCGTATTGGAAAAACCATGGGCTTGCCCATGGTATTGGCCACTTGGGACACCTCATACAATAATTCATCCCCTTTAGTCGATATTACCTTAATATATCTCATGACATCATCATGATGCAGTCATGATGTCATTAAACATACCGAAACCCTAAAACTGTATTTTTACTATTCATTGAAAATTCAACTTTTTCAGAAAACTCCCAAAATTTCACCTTAACCAAATATCAATGCTCTGATTTCAAAAATGAACTACATCTTATAAAAATAATTTTCTGAATATTTTTAATTTAATTTTTAAATAAATACACTATTCACCGAAAATTCATTTTTTTCAGAAAAATTCCCAAAAATTACTTTAACATAATATCAATGGTCTGAGTTCAAAAATGAAATCCATTTTATAAAAATAATTTTATAAATATTTTTAAATTAATTTTTAATTAAAAAACACTATTCACCTGGAAAAAACTAATATTTGACTAATAATTTCTGAAACAGTTTTTTACTCATTTTATTGAATCTCATTACTTAATCAAGGTGCCTAGATATTATTAATATTTTCTTTAATTGAGATTACTAATTCATTTAAAAACATTACTAATCCAAAGCCTAAAATCACTATTCATAATTTACTATTCATCAAAAATTAAGTTGATCTTATTAGACTCTAAATTTCGTACTGAACATATTTGTAGAAGACAATTTTTTAAAAATCATTACACATCATTAATTATTTAAGGTTTACATAAACATTTTTAAAATATTCTTTTTCTAAAATTCATGAAAAATATACATACTATATTTATCCGGACATTTGAAAATTCATAAACTTCATCATAAGAAGAAATCAAAATTTTATTTAAAACAAAGGATTACACAAGGCAGTTAGGGTCTCCTTACATAGCCCCTTATAACCCCAGCATAGGACCTAAGTGTAAGGTGTGCTAAGGTGAGAGAATCTAAGGGCAGCTCAGCCAACATTGCACGAGTAGTAATTTCTATCAGTTTGAACTTCTCGTGAAGGCGATTCCGTTCTAGCTTCACACGATGAAGTTCGATTTGGGTTTAGTCTTGAGCAAAGCCTAGTGGTGCTACCTCCTTCCCAAGTTCTGTTAGATGGGCTTCGATTGGCCCGAGACTACTGGATGATGCCATCGAATCTTCTTTCTATATTAATTAACCAAGATCACTTGTATTTAGAGACAATAATCGCAACATTTGGTTTCCAAAGGTCATACTGACTATCAGTCATATAATAGTCAAAACCCAACAGTCTAATTTTAATTATACTCATGTTATCAAATGAAACAGTTTTGTTGAGTATGAAAAATAAAATAACACACAAAATTAGGAAACAAGATTTATTCAAAATTTCGGTTCGTTACATTCTTCCCCCCTTAAGAAATTGTGTCCCCACAATTTTTAAAATTGGGCTTGGAAATTTCATTGAAAGTACCACATCAGAAAAAGAGTCAGTAACACTATTACTTTAAAATAAAGAAAAGGAAGTACAAAGGCCACCTGAGTTAACCCATACTAGGATTCCATGTAGAAAAACATGGACATGGAAGAGAAAACAAAGGGTAACGTTCTGAGGGAGAGTGATAGAAAACTTGATTAGGAGAAAGTTAACAACAAGAAAATCACAAACTTATGATGGGTTAAACGGTATTTGATTTCCCAGTAGGAAACGTTAATAGACAACGTTTTTGTTTTACATTCCTTTTCATAGTTTTGAGGAATTCATTTACTACATAGAATAAAAACACAAGGGAATATATTTACCTTCAAGTAGAGTTTCAAACCTTAATAAGTTTCTACAAAAATTAATCTTCTCTCCAAATGATGAGCATTCAAAAACACTTCGTCTCATCAAAAGCACAAGAATCGTCTTCTAGAGAATCACATAATCCACAAAAGATTAACTATCTATTTCTTCTATCTTTAAACATTATCCCAAAAACAGAAGGGGTAAGATAAAAAAATTCTTCAAAAAGAAATAATCCCATAGGAAGGGAAACTTCTTTAAATCTTCAAAATTCCACAGTACTACCCAAAGTTCATCATAGACCATTCCATAAATAACTGTCCTTAAAATTACTCAAAATAAACCAAACTAAGATTGAATCCCAATTATAAGAAGGATTTTATTACATAGTCTTCCAAGATAAACTTTATCGATCATCTCCAAACAACATCAACCACTCCTAACATCTTATAAAAAAAAGTAACTAACCTAAACATATTTTCCCCAAGATAGGTTAATCATTTCCATAAGTAACCTAAATTACCATAAGTTCTCCTTAAATTCATCTATTCTTCAAAATATAAGTCAACCTTTACTCCTCAAAGAAAATACCATAGTAATCTATTTACCTCGATCAAATAGGGTTCCCAAAATAGTGAACGTCTTCCAAAATAATAATCATCTTTTAATCCCCTAATCATCTCTTTTTTTTCCAAGAAGAACAGTTTCAAAACATCAACATGTGATACTTAACAATAGATTTTTTCTTTAATGATATAAAACCATCTTAGGTAGTGACTATATGTTCTTAGAAAACATTTAGGATATGCTCATAGAGCACAAACTAAAATACAACATGATATAGACTATTATTGCGAAGAAGTTACATGTACTTCAACCTTCATGATCCATCTCGGTATAGGACTTGCATTGTTCCCTTGTCCTTGAAGATTGTTGATGCTCATCATGCTTCTCATCCCTTCCAAGATAGCATTGCCTTGGATAATTTCTAACTTCTCCACATTTACGACATTGAAAAGTATAAGGTACATTATATCGAACCTTATCTCTATTCATCACATTATCCATTTTTTAAAGCAATTAGCTACTTTATGCCCTATCACCGCACACTTAAAACATCTCCCGGTTCCTTTGTGACATTCTCCTTGGTGCCTCTTCTCGCACTTTTTTCAAAAAATAAATTGGGTTTTCTTTTCCTCGTCAACATTATCAGATGAACATCCTTGACACTTTGTCTTCTTCTTCATTGATGGATTTGGGTATTCAACTAGGTACCAATTATTAATTGTGATTTTTGATAGCTGGTTTGGCATAATCACAATATGTTCAACTTGATCTCTCGTCATCTCTATCACATTAATAGGGCAATCTTCACATTTCCTATCACATTGTTTGTTGGGACATTTTCTTCCATTTCCCGCCATTAACTAAGAAAAAAAGTATAATTAGGGGCTTGAATACTTAGCCAATAATCATTAAATGGAAACTTTAAGCATAGAAGGATAAACATGTAGAAGGAAATTATACCCTAACTTGTGATCCCCTAGGTTCCAATCTAGGTTATCCATGATCATATATTCTTATGTGAATCTTTATTTTATTTTATCTTTGTTCCTTTAATAATGGTTCATACTGAGCTTATGAATTTAACAAACCATATCCCTTGGGAGTGTCATAACCAAGAGTACAGAAAGGCCCGTTGTCGTGTACCAGTTCCCGTCTGGGTCTCGCTCAAAGTGGTGTTTTTGGGTTTTACCCCTATGTACATCTGTGCCAGATCCACCTCTACCTGCTCATATCCAGACAGGTATGTATTTGCTTGGCAATCCCTTACTCAAAACTCACCAAAATACCAGGAATATTTCCTATATTTAAAATTTTCTATAGGGTTCTTCCTTGAGTTTTCATATCCTAATTTCCACAAATAACTAAACCATCCTTTGATACCAACTATAACATCCTGCATTTTATGACATAAACTTTCATTACATTACACAAAACTGAGGATCTTTACGGTTTAGTGTCTTGGAAACCAGGAACATAATACATGAAAACAATATAAAACATTATTCTTAAATACTTGAAAGGCTTATCCTTAAGTTAATACTAGTTTCATTACTGCATCTCATAACCTGGGGTCATACATCAAAAGAATGGGTGAGCAGAAGGCCCAGTAAGGGAAACAAGGGAAACATTTAACATGTGAACTTGAGATACATCAATAAAGTCATGAAAAAGAACTTTAAGGCATGAGAAATAAATCATGAGGCATATCATAATAAAATTAAATTATTTCATAACTTGAAGATTTAGCTACAATATTTAACATAGATAATCATTTCTGTTTCACCAAGGTCTATCCCCAAGGTGTCATTAAAAATTACCAAGGTTATTCACCAAGGCGTCATTAAAAATGGTCATCTCTAGAGATTAAGTCTTTACCTAATGCATTGGAGCGCTATCAGGGCGCACCCTTAAATTTGTCTTTATTATCATGTGAGACACATATATCATCATCAAACATTTCATAAACAACCCATATAGCATAAAAGAAATGGGTTTCATTTCATAGTCATCACATTTTAAAAACTACTTTAAAGACGTGATCTTTATGTCACTTTAAACCCACGAAAAAAGGAAAGCAGGTCTCATGTATGTAAATCCCAAAATTAAAATAGAACATTTTGATATATATGTGAATACCCCTGTATAATAAATATCTTTGAGTATTCACTTAATAAAATAAAATAATTTGAGAAAAATAGGACACTTTGAGACGAAAATTCTGCAGCATAACAGCTATGATACAGGGTTTTAGAAAATATTGAAAAGAGAGGGGACATGGGTCACCCACTCATAAATGATATATTAAACATTAGGGGAATATAATATAAAGGATTTAATTACATGGTAATGAAATTTTAATGATATACCATATGAAACGAAGAACTTGAAAGGAAGACAAAAATAAGATTTCTCTGATGAAAATTCGGCAGCCTAACGGAGTCACTTAAAACTTAAAAAAAATGAATTGAAGAGATCAAATAGGGTCTCTAATTATATGTACATAAAAGATCAGTATGATAGATATAGAGATCATACCCCAAAAAAATAAAAATTAACTTGAAATACTTGACATGAAAATAGAACTTGAAAACGAGAAGGGTGAAAGAATCCCTTAAAAATTCGGCAGCCTAACGTCGCAACTTAAAACTTCAAAATAATGAATTGAAGAGATAAAATAGGGTCCCTCATAATATGAACATAAAATATTAGTATGATAGATTTATAGATCATACCACAATATAATAAAAGTTACATGAAAGACTTGACAAGAAAATAGAACTTGAAAATGAGAAGGGCGAAATAATTCGTTACAAAAATTTCAGCAGTCTAACGGCGCCACTTAAACATTCATAAAATGAAATTATGAGAGTAAGAGGGGATATCTCATCATATTAACATAAAAAGGGAAGTAATAGGAATATAAAATAACATCCTCCAACATAAGAACATGGAGTATAAAAGAAATGACTTAAAAGATAGTATTTGAAAAGAAAGAGGGAGGTTGGATCCCTTTACCTTAAAATGTAACTCTTAAAACTTGAAAGTTGGGGCCTTGAGGTCTTGGGGGCACCTTGGGAGGACTCATTGGAAGGTAATGAGACCAGAGATTCTTTGGGGGAGAGTTTTGAGTGAATACTAAAGGAGGAAAGGGTGGGTATTTATAGGAAAAGTGAGGGGACAAGACATTAATGGCTAAGGGACTCCTCATTGGTGGTATTGGAAAAACCATGGGCTTACCCATGGTATTGGCCACTTGGTACACCTCATACAATAATTCATCCCATTTAGTATACAATCCCTTAAAATATCTCATGACATCATCATGATGCAGTCATGATGTCATTAAATTTACTGAAACCCTAAAACTATATTTTTACTTTTCACTGAAAATTCAACTTTTTCCGAAAACTCCCAAAATTTTACCTTAATCAAATATCAATTCCCTGATTTTAAAAATGAACTCCATTTTATAAAAATAATTTTCTAAATATTTTTAATTTAATTTTTAAATAAATACACTATTCACCGAAAATTCATTTTTTTCAGAAAAATCCCCAAAAATTACCTTAACATAATATCGATGCTCTGAGTTCAAAAATGAAATCCATTTTATAAAAATAATTTTCTAAATATTTTTAATTTAATTTTTAATTAAAAACACTATTCATCCAAAAAAACTAATACTTGACTAATAATTTCTGAAACAGTTTTTTACCCATTTTATTGAATCTCATTACTTAATCAAGGTGCCTAGATATTATTAATACTTTATTTAATTGAGATTACTAATCCATTTGGTTACATTACTAATCCTAAGCATAAAATCACTATTCATAATTTACTATTCATCAAAAATTAAGTTAATCTTATTAGACTCTAAATTTCGTACGGAACATAATTATAGAAGACAATTTTTTGAAAATCATTACACATCATTAATTATTTAAGGTTTAGAAAAACATTTTTAAAATATCCTTTTTCTAAAATTCATCAAAAATATGCATACTATATTTATCCAGACATTTGAAAATTCATAAACTTCATCATAAGAAGAAATCAAAATTTTTATTTAAAACAAAGGATTACACAAGGCAGTTACGGTCTCCTTACATAGCCCCTTATAACCCCAGCATAGGACCTAAGTGTAAGGTGTGCTAAGGTGAGAGAATCTGAGGGCAGCTCAGCCAACATTGCACGAGTAGTAATTTCAATCAGTTTGAACTTCTCACAAAGGCGATTCTGTTCTAGCTTCACACGATGAAGTTTGGCTTGGGTTTGGCCCAGAGCAAAGCCCAGTGGTGCTACCTCATTCCCAAGTTCTGTTAGATGGGCTTCGATTGGCCCGAGACTACTGGATAAGGCCATCAAATCTTCTTTCTATATTAATTAACCAAGATCAATTTTATTTAGAGACAATAATCGCAACATTTGGTTTCCAAAGGTCATACTGACTATCGGTCATATAATAGTCAAAACCCAACAGTCTAATTTTAATTATACTCATGTTATTAAATGAAATGGTTTGGTTGAGTATGAAAAATAAAATAACACACAAAATTAGGAAACAAGATTTATTCAAAATTTCAGGTTGTCACATTCTTCCCCACTTAAGAAATTGCATCCTCGCAATTTTTAAAATTGGGCTTGGAAATTTCCTTGAAAGTACCACATCAGAAAAAGAGTCAGTAACACTATTACTTTAAAATAAAGAAAAGGAAGTACAAAGGCCACCCGAGTTAACCCATACTAGGATTCCATGTAGAAAAACATGGACATGTAAGAGAAAACAAAGGGTCACGTTCTAAGGGAGAGTGATAGAAAACATGATTAGGAGAAAGTTAACAAGAAGAGAATCACAAAATTATGATGGGTTAAATGGTATTTTATTTCCTAATAGGAAACGTTAACAGACACTATTTTTGTTTTACATTCCTTTTCATAGTTTTGAGGAATTCATTTACTACATAGAATAAAAACACAAGGGAATATATTTACCTTCAAGTAGAGTTTCATTCCTTAATAAGTTTCTACCAAAATTAATCTTCTCTCCAAACGATGAGCATTCAAAAACACTTGGTCTCATCAAAAGCACAAGAATCAACTTCTAGAGAATCACATAATCCACAAAATATTAACTATCTATTTCTTCTATCTTTAAACATTATCCCAAAAACATAAGGGGTAAGATAAAACAATTCTTCAAAAATAAAGAATCCCATAGGAAGGGAAACTTCTTTAAATCTTCAAAATCCACAGTACTACCCAAAGTTCATCATAGACCATTTCATAAATAACTGTCCTTAAAATTCCTCAAAATAAACCAAACTAAGATTTAATCCCAATTATAAGAAGGATTTGATAACATAGTCTTACAAGATAAACTTTATCATTCATCTCCAAACAACATCAACCACTCCTAACATCTTATAAAAAAGTAACTAACCTAAACATATTTTCCCCAAGATAGGTTAATAATTTCCATAAGTAACCTAAATTACCATAAGTTCTCCCTAAATTTATTTATTCTTCGAAATATTAGTCAACCTTTAATCCTCAAAAAAAATACCGTAGTAATCTATTTACCTTGATCAAATATGGTTCCCAAAATAGTGAATGTCTTCCAAAATAATAATCATATTTTAATCCCCTAATCATCTCTTTTTCTTCCAAGAAGAACAGTTTCAAAACATCAACATGTGATACTTAACAATAGATGTTTTCCTTAATGATATAAAACCATATTAGGTAGTGACTCTATGTTCTTAGAAAACATTATGGATATGCTCATTGAGCACAAACTAAAATACAACATGACATAGACTATTCATGTGAAGAGGTTACATGTACTTCAATCATCATGATCCATCTCAGCATAGGACTTCCATTGTTTCCCTATCCTTGAAGATTGTTGATGCTCATCATGCTTCTCATCCCTTCCAAGATAGCATTGCCTGGGATAATGTCTAAATTCTCCACATTTACGACATTGAAAAGTATATGGTACATTAGATCAAACCTTATCTTTATTCATCGCATTATCCATTTTTTTAAATCAATTAGCTACTTTATGCCCTATCACCCCACACTTAAAACATCTCTCGGTTCCTTTGTGACATTCTCCTTGGTGCCTCTTCCCACACATTTTGCAAAAAAGAAATTGGGTCTTCTTTCCCTTATCAACTTTATCAGATGAACATCCTTGAGACTTTGTCTTCTTCTTCCTTGATGAATTTGGGTATTCAACTAGGTACCAATTATTAATTATGATTTTTGATAGCTGGTTTGTCATAATCACAATATGTTCAACTTGATCTCTCTTCATCTCTATCACATTAATAGGGAAATCGTCACATTTCCTATCACATTGGTTGTTGGGACATGTTCTTCCATTTCCCTCCATTAACTAAGAAAAGAAAGTATAATTAGGGGCTTAAATACTTAGCCAATAATCATTAAAAGGAAACTTTAAGCATAGAAGGATAAACTTGTGGAAGGAAAGTATACCCTAACTTGTGATCCCCTAGGTTCCAATCTAGGTTATCAATGATCATATATTCTTATGTGAATATTTATTTTATTTTATCTTTGTTCCTTTAATAATGGTTCATACTAAGCTTATGAATTTACCAAATTATATCCCCCAGGAATGTCGTAACCAAGAGTGCAGCAAGGCCCATTGTCGTGTACCAGTTCCCGTTCGAGTCTCGCTCAAAGTAGTGTTTTCGGGTTTTACCCCTATTTACATCTGTGTCAGAGCCACCTCTACCTGCTCGTATCCAGACAGGTATGTATTTGCTTGGCAATCCCTTACTCAATACTCACCAAAATACCAGGAAGATTTCCTATATTTAAAATTTTCTATAGGGTTCTTCCTAGAGTTTTCATATCCTAATTTCCACAAATAACTAAACCATCCTTTGATACCAACTATAACATCCCACATTTTATGACATAAACTTTCATTACATTACACAAAACTGAGGATCTTTACAGTTTAGTGTCTTGGAAACCAGGAACATAATAAAGGAAAACAACATAGAACATTATTCTTAAACACTTTAAAGGATTCTCCTTAAGTTCATCCAAGGTTCATTACTGAATCTCATAACCTAGGGACATACATCAAAAGAAAGGGTGAGAAGAAGTCCTAGTAAGGGAAACAAGGGAAACATTTAACATGTAAACTTGAGATACATCAATAAAGTCATGAAAAAGAACTTTAAGTCATGAGAAAGAAATCATGAGGTACATCATAATAAAAATAAATTATTTCATAACTTGAAGATGTGGCTACAACATTTAACATAGACAATCATTTCTGTTTCACCAAGGTCTATCCCCAAGGTGTCATTAAAAATTACCAAGGTTATTCACCAAGGCGTCATTAAAAATGGTCATCTCTAGAGATTAAGTCTTTACCCAATGCATTGGAGAGCTATCAGGGAGCACCCTTAAATTTTCCTTTATTATCATGTGATCCACATATATCATCATCAAACATTTCATAAAAAACCCATATAGCATAAAAGAAATGGGTTTCATTTTATAGTCATCACATTTTAAAAATTGCTTTAAAGACGTGATCTTTATGTCACTTTAAACCCATGGAAAAAGGAAAGCGGGTCTCATGTATGTAAATCCCAGAATTAAAAAAGAAAATTTTGATATATATGTGAATACCCCTGTAGGAGAAAGATCTTTGAGTACTCACTTAATAAAATAAAATAATTTGAGAAAAAGAGAAAGACATTTTGAGACTAAAATTATGCAGCATAACCGCTATGATACATGGTTTTAGAATATATTGAAAAGAGAGGGGACATGGTTCAACCACTCATAAATGATACATAAAACAATAGGGGAATAGAATATAAAGGATTTAAGAACATGGTAATGAAATTTGAATGATATACCATATGAAACGAAGAACTTGAAAGGAAGACAAAAATAAGATTTCTCTTATGAAAATTCGGCAGCCTAACGGCGTCACTTAAAACTTCAAAAAAAATGAATTGAATAGATCAAATAGGGTATCTCATAATATGAACATAAAAGATCAGTATGGTAGATATAGAGATCATACCCCAAAAAAATAAAAAGGAACTTGAAATACTTGACATGAAAATAGAACTTGAAAACGAGAAGGGTGAAAGAATCCCTTAAAAATTCGGCAGCCTAACGGCGCCACTTAAAACTTCAAAATACTGAATTGAAGAGATAAAATAGGGTCTCTCATCATATGAACATAAAATAGTAGTATTATAGATTTAGATATCATACCCCAACATAATAAAAAGGAACATGAAAGACTTGACAAGAAAATAGAACTTGAAAATGAGAAGGGTGAAATAATCCGTTACAAAACTTTCGGCAGCCTAATGACGCCACTTAAACATTCATAAAACGAAATGTTGAGAGTAAGAGGGGATCTCTCATCATATGAACATAAAAAGGGAATTAATAGGAATATAAAATAACATCCTCCAACATAAGAACATGTAGCATTAAAGAAATGATTTAAAAGAGAGTATTTGAAAAGAAAGAGGGAGGTTGGATCCCTTACCTTAAAACGTAACTCTTAAAACTCAAAGGTTGGGACCTTGAGGTCTTGGGGGCACCTTGTGAGGACTCTTTGGGAGGTAATGATACCAGAGCTTCATTGGGGGAGAGTTTGGAGTGAAAACTAAAGGAGGAAAGGGTGGGTATTTATAGGGAAAGTGAGGGGACAAGGCATTAATGGCCAAGGGTCACCTCATTGGTGGTATTGGAAAAACCATGGGCATGCACATGGTATTGGCCACTTGGGACACCTCATACAATAATTCATCCCCTTTAGTCGAAAATCCCTTAAAATATCTCATGACATAATCATGATGCAGTCATGATGTCATTAAACAAACTGAAACCCTAAAACTGTATTTTTACTATTCACTGAAAATTCAACTTTTTCTGAAAACTCCCAAAATTTCACCTTAACCAAATATCAATGCTTTTATTTCAAAAATGAACTCCATTTTATAAAAATATTTTTCTAAATATTTTTAATTTAATTTTTAAATAAATACGCTATTCACCGAAAATTCATTTTTTTCAGAAAAATCCCTAAAAAATACCTTAACATAATATCTATTCTCTGAGATCAAAAATGAAATCCATTTTTTTAAAATATTTTTATAAATATTTTTAATTTAATTTTTAATTAAAAAACACTATTCACCTGAAAAAAACTAATACTTGACTAATAATTTCTGAAACAGTTTTTTACCCATTTTATTGAATCTCATTACTTAATCAAGGTGCCTAGATATTATTAATACTTTATTTAATTGAGATTACTAATCAATTTGGTCACATTACTAATCCTAAGTGTAAAATCACTATTCATAATTTACTATTCATCAAAAATTAAGTTGATCTTATTAGACTCTAAATTTTGTACTGAACATAATTGTAGAAGACCATTTTTTGAAAATCATTACACATCATTAATTATTTAAGGTTTACATAAACATTTTTAAAATATCTTTTTTCTAAAATTCATCAAAAATATGGATACTATATTTATCGGGACATTTGAAAATTCATAAACTTCATCATAAGAAGAAATCAAAATTTTTATTTAAAACAAAGGATTACACAAGGCAGTTACCATCTCCTTACATATCCCCTTATAACCCTAGCATAGGACCTAAGTGTAAGGTGTGCTAAGGTGAGAGAATCTCAGGGTGGCTCAGCCAACATTGCACGAGTAGTAATTTCTATCATTTTGAACTTCTCGCGAAGGCGATTCCGTTCTAGCTTCACACGATGAAGTTCGGCTTGGGTTTGGTCCAGAGTAAAGCCCAGTGGTGCTACCTCCTTCCCAAATTCTGTTAGATGGGCTTCGATTGGCCTGAGACTACTGGATGAGGCCATCGAATCTTCTTTTTATATTAATTAACCAAGATCACTTGTATTTAGAGAGATTAATCGCAACATTTAGTTTCCAAAGGTCATACTGACTATCGGTCATATAATAGTCAAAACCCAATAGTATCATTTTAATTATACTCTTATTATCAAATGAAACAGTTTTGTTGAGTATGAAAAATAAAATAACACAGAAAATTAGGAAACAAGATTTATTCAAAATTTCAGGTCGTTACAATCAAGTTCTGATGAAGTGTGATAGAAAACATGGTTAGGAGAAAAAAATTACAAACTTGTGATGGGTTAAACATTCTTTGATTCCCTAGTAGGAAAATTTCACGGTTAATGTTTTTGTTTTAAATTACTTTTCATAAAGTTGAGGAATTTATTTTTAAGCTTAACTAAAAACATAAGGAAATATACATACTTGTCATGTAGACTTTCATCCTTTACTAGATTTCTAACACAAACTCATATTTTCTCCAAACGATGAGTATTTAGGATGAATTTTTCACATTAAAGGCCCTATAATCAACTTCGAGAGAATCACATAATCCACAAAAGATGAACTACATATTTCCCATTTATTTAGACCTTAACCAAAACCAAAAAGGTTAGTACAAGATCAGATAATCCCCAAAAATGAAAATTCTTTATAAAAAGAAATATTATTCCTAATCTCTAAAATTCAACAAACAGTACCCTAAGTTCAACAAAGACCATTCAATAAACAAAATTCCTTAAAATTATTCAATATAATCCAAACTAACATTGAAAATCCTATAGTCTTCCACAGTAAATCTTAACATTTATCTCCAAATAACATCGACTACTTTTAAAGTCTCATACTGAAGTGTAATTAACCTAATCACATATTCTCTATAATAGGTTAATAATTTCCATAAATAACCCAAAATAAACTTATTCATAAGATCATCTAACTGAAAATAATTACTCATACTAACTAGGGACTTCACATAGTCTAGTGGTAGGCGATAAATCCTAGTCGCACTTTGGTTGTGGGTTCGATTCCCACAGCTTTGTCCGACGCGACGGGTTGTCATGTGGTCTGCATGTTGTCCTTTTTAAAAAACTATATAATTTTATAACATTCCCAAAAAGAGATAAATTCATCAAAAATAACCATAACATATTTTAACCACAAAGGTTATTTAATAACTTTCATTTTTTATCCCAAAATGTATTAACCTGTAATTGCCTCAAATTCAAGGATCATATAAACCCAAATGGTTCTTTATAACTATATCCACAAAATAAAAGATAATTATTCTTTGAATAAAATTTTCATATATCAAACTTCCGGGTTACACATACTATAAAAATTCTTTTAATGTAATCCCATCATCAAAAGAGCCTTAATAATTTTAAGCATTTCACCATCCTAAAATCTACCATAACTCTTGAATCCCTTATATGTTGACTTCTTACTCATTAAACATTCTTCATGATCCATTAACCATTCTTTACCAACTTATTCTAAAATACTTCTTTCCAACAAACAAAATCATGAATCATATCCTAAGATTCAATAATATCAAAACATATGTTAAGAAATAATTCATACCTTTCATTGGTCATTGTTAGTTTCTTCATCCTCAATTGGAATAAAATTAGGTATTGGTAAACATATATTTGTACAATCTTGGTGATCCCATTCCTAAAACATCTCCGTAGGACATCTATTTGCAAAATGACCTTGCACACCACATTTAAAACATTCAATTGATCCCTCAGAAAGAACTTTTTTCCCTTTCCTAGAGTCAACTGGATGCTTCCTTTTTCCATGGTAGGTTCTTTATTTATAACCTTCATTCCCACATCTATAGCCTCTTCTTGTCCCTTTGAAGAATTTTCCTAGGAGTTTCTTTTGACATCGTTGACACATAGGTTTTTTAACATACTTACCTTTATGATTATTACCTGAAATTTCGTATGGATTTGTTTCTTGCATATACGATGCCTTATAAAAATAAACAAGGTTCAAGTTTTCAATCATGACTCCAGATAGTTGGTTGAGAATAACCACAAGATTTATCATTGTAGCTCCCATTTCATTCAGTTGCTCATTCAGAAAACCGTCATAGTTTTCTTCACATCCACTGTTACTTTGCTGCCTTCTAGATCCAGCCATTTACTAAAACCAAAAAGGTCAGTGTGAGTATATTAGTAAAATCATCATATAATATCTTATGAGGAGGGAAAATACTTATTCATGTTATCTTAAACTCATTAAAAATAACTATGAATCTTTCTAATATGATAACCACTATGGTTATTTCACTTATTCTTAGATAAAACCCTAACCTCTAAAGTTATCTAAATTGACCTCTATACCAACTATAAGGACCCGGCCTTAAACATTACATAATCTTGAATTAAATTAATAATTCACATTAAGGATCTTTTTAGGTTTAGAGTTTTAGAGAATTATTAATAACAATTACATTACATCTCAAAAATTACAAAGTAGACACTTCTACTCAGTTTCCATTTTTTCATAAAATAAGAACTCTTGAATAAAAGATACATGTCTAGTTCCATGTTTTAGATAGCATGAATTTTCCTTGATCCCATCCTTGACCCTATTCCACTTTATTTCCTATGAAAAACATTTCAAAAACGTGAGATGAGCATAAAAATCTCAGTAAGGGATACACAAAGAAGAAAAATTGTTAGATTTTCAAAACAACAAGTCATTAATACTTTATCATAAGTAATACTTTTCCTTTTAATGAAGTAGTAAATACTATTCACTGAATAAAAGATCATTGATTATCCTTTTGTAACCAAAAGATTACCATAAAACCCATATAAAGAACACATAACATATAAAGGTAACTTGGGACATAAACATACTTAAATGGAATAACCATACAGTTGACTTCCATACATATCACTAAATGGAATAGTTATACGGTCGACTTCCATACCCAATGCATTGGAGGTTATAATGTAACCACTCTTCCTGGTTTATCACGGAACAACCCGTCATTTGGTTTATCATGCAACCACACATAAAAATTCCAAGTACCATCATAACACATAAAATATTTCAAATATAAACATTTTACTAATAACATTTCATTTGAAGTCACAAGAAGTAATTTCAAGATATTGAAATAATCATTCCATTTTCATAAACCATTTAAAAATAGATTTTTGAATCAAAGTGTCCCATACCACTTTGAATATTTTAATGGAATTATAGTTTTAAAACATTAATGTACATATAAATAAATACTCAAAACAATTTTTAAAACATGTACATTAAAGATAATGATTTATAATAATAAATCCTTAAAACATTTAAAGCGATATTTTAGTTAAATAGTTTTTAACAAAATGAGAGACTCTTGAATATAAATAATTGAGGAATAACATTTAATAATAACTTTATAATATCATGAGAATAAATGTATTCATGATATAATATGTCAAAGGACAGTATATACACCATATAAGAGTGAATTGGTTCATAACAACAACGAAGTCTCAGTGGAAATGTAAATTGAGATGAAATCCATTATAAAGATGGTATCCTTAAATTAAGAATAAATCAATCACATAATTATGTGTGAAAAATATAAATACACCCAATGTAAGTGGATATTAAGTTTAAAATAATCATATTTCATTCACACATATTCATAGGATGGCATATTCAAGAAATGCAAGTTGAACCCAAAGAATTGAAATTGGGATAAGAAGTTCCCTTGTAAAAATTCGACAACCTAACGACGTCACTTTAAAATTCAGAAAATTAGTTGATGAGATAAAAAGGGTATCTCTTCACTTGGACATAAAATTTACATCAATAAGGTTATAGAAGAACATATCCCAACATAATAAGATGTAAATTAAAAGACATAATGAAAAGATGTTTTTTAAAAAGAGGAGGGTGAAAGTTTCTCTTACCGATTTGGTAACTTACAAAACATACGCCACATGAAAGAAAGACCATAAAATATAGATGTACATACCCATAAATGAAATTATATTACACAAATAGTATAATCATGGGCATTAAATACACCACTAAAAGGAAATAGTGACAAATATATCATGAATCTCACGGGAATAAAAAGTGAGATAAAAAACCCTTACCTCGTTGTAATCAATCGAGTCGTATGACCAAAAGATAATAACCACAAAATTAATCACACAATACCATGAATATAAATAGAATCATGATAATATATATCAATGGAATTATACATTACACCACATGCAATAAATAAGTGGTGAACAATGGAAATCTCACAGAATTAAAATTGAGATAAGAAATCCTTTACCTCGTGTCCTACTTGACTCGTATGTTCCTTTTTCTTCCTGAATAATAAACTTAAGTTAATATATACTTAATTATGAAATTTTTTAAAGTTTATTATTCATTTTATATCACTTATTATCTTGCTATAACAATTAGTTAATTATTTGAGTTCATATTGGATATTTTATCGATGTTAGGAACTTGAGTCAAAAATAAACTTGTTATAATTACAATTTGTCCATGTGGTCAAAATTACATTATCTCCAGAATTATATAAATATCTTATATATCATGCATATCATATATATCCAGTGCATATGTATTTATAATATTCCATATCATTTGGAGTTAAGAAATGAAATGCACTGTTCATGGAGACGGTAAGTTGTACGTACGCATGAACGCTACTTTCATTCCAATTTCATATTTTAATTTAATTAAAACATAATGATACATAGGTATATTATAATTCAATTATAATATCATATATAATATAATTAAATCCATCCTTTATACGTCCCACATATGGAATTAACGAGTCATATCACTTTAAGGGGGCGGTAGTCCGCACTTCCTCAAATGAAATTATTGTGTTTACACATAATGGAAACCATAAAGGTATGATATAAAAGAAAAATATATAAGCATAAAGAAAACATATAAATAAAATATATAATATAAAAATATAGTTCCATCTTAATTTACACCATGAGATTCGGTAGGAGATAATTGAACAATCATCGTTTCGTGAGGCGTTAGTTTGTCATCCACAGAAACAGTATGTACTTCACCCATTAGATGGAGGTCTGTGTAAGTGTAGTTTGAATCATTATTATAAAAAAATCCTAGTATATTTATTATATTTATTTTTTTATAAAATAAAGTAATAAAAAGATTTTAGGGTGTTGGATAAATAAAACAAAACAAAATAAAACAAAATAATTTAAGAGAAACTGTTACCTTTAATTTTGGTAACTTCCTTTGGTTTGAATCAAAAAGATTTCTTGGAGTGCCTTCTGCCTAAGTTAAGACTTTTAAGAGGAATAGTGGGATCTTGAGATATTATTTTTTAAGGTTTTTTATGAGCCAATGGGCTTTATAGGTGTGAGTAATGGGTTAGAAGTGGTGTCCTTTTATAAGGGGGAGGAGGGGCTCTTTAGGAAAGTGTGAAAATATTATTTTATTATATAATTATATTCAGTTTATAAAGGTAAAAAACTAATTAAAGTATAATATAAGATGACTAATGGTCGAAATAAAATCATCAAATAATGATTGCACAGGTTTTGGATATTTTTTTAATATTTATAATCTTATTTATTTAAATAATTTATTAAAGAGGTAAATACTGCATCGTTATTGTGACATATATAATATAATTTATTTGATGTCTTAAAATTATAATAAAAATACCATGATTTAGTAAATATTTTTATCTTTTCAAATAATATTTATAGTCGAAAATATGACTTATATAACCCCATGTAAAAATTTATTTACTAAAAGATATTTGATTATACCAATTTTGCCTTTACATTAAGTTAATTAAAATAAAGTGTCATTATCATTCATAAGTGGCTCCATGGGGTCCCAAAATCGACCCAAGGATGTACATGGTAGGCCATTACTCATCCAATAAGGTTAGGGCAAGTGTTAAGGTAATTTATTATTATTATCATATTCTTTTTACCTTGAATTACCTTATTTACCTTTAACCGCGGTAAATAAAAGTCAAAAGTTATTATTCACCAAAAATTATTTTCATCTTATTGAACCAAATTTTACTTAATAATAACAACCATGTATGTCAAATTTTCAAAATTCAATTCACAGAAGCAGTAAAATTTCATTTAAATGAAAAGGACAGTTTTTTTAACTACTACTAAGTGGTTTCACTATTCATCAAAAATTGAAGCTTTTCATAAAAATACCAAACATTAAGCCTGAGCTATATTTGATATTCCAAATTCAAAAATGATGTCTATTTTACCAAATTAAAAACATAGAATTTTCATTAATTAATTTAAAATTAATTCCTGTTGTCAAAACAAATAGCGTGTTTATAAGAAACAATAACTATCAAAAAATTGACACTTGTTTATGTCCAATTTCAAAGTGAAATTAATTCCAATGACTACCATTGGATTAAATGGTAAAAATATAATCTAATTACACTTTAGAACCAATTAAAAAGATAATATAACCATATAAATAAATTATATTAAAAGGCAGTTTTGAATTAAAATACAGTATTTTCACTATTCATCAAAAAACTGAATTTTATCAGAAAAATACCAAAATTTTACCCAAAGTGAATTTCGATGTCCCGGTTCTAAATAAGAATTTTATTTTATAAAAAAGAACATATAAAAGTGACTAAAACTATATTTAAAGAGGGTTCACCATCAAAAGGTGGTAAATCAACCTTTTAATGTAAATTATGCTTAAAATTAGATTCATTCACATTTTAAGCCTATAACTTTTATTAGATAAATGTAAAAACATTTAGCAAACACTTATAATAATATTTTAATTAGTTTGGTTTTTTCCCTCCATTCCAATGGCCAGTCATTAACTACTATTTAAAATAATAATATTATATTATTCTTCTTCAGTATGACTCAGCATTGTGTGCGACGTAAGATTTCAAAGAAACTCATTGTTGTGTATCGGGTATGCCATCGAATCATAGTGTCCCATTTAAAGTAAAATTGATATTTAATTCACAAATATTAATAAATATGAAAAAAAATTACTCATTATTTACCTGGGATGTTACACTAGATTCCAGTTCAACTACCAGGTCTGTCAGATTCCAAACAAGCCCAATGATACAGACCACCAACTCTAACCAATCCTCTATTGCTTGAGGATCTATCTTACCAATGAACCTCAGTGGTCTATGATGCTGTAAATCATGGAGCATGATAAACCTATGTGTGTATTCAACCTTTTCTACTAGAAAAATCTACTACTCAACAGGGGGAGGTGTTACTACCTTCTCATCTGGAGGAAGGGGGTCGCTAGATGGACCTTGAACTGGGGCCTCGTCACTCATTGGATTTTTTTCACGAACTGGAGATGGTATCTTGGCTTAATTTCTTCACAGAGGCATCCTAAAAGTTTTCAATGAGTTCCATGGTCATATGATTATATATATATCAATAACAGTGTGGATTTGAATTAAGAAAGAATGTTAAAGACTCAATCCTATATGACGTATGTACCTTTTAACCCTACAAAAAATGTATCTGCATGCCAAGTCGACAAGTAAGTAGTCAAATTTTTAGTGAATGGATACGTTGGTCACCACACCATCACAGGACTCCCTATCCTGAGAGTCACACTCAATAAAATTTATCATTGTATCCCTAAATCCAAGAAATTATATTTAAGGGGATGCATACAAACAACATCCCAACGAATGAACTTTCTCTGATACCAATCTTTCATGACCCAACCTAAGTTGGGGCTCGAGCCACAACTACCCCAAGTTAGCCTCAATAGTACAGGGGGTGACGACAAGTGATGAAGTCGTAACTAACTTGGGGAGGACTTTGGGAAAGTACCTGTACACACACAAACATCAATCTCGAAGAAAAAATTATTAGGGGATAAGAAAATATTCAACACTTCTATAAATTAAACCAATCATGAATGAACCTCTAGAGAGTACAAAAGTAAGGAATTATATACTAAAAATTAAAAAGAAAAATACATGACCAAAAAGAAATTTTTCCCATCCTAATATAAAAACTGGAAAGAGTAAACAGATGAGAGATATCAGCTCCTAAATCCTAATCTATGACCACTGTATGTGGTCCAATCACCCAGTATCCCTAAGCTCCTATGTAGTCACGGTCGATATGTCTGTCATCTATATAAGAAACAATGTGTATGGGAAAATCCCATATTGGGGTGAGTATAAGAATACCCAGTAAGACACCCCAAAAGCTTATGGGGGCATAAAGAGATACAATAGAAGAGGAAAATAGTAGATAGCACAAGGTATAGTGAAATAGTATAGCTCAACCCAGCAATATTGAAAGTAATCTTGTCCAAGAACAAGGGGATAAAAATAGTGAGTTGATAAATTTCTATAAAGTCTTCTCCACCTATAGTATGAGAGTAGACTCATCCAACCATGAGATGCTACACATGGAAAACAAGTGGAATACGTTGTGTGTCTTCACCTCTCCAAGAAGGAGAGTAACCAAATACAAGGAGTGGAAATAAAATAATGATATATATATATATACACTTAGTAAAATTAATACCAAATGAGAGATTAGGGGGATCTCCATATTATAGCTCATCCTAGGAAGAAGAGTAACCAATAGTTCCAAAATCCCAACACAATTCCCTTTATCTTATGCACCTTCCTTGAACACATAAGTCTAAGTAACTCATTCTCCACACCTTGATACTATCATATTTGGGTGTAACTAACTCTCCCACATAGTTTTAGTCTCATCTAAAAAATGTGTTCTGGTGGGGAAAGTGTCCCTCTTCTTCATGAGTCCAAGGCTACATCAAACCACATCTTTTCACTATGTCACAGAGTTGAGGATTCAAAATTTATAGGTAGAAGATCCATGCCCCAGTACAATAGGAGGGTTCCACTCTGAAGTTTGATGACCCATTCCAATCACATCCATAGGATTCCACTCTCAGTTATCGAGGACACATGCCCTACCCCACAAGAGGCTTCCACTCTAAAGGTCAACATCTCATACCCATCCTGGCTAGAGGGTTCCACTCTAAGTCATCGAGAACCCATACTATACCCCTTTGGATTCTTCCACTTATAATATTGATTAACCATGTCTATCCGGCTAGAGAGTTCCACTCTAAGTCATCGAGGACTCATGCCCTGCCCCATGGGAGGGTTCCACTTGGAATGTGACCACTGTAAATCTATCTTCATTATGGTCTTCATTGAGTGTCACTTAAAAATGTTCCATGCCCAAAACATTTCAAATTTTATCTTTAAAACCAAAACTGAGGGTACCATCATGTTTTATGTGAAAAAACACTCAGGATCAGTTACTCACGGGCCAAAATCCAATTTCAAATGATGGAGATATGTACATTATAATTTTTCTCAAGAGAAATCAAGGGATACACAACCTGTGAGGGGACCCAAAATGCGTGTGATCCCACTCCACTGCCTAGTAATTTCCATGGCTAGAACACGGATCCATACCATTTAGTAGTACATGCCATGTAGGCAAACTACACAACATGTATTGGATAACCGGAATTGATGTCATGTGTTTCTTGTCGTGTCCATGTACTGGAGTACACGATTGTGTACCAGACCTCATGTACTTCCACATGGGTTCCCATTTGTGTGACCCATAACATAGGTTATCCAACTGGGATAGGGTACATGGCATATAATTTAGTACTACACATCGTGTCATCCTTGATTTTTTTTGAAACCCTAGTGCCACCACTGAGGGTACTACACACTATATTGGCATTCTAGAACATGGTGTGTAGTTGGGATTTTTTAAAAAGCCATATCTATGATATATTCCATGGATTTTTCTTATTCCTTTGATTCTAGATTTTAATCCATCCAAAACTCATGGATCTAAACCTTACTTATCACCTATGACTGCCACTCACTGAAAACCAACTCAGGTGAAGATTTGGTGGTTTGTTATTCATTACGTATGCACTCGAAGCTTCCGATATTGATTTATCACACTTCGGTCATCAATAAAATATTTCTTTTCTTAAAACATCCCAAATCTACTATTTATTCATCGATCCAAACCTAATCCATCGATCCACCATGAATTCAGGGGTCTGATTGGGCTCGATACCTCTCGACAAAGTCGAACTGGGACTATGGGGATCCAACCAGTAAAGAACATGAATAATATTGGGAAGAAAGGCACCAAAACAAAGTTTTGAATGATCATAGGAAAATATTTCTTGTCCAATGATCAAGAATGGTGATCAATGGTAAGATAAATAATTTAAATTTATTTATATGTCAATACCCAGGAACATGAAAGGTCAGTAATTTGTGTCGATTCAAGAAATATGATGGATCTCCTCATCCGTTTAATCAAAAGGGGTGTGAAAATATCAATTGAAGAGTCCTACCTCAATTGCGTATCAATCGTTGATCAATAATGCATATGCCAATGATTTGGGGGAATCAGATGCGTTTGTTTTGTCATAATTTTATCTGATCTAGCATTTTTTCATCATTTTATTGAAATCTGCCAACAGAAAGGGGAATAGATCTCTCACCATCGATTTAATAATTATGATCCAACCCTGGTAATTTAGACATAATGATATATTTATAAACATATCATTAGGTCAAAAGAATTAACTAATTAATTTAATTTAATTAATTATTCCACTAAAAGGGACCTCTAACAAGCATGGGGTATGAATGTCCCATACCAACTCATTTTATATCGTGCATAGGGAAAACACTAAGTTTCAGACTCAATCATGGTCTTAGATTTCTGATCCAATAAACTATTTAAGTGTTATCCCATTTAAAACATGAATCTATGTGTGCTCAATATAAAATATATTTAATTTTTTTATAAAATTAATTCTGGTCACACCGAGCCTTGGAATCACAGTACGTCTCAATGCCTAACTCTGGAAATATATATAGACATATTTCAAATTCTTAAAAGACCAAAAATGGGTCTCTACACAATGATAGTGGTGATGAGTTTGGAATCCAAACCCTTACAGAAATTGATATATATATGACATGTAATGAGAAGAGAGAAAGAAGAGTAAAGGCTAAATGTGAGAATGTTAATATAGATTTTTCTAAACATGATAATAATTATATTGAATTTAAAACTAAATCAATTAAAATGAATAAAGATTTATATAGATGTATGTATTAGTTAGAAAAATTAGTGGTTGAGAATATGATTCTTGTTTTTGAGTTGGATATATCTTGAGATAAGATTACAAATATTACATATTAATTAAAATGAAAAGTTTTATTAAATCATTGGAAGATCTTTCTAAGTCAAAATATCAAATGTTTCAAAATTATGAAAAAAGTAAAGTTTTCCATGGATAAAAATTAAATTATCAAGATGATGCCAGAATATTATTACTAAAATTACTGTAGGGAGAAATTTTTTTGATAATATTTATAAGAAAATTAGAGCTAAATAGATTAAATATAATCATTGGTAGAAAAGTCACAAGAATTTCAACATATCCAAATAATTATTTTTTTCTTATTTGACCACCTTTAGGGTTAATGTTTCAAAGAGGAGGCCATTGGAGAAAAAATTTATTTCTAAAAAATATAATCTTTTAAAATATCTTACACCATCATTTCAATGGAATCAGATTCCAATAAGATCCAAATAGAGAGAGAAAAATTTGGGTTCCTAATTCTTTATTATAAAACTCTTTAGAACTAAATAAAGTGTACCTCCTAAATAAGTGATTTGTGGATAATTGACTATATTGTGTACATGAAACTAAAATATTATATTTTATATCATGTATTTTTTTTTAATTTATAAAAATTTGTAAATAAAATTTCCAAATTATATTTTGAATCCTTTGTTAAGATTATATTAAAAAATTTCTTTAATTTGATCATTTTGGGGGAGTTTGAGTTTCCATTTTTCAAATAACTTTTTGAACAGTGGCCCTTTAATTTTAAAGTAGATGGTATGATTAGATTTATTTTCTATAAAAATCGTCAAAAGAATATGATAAATCTTGTACATAAAAAATATTAATTTCATAGATTATTTTTATTTTATGTTTATATGTGGATTTATAAAATAACTATTATTTTACATTAAATATAATTTTTTATTTACATTTTTATATTTTTTAATTCCATCAAAATATAATTGTTAATGTTTAAAAATAAATAATTTTTGAATTTATAATTTTAATTGTTGTAAATAATTTATTTAATCATATGCTTTCATGGGAAACTAATTGTATTATCTGATCTTGAATGATCAACAGTTATTGTAAACTTCTTCTGACACCTATATAAATTATTGGACATAAATTTGGCCATATGTATTCAATATATAACTTTTATGATAGTTTTTTATTTCAAATTTAAGGAGAAAAAAACATTTTTAATTTGTGCAATGTAATCATCTTATTAGGAGGGAAGATTATTCAAGAATGGTTGGATGATAGAGATTTGATTTTAAAGTATGATTTCTTGCTAAAGGATGTATTTTAATATCATTTATTGAAAGATACTTCTATTAAAAAATAATACTATGATCTATTTTAGCCTTTTATCATTTCTGAGTTATATGGAACCCCAAGGATTATTTATTTTATATATTAGAAAATAATAACATTTACTATCAATGAAAATACATTGAGATTAACCTTAGAATGATTCACCAAGATACTTAAACTTTAGTTGGAAGGTGGAAAACTCTTCATTTCTCACAATATTCTTGAAGTTTAAAGATTTATGTGAATATAAATGTTGTGGAATGTTTGTTTTTTGTGAAGGAAAATTTCATAAAATGAAAAATATTTCACTAGTTGTTCAAATCATATTTCAATTTATTCAATCGTTTTTATTAACAATGAAAGTTGAAAACAACCCCATGAAAATAAATATGTCTGTATTTTGAGTGTTCCTGTGAATATGTTGATATTAAACCATGAAAAGTTTTGGTAGACTTATATTTGACCTATTTTCATGAGAATGGTGCAGTAAGAGATTTTGTGTTTTGGTAAATTTTGAATTGGGGTTTGGTAATATTTTTAAGTGATAAGGGAATTGAAAATATATCAAATCTATAAAGGGTGAATAAGAATCTAGTCAGTGATTAGTCTATTTATTGGATGAGGTTTATTTATGAATTTACTGGAAATAAATTTTCTAAAAATGGAAATAGATATTATAGTTTCATATGCTCAAAAATCAATCAAAAATAAAACTGATGAGAAGGGAATAAAGACATCATAAGTAAAAATGGGAAATATTTAGAAGTTAATATAATTTACATGTCTCTATCACTAGATAATAATAAAGTTAGAGAAGTTAAAGTCACACATAATATAGGAAAAATGAATTCAAGAGAATAATTTCAAAAACTAGAGGTAGAATATAGTGATTCTTGGAAACAAAGTGATAATGAAAAAAATTAATAAATAATAAAGGGTTATGAGAAATATATTATTTAGTTTGGATAAAGTGGTAGGTAAGTCTTTAAGGGAATAGTAACATTGGAATTTATCTAAGGAGAATAAAAAAATATGCTCATAATATTAAAGATTCCCAAGTTATGAAGGAAATCTTACCATCTATTATTATTCATGAGAATATTGTTGAAGAGAAATCTCTTCATAGAAAGCTTGACATTGAAGGAAAATGGAAGGATCCAATGATTGATATCATATATAAATATCTATCACTTTATTCTCATTATTATGAAGTTGGAGAAGGTTATAAGAGGGACAAGTAAGTCATTCCATTGGATTTTATTCCAAAAAATATTAATCCATCATAAGTTCCATATAGGGAATTTCATTTATTTAAAGTCCCCCTGAAATGGAAAATATTGAAATAAAAAAATATGCTAAAGAAGTTGAATATAAAATGGAGAATGGAGTTGTTAATAACCCATCATCAAATGAACCATCATTTAATACTTCTAAATCTTATACTTAATTCTTATTTATTAGGATATGTTCTTTATAAGTACATAAGTGTTCTAGAATGATTTACACATCATCCAATATAATTAAAAGTGATAAAAAATACATTGGAAGAAAAAAATGGTTGAAATAGAATTGAAATTAAAAAATATAAAGTTTCCATAAAAAGTAATGATAATACTTATAAGAATGTTAATATTCTAAAAAGTGAGCCCATTAGTTCTAAAGGGAAATAAAATTATGATATTTCATCAGAATATAATTACAGTACAGGATCATAGAGAACTAAATAGAATTTACATTCTCAACATAATATGATAAAGAATTTGAACAATGTCTAGAATATTTTTTTGGAACATAACACTTGAGTAAATCTAATGAATGATCAGATTATGTACACTCAAATTATAATGCGGTAAAATAAAATGGTTGATGTTGTTACTAATGTAAAAGGAAATTTTAGGAATTTTAAGAATGAATGTTAGTGTCATTATCAAAAGATGAAATACTCCTATAATTATCAACAATCCTAGGATAAATACATCAAATTCATATATTATAATAGTTATTATTATCATGATAATTTTTTATTCTATTTATATATGATTGTAATATCTTAATGATTTTGTAATTAATCTTTATAAAAATGTTAAAATTTATTATAAATAAGTTGATGAGATAAAGAAATTATATTTGCACCAAAATACCAAATTAAAAGAGCACGTTTAGATGTCTGAAATTATGGAAGAGAATCTTGTAGAGTGGAATCTGAAGTTAACTTCTCCATGAGAGATTTCATATCTCAATAATATAAGTTAGTAATTGAAAATATAATTTGGTTGAGTGAGACAATAATATCAAGAATATTAAATATATTATTGGTAAAATTCTTAAAAATAAATAAAATTTAAAATTCTAATAATTTTTTATTTGATGCTGATTTGAAATAAGTATTCATAACTATGTTTCTATTTTTAAATATGATGTCATCCATTTATTAGTTAAATTTCTAATATTTATATGTTTTTTTAATTTCAATTTTATTGATCTTACCAATCTCTATTACTTGAATATTTTTTCATTCATTACTCTGATCTTTGAATTTTTTTTATACTGATATCATTTATTTTCCCATGTTTGAATATTTTCAGTTATCATTATGAATAACTCAAAAGAAAATAAAGGCTTTTACTTTTGATATTAGGATCATATAATAAAATTCTCATGGGAATAATTCTTACAGATATTTTTCAAAAAAAAAGATTATTTTTTAAATTAAGTGAAATTTACTTTTTAAGGGGATTAATTTAGGAAAATGTTAAATTTTATTCTATATTTTTATGATTAATTTTAAAAATACAATTTGGGGAAAATTTTCAATAAAAGTTGATATAATCTGAGATATTAAAGGTAGGGAAAAATATTTTAATTAAGGAAGATAAATTTGAAATATTTTCAGTGATTTTAAAATTTTTGATTTTATCAAAATGTAACAAAACTTATTCTATTTTATAAAAACAAATACTTTATTGGTTTATAAATGTGTATTTTTTCTAAATTTTCATTCATTTTTGTGACATTAAAAAGTGGATAGATTTTTTAATTATAGACTTTCTTTATATTTAGTTTTTTAAATCACATTACACTCTTGTTATAATTTATCTTAATTTGAAGGTTACTATTTTAAGTGTTTTGGGATGCATAGAGAAATTCACCTAACATAATTCTAGAGGATTTTATCATGAAAATATAAAGATCTATATATCATTCCAAACACCATTCACTAGATTTATGATTAATCTATTGGTTCTTGACTGACTTCATCGAAAGATGTCGATCTATAATGAGTTCATCAGATGATGATGAATCTGCTTCTAATATTTTTACACTTGATCTTGAAGAATTTGAATTCCAATTTTTGGATGTCTAACTCTAAATTAGACCACTTATTCAAGGAATGGAAGAAAAGAGACACAATTTATTATCATGAAATATCTTAAAGTCAATAATAAATTATTTTCATGAGAGCTCTTTTGAATGTATTTTCTTTTTTATTATTTCTTCTAAATTCTTGTTTTATGGGATTTTATTATAAGTTTATTATAATTTAATTTATAATAATTGTTTTTTATTATTTTTAAAGATCATGGGATTCCATGAGGGAGATAAAATTACTACTAATAAAATTATTAAGGGATTCCATATTTAGATGACAAAGTTTACAGGGTTAAGATAGTGACACAATCAGATAGGTTTACATAGAGGGCTTATAGGTGTGTAAGATAGAATACCTTTATAAAGGGTTTTTAGTCGAGGGCCTCCATTGAATATGAAGATAGATGTTTCCATATGTTATTGATGAGGATTACATGAATCTAATTTATATATTCTCCATACACATTGGATATAAGTGTAGTTTAATTTTATCCTTTAAGGTTACTTTATTTATTAATCAGTACATTATGTTTTTTATTTCAATTGTGATTATCCTTTTGAGAGAATTTTATTTAGTTTAGAATATTTAATTTACAATACATGTATATTTATTTTAATCTAATTTTCTATGATTTAACTATAATTTTATATCTTTTATTGGTTTTAAACATTAGATGTCAAAAAAATTGAAGTATGTAATTTAATCTACAATTCACCCACCCTATTGTAGTATATATATTTTCATATCTGGGAAATAGATTTGATAACCATTTGATAAATTTCATACTATCCATAAGTTGTAACTTCTATAAAAACTCTTATAGACACTAATCCTATAATAAGAACAAATATCTCTTAAAAAATATCGTCTTTAAATTGTGAGTAACCCTTTCAAATAAGTATAGCTTTATTCCATGTTACATAAACTTTTGAATTCACCTTTATCATTTAATTTCATTTTAAACACCCATTTATACACAATAATATTTTTTTCATTTGATCTTGGAACAAGATCCCAAGTGGAATTATTTTCCACCAGATATAGTTCCTCATCTATAGCTCTAATCCACCCTTTATGACTGAAGTATTTTAGAATATATTATTATCCAATTTGAGTGATATAATTTATTTGATTATATAGTCTCTAATTTTTTCAAGTTTATACTATGTAATTTTGATCTCCCATAATATTCACAACATTCATATGATTATCTAGAAAATAATTTTTAGTTTTTTTAACTTTTCCAACCTTTTATTGAACTATAATATTATTAGATACAACATAAACATATTGTATCCCATTTTATGCATATTAATCACTATTAATTATAGAATAATTCTCACTATATTCATTATACACTACAAGAAAACTGTCGTTTAGCGGCGGTTTTTTCGCGGCGGTTTTCAAAACCGCCGCTAAACGCGTTTTGGGCCGCGTTTCGCGGTGGTTTTTAAACCGTCGCGAAATGCCATAATTTTTTTTATATTTTTTTTATTTTTTTATTTTTTTTTTAATTTTTTTCGACGATTAGTCGCGGTTTTTTAAAAAACCTCCGCGCAATAGCGGCGGTTTTGGTAAAACCGCCGTGAAATGAAAGGAAAAAATAAAAAATACGAGAAACCCCGAAATCACTAAAACGACCATAACTTTTGATCCAGGCGTCCGTTGGAGCGCCACGACCAGTTAAATCGAAGCTCATGAAGAGATATAGAGTCACATATAATCAAAACCATGAGACGGTATAAGGTGCAGAAGATATTAGAGTTATAAAAATGTTGAAAAAAGTTCTCCAACTTCAAACGGCCATAACTTTCGATCGAGGTGTCCGTTTGGGCTCTACCACATATCAAATCGAAGCCAGCGAAGAGAGCTATGCACCAAATCAACACAAGCAAGCTTCTGTCATGTTTTACGACCCCAAAAACCCCTCCTAAGGCCTCCAAAACCCTGTTTCTGTCACCGGTGTCCCGTCGAACTTGTCTTCAAACGGACCTAACTTTCGATCCGCGTGTCAGTTCGGACACCTCCACCTGCCAGATCATAGCTCATTCCATGAGCTTCAGTTTGACTAGTTGCGGCACCCACATGCACTCCTGGATCATATGTTATAGCCTTTTTAGTGGGTATCAGGTTTGTTATGTTTTTCGATGCCTCGTTTCTAGCACCCGTTCCCCGTCAGCTTTTTTTTAAATGGTCATAACTTCTGATCCGCCTGTCCATTCGGACTCCTTCACCTATCAGGTCGAAGATCGTTTCAGGATCTTTGATTTGACAGGTCGTGGATCTAAAACAGACCCTCGGATCATAAGTTATCTTCGTTAATGTGAGTCCAATGTTTTTGTCTCTTTATGACCGTTTTGGCGGGTTTTAACGGTTGCTCCATTTATTACTATTTATTTGGGTTTCCAGGACTTGTTATCTTTATCAATGGTTTTTTGTGGATTATTATGATGATTATGTTGAATTATTAAGGGGTTTTCCAGAGTTGTCATGAGTTTTCATGCGTTCTCATGCATTCTCATTCTTTCGAATGTCTCATTCTTCATATGCTTCTCCATCTGTTTTCATGCGTTTTCATGATTTTTCATCCCTTACCACGTCTTTTCATACTTTTTCATGTGTTACCTTTATTATTTATTATTTATTATTTATTTATTATTTATATTTACTTATTATTTATTATTTATTATTTATTATTTATTATTTATTAGTACTAATAATATTTGTTACTGGTTATTTATTATTTATTATTTATTATTTATTATTTATTATTTATTATTTATATTTCTTATTTATATTTATTTATTATTTATTATTTATATTTATTATTTATTATTTATATTTATTATTTATTATTAATTATTATTTATTATTTATATTTATTTATTATTTATTATTTATTATTCATATTTATTATTTATTTATATTTATTTATTATTTATTATTTATTATTTATATTTATTTCTTATTTCTTATTTATTATTTATTATTTATATTTATTTATTATTTATATTTATTTATTATTTATTATTTATTATTTATTATTTATTATTTATATTTACTTATTATTTATTAATTATATATTTATTTATTATTTATTATTTATATTTATTTATTATCTATTATTTATTATTTATATTTATTAATTATTTATTATTAATTATTAATTATTAATTATTTATATTTATTTATTATTTATTATTTAATATTTATTATTTATTATTTATTATTTATTATTTATTATTTATTATTTATTATTTATTATTTATTATTTATTATTTATTATTTATTATTTATTATTTATTATTTACTATTTATTATTTAAATTTATTTATTATTTATTATTTATTATTTATTATTTATATTTACTTAGTATTTATTATTTATATTTATTTATTATTTATTATTTATATTTATTTATTATTTATATTTATTTACTATTTACTATTTATTATTTATATTTATTTATTATTTATATTTATTTATTATTCATATTTATTTATTATTCATATTTATTTATTATTTATTATTTAAATTTACTTATTATTTATTATTTATATTTCTTTATTATTTATTATTTATATTTATTTATTATTTATTATTTATTATTTATTATTTATTTATTATTTATTATTTATTATTTATTATTTATTATTTATTATTTATTATTTATTATTTATTATTTATTATTTATTATTTATTATTTATTATTTATTATTTATTATTTATTATTTATTATTTATTATTTATTATTTATATTTATTATTTATATTTATTTATTATTTATTATTTATTATTTATTATTTATTATTTATTATTTATTATTTATTATTTATTATTTATTATTTATTATTTATTATTTATTATTTATTATTTATTATTTATTATTTATTATTTATTATTTATATTTATCATTTATTATTTTTATTTATTTATTATTTATTATTTATTATTTTTATTTATTTATTATTTATATTTATTTATTATTTATTATTTATTATTTATTATTTATTTATTATTTATTATTTATTATTTATATTTATTTATTATTTATTATTTATTATTTATATTTATTTATTATTTATATTTATTTATTATTTATTATTTATTATTTATTATTTATTATTTATTATTTATTATTTATTATTTATTATTTATTATTTATTATTTATTATTTATTATTTATTATTCATTATTTATTATTTATTATTATTGAGTTTATATCTATTATTTATTTATTATTTGTTTTTTCAATTAATATATATAAGTATATTAAATTCTGTTTATTAACCACATGACGAGCTTGCTGGAGTGATAAAGTCTTTAGAAAATATGCAAGAGGTTAGGGGTTCAAATCTCACCAAATGCAGTATTTCTTTATATTGCATGGGCATGTGCATGGGCATGTGCATGGGATGTGCTTGCATGGATAAATAAATACGAAATAAATAGCAAATAAATAAAATAAATAAAATAAATAAAATAAATAACATAAATAACATAAATAAAATAAATAAGAAAAATAAGAAAATGAAAATAAATCAAATAAATAAAATAAATACGAAATAAATAAAATAAATACGAAATAAATAAAATAAATAAAATAAATATGAAATAAATAAATAAATAACTATTTAAATAAATAAATAAATAAATAAATAAAATAACTAACTAACTAAATAAATAAATAAATAAATAACCGCCGCTAAAAAACCGCCGCGAAACGTTCTACGACGATTTTAAAAACCGTCGTGAATAGTTTCCCGACGCACGATTTCGCGGTAGTTTTTCAAAACCGCCGCCAATCTATTTAGCCGCGGTTTAAACCACCGCGAAATGAAAAAAACCGCCGTTAAATCATGATTTCTCCGTAGTGATAAACCTCAAAATATTCTCCATATATGATATTTACAATGGGTTTATATTCAATAATTTCCACCTCATATCATTAAGTCACTTTATGACCCTGTTATTTTTTTATTTATATCCCTTATTATTGAACATGTGTCAATGAAAGACAAAAAACTCATCCTTTTAATTGAATATCCCTAGGATTATGTTATTAACTGTCATAAAAAAAAGGGCTTCCAAAAGATTTGATGTAATTAATATTTGGAATAATTTTATACCACATCTCATAAGAGGTCATATTAGTGTTATATATTATTAAAAATCTATTCTAGATGTACATATCTATGGACATAGCTTCTGTCTAGAAAATTTTTAACCACTTAAACTTAGTTGGCATTATTCTTCCCATTTAAACAAGGCTTTTGTTCATTCTTTTAGCTACTCCATTATACTGAGGATTATAAGGATCATGTATTGGTGCATAATCACATGAATTATTGGTATGGTTCAAAATACTTTATAGTGAACTCCTTTCCATTATCAATACTTTTCTTCTTAATATGAAATTAATTTTATATTTCATTTTCTTTTCTCAAAATCTTAAACATCTCCACTACTTATGATGTTTCTTTCATGAGAACCACTTTTCTAATTATTATATATTCATCAATGAATGTAGTGAAATATAAGTCACTTATAGTGTATTAGTGTCTCATTAGACTAGATAAATCTAAATCAGTCATCATAAGGGGCTTAGTTGATTATATCACCCCTCTTCTACAATTCTCATAGACCTTCTTCCCCTTTTAGGATATATTCCATTTTTGAATAGTTATAAAAACTATATCCTATTCTCGACCCAATAATGGTAAACCCTCACACTTATTTAATTTTATATTTTTAATAACCTCTCCTAGATAAGTTGTATAAGCCTCCTGTGTGAAAGATCATTCTCTTCATTATCAATAAGGTGGTAGGAATTGTTGGGATTTATTATCTAAAATTAATTCAAACTAGTTATTTATATTCTTGATATGATTATTCCATTTTTTGGATCCTTTACTAATGAATTTGTTTTATTTAAATAAAACCATGTTACTATTATCAAAAATATAACTCAAACTCAGTTGGTTATAGTTGATCATGTCAAAAAATAATATAGATTTTGATTTTAAAATGTAAGGTTCAATACCATTTGATCTGATTCCCTTAATCTTTAAGGATATTTCATTTCCAAATTTCATTATACCACCATTTTTTCATCAATTTGTATTATAATATTTAAATTTATAGTTATGTGTAATGACAAAACACTATCAAGTAGACATGGCTTTCTTCTTCGTTATGCATTTATATCCTAATTAACATGAAATTAATTTTCTTTTTTATTTCAAATAGTAGTACAATTTTTACCCCAAAAAATAACTAAAGATAATGGTCTTATATTATTCTATCCAATGACCTTGAGGGTCACATATTCCATAAATCTGATCAAGAAGATAAAAAAATGAATAGGTATTATAAATGAATTTCCATTCACTGTTTGTTTTCCAATAGGATTACAAATTTTTTTCTCTAAATTATTACCTCTTAATTCAGAATTCCCTTGATTCAATGGTGTTGAAATATTATTCCAAAAAAATATATTATTTATTCCTATATTATTCATAGCACCAATAATATCCTTTATCCCAATTCTTCAATGGGACTTTCAAGTTAATCTATAATTTTTATCTTGTTATCTTGTCACATTTTTAGCCTATATCTACCCTGGTTTAGTGGATACATTCCTTATCATGATTCTCTCAACCTTAAATGATTTAATTGTTAATTTTATAATTTTTCTCAACCTGAGTTTTCCAATATTTTTATTTAGAAACAACACTATTAGTTGAAATAGACTCAAAAATTTGGTACTATATGTGCAAATTTTACCTAAACATCTATACCACAATTCTCATTCAAATTTTATAATTAATCCTTATTCTATAAAACCTTATTATATTCATATTTCATCTTTAAAGGTGTATTTTTTTCTTAATACATATTCACTCATCCAAAATAATTTATTCAAATCTAACAGTAATTTTCTTTTTAGATTACTCTATAGTTCTTTCCTTCTTAGAGACTAACACATTAAGGTGGTGATCTCTTAAATATGATCATTATTCATATTGTAAATCACATATAAATTTTTGAAAAAAAATCAATCCCTTTTTCTAATATATTATTTCACACATATGTTGTGTGTTTCTTTCAAGACACGGATAGAGATTAGTTCTCATCACGTGTTTTAGGTAAATTTCTTACCTATATTATTCACTTCTTGAATCTTATTCTTTTATCGCAGTATATGAAATAATTTTGTTATATATTTTGGTACAATATTCCTTAGAATAAATACTTTTAAAATACTAGTAATCTTCTTCGTTACTAAGAATACTATTTTTTTCCTCTTTAAATTTTACTTTTATCTTCACCAATATTTCTTGATACTTTGGATATTCTTATAATATCCATTCTTTGAGGCCTCAATTCTTCTTCTACGTATTATTATCCTTATTATTCTCTATAAATAACACTATTATTCCATCTATATCTTTTTAAAAAATTTCAAATTACTCCCCACTTGAAGCACATGAGTGGGAGTCTTCCACCATATTAACCAATTACTTTTTTGTAAATTTTTAAAAATAAATCGATGAATCTTTCTTGATTATAATCACTTTTATCATCCACATATAATTCATTATATAATTAAATTCATCCCCCTAAATAATAAAATTGTTTATATCTTTGAATTACATATATTCTTTATCCTTTTTCATAGAAACCAGTGACTTTATCATCTCATAATTTTAATATTATTATGTAACAAATCAAGGGAAATGTATTCCTTTTCTTATTTAGATGAAATATTTTAATTGAATGTTTATTTAAAGTTTACCATAAATTTATAAATAATATTAGAGACTTATATATTCTATCAAAATCCCCTTATATAAATAACTATCTATTTTCTTTTAGTTAAATAGTTATTTATATTCTCAGCCTCATCAATTTGGATGTCTTGATAATTATCCCTCAATATTTTCAGTTTAGATTAATTGATCTAGAAATTTACTTCATATTTTTTTTATTTATTTCCTAGTATCTCATTAATAGTCATGATCACTATAACATTAGTACAGATTTTATCTGATAGAGATGATATAATTTCAATTTTAATTTTCACATCTACCTCCAAGTTTATTTATTATATAAGAGTTATGAGAGAAACTCTCCTAATAGATATGAAACCCATTATCACATAATCACTAACCTCTATACATTTGGGTTATAAATAAAAAATCATTTCCTTCTTGATCAATGAATTTTCTTCTGATAAAAAATTGAAACTATCTTATTGTTCAAAAAAATCATGTTTTCTATGTCTTTCCTTTAAAAGAGTAGAATATCAGAGGAAATATGGTTTGTTTGATACCACTTAAAGTTCATGTGTCAATATAATACCATATAGAGGGGTATGAATCATTTTTAACAATTTTAAAATTTACTTCATATTAAACCAATGGTACTAAGTAATATCGTGATTCAATCTCAAAAATTCTTTCTCACACACACCTTTATGAAATAACAATAAAAGATACACAATACACAATAAATTTAATATAGTTAGAAATAAAATTGATAGAATACACCTTTATATGATCAACTTATATTAAGATAATAATTTTAGTATAACCATTGTATTATAGCAATTACAAGTATAGTTCAATTCTCACACATTTTTTGGATGTTTTTCATCCACTTCATGAATAAAATGATGAATTTTTTGTAATGTAACCAAAAGTTATTAAAGATTATCTATTTCTATTATTGATGAGAAATATAATAAATTTGATTTATGATTTAACATAATCATATAATAACATCTTCCTCTAAAAGGTTTATGAGTACCAAATAGATGTCATAGAAGCATCAAGAAAGTATCTATTCCTCCTTAGTTTTTCAGAATAATTTCCCAGTGAATGTGAACATGAATTCACATGATGATCATCTTCCCTCTCATAAAAACGTTCATAGATGATTAGAAAAAATATTTTATTATCTTAACTAATTTATAAATCACAGTTTCCATACAGGTTTATCCCCCATATATTTCTCTTTATTTGATATAGGAATTATTCATTACAACGAGGTATCATGATCTCATATCAATTATTGAACACATTATTTACCTTGTTATTTTCTTTATATATTTCCATAATATGTGTTAAAATAATTTACATAATATAATATATAAACACCCCTTCATTCTTGGCTATAATATAGTCTTAAATAAATGACATCTTGATAAATAACATCTTTTACCATATATAATAATTTAAAATCTTTTAATTGTAAATATAATTGAATTTAACCCCATATTCCAACCATTAAATAATTCCTAAAATATATATATAATTAGTATTGAATAATTAATTTTATCATAGATGTGATATTTAATTTTTTCTATATAGATAATCATCATCAGAATAATTTTCCAAGATTGACTTCATATATATTCCACTAAGTATCCAAACCTTATTAATTCCCCCTATGTCACTTTACAAACTTTTATATAACACAATAAAAAGTTCACTATTCTCCTTAAAAAGTTCCTAGAATCACCTTAAAAAGAACATGAATCACTTTATAGTTTCCCATTATATAATCTCCCAAACCTGTTCAAATGCATCCTTATAAAAACTGAACTCAACCTTACAAATCCCTTTGGTAACCGTATGAAAACTCATAATGAGACTTACTATGACCATTCTATGGTTTTTGAATTTTCTAAAAAGTTTATATTATACTCATCCTAAACCTCATGTATATTCATTCTACCTTACGTAGATAAAAGAAAACCCTAAAATGTATTATATTATATCCTTATGAATTATTTAAACCTTAAGAATATATCTTGATATACCCATTTTTTCAATATTATATGTTAACCATAAAATTTTTTATGAAGATACCTTATGAACACAAGAACTTTACAAAGAAAACACCTAGATATTTTTCAACTTTGGTATATAAATTCCAAACTTCTATCAAATAATCACAAAACAAATTCTACCTATTCCAAATCATCTCCAAATAAACAAAAAAAATTAAACATATTCACATATATCCTTAAAATATTTTATGTCAATGTTTAAAATAAATAAAATTCCATAAATAATTTAATTGGGAAATTCAATCTCTTTATTTAGATTTGTTACCAACTTCATTTAACTATTTCAAAAAAAACTCAAGTTCACTCTAGAGTAATCTAACCACAATATATCCCATAATAGATAAATCATGACACCACATCATATAATAATATAGTATTTTATTTTCCTTTTGAAATGTCAAATAAGTTTTCCTTTTTACAATCCCTATATGATAAATGTGTTGAGAATTTTTTTAATGAATAACATTTGGATTTGTTTTGAATATTATTTTAGTTATTTGAAAATGGATATGGTGGTTTTAAAGAAGCTATAGATTTATTTTAAGTGTTTTTCTGGTTATTTTAATTTAATATATAATTTTTTCTACATAAAGGTTACCCTTCATTATATACATGTGGAAATCCAGCCTCTGTAGAGTTATGTAAGGATCATTACATGTTTCTATAGATCTACAAAAGGGTATAGTTGAAAAACATTATCTTTTTAAAGGTAATTGTAATCTTTTTAAAGTTTTTCCAAACTATTTTGAAGGTAATCTCCTAACTTCTAATAGTTTCATAAAGGTTATCTGGACTTATGTCAGGATAACACTATGAACTAGATACTATATAAAGGTAATTTTATAATTTCATTACCTATGTAGGGTTCATTTAGATCTATGTAAAGGTAATCTAAGAGCGATGTAAAAGTCACACTAAGGGTGATAACCTACCTAAAGGTTTGTTTAGAGTCCATAATGCTATATATTATAAAGAATGAATAAATCATATAATTAATTGTGCGATGTTCTTTTGGGATTCAACTTCACAATGAGATAAAAATTAATTATGATTATAGATATGTTATTCAACAGAAATAGATTCACATTGAAACAGTGAGAAAAGGAATGCCACATTGAAGGCCTTAGTGCATGGATAATGGGAATACAATTCACACCACATTATAGAAGTTAATGTTTTGTGTAGAAATATCATTTTTCAAAAATGATGATGTGGTCCATACCTTAGTGAATTATCAGTGGGTATTTTGGTCAACATGGAGGACTAATAAAGTTAAGTGAGTGTTTTAATGGAAATAAATATATTTCACTAATATTTATAAAATTCATGATGAAAAAATAGATACAATATTAAAACCACATCATAATTGTGAGTGCTTTAGGACAAATAATCACCTATGGTAAATAGTGAAAAAGGATATGTCATGTTTTATTCTATAGATATGTTTTTACCACCATGAATATAATTAAAATCAATAAATATTATTTCTATATACCATGATAATTTCTACCACATCAAAGTTTATCTAAAATATAAGCTTATTAGAATGTTTTGAAAGTTATTTATAGCAGTGAGATCACTAGAAAAGATAAATCTAAAGATATTAATAAACCCCACATTGATTTATTATTGATTATTAAGGAGGTTTTCAAAATTATGTATTTTTATTTATTTTCATAGAAAACTATAGATCATATATGAAGTATATTTTAGAAAAACAAAAAACATGGTAATTAAATTTCATTATCCTTGAGTTTTTTTAATGCAGGAAATGATGAAGGAAATATGTTATCATGAATTTTGAGAGAAGATTATACTCTATTAAAACTAAGATATAGATTTTTTATGAATATTAACCTATGTTTCATTATACTTTTTAGAGAGTTCAAGTCAAGATGATTCTATTTATATTGATCCATACACTTGTTGCACTGGTGGATAAAGATCAGTTCATGCATACTTGCTCTCATGAATGGGTCTTTCATTATGTGTTGGTCATAGGAAGGATTATTGAATACTTCTTGACTCTAATTAATCTTGTTATTGGGAACCTTATATAATAGTATATTATATTTTATTTATAATAATTATGACACACATTTAATATTTGATTCATCCAAGATCAAGGAGGCTATATTCAATAATTGGTGGTACCTATATAAAAAAATGTTGTTCATCTATTATTGCAGTAAAATTTTAAGGATATCATATTCCCTTATATTTTGATATCCATTGGATATATATATTAAATATTAAATTATGTACACATCTCCACTCTTGTAATCACATTTATATTTTTGATAATATATGTCTCTAAACACAATCCAACCTTGAAAATTATTGCACCCTCACATTGTGGTCTAACCCTGAATAAATATTGTGTGCTTATTTTTTCATATTATTTTTTTATATGGGTAGAGAATATATATTTATAGTTTATTTATACTCTCACAGGTCATAGGTTTAGTGAAAAATATTTTTCATGCAATTCTATTACATTTTAATCGATTAATATAAACTAAATTATAGTAATGATCCACTCCTGAATTGCATTGGATTAGTGTCTTTGGAAACCTTGATACATAAAAAATATATTTATAAGAGATAAACCTAATCTCCCACTAAGGTTTTCATAACTAGAACAATTCTTATACAAGAATCATATAGGATTCAAAGAACATGATCCATGAGAGAATAACATTGGAAAGTGACATTTGTTTTTGGTATGCATATAAGCATAGAAAATAATTAACTTAGTCAATGATCATTGAATATACTATACTAGTGTACTGGGTTCACTTCCAATTCCAGCATATCTTTATTCAGGTATCACTCCCATGAACATCATAGTGGATAAAGTCCCTTGATGAACAGGGTTCCCTCCCCATTCCAGTTTTTATTATCTCATGAGATATCTATATTTACCCAATGCATTATAGGGATATATAACTATATAACCACACGTCAAATAATCATAATAAATTCATATGTGTGACCTAAGATCTTAAAATATTCATCATATATCATAACCCATGGAAATTAAATGTGTTCCATAAATACTTTAACATTTCATCATTACATAAATCATGGAAAATAAATAGGTATTATAAATATCATAATCATTAACCATATCAGGTAATAATAAGGATGGTGTCCTTAGATCATATCCCTGGTAAATAATAAGTAACATTAAATTATTTATACATAAATTAAAATTTCTTTAAAATATCTTTGGAATATTTCTTGAGAAAAATACACTTTTCATTTTGAAATAAATTCTTTAAAATATAAAAATTCCAAAAATATTAATGAAAAAACTTTTTTTAAAATAAACATGTAAAAATGTAAATTAATCTACAAATCATTTAAATTTTATGAAAATAAGAAACTCTATTCATGTCATGTATGTAAAAACCATGATTTATTTCACATTTTTTATAAAAGTCAAATATAAACCATTAATAAAATAAAAAGAAGATTCCATATAAACCATTTCTTAAAATTTAAAAAATGTTAAAAACTAAAATTTAAACAATAATTTTATATTAGTAAAAATATTCTTAAAATAATTCTAGAAAACTTGGATATGGAAGAAAAATAATTTTCAACTGAAGAGAGAAATAAAGTCGGTTTTTTATAAAAACAGTCTTTCAGTCTCTTGAGTTCATAAAGAGCGTAAAATTAAATGAAAACTTGTCATCATCAAAAATAACTATAGAATAATAAAATTAATGGTATTATAGGTCATAAAATTTCATCATTGATAACTTTATCATAAACAACCCAAATAAAAATGAGATTATAACATAAAACCTTACCACTTTGGAAACATTCAAATCAAAACCCCATGAAAGAGAGAAAGTTAGATAGATATGTAAATCCCTAAACATTTTATGAAAATAATAAAAAATGTAATTAATGGGTATTATATATACCACATATAAGAATCAAGTAGTGAATATGGAATGTGTAGGAAAGAGGTAAAAGTGAGATAAAAATCCCTTACTGCTTTGGTAACTTTTTAATAATAAGTCCCATGAGAGAATAACTTTAAATGAATATCTAAATATCAGGATACTAGGGAGATTAATTCTATAACATTTAATAATTTTATTTATATACACCTCATAAATTATGATAAGTGCATAACATAACATATGTCTTAAAGAAGACATTTTGAGATGATAAACCCTTACCTCAAGTTCAACTTTCTTAGATGGTGCTCTAACCTCCTATATAATAAAATTAAATTTATTATAATTATAAAATATAATCATTTAAATGCATATAATATCATATATTATCCACTAATAACTTTTCAACACCCAATTATTAATGATTTTTTATTAAAATCATCACTTCTGGGTGTTAACTATTTCATTTTTCATTAGAATTTTGGTTATGTAGTTTCGTTACTTGTACTTTGATCATAGATACATAATATAAAAATATTTTATCGGGATATAAATATCATATATATTTACTATATATATATATATATTTATTTATAGTCATCCATAAAAGTTATGGACATAAAAATGAATTAAACCGTTCATGAAGACAATATGTCATATATACACATGAAGGTTGTTTCACTTTTCGATAGATGGAATGAAAGAAGGGTAAAGAATAATAAAAAATTAAAAAATTGTTATTATATCATATATATAATATATATTCATAAAATATTTCCTTATTACAATCTATATAAATCATAAGATAAAAACTAATCACATCGTTTCATGGAGACGGTAGTCCACACATACGCATGAGTTACATTATCATCTTCCAATGGATTGGAAAGTAACAAGGTAGTTATGATATTATAATTAAATAAAAATAATAATTCCATAAATATAATATATAAACATTAACCCATCATAATAACTACTTAATAAATATGTTGATGGAAAATGAATTTTATTGCTATGTGGTGGCGGCAGTACAAGCATACACACGAGTGATGCTTTCGCTTCCCATTTGATGGAATAATGGGTGGATATTGGTGTTTACATAATCACAATAAATTTTAAGTATATTTAGGATACTTAATTTATTATTTTGTTATGAATAACATCAATTTAGAGGAGATTTAAGAATAAGTAAATTGAAAGAGATCAGGTAAAATGATTAACTCTTCTTCAGTTGGCCTCCTTTAAATCCTTTCTTAAAGACCCTTGGAATTTTATTCTAAGATGATTAGAACATTTAATTAATGTATATATAATTTTATTAAATAATTAGGTAGTTTTTTTCAATATTTATGGCTCAAATTGGTGTAAATAATAAAAATTAGGGGTTTCCTTTTATAAGTTGGGGAGGTGACACACTTAGAATTTCAAAAGAGATTGAAATATAATAAAGTCATGCCAATTCCAAATGATTCCATAAGGATATATATTAGAATTTAGGATGTTATAAGTTATAAATATGACCATAAAATAGGATTTAGACATCTTTACTTTTTAAACATGACCTTATCTCTTGGTTTAAGCCCCCCACCCCCACCCCCACCCCTATTAACCAATTTTAACTAAACGGTGGTAATAAATATTTATTATTTTTTAAATTAATTATTACCAAAAAATAATTTAAAATTATTATTAAAATTATTTATTATGATTATAGATATGTAATATATTTTATAAAATAAAATTCTGAGAAGTGGTATAATTTTATGAAAAATTAACCTACAAAAGTGACAAAAAGTAGTATTATAGAGAAAATATTTTCTTAAGTATACAATGTTTTTATAAAAAAATCAAAATATATTTAATTATAATGGAATTAATTAAATTATTAATAATATAAATGAGAAAAACTATTACTTTTATAACTATTTTAAAACAAAAAATGAACTTTTTAAATACTTTATAAAAAAGAAAATTTTCAAAAAAAATTGTATTTTATATTGTTTGACAAAAAAACAATATTTTTAGAAAATTCAAAATAATTAAATATAAAAAATTATAAAATGATGATTTATAAATTTAATTTAATTCATTAAATTATTTTTTCTACAATTGGAAGAAATTAATAATATCATTTGTCTCATAAAAAACAATTAAAACCATTTTTTAGGGAAAATTATTTATTAAATCATATTATGAATTTGTTGAAAATTGAGTTCTTATTTATCAATATATTTTATTTTTATAAAACCTTTATATGTAATTTAAAAAAATCCTATAAAGTCTCCAATTGAATAGATACTTTAAAACAGTATACTATATTACGATTAATTTTGACTCTGGTTTTCATATATCACAAGCTATTGAAGAAATTAAATTTATTTAAAGATAAATATATCATAAAATATTATGGTGTTACATTCTACCCCATTAAAATTAATTTTATTTAAAAATTTGGTAGCTATGATACAAAAAAATGATGAAATGTCTATTTCATCACATCCTTAGGTACCTTTGTAGGTTCTTTAAATTTTAGATTTCTATAGCTAACTTTAACAATGTGAGTAGTCCTTTTTCGAAACACTCTATCTATACGATACCAGATTTACAATAGTTTATATTTATTGGAAAGATCAAAATCTAGTGGTACTAATCTGAGTTCATCACATGTGATGGATTCGGTATGTAATTTCTTAGGATAGATACATGGAACATTCCATGAAATTCAGATATGTTCGTAAGAAGAGTGAAGTGATAAGTTATCACCCCTACTCAATTAAGAATCTCTAAGTAGACAATATTCATTAGGCTTATAATTAAATTATTTTCAAATATAGCAACCTTATTCCATGTATATATTCATAGGAATTCTATCTCACCAACATAGAATCCAAGATTTCACTAATGATTGTCAACATAATTTTTTTTCAAATATGAGTTTCCTTTATATACTATATAATGGATTTAGATTTATTTGAAATATACTCACTTATATTATGTCCTAATAGATTTAATTCTCAAAATTTATCCTATAATATTATACTTATACAATTATTTTGATATTTGGATTCATAAAAAGTTATAAAAATGCCTTATTGAAAGATATTGTTGTCAGAAAACATGACTAGATGAAGATGTTGATCCCAAACACCCTAGAAAACCATATAATAAGACTTTAAAATATCCTACTGAGTTTGAATAGTTCCCTCAAAATGAGAAACATTATGATTACTATAAGAAGTACTGAAACACAATAATGAATCCAAAGTATTCTAGAGTCTTTGTCTAAATTTCTAAGTAAAACTCATATCCTAATCAGATATAGTAGAATATAGTACTCGGTGAAATATTAACACTTCCTTGATATATATTATAGAAATTTTATCAAGAAGAAGATAATATCTTATAGAAATAAATTTTTCTAACTTTATATAGAAATTGAATACATCTCAAATATCATTATTGACATTATATGTTTTGGGGAGTCTAATTACAAATTATGTAGTTATGTTTTCCTATTTCTATTTTGGTATGGGTAATGGTTGTAAAAAACCTTTATACTTTTGTCTCTCAGCCTTAACTTATTGAAATACCAAACCCCAATATATATACTCTATAATATTTTTGTTTATGTTGTCCCACCAAAAATACACTTTCTAATCTATATATATCTCCATACTTCCATGATGAATAAAAAATTATAAACTATGAACTTCTTCCAATATCTTCTTCTACATAACTAGTATGGATGATAAACATACATGGTTTCTAAAAATTATAATTATATCAAAATCAAGGTTTAAATGGGGAAAATTTCTTACCTTCTTTTGTTAATTTATGTCTTCTTTCTACACCTATTTAATCTTCATTTGGATAGATGGTTGAATTATCATTTGAGTAACATAAGATTTATCCCCTTCCTTCATGATTAGTAGGTCCATAATTTTAAAATATAGAAATATTGGATCTTTTGTTGGCCACATCATACATAATCTAGAATTAGGATTTTTACTTAGATAATTTTTCATCTTGTTCACTTTCCCATGGTGGTAATACACTAGGAATTTATAATCTTTTAATAAACTTCAACCATATTTTTTCAATCATATTTATCTCTTTATAAGTGAATATATACTTTAAACGTTTATGATCATTATATATATATCACACCTTTCATAGTAAATATAATTCCTCTATATATTTAATGAAAAAATACTGAAGATAACTTTAAATCAAAAGTTAGATAATTTTTCTCATGAACCATTAATTATCATGAGTCATAATCTATAACCATATCATTATTCATGAGGAAACATACTAGTCCATTATATATGCATTACTCTTAGCCACAAACCCTTCCCCACTATTGGGTAGTGTAAGAGAAGGTTTTCTAACTATCCTTTTCTTTTGTTCCTTAAAATTTTCTTCATATTCACCAATCTAAAGGAACTTGCCTCCCATCCTAGTTAACATGGTGAGTCTAATAGGTATCCATGATAAATTATCCATAAAGAATTAATAATATTCATATAATATAAGAAAAATACATATCTCAGTCACCATGTTTGGTTTGGGACAATTTTCTATAACTTACACCTTTGATGGATCCACCAATATACACTATCTTATGATTATATAACCCACAAATGAATATTTCTATAGCTAAAATTCACACTTGGTTAATTTAGCATGCATCATGTCATTAGGTTATTCTGAAAAATACTCAAATGATATTTATGACCTTCCTTTATATTTTAATATATAAGAATATCATCTTTAAAGACTACCACAAACTGATTGAGTTAATCTCTAAAGACTCTATAAATTAAATACATGAATATTTAAAGGTAATTAGAAAGAATATATGGAATCACTATAAATTCATAGTTTTTATACCTCATATAGAATGAAGTATTAGATATGTATTCACTTTTGAATTTCAAAACACAGTATCTAGATCAACGATAAATATTGGAAAAATATTTATCTCATCATAATTGATTAAACAAATAATCATGATGGGGAATATAATACTTATTATTTTTTGTGATATTTAATAGTTTCTAATAATTAAGGCATATTCACACTCATCCATCTTCCCTCTTAATAAAAAGAATAAGATCACCCCAAGGGGATGCACTTGGCTGAATGAATCCCTTGTTAATATTCTTCTAGAGTTGTTTATACAATTATTACAACTCAATTATGGCCATTCTATATGGGGTCCTTGAAATTGGTGTAGTTCTAATTAGGAGTTATACCAAAAACCCAACTTTTGATTTGGTGTAAAAATAGGAAACTCTTCAGGAAAACCATCAATAAACTCTCATATAATAGGAATATCTTCAATATTGATTTTATACCAAAATATATGAGATAAACACTGATTTATAATTGGAATCAAGACCCATACAATGTATGTAAGTTTCATTGAAAGAACATATTTATAATCACACTAATAAAGGATCATAGGTTGGTTTGGATTATCAAATTTTACTTCCCTTCCATGGAAATTGATGTATGATTTATATAATTAAATCTAACCCTTTACTAAGATAACATCAAATTAAACTATATGAATAATAAAGTGATTTACATGAAAAACATTCACAAAAATATCAATCAGATAAAAATCATATACTTGAGATGTAATCACCATACCATTTGGGTCGTTCAATAATAATTCAAAATCTAGTTATTTAGGTGGTATTTTGATACCCTTATAAAATTATTCATATATAAAAGAGTGGGTAGATCTAGAATCAAATAAGACAATACTAGTTCTAGGGTGGATGGTAAGTGTACCTTTCGCCACTTAGTTATTCACATCATCAATAGAAAAGCATAATATTTCCATTTTTCTCTTTGATTAATATATTAGTGACATCGATCAATATCCTTAACCTTCATATTTGAGCACCGGTTAGTATTATTTTCAATGACCTTTCATTTTAAACAATGGAGTGTGGGTGGTGCATTTTTTGTACTTTCTCTCTATCGTTAGCTAACATATTCATCCCATCACTTCGATATTTGATTGTTTAATGGAATTCCTTTCTACACATAAAAAATTTATCATTATTCTTAAGAAAATTTCCTCCATGTTTCCTTCCATAATTTGAGCATAATTGAAATCTCATGTTCTTATCTCCATTTTAATTACTATAATTTCTTTTAAATTCCCTGTTTCTTTTATTATCAAATCCATGGGATAGATTGGAAACTCTAATATCCAACTTAACCTTGGTAGCATATCGAATGACTTATTTATAAGTATCCAATTATCATATGGGTAACACTCCTTGGATACTTTTTCTAAGACACTGAAAAATTGATCAATCTTACTTTCAAGATGGATGATAATATCATAAGTTTTACTCAATAGTCTTGTAAAAAAATTTCATATATAATAATGGATTAATTATCCCTCTAATTTATATCAAGGAATCCATTCTCCTTTACCATATGTAGAACATAATGCAATTAATTATTAAAAAATAATATCTTAAATTCATACAACTTCGTGGAAAAAATTTATTCTCATTGCCTTGTTTTCTTAATAAGATTCCACCATTCATCTATTTATCCTTCTAAATGATAAATATATAAAATAATTGTTTCATGTTTTGAGAACCGGAGAATGGAAAATATATTTTCAGAGGTAAATATCTATTTCTCATAAACTAGTGGATCTTCACACCCACTAAAAGGTGGTGGATGCTGCCTCATGAAGAACTCAATAGAAATTTGTTCCCTCCATTTCTCTTTTGGAAGCTCCACGTGATTCATAGCGTGAGAATTTTTATATACATATTATCAATATTTTCATTCCATCTCTAATAATTCCTAGTAATTAAGGATGTCAATCATTTCAGTTTTCATCACATTCATCATTAAGATGGTTCCTTTTGATTCTAACCACTAACTAAAACAAAAAAACATAGTGTGAGAAACAATAATCATAGTGGAAAACCACATAATCATGAAAAATATTTAATATGATTTCTAAATCATGACATATTATTTTCAATCTATGACACCTTAAGTTTAACTTAGGTCATACATAGTCATCATCTATTTATATCATTCATAATAGTCTGTAAATAAAATATGAATTAACCCATGAATATTCCCTAGAAGTATCAAAATGGGTTTTTATCAAGGGCACACTCACCATACACTAGAATAATGGTCAAGATATACTCAACCAACCCTTTTCGGGGTTATTAACCTTAGATACATTTGTGTTAAAAAACATCTACATATAGTATCTAGCCAGAGATGTTTTTCTTGGAAAACCACACATCATTATTTACCATAACATAGTACAATAACATATACATAAGATTATCCTTAGTATTATCACTAAATAATTATCATACTAGTTTCAAAAGGTAACTAAACCTTTCTTCAATACAAAATATAGAAACCCATTATTTTCCTAAATATATATTCCATCTTAATATATGAATATTAATTATATAACATTAATGATCAATGTTATAATAATATAGGTTTATTATAATTGGAAACATATATACATTAAAATCTTGTTCATGAGATATCTATATTATCTCCCATTAAGCTCTTCATAACTTTCACCCTTCTTATACATATCATACTTAAAACATATCTTCATAACTTGGGGAAAGTAAAAATAAGAAAGTGTGAGATCAGATGCACAAAAAGGGTAAACAATAGACATATCAATGATAACTTTACCATAACATGAGCATAATGGTTTGATTACATGATACTAACAATTGAAAATAATATCCACCACATAATAGATCTTAATATTGAGTAATGGAATAAGGTTTGACAATTTATAAGACATGAATCATAAAGAAAAAAATAACATGATACATGAGATCATAACATTGGCATGAGACATAATTTTGAATCATACACATAAGTATAAAGAATTATTTCATCTATTAAATACTATTTTCCAATACTATCATTATGTATTGGGTTCATATCTCATTCCATAGTATATTTAGTCAAGGTTCACTCCCTAGACTATCATAGTGAACAAAGTCCCTTAATGAACTAGGTTCACTCCCCATTCTAGTATTTATTATCTCATGAGATTTTCATATTTACCCAATAAATTGAAGGGATAAATAATTTTTGGCTCACTCATCACATAATCGTAATCAATTCATATTTATTCCACAATATCCAAAAAAAATCATCATATATCATAACCCTTATAAAGGAAATGGTTTTTAAAAGTATTTCAATATTTTATTATAACACAACCCATGGAAAATAAATAGGTTTCATAAAAATAATAATCATAAAACATTTAAATAAATAATAATAATGGTATTATTAGATAATATCCCTATTAAATCTTAAGTAACATCAAATAACATTATCATAAATGAAAATTCCATTAAAATATCTCAGGTATATTTCTTGAAAAAAATACTCATTTCATTTTGAAATCCCTTTTCTAACTCTAAAAATTTATAAAATAATATGGCAAAAATTTCTTTTAAATGAACCATGTAAAATTGGAAAATATTATTCAAATAATTGAGTGGTCATTGTGGCATGAAATTATATTAATGTCGTGTATGTAAAAACAAATATTCCATTCCCATATTCAGTAAAAGTCAAAATTAACCCATTTAGAAAATGATAAGAAGATTCCTTATAAATGATATTTATAAAATTAAAAAATAGATAAAAATGAAATTTAAATTATCAGTGTATATTAATAAAAACAGTATTGAAATCATTTTATAAAACAAGCATATGGAAGAAAAGGTATTTTGGACCAAAGAGAGAAATAATTTAGGTATTTATTAAAAACATTCTTTCAGTATCATGAGTTCTTAAATAGAGTAAAATGAAAGTAAAAAAATTAATCTCTATAAATAACTAGATGAGAATAAAATTCAAGGTATTCTTGAGAGATAGTTTATAAAATCTAATTCTCATAAACTTGATCCTAAACAATCTTGATAAATAATGAGATCATAACATAAATCCTTACCACTATGATAACTTTCAAATCATAACCTCGTGAAATATAAAACTTTATATAGATAATTAAATACCCATAATTTTAATTAAAATCATCATAAAATTAATTTATCAGAATTAATTACGTCACATAAAATAAATATGTTGTGAATATGGCATGTGTCTCATATAAATAAAAGTTGGATTAAAATACCTACCTCTATGAAATTTTTTGAATCGTAAGCCCCATGAAAGAATAACATAAAATAAAATGTTAAATATCATGATCATAAGAATATTAAATATATAAATTTTAATAATTTTATGTATATACACATTATAAAATAATATTGGTCTAAAACATTACATATGTTCCAAAGAAATAAATTTGAGATGATAAACCCTTACCTCAAGTTCAACTTTCTTCAAAGGTGAACTAAACTTCTATATAATAAATTTTAATTTATTATAATTATATAATATAATTATTTAAATACTTATAATTTCATTTATAATCCACTTATAACATTTTAACACCCATTTATTAATAATTCCTGAATAAAATCTTTGTTTTGGGGTGATGAATTTTTCATTTTTCATGAGAATTTTAGTTTAGTATTTAATATACTTGTACTTTAATAATGGTTCCATCATTTAAAAAAATTAGTAATGATATAAATATAATATATATATTTATCATATATATATTTATATTCATCTATAAAATGTAGGGATTGAAAAATTAATTACCCCATTCATGGAGAAGGTATGTCATATGTACTCATGAACGTTATTTTCACTTTTCAAAAGATGTAATAAAATAAAGTTAAATAAAAATTAATCATTATAGAATTATTATTATATCATTTATATCATTTATATTAATTAAATATATTCCTATTACTCCCCATGTAATGCAGAACTGAAAAAAACAAATAACATCTCTTTATGGAGGTGGTAGTCCACATGTAGGCATAAGTGAAGTTATCATTTTCCAACAGATTATAAAGTGAGAAGGTAGATATGATATTATAATTAAAAAAGAATAAATATGGAATAAATATCATATATATACCTTAAATGCATCATAATAATAATCCATGAAGGATGTTGATATAAAGTGAATTGTATCTCAATGTGGAGGTAGTTGTCCACACATACGCACAAGAAATACATTCACTTACCATTTAATGGAATAAATGGTGGATATAAGTTGTTCCATAACAATAATAATATTTAAGTACATTTAGGATAATTAATTTAATTCTTTATAATGAATATCACATATTTATAGGAGGATGAAGAATAAATAAATTGAAATAGGTCGGGTAAGATAAATACCACTTCTTCCATAGGTCTCCTTTAAATCCTTTTTTAAGGACCCTTGTAATGGTATTTTAGTAAGACCATAACCTCTGATTCATGACTAGGAAAGTTTTTAATATATTTGGGTAGTTTTTTGTCAACCTAAATGGCTCAATGTGGTGTAAATAAGTGAATGGATGTGGGTCCTTTCATAAGTTTGGGAGAGGATACTTGGAACTTCTTAAAAGATTAAAATATAATAAAGTCATACCCATGCCAAATTCTTCAAAATGGCCATAGATTCAAATTTTAGGTATTAATATGTATTAATATATCCATGTAATATTATTTAGAGAAGTTTAATTTTCAAACAAACCCTTATCTCTTCATTTAACCCCAACCCTCAGTAAACATGTTTTAACCTTTACCGCAGTAACAAATTTTTATAGTTTATACTATTAATTATGACCAAAAATTAAGCTAACATCATTATATAGTAATAATTATTCTGATTCCAAATATGGAATCAATTTTATTAAATTTAATTAATATAATTTGAAAATTTTAATTTAAAATTAAACCCATAAAATGTGATAAAAACAGTTTTCAAGAAAAAATGTGTTCTTATATATAAAAAGTTTTTGTACAAAAATATACATTAAATTAATTTCAATTAAAATAATTTTATTATTAATAATATAAATTAAAAAAATTAATTTGAACCCTTTTTGAAACAAAATGGAACTTTTAAAATTCCTTAAAATAAAAATCAGATTTCTATAAAAATCAGTATTTTCACAATTCCTAAAAAATCAAAATTTTTAGAAAATTCTCAAAAATTCACTCTTTTATAATATTCACATGATGTTTAAAAACTGATTTTAATTTTTTAAAATAAATTTTCTAAATATGTAAGAATTTAATTATATCATTTTCTTCACAAAAATATATATAAACCATTTTTGAAAAAAAAAATATATTTTTAAATAATAAAATGACTTTACTAAAAATTGGGTTCTTATTTATAAATATATTTTCATTATATAAAACCTTAATAAATAATTTTTAAAAAATTTTATTCCTATTTTTATCACAAATTTAATAGCTAGGTTATAACGGTATACTTTATTATAGTTTATTTAGACTCAGTTTTGTGTGTGTCATGATCCATCAAAGAAATTAAATTTATTTAAAGATAAATATATCATAAAATATTATGGATTTATAATAATGATTTTATTCCTAAAATAAAACAATTTTAAGGAACAATCTCTATTGATGAACCACCACCCCCACCCTTAAGTGGTGTACTAACTGGTCTAGGAACTTCAAGTGGCATAAGAATCACTATTCCCCCCTAAGATCAAACTATTTTTATGGTCAAGTATAGAAGGTTTTAGTTTTTTTAATAGTGAAGAAGTTCCATTTTTATTGGAAAAACTTTTTATGATTAGAAGATTCAAATTATACCTTATCTTATTTTATAGGTCTTAGTAGTTAGTGATGTTATTTTATGGTATTTACATCCATTATAAAAAAATTAATATATAGAATTTTATGATAATATAAACCTTGATATTAATTTAAAGGAAGGAATGAAATATTCCCATCCTTGTTAGAAACATTTTCCACTAAAGTGGTGTAATTAAATACATCTGATGATATGCTGGATAGACTTAATAACATTTATGAAGGGAATATAATGACCAAATAAGACAAATTGATGATTTTTATGACTAAATATAAATATATCTTAATGTTCAAAGGCGATAATTTGGATTATTACTTCACTGTGGTGAATTATGTAGTTAGCCGCATCAAAAGATTTAGATAAAATATTGAAGACTCTATAGTTTCTAAAAACATAATGTGAAATATCCTAGATATATTTGATCCTAAAATATATTCTATTAAAGGTATGTAATATCTTACACTGGTTAGGTTAAACAATACTCTTTTGAACTATGAGATGTGAAAAGCATCATTGTTTAAGAAAAAATCAAATAAGGAGATATTTTTTAAATCCATGAAAATTTTTATGATCAAGAAGGTGGATGAGATTCTTTGTGACTCGGATGAAGATAACAAGAGTAATGAGAAACATAACAAAATCATGGATCTCATATCTAAAAAAAATAAGAAAATTAATATATGAGTTAAATATTCTATTAAAATATTTTAAACGTGGAGGAATTTAGAATGTTTCAATAGAGTATCCTATGAAGAATAAAACTATAGGGCTATATGATTATGAAGAATAATAAAACCCATTATGGAATTAAAATATCAAATTGCTAAAAGATACAAGAAATATGATACTAACAATAATTAGACACTATGAAGGAAGAAGAGAACCATCTTAGGAAAAGTGGAAGATGACAGGTCCTCCACAAGTGTTTAATCAGAGTACTAATATATTATAAAAGACACCAACTTTATGGAACATGCTAAAAGAAATGATGACAACTCTATTAGTGGATGAGAGGAATCATATAAAACCTACATGATTCATATGTTAAGTATGGAACATGAATTTTAACTTGAAATGGTCACTCGGCTTAATAAAGATCTTAAAAATTTTAATAAGAAGGTTAAGGGGGAGAATAAATTCAATGATTAACTTTAAAATAAGGAAAATTGGTACATTGAGAAGATAAAACTATTCTAGGTGAAAGTTTCTGAATAAGAAAAATTTATATGGGAATCAAATAAGAAGATAGATAATCGAGAATAAGGGTATAAGAAGACTCAATAAAGGTGTATTAAGGCTACGAATTCACTTCTAAAAATAGATATTGATTATGGAAAAAAATATAAATTAAATTCAAAGTCATCTTAGAGTACTCTGAAAAGTTGTTTGGATACTTAAGTAATTTTTGAACCTTTTAAATTTGAAAATATTAAATCTATACATCCAAAAAATTTAGGTTCCATGCAAAATTTTGGGTAAAATTTGTTTGAGATAAACCCTTAGAGGTAGTATAATAATGTTATAGTAGTAGGGAGTTACCAAAAGAAGATAGGTTCTATAAAATATAGGAAAAAGAAGCATGATTTTATATAAAAACTTAAAATATATTTTCAAAGGAAGACTCAATAGTTCTATAGAAGATAAAACTTAATCAGATACTATTGGTGTTGTGGAACGTAAGAACATAAAGATTTTGTTTTTATGTATAACATTTTTCTCCCTTAGAATCAATGATGGACAAAATTTGGGGGGATATTATTAGATAAAGAGAGAAATATACCTGTGAGGAGACAGAAAGTTAATGAAGACTCATATGTAATGCCTATCTAAAGTAGGTGTGATTTTATATAAGTGATTTTTATAATATATTTTCAATATGGTCTCTCTATAGATGTATTTTTAACTATGGTTCCAATCCAATAGAAACTAGCGACTATGGAATGGAAGAAGAAATGAGACGTTAAGGATGAAAAGTCAGTCATTATGGAAGTATATCTCAAAGCTTGTAAGGGAAGAATGCTATGGATACTTTATATCACATTATCATCAAACCTAATTGGATATACAAAAATCCTTAAAATATTGAAAAAAACAATGTTTGGGAGGTAACATTTTGAAATGAAATCTCCTTAAAGATCAATGGTATTGGAAAAGCTAAAATAAAAGCTCAAAAATTGAAATCAAAATATATTTTGTTTTTTGATGGGATAAAATATATTATTTTGAGTGTGAATAAGATGTTTTGATTATGGAAATGAAGTTATTTTCAAATGAAAATTTTTTATCATCAAGAGACTCAAAGATGGGAAGATAATCACATTAGGTGAAAGAACTTGTGTAAATATTTTTATGATTGTAGATTCAAAAAATTATTTTCACTTGAGTTCACCATATGAAAATAAATTATATCATTGAATGATGGATTATCATTTTCATAAAAAAATTGAAACATTTCCAAGGTTGATGTGGTGAGCTAAATTCCTCACCTTAAAAGAAAAAGGGAAGAATTTGGTGATACATTCAAAAAAAGGAAAATCACTCAAGGGAGGCATAAAAGAGATAAAATTTAAACCACCATGTAAGATCCTAACCTTTTATGGATATTTATCATGCTTGATTTCAGGTGTTATTTTTCCTTGTATTGAGCACCATTTTTTTGGGATTTAATTTGGTGTGTGCTTGGGTGAAAAGTTGAGAAAAATGGAAGAAATAGGGCAGTGCATGGTTGGTGCATGGTTAGAGAAAATTGTGCGCCCTAGCCCAGCAAACCGTGTAACCCTAGAAAATGGGGATTTTCATGGTTAGAACATTGGTTGTCAAACTGTGTGCACCTTTAGGAGTAATTGAGCGCCCTTATAGAAGAGGTATGTGGTTTAAGCACATAGATAGGGAAAATTGTGCACCCCTACCCAACAAACTATACGAGGGAATTTAATTCACCTGAAACTTAGATTTTAAGTCACCAAAACTCCCAAAACTCACCCTATTCAACCCTCATTCGACTCTAGAGATTATTTCATGATTTTAGATCCTCCCTGATGGATTCCATGCCTTACCAACCTCTGTTATTCATGATTCAAATATTGTATTGACGATCTTTACCCTTCCTAGTAATATAATCCTATCCCACTTGTTTTCTCATTCATCTTACTTTCTACTCCCATCCTAGAAAGGGTTTCTCTCCCTATTTTGATTATATCTTTATCTATTACTATATATCTAGATCCATAATTTAAGGATCTTGATTTTTTCAATCTGGATTTAGGTTTTTTGATACAGATCTCATTCTACATCATTGTATTTCTCAAATTTTGGGGATTCCCATTGGGTGATCATTCATCAATGACTTGAGGTAGGTGTTCTATTATTAAAATATCATAGTCATGATTTCAATTAAATGTATGTAATTTTATAATTTCTAGGGTTTTTTTAGAAATTGGAAACTCTAAAATTGTGTTAATTAATGTGGTCCTTTCTTTAATTATGGGATTGGGGATTTGATTGAATAATGTAATTTTGGAATATGGATAATTAATTTTCAAATTAATTATTGAGTTATTGGGATTGAAAATTTGAATAATTAATTGAGAAATTAATTAATAGATATTGGGATTATGAATTTGGATAATTAATTGATGAATTAATTAAGAATTATTCAGTGCATCAGGGTATCGAGTTCAATTCTCAATTCATATAAAAATCATTTTTCTTAAATATTCCCACATTAAAATAATATATAATTTTAGTAAAATAATATAAAAACTTCCTTTCATTCTTCACTGAAATATATTCATGAATTAATTAAAATGTAAATAATAAAATATTAAACTACAAATAATAATTTTAAATATTTTAATTATAAATCTCCATGAATTTCACTACATGATCCTCTCATTAATTTTTCATTCAAATATCCTTAAAACCTGAATTTAATCTTGTTTTAACTGATTTTATGATAATTAAAATTTTCTATACAATAAAGAATCATTTAAATAATTGTCCAAGAGAGACTTATTTAATATTCCACTAAGTACCACAACCTTATAAATTTACTCAGTGTTACATTATGAATTTTTGTATGGTAGATTATAAAGTTCACCATTCACCTTATTATGCTCTAAGAATAAATTTAAAAAGCTTAGGAATCACCTTACATTTTCTCTTTACCTAATCTCATAAACCTATTTAGAGGCATCATTATAGAAACTGAATCCAACCTTACAAATTCCATTATGAAACTTACAAAAACTCATAATAAACATTATGAAACCAGTCATAATGTCTACTACTTTTAAAAATTCATGTAATTATACTTAGCCTCAACTTTACAAAGATTCTATTATACCTTACTATGTTAGTAGATAGCCTTATGAAGTAATGTAGTTAAACCTCATCTAGTTAGTCAATATTAAGAATATCTCATGACTTTTCCATTTTTCAATCTATTGGGTGAACCGTATAAAGTTCTATGAATATATATTATGAATATTTGAACCTGATGAAGTTCTATTTCATCATTGTAAGGATATTACCTAGCCATTTTTATTTACCATTAAAAAAATGAATATTAACTTAAATAATCATTTAACCTCTTCCATCTATTACATAATATCTCTAAATAACCAAAAAACTATTCAAGCATATTCTCAAACATACGTTATATTTTCTATCTCATGATGGGAAAAAATTATACTTCCTTCAAAAATTCCCTTGGGTACTTAAAATAATACAAGGAAAAAATATGAAATTCACTCCCTGGAATGGTCGAGTTTAGGAAAAAAATCAAAAAATAAATCTCTCTAATCTTCTAATTAAAATGGTTAGGTGATTTCATCATCTTATGAAAAATTATTATATATATATTTCTACATATGAATAAAACTTCAAAAGACATGAAATATAATCCTCTAATTTTATAATTGACCCAAAAGTAAAATTATTTTGATCTTTAGTGGCTTAAAAAAATGTCACAAAAAATCCTTAGTTATAAGTGAATTTGTTAGATACAAATATGATGTTTAATATGTTATTCAGGTGTAAATGGAAATTAGAGACAAAAATTGTACTCTTTTGTTTATGTATAAAAATAGAAAATTAATTTTAATGGAGATAAAATGATAAATCTCGTGGTTAAAGGAATATTTAACTACATACATGTTAAATATGTGCAAAAAACACTAAATTAATTATCTTAAATAACCTAAAAATGATTCAAGTACAAAAATGAAGGTCTTTAAGAAAAATATTTATGATTATTTGTTAATAGTTGGGTTAAAATGGTTAATTGAAATAAAATTTTTCCAAATACACAAAAAATGATTCAATTTTTTAACTAAATCAGGTTTGGGAAATACATAAACCAATGGCCAAAACCAAGGATTATTGAGTAAAATTGAAATTTTTTACCTATAAAACTAACAGATCGTGGAAGATAATATATAATCACTTCAAAATAATTGGGTCATCAAAATTTAGTGGTTAAAGGTACACTTATTATCAATTAATGAATTGTAAAAAACTTATATGATTTTAGTTTAACACATTACTTCAAATCAAGAAAGTTTTCAAAGAATAGTAATTCAATACCTAAAAAATTATATATTCATTTTTCATAGAAAACACATCATGGTGTGATGATTTTATCCCATTTTTATACCTATTTACACACTAATATTCATGGGGAAGTATTTCATACAAATCTAGTTATTCTTCACTTTGTATAATTTTATGCAGTATTGTGTATGGATTGGTTCTCTCTATATAGTGATAATATAAGTTATCAAGAATATAAAATATCGATTAACATGAAAAATCATCTCATAATACTTTATCAATAAAAATATTATAATGAAATACTTATGTAAAACAATTCCACTATATGTTTCTTAATACCCAGTAATTATGGATATTTAGATAAATGAATCTAGGAAAACTCAATAGTGAAGATAATCCTATTTTTTGAAATTATGATGAAGTATTTTCTAAAGATTTTTCTTGTATCACCCTGATTATAAGGGTTATGTTTTAATAAAATCTATACATTATATTATCCTTATATTAAATAGTTATTATATAATGTCCCTAATTGATTTGGATTAATTAAATATAAACCTACAATATAATTTAGAAATGAGTTTTGTAGGTCTATGTGCTTCACCATGGGGTTCACCTTTCATCATTTTTAAGAAATCTAGAGGATAAATGAATATAAGTATTGATTATCCAAATAGTTATAAGATAAATTTCAATGAAAAGTTACCTTTCACCAATATTGATGAATTTTTTATGAACTTAATGTGGATACTTATATAAGGTGGAATTTTGATCTAGATATCATCAAATAAGGGTTAAATGGGATGGTATAATAAAGACATCATCCCATATTAGATATAATTACTATGATTTCAAAGTGATAAATATTCAACTTAGAAAATCACAAATGATATTTAAAGAGTTATTGAGAAGTGACTTTAATTATTATATTGTTAAATTTTTAATTATATTTATATATTTTTTTAATATATATTTTAAGATAAATGATGATTATAATAACTTAGATTTTCTAATAAGATATTTTCCTTCTATATATATATTTTTATAGGAAAAAATAATAATAGATAATAAAAACGTCAAATAAATAAAAACTAATTTATTTTACTAACATAATAATATTACATAATAAGGAAAAATACATTATATAAAGTTAAAAATTATAAAAATAACAATAATAACAAAATAAAATTAGTGGAATCTATAAATCAATTAGGTCATGATTTTCTAAAAACACCAAAGTCATTAAAACCATCTTATGAAGAATGAATATGCTTAGAAAAAAAGTATGTATACTAAGAATTAAATATAGAAAACCTTGATTGAAACAAAGAATTTATATTTTCACTACTATAAAAATGGCCTAATATCAGTGCTTAAAAAGGGCTTTAACAGTACTAAAAAGCACTGTAAATCTCAGCGTTAATATAGGGGGTCCCTTTTATCAGTTCTCCAAAAAGTGTTGATAAAGGCCCCTTTTATCAGTGCAAAAAAAAAAGCGCTGATAAACGACCCATTTATCAGTGCTTTTTTTAGCGCTGATAAAAGGGACCTTTATCAGTGCTTTTTAAAAAGTGCTGATAAAATTCAAAAAAAATTAAAAAAATAAAAAAGAATTAAATAATGTGGAGAGAGCATTTAACAGTGCTTGACCCCCCTTTATTAGTGCTAGGAGTTATCCCGCGTGCTGCCCTTCCCACGCATCCTCACACGCGCGCACCCCTTTGTGCTTCCACACAAACTCAAACCCGCAACCTCCCCCTTTCACAGCTACACCTTTACCACTAAGCTATTTCGTTTTTTTCTCTATTTAATGATATATCTATCTATTTATTTATATATATATATAGTTATATTTATTCTTATATTGATATAGATTCATATTAATATAAATATATTTATTCATATATTAGTATATATATATTCATTCGTATATTAATATATATTTTTATTTATTTATTTATATATATATTTTTAGTTATAATTTTTTATCCGTATATTTAATTGTATATTAATATATACTTATAATATTATTTTTAAATACATTTATGAAATATTTTTTTATGTGTGTTTATAATTAAATAAATAAATATATACATACATATATACAACACACACACAGAGACACATATATATTTACTAATAAATACATATATATGTGTATTTGAAAAGCCATAGAATGTTAAAATGATCATAACTTATAATACAGAAGCTCGTTTCAACTCCACAACCAGTAAAATCGAAGAAAATGAAATAATATTCAATATGATATGTGGTATAAGGATAAAGGACATCCGGATCATGAGTTATACCTGTTTGAATGTTAACAAATCGGGGTATCCTGACTAAAAACTTAGTTTTGGAGGACTTTTGGGCCTTTTTTGGCCTCAAAAAATGTGACAGAGGCTTTCTTGGAAAACTATCACGTATATATCGTCACAATCTTCGATTTGATATACTGTAGATCTCAAACGGACACCCGGATCAAAAGTTATGGTCGTTTGAAGTTTGAGTTACATTTTTAACTTATTTTAGATCTTTTATTAATTGTTTTGATTTTTTGTGTCTTCAAATTTTTATTAAATGATTTTTAATCGATAATAATTAGAAAATTATTAATTAATAATATTTTTTAAATATTTTAAAGCCATTTTCATTAAATTTATTATATATTAAATTTAATAGTCTATTTATACGTATCTAAAACATATTTAAAAAATATATATTATATTTATATCAATATAAATATACTTATATAACAATAATTTATTTTTCATGATTTTTTTTAAACATAAAAATTATCACCGGTAGGAAAAGACACTGATAAATCCCCTCTTTATCAGTGCTACTAAAAAAAACGATGATAAAGGGGTAGCACTTCCCTTGCCCGTTTTTGTAGTAGTGTTTGTAAAATTAATGAGTATATATAAGGAAGTAAAAAATGACTACTAAGAATTTCAAAATGACTATTAACAATAGTAACCAGACCGGTATAATAGTAACTTAACCAATAGAATAGTAAAATGAATATAAATAGTATTAACTATGAATTAAATAATAAAATATAAATACTATAATTTTATAAAATAAATATTAAAATAATAAAACAATAAAGAAAGTGTAAGTCTGTTTTAATAGAGAATATTTTATTATATTTAGAGAACCATTAATTTTTATATTAGATACTAAAATTACCAGTATTTGAAAATTATTTTTTTTAAATGATTTTTATTTTTTGATTTGTAATGTTGAAATTTTTTAGTGGGTGATTTTTTTTAAATTTTCTAAAAAACATGAATTTTTAGGTGATTAGTAAAAATTTAATTTTTAGAAATACTGATGTTTTATAATTTAATATTGATGTAATAAGGATATAATTAATACTGAAATGTTAATATTTTCCTAAAATAGATTTAATAATATGAATGATTCATTTATAAAAAATAAACCCAATTTCTAATCCTGAAAAGTAGTTTCCAAGGTCTAAAATGGTAATGTATACCATTAAAAAACAATTTTTCATTATTTTATACTCTATTCAATATAATCTAATATATTTTATGCTTTTATGGTTCTAAATTCATAAAAGTATTTAATTTTAATATAATTTATGTTATAATTTCAAATAAGTCTACCATTTCATGTTTTACTTTGGAAATAATATTATATTCATTATTTTCCTTAAATAACCCTCCTATTAAGTATAGATACTTTGTCTCCCTCTCTAGTAATGTCACTTCTAAAAACTTCACATTCCTAAATATCTTACCAGTTTACTCTTCCTATGACTTCTTATAATCATAGGGATGTCCTGGTGTCAAAAAAAATAATCGCTAATGGAATTCTAGGTTATAGAGAAACAAAAACATCAAAAAAATAATTTATTGTTCCTTCATATTTTCCCCTTTCATTTTTTTATTAAATTATTATCTGTATATATAACTCTCTAAAAAAATATTCTTAAAAGTAATTAATAAAAATGATATAAATTATATTAATTCACGTTAAAATGTTATTATAATATATTTATATATATTATATCTCTCTCCTTATCTTTTGGAAAAGCCTTTTTAATGGTATATTTTCCATATATAAGAACAATATCAATTCTTTATTTAACAACATATATATATATATAATTGAAGGCTATATTCTAATAATTTTTATTCTGATGTCTCAAACCTAGATGCCACTTTATGGGTGCTCCAAGCCTGGTTGGCCACATGGCCACAAGCACATCTCCTCGAATGCTAGAGGTTGACAACTATCAGCGAGGGCCTAGGGTGTGTATATGGGGAGACTATGCCCTCATTACCAAAGTGTAGCATAATGGATAATTATAAACAGAGATAACTAGAGGAATCAATAAGGAATCATAATATACTATAGAAGGAGGCAAATCAATGATAACTTAAATAACTATAATAACATACAAACTAATGATGATATATTTCATGTCACTTGAAAGCTGGATAACATGGATACAAAGTAGCAGTCACACATGAAAAATCCAATGTAGCAAAGTAAATACATAAACTATCCCAAGAATCCTGAGCTACAGCTCAGTCATCTTCTATTATCTCCATCCTAGCACAATGTGAAATCAAGTATCTAAATCATTACGCTTCCCTTTATCAACACATGCATACATGTAATCCACCCTGGGTACTAAATGGTGTAAGATAGAGTGTGAGATAAATCTCAGTGGGCCTCTACCAATGGTGTCTATAATATTCGGCCCATGTAATGGAAATGTAACAGTATTCAATCATGCATATATAATGTAAGGCAGTACAATACCAACTACAACCCTCAGTTTGTGTCTGAACATGTAACCAGTTCATTAATTAAGTAATTATAAATTTATATTAATAGGTCACATGAGGCATTGTCGACACTGAATTCACCTCATGATAGTATAAATAGTGAAGATTCTATGATGTAACAAGAAAACCATGATTTATAACTAAAAAAAATTGGTTCCATGGTAACCACCAAGGAAACCTAGACCTCAGGGGTTGCTAACTTAGTAGTAACTAAGTCTAGCAAATGGGGTAAGACTATAATCTAGGGAGCATCATCCAAGGAATTCCCATAATACTATTTTTAACTGATTCTAAGGAATACACCCAAGGTAAAATGGGAGATAAGTTGTGGTTGGGCCTAAGTATGTAACCAAGGAACCTCATGTCATGCTAGATCCAAGGAGTGTATCTGAGGCATCCTATAATAATAATAAAGGGATCCTATGGTGTCATACCGAGCATCCATAGGAATACAAGGATCGGGTTCCCATGTAGGTCTCACCCAAGGCAACTGGAATCCTTGAATCAGAATGATGTCCTTGAGTACCCAAGACATTCCCTTGGGAATAAAAGAGCTAATAAGAGTCAATAATTTCTATAAATATGTCAATATCCATGTGCATAAAGATTCGCCTTACATTTAATTCATTACAATTCATTTGGTCATATAACAAATATTCCATTAACATATTCACTTGGTTCAAGCCTTGCCTTTCATTAGTTTGAAAAGACCAAGTATCATGAAACATTTTAATTTAAACAATGTAAATCAAGTTCAATTAATAAGGTTCCCTCCACTTTCTTCTATTCACAAAGAAAGGTGTTCTATGGATGTGCAACCAAACATTCATTTATATTTAATAAGGCAAATTATTATACTTAAGTATGATTTTCATAATATCAATTGAATCAATTACCTACATTTAATTACTTAACTTAGGCTATTCAAGTGGAAGTGACAAGGTAAAATCTATTCAAAATTTCAGGATTCAATAGGAAATTAATATAAGGAGGCTTGAAATTAGTGTGCTCAATCTTGAACACACCCAAATAGTGGCACAAAAGTGTCAAAACACTAAAAATCCAATTATGGAATATTACCCTGCATGGGGTGTTGTGATTTATTAATATAACAAAAAATAACTAATCACATTTATGGAAAGAGCATAACCATATGGTTCTAATGACTATAAGCTTGGAATATAAATTCAATAAATGGAACTTGATGAAATTGGCAGTCCCAACACGTCAATTATGAAATCAATGAACTTGGGGGATGAATTATATACCACCCACCTTAGGCTTGTATGAATATCCTCATCCAGTATTAGCCTCTAATTTGGTTTGGAAAAAAATAGATCTGAGAAAAGAGTAAAAACGTTTACACCTCAATAACTAAGATAAGAGAAGGGGGGACAAAGAACAACTCAAATGGACTTGAGTACTTCCCGTTGTGCATCCAACGTGATGAAAGGAATCTCAAACAGATCATGGATGAATGATATCTCTTGATCTATGGGTTAGGCCTTCAAAAATATCTAAAATGGGATAAATAGATGCTAATCTTGCTGGAATTCAGATTAGGGAAGAAGGGTTAAGTTAATTATATCATTAAGGGAAAAGATCTAAAATTACCCAAAAAATAGCATGTGCACAGTTTGGCCACACAGTTTTCCAAACCATGTGCAAACCATGGATGTGTACCTGGGGAAGAGGGGGCACTAACACGGTTAGGCCACATGGTTTGAGAAAGCATGCACCAACCATGTGATATGGACCTACCCATAAATACAGACCATCCATGCATTTTACACTAAATTTGTCCCCCCCCCCTCACGGTTTACTCTAACCATTCCATAGAACTATTTTTTCAAAAAATTGGGTTTTGGACTCCAAACAAGTTCCAGACACCCATGAGACCTTCTTGAACTCATTAGGAATCTACTTTAGGACCATTAAAGTAAATTAGAACAAAATTTAGAGGATCTGTACCTAAGTCAAAAATTGGGTTCTTATAGTATAACCCCCTTAAAGGAACTCATCCCCAATTTCACCTTACAATGTTGGTGAAACACTATCTAAGAATAAATCCAGCCACTGAGCATTTGAATTTCCTCCTGCTCCCAAGTCTCATCATGTACATGGTTGTGTTTCCATAACACTCGTACTATAGGGACAAACTAGACTTGTAGAGCCTTCATGCTCCTCTCTATGATTTTTATAGGATACTCTTAAAAAGAAGAATTAGTATCAAGATCAACATCCTTGGGATCAAAAGTATGATACGTTTTGGAATGATAATGGTGAAACTATGAAACATGAAAGATGTTGTGCATGGCATGGTACCTCTGAGATAGTAGCAACAGATAGGATATCGGCCCGAATCTCTCTATAACATGAAATAGACCTACATAAAGAGTATATAGCTTCCCTTTCCTTTGTAATCATCTATTCCCTATCCTAGGTGATACCCGTAGGAAAACACGATCCCAGACCTCAAATTATAGAGTTTATTGATGAAAATCAGCATAAGATTTATGCCTAGGTTGATTAGTAGTCATATTCTTCCTAATCAACTAAACCTACTCTAAAGTATCTTATATTAGATAAAGACCTAGTAGGGCTACCTCACCTACCTCTATCCAGTACATGAGTAAATGAAATGTCCTACCATATAAGGCCTCCAAAGGATCTATCTGAATTGTCTCTAGAAAGCTGTTATTATAGGTGAAATTGACAAGAGGGATATGCTTCTCCCAAGAACCATTGAAATAAAGGAAACATGCTTAGATCATATCCTCTAAAACCTATATCATTTGTTTTAACTATCCATCAGTATGATGGTGAAAAGATGTTCTCAAAATCACTTGTGTACCAATAGCCTTCTACAACCCCTACGAGAATCATGAAATGAAACCAGCATCCCTATCAGAAATAATAGTACGAAAGACCTCATGTAGTCATATGATATCACTGACATACATTCTTCTTAGCTAATCAACTAAGAAAGTCTCCCAAATAGGAATAAAGTGGGCTTATTTTTTTAGTTGGTAAATAACTAACCATACAAAATCACTACCCCTCAGTGACCTAGGTAAGACAACTACAAAATCCAAAGAAATATATTCCAATTTCCATTCTAGGACTGGAAGTGGATGTAACAAGCCTTTAGTTCTCTATTGCTCTACCTTCACCTACTAAAAAGTTCAACACCTAGTGATAAATCCTGTTATCTAACATTTCATCTCAAGCCACCAATAATGGCCCCGCATTTCTCGATACATTTTTGAGATGTCGAGATGAACTACCCACTAAGAAACATGTGACTTTTGAATCAAATCCTATCTCATATCTGTAGGAACCCAAACACTCCCATGAATATATAGTATTTCATATCTATCCATAGATCAATACAGAGGCAATCCATCTCCTGATATACTCTCATGGAGAACAAAACCCTCAGGATAAGAAAATTTTATGCTCTTCACCATCTCTAGGAAGGAAGTGGTAACAGTGAAGACTGATAGGTAATACTATTCATGACTATTATGAAACTCTGTATGCAGAAAAAAAATAGGTCCATTAACTTCCATTCATCACTGAATTCCCATACATCTCGTGCCTTATTTTTCTAACTCAGGGCATCAACAACTACATATCCCTTTCTAGGAACATAGGAAAGCTCAAAATTGAAGGACTAAAGATATTCAACCCTTATTCACTGTTTGATATTCAATTCATGATGTGAAAAGATATATTTTAGGATCTTGTGGTTGTTGTACACTATAAAGAGATCACCCAATAGATAGTGTCTCCAGCAACGTAAGGCATGGAAAACTACTACTAGATTAAGGTCATGCGTTAGGTAATTTCTCTCATGAGGGCTAAACTGCTGGGATCTATATGCAATAACTCTATCCTCCTAAATCAACACTACTCCTAGAATGATATCTAATACATCCACTACGGAAAAAAAGGCATTTAGCGGCGGTTTTTTTTCGTTTCGTGGCGGTTTAAACCGCCGCTAAATCGATTGGCGGCGGTTTTGAAAAACCGCCGCTAAATAGTGCGTCGGGAAACTATTTCGCGGCGGTTTTCAAAACCGTCGCAGAACGTTTCGCGGCGGTTTTTTTTATTTTTTTATTTTTGTTATTTTTAATTTTATATATTTATTTATATATTTATTTATATATTTATTTATATATTTATTTATATATTTATTTTTCGTATTTATTTTATATATTTATTTTTCGTATTTATTTTATTTATTTATTTTATTTATTTATTTTATTTATTTATTTATTATATTTATTTATTTATTTATTTATTTTTCATATTTATTTATTTATTTATTTATTTATTTATTTATTTATTTATTTATTTATTTATTTATTTTATTTATTTTATTTCGTATTTATTTTATTTCGTATTTATTTTATTTTATTTATTTATTTTATTTATTTATTTATTTAATTTTGTATTTATTATTTATTTTTTTATTTCGTATTTTTTTATTTACTTTATTTATCCATGCATGCACATCCCATGCACATGCACATGCACATGCATACTCATGCAATATAAAGAAATTCTGCGTTTGGTGAGATTTGAACCCCTAACCTCTTGCATATTTTCCAAAGACTTTACCACTCCAGCAAGCTCGCCATGTGGTTAATAAACAGAATTTAATATACTTATATATATTAATTGAAAAAACAAATAATACATAAATAATAGATATAAACTCAATAATAATAAACAATAAATAAGGAATAAGGAATAAGGAATAATAAATATAAATAATAAATAATCAATAATAAATAATCAATAATCAATAATCAATAATCAATAATCAATAATCAATAATAAATATTAAATATTATATAATAAATAATAAATTATAAATAATAAATAACAAATAATAAATAAATATAAATAATAAATAATAACTAATAAGTAATAAATAAATATAAATAGTAAATAAATATAAACAATAAATAATAAATAATAAATAATAAATAAATATAAATAATAAATAATAAATAAATATAAATAATAAATAAATATAAATAATAAATAATAAATAAGGAATAAGGAATAAGGAATAATAAATATAAATAATAAATAAGGAATAAGGAATAATAAATATAAATAATAAATAATAAATAATAAATAATAAATAATCAATAATCAATAATCAATAATCAATAATAAATAATAAATATTATATAATAAATATTATATAATAAATAATAAATAATAAATAATAAATAAATATAAATAATAAATAATAACTAATAAATAATAAATAATAAATAAATATAAATAGTAAAAAAATATAAATAATAAATAATAAATAATAAATAATTATAAATAATAAATAAATATAAATAATAAATAATAAATAATAAATATAAATAATAAATATTAAATAATAACTAATAAATAAATATAAATAATAAATAATAAATACAAAATAATAAATAATAAATAAATATAAATAATAAATAATAAATAATAAATAAATATAAATAATAATAAATAAATAATAAATAAATATTAATAATAAATAATAAATAATAAATAAATATTAATAATAAATAATAAATAATAAATAATAAATAATAAATAATAAATAAATATAAATAATAAATAATAAATAGAAAATAATAAATAATAAATAATAAATAAATATAAATAATAAATATAAATATAAATAATAAATAAATATAAATAATAAATAATAAATAATAAATAATAAATAAATATAAATAATAAATAAATATAAATAATAAATAATAAATATAAATAATAAATAATAAATAAATATGAATAAATATAAATAATAAATAAATATAAATAATAAATAATAAATATAAATAATAAATAAATATAAATAATAAATAAATATAAATAATAAATAATAAATAATAAATAATAAATAAATATAAATAATAAATAATAAATATAAATAATAAATAAATATAAATAATAAATAATAAAAAATATAAATAATAAATAAATATAAATAATAAATAATAAATATAAATAATAAATAAATATAAATAATAAATAATAAATAATAAATAATAAATAAATATAAATAATAAATATATATAAATAATAAATAATAAATAATAAATAATAAATAAATATAAATAATAAATAATAAATATAAATAATAAATAATAAATATAAATAATAAATAAATATAAATAATAAATAATAAATAAATATAAATAATAAATAAATATAAATAATAAATAATAAATAATAAATAATAAATAAATATAAATAATAAATAATAAATAATAAATAGTAAATAAATATAAATAATAAATAATAAATAATAAATAAATATAAATAATAAATAAATATAAATAATAAATAATAAATAATAAATAAATATAAATAATAAATAATAAATAATAAATAATAACTAATAAATAAATATAAATAAAAATAAATAATATATAATATATAATATATAATATATAATATATAATATATAATATATAATATATAATATATAATAAATAAATAGAAAATAATAAATAATAAATAAATATAAATAATAAATAATAAATAATAAATAAATATAAATAATAAATAATAAATACAAATAATAAATATAAATAAATATAAATAATAAATAATAAATAATAAATAAATATAAATAATAAATAAATATAAATAATAAATAAATATAAATAATAAATAAATATAAATAATAAATAAATATAAATAATAAATAAATAATAAATAATAAATAAATAAATAATAAATAATAAATAAATATAAATAATAAATAATAAATAATAAATAAATATAAATAATAAATAAAATAATAATAAATAAATATAAATAATAAATAATAAATAATAAATAATAAATAAGAAATAAGAAATAATAAATAATAACTAATAACTAATAACTAATAACTAATAAATAAATATAAATAATTAATAATTAATAATTAATAATAAATAACCAGTTACAAATAATAGATAATAAATAAATTAAAGTATATTATAAATAATAAATAATAAATAATAAAGGAAACACATGAAAAAGTATGAAAAGACGTGATAAGGGGTGAAAAATCATGAAAACGCATGAAAAAGGATAGAGAAGCATATGAAGAATGAGGCATTAGAAAAAATGAGAACGCATGAAAACTCGTGACAACTCTGGAAAACTCCTTAATAATTCAACATAATCATCATAATAACCCATAAAACCCCATTGATAAAGATAACAAGTCATGGAAACCCAAATAAATAGTAATAAATGGAGCTACCGTTAAAACCCGTCAAAACGGTCATAAAGAGACAAAAACATTGGACTCACATTAAAAGAAGATAACTTATGATCTGAGAGTCCGTTTTAGATCCGTGACCTATCAAATCAAAGATCCTGAAACGCTCTTCAACCTGAAAGGTGAAAGAGTCCGAATGGACAGACGGATAGGTAGTTATGACCATTTAAAAAAAGCTGGTGGAGCACGGGTGCTAGAAACGAGGCATTGAAAAACATAACAAACCCGACACCCACTAAAAAGGCCATAACATATGATCTAGGAGTGCATGTGGGCGCTGCGACCAGTCAAACTGAATCTCATGGAACGAGCTATGATCTGGCAGGTGGAGGAGGCCGAACTGACACACGGATCGAAAGTTAGGTCTGTTTAAAGACAAGTTCGACGGGACACCGGTGACGGAAATGGGGTTTTGGAGGCCTTCAGAGGGGTTTTTGGGGTGGAAAAACACGACAGAAGCTTTCTTTTGTCAAATTGGTGCGTAGCTCTCTTTGCTGGCTTCGATTTGATATGTGGTAGAGCCCAAACGGACACCCGGAGCGAAAGTTATGGCCGTTTGAAGTTGGAGAACTTTTTTCAACTTTTTTATAACTCTAATATCTTTCACACCTTAGGCCTTCTCACGGTTTTGATTATATGTGCCTCTAGATCTCTTCATGAGCTTCGATTTGACTGGTCGTGGTGCTTCAACGGACGCCCGGATCAAAAGTTATGGTGGTTTTAGTGATTTTGGGGTTTCTCGCATTTTTTTATTTTTTTCATTTCATTTCACGGCGGTTTTACCGAAATCGCCGCTATTTCGCGGCGGTTTTTTAAAAAACCACCGCTAATCCTCGAATAAAATTAAAAAAAATTAAAAAAATTAAAAACTAAATATATTTTTTTTTTCGTTTAGCGGCGGTTTTTTCGCGGCGGTTCTTAAAACCGCCGTGAATTGACAGCCCGAAAATGTATTTCGCGGCGGTTTTAAAAACCGCCGCTAAACGGAGATTTTCTTGTAGTGATCACAGAAGATGATATAGCCTCTTACTGACTTTGGAATAATCAGAATAGGTGCTCATACGAGCCTCATTTTCATCTCCTGAAAGGCTTTCTCACATGCTTCTAGCCACATGAACTTAACACCCTTCTTTGTAAGACCAGTGATAGGGGAAGAAAGGAATGATAAGTCCTGTATAAAATGCATGTAATATCCATCTATCCCCAAGAAACTTTGTATATCAAACTCGTTCTTGGGTTTATCCTAGGAGGCCATAGCACTAACATTCTCTGATTCTAAAGAGACTCCCATTTATGAGATAATATAATCTAAGAAGTAAACTTTTTCGATACATAAGTGACACTTAGCCATCTTGGAATAAATTGAATTCTCTCTCAGTATACTCAGAATGATCTCAAGGTGCTTCTCATGGTCGATACAAGTTTGAAAATACACCAAGATTTTGTTCATAAAGACTGTGATAAAAGAATATGGATAGGGGTGTAACACCCTATTCATTAGAGCTATGAAGAAAGTGGGTGCATTCATAAGACCAAATGGCATAACTAGGTACTCATATAGATCATACTTATTATAGAAGGTTGTAAGAGGTATGTATAATGGACTGACTCACACCTGATGATATCCCGATCTCAAGTTAATCATAGAGAAGACTCTATATCCTTATATATGGTCAAATATATCATCTATACAAGTTAGTTGATACTGGATCTTGATTGTAAGATGGTTCAACAGTCTATAATCTATACACAGATAAAGGATCCCATCCACCTTCTTGACAAAAATCATAGGAAAACCCTAAGAGAAAGTGTTGGGATATATGAAATCCTTTGCCTCCAAGTAATCTAACTACCCATTGAGCTCCTAGATCTCATTGGGTTTCATCCTATACAGAGGAATGGAAACTGGAGCTACTCCTAGAATAAGATCTATCATAAACTCTACATCCCTTTTAGGAGGCAATAAAAAAATCTTTAGGAAAAACGTCCTTAAAATGATCTACTAATAGAGGGAAATCAGTCTAGACTAAAACATGATCCTATATGAAGAGATTGAAAATATGGGCAGTCACCCCACCTTTCCCATGATTATTTGGTCTATCTCTACTATCATGGACATACCACTCACACTTATGTAGATAATTACTTCCCTATGGTGATTTAAACAATACCCTTCAGAGATAGCAGTCTACAAAGGCATGATATGGAACCAAATAATCCATATTAAGAATGAAATAGAAGCCCATAATCTTGAGGAAAAAGAGATCTTATAAGAAAGGGTAACTTCCTGCCACAAAAGGACTATCCCTACATTGGTGTATTCCCACTCATCGTACTCCTAACAGTGTATCTATGGTCATAACTCTATAGAAAAACTGTATTTCTAGCCCAATAATTTCCAAGATAGATAAAGAGATGAAAGAGTGTGAAAACCCTATATCCAATAAAGCAGATACTATAGGGGAGGATTCTAGAATAGTACCTCGTACACTACATGGTCTCGTAGCCTGATCCTTGGGTATCAGTAATAAAGTATGCATATGTCCTGATCCATAGCCCTAAGAAACAGCTGGACTACCATGATCAAAACTGATTTGTTGGAACTGCTGGTGATTTGGGGTCTGGCTACCATGACCATAACCTCCTCCTCAGCCAGTCCTACCAGCACTACTCCAACTCCCCACCTAACATGGCGTAAAATAACATGTCCCTAAAGGTGGAGCTGGTGTGGATCATCTTCCACTAGAAGCTATTGGAAAGGTATGACATAAATGTTAAAAATTCCCCATATAGTCGTATGTCTAGAACTCTAGTGGATCTCTATAAAAATAAGGCTTTATATGCCCCGTACATTTGAACTAGTGATACACTATATAGTTACCTACACTGGTTCCTTGGCTGCCACTTGCCTAATGAGAAACATCGAGGGAACACTTCTTTCCACCAGAAGAACTGCTGGCATGATGCGGAACTAGACCCCTATTCCCAGTAATGTTACCGTCCCTCAGGTTATACTCAATGATAAGAGCATGATTTACTATTTCAGAGAAAGTGGTTATGAGGAAAACATTTACATGATTACGGATGGCATACTGAAGCCCATCCTTGAGGCATCTAGAATGTGAAATCTCATCACCGGCTAGGAATGGTACAAAGTTCTATAACTCTTTGAAATGCACCGAATACTCTATAACTAACATAGAACCCTGCTTGAGATGTATGAAATCTCTGGATCTATTAGCTCTCAAGATCTAAGGAAAGAACTGAACATAGAAGTTAGTGTGTAAATCAACCCATAACATTCCTTGATGACGGCCATCCTAGATAATCACATCCCACATGCACTTGGAAGAATCAAGCAGCATGTAAGTAGCAAGTTTGACCCTCCTCTCTGGAGGCATATCCAGATGCCCAAAGATAGACAGGGTGGCCTCAAGCCAAGACTTAGTAGCCTACGGACCGCCATCCCTCGAGAAGGTGGGAGGATGTTGTAGCTAAAACTCATGAGTCATATCAGCCATCGTAGGTGAAACTCATGGAGCACCATTCATGGACTGCACCAGATGTAGAAAACTATTACAAACTTGGGAATCATTGAACGTATCCGGTACAATAGGTGGTGTCTCAAGTGGAACTTCTGGACATAAGAATGGAAGATCAGGGTCCACCATGTTTAGAGCATAGTCGTCACTACCTTCCTGGCGTGCGACATGAGGAAATCATGGCATCATTGGTCTAAAAATTCCAATCACACACCTCAAAAAAACATAGAAGCATAAATATATAATCATTAATGAAAGATAATTATAAGAAAACTCACTACCTAAGGCATACTACCCCAACTACCCACTTAGGAGGCCATATATGGTTAAGTGCTCATATATTAGTTTAATTTGTTCTAGTAGAAGAAGGGTAAATAGTACCTTGCCTCATCATTTATTGAAAACCATTTCATTTCATTTAACATTTAATTACTAGGTTTTTTCCTTTAAATTTCATAAACATGACAAGGCGGGATAAGGACGTGTAACCATTCCACTTTTTTGTTTTCATTTTCTTAGAACTTTTTTCAAAGTTCCTATAAATTGGACTTTTATTCCCAATAAATCATGACCCATACTACTTATCACTAAAAATGACACCCATTTGAATTTCTAATTAAAGGCTTGGTGCGGTAAATTACTCATTCCAACCCATGAGGGCCCATAACACCTCATGGATTTAAACAGGAAATAACTCAACCACAACCCAAAAGTAGTACAAGAACATATGCAACCAATGATCACTCAACAATCACAGGAATATCAAGCAATGTAAGCAATTAAATGCACCTATATGGCATGGAAAATGCAAGGTATGTAGATCCTAGGTGCATATATGATGCATGTAACAATGGTCCTTTCCCTCATATCATCGGTAAAAGGATAAAATAGAATATCAATCATAAGAATAGTCAAAAACACCACATAAAATGTGAGTCACCCAATGGTGAAATGATATCAACTATAATAGGAAAATGAATAACAACAATTATAATTCAGGAAACTCAACCTTTACCATGAAAATGGGTTCACAACACCCAAGCACAGCTTATGAACAAGTTACAAGAATTCCTAATCTCTAATATATTTTCTCCAAATATTAAATAAAGAAAGAAAAACTACCTATGATACGACTTTGTGATGTTCCAAACCTATATGCCACTTAATAGGTTCCCCAAGCCCAGTTGGTCACATGGCCTCAAGTTTATCTCCCTGAGTTCCAGAGGATGCCGAATAGAAACAAGGGCCTAGAGTGTGTCTATGGGGAAACTAATCCCTCATTACTAGAGTGTGGCATATTGGATAATTATAAATATAGATAAATAGAGGAAGTAATAAGGAATCAAAATTCACAAGTAAATGAGACAAATAAATGGTAACTGAAATTGTAACACCGCGAGATTTTATGAAAAATATTCTTTTTAATTTCATTAATGTCTTGTGTTGTACGCTACACCAAAAGAATCTTTCATAACACGCAACCCTGACTTGGCTTGCATTACACGCAATCGCAACCCTCATCGATAGCATGTGTTGTACGCAATACAGGGTTTTACTAAACAACGATATATTATTATAATATTATTATGAACTATCCGTTATGAATAGTATTAACTAAATTTTGAATTTTATAAAATTATTATTTATCTTACACATTTTTTAGAACATGGTATAAGAACAAAATAAATTTTTTGGGTAAAATAAGTATTTTTCAAAAAATGCAGTTTTGCCACCTTTTAATGGTGCACCCACTTTAAATCTAGTTTTTGACATGATTATAAGTTCAATTTTAAAAAATAAAATTATTCTTTGGAATTAGGATATAAAATTTTACCTTGGATAAATTTTTTATATTATTCTGGTAACTTTCATATTTTAATGAATAGTAAAAACACGCTATATTTTAATTAAAAACAACTTTTTTCATCGTAATAACTTATGTGGCTAAATTATAATACTGAATGGTTTTAAATTATAAATAGAATATATTTTTACCATTTAATATAATTTATGTCATTATCATTGATTTTACCTTGAATTCATAGGTTAAATCAATTCAATCTTTTGCAATGTTTTAAACAAAAACCCGTTTTCTTTCGACAACAGGATTAATTTTAATTTAATTTCTGCAACTTTTGTGTAATTAATTTGAAAAAATGGATTCCATATTTGGAATCAGTGGGTTCAAATTATTTTAATAAGCTACTTTTTATTTTTGGGCATTATGAATAGTAACTACAATAAATTTTATTTACCATAGTTAAAGGTAAATCGGGTAATTAAGGGTAAATATATGATTATAAAATTACTCTAACACCTGTCAAAATCCTATTAGATGACTAAAAGTATACCCATATCACCTAAGGGTCAGATTAGAATCATTTAATGGACTTTTTCCCATGAACATAACTTAATTATTATTAAAACCAAAGAAAGTGACAACATGTCACTCTCTTAAATCTTATAAGTATATTAATTTTAATTTAGTGATAAACTTCATGAAACTTAGAACATGAATAGTCTACAGAAATCTAATGAAATTATCTACATCATATGAAGTTATTTATAATTTTTAGGTATTAAATAATTATCATGAATTGTGACACAATAGTGATGCATAAAATTGTTTATCTAGTGAAAAATCAAGAATATAGTATTTATTAAACTAATAGTGACCATAAAAGGCACAAAAACCTGAACAAAACTTATTTTTCATGTATATTTAAACCATAATCATCCAATGGTAGAATATTTGACCATTTGGAGCCTTATAAAAGCGATTATGACACTTATATTATTTTATTTTAAATGATGCCAAAGTTGTCGCCTTCATAATTTAATAAATATAACAATTTAAATATTGTGATTTTAAGATGTTAAATTTGAGTAAAAGTATTATTGTGAAATTTAATAAATTTAAATTCATCATAGGATTTTATTTTTAATTTTTATGCAACAAATAAGTATATTAAATAATTATACAAAAATGATGTAGTAATTATTTTATTAAGAGATAAACCAAATAAATGGTTTTAAAAATAATAAAATAAATATTATATAAACTATTTAATGTGCTCCACTAATTTTCCAGATACATATGACCTTTTATGAATCTATTAAAGCTTTTATTTTGAACATATCTTCTGTATATATTTTATTTAAATTCAACTAAATGAATAGTGTCAAAATTGACACTATTGTTATTTTATAAAAATAACATATTATAAAATTGTTTAAAAATCACAAAAATATTTAAAAATTATAAATTTATATTTATGTGGTCTCAAATTTTATAAAATATCCAATTATGGAAAATTCACAACAAATAAGTAATTATTTTTTATAATTTAAAATTTAGAATTTTATTACCACAAATAAAATTAAATTGATTAAGTAAGGATAAATCAAGTTGATAATGTTTAAAATAAATTCCTAACATGTATAAATTTTATTGGTTGATGATATTACAACCCTATATCATCTAATATTCTAATATGAGTCATTTTTGGTGGTTTTTAAGTGGGGTTACATTTATTATAAATTAATATTTTTAAGATTTCCAAAGGTGCCCCTCTCCTCCCTTATAAAAGGGCACCTCCTCCCTCCTTTCCTCACACCAATTTGAGACTTCATGCTCGGCCAACCCCTGCCAAATTCTATTCTCCACTTCCCTAGAAACGTCCTATAGGTCCTGGACTTCTTAAAAGACCAATTTTAGTGCCCTAAGTGGAGGTATCAAATAGGCGCTTCAAAGAAGAGGAGGTTCGGATATATACGAAGCATATCGGACAAAAGGTAAGGGATAATTTTGAAAATCTCATTTTTTTTAATCTGAGATTGCTTATACGTAAGTATTTACTGGGGTTATTGTTATCATCCATGTCCATGTTTTCTAAAAGTGTTTTTATGTATGTTTAATGTACTTTTTACCCATTTTGACTTTTACTACATGGTATGTAAGGAATCTTTCTTTTGTTTAAGTTACGAGGTACTTTTTGACTTTTTCGGTAAAAGTACAAGAAGAATGTTTTTTTTCAGCTTATACGGCATGAATGGATTTTTATGATTTTATAAAACCTTATTTTTATGAAGCCTCCTCCAAAATATTTCATGACTACTTTCAACAAAATCCTTTTCTTTTGAAATTGCATGAAATTTTGTAAAAAGAGAATGATTTTGAAGAAGAAAGGATATTTTCCTAAAGAATTCATTTCAAGTGTTTTATCAAAACCATTTTCCATCTAAGATGACATTATTTCATATGTGTATGTTTCAAGTATAATGTCTCTATGATTTACATGGTTTCACTTTTCTTATGATGAAATGATATCCATTTGTTTTATATGGATTATGTTATGATGGAATGATGTTTATGAAACCCATTGTATTCTTTGGGTTATGATGAATGTTTTATTTTTATTTTGTGGCACAAGTAAGAATGATTTCATTATGAGATGGGTGGGACCTATATCTCCCTCCAATTCATTGGGTAAAGATTTATATCTCATGAGATAGACATGGCTGGAACGGCAAGTTAAACCGGTTCAGTAATACAGGACTGGAACGAGGAGTGAACTCGATTCAGAAAGGGACTTTGTCCACTAAGATGGTCTTGTCAGCAATGCCTTGGCTAATATGGAAATCATATCATGTGATTAATGGTTGCCACAATTACATGTTTGATTCCCATGCTATTTTATCACGCTTAATGTTTCTTTATGATCTATGCCTTACATACTTCAATGTTTTATGTCATTGCTCAAGCTTTTGATGTTTAAACATTATGTTCATGTTTTTTAAGTTCAAATGTATATGGTATGTTTTATTTTATCCATGTTTACCCTTAGTGAGCATTTGAGCTCACCCTTTTTATGTTTTCTTTTCCTCCAGGATTAAAAGAAAGGTTTTAGGGTAAGGAAACAAAAATTGGAAGATCTTTATGGGAGATGTTGAAGATCTTTCACCACGATTAGAAGATTACGTTCCGAGTTTCCAAAGACACTAAACTATTACGGTCCTTGTTTGTCGGTTTTTGTTATGTATTAAGTATTCTGAAAAAGTAATGTAATGTCCATGTACGTCAAGGTTTGGGCCTTTACAGTTGGTATTAGAGGAAAGGTTTAGTCAACCTTTGGAAAATAGGATGCGAAAAAGTTAGTGAGATCCCTAGAGATATTTCTAAGGTATGTCTAGGGATATCTCTAAGGATAAGTATACGTATAGGATATAGTCCTAGAACTACGGTAACGATCATAGAATTTAACCTAAGATGTTAGATGTTGAGGGTACTTCCCCTTTACTATGTTGTTTTCCCTAGCATGATTTTTACCTCTCACACTATTCTTTTTGGGTTTTAGAAAATGGCTGGAAACAGGAAGATTCATGATAATGGAGGATATGACGGACAATGGAATGATATTCTTCATGAGCAACCAAATGAAACGGGATTTGGAAGTCCAAACATCATTATTATGCCTAATCATAAATCTCATAATATGATCAATAATCTCAACTTTGGTAAGTTTCCCGACTCAGATAATAAGAGAAAGATGGGGTTTCATGATGATCATAGAGGAAAGAAAGTTCAATTTCCCTCTTGTAAATCATGTGGGAAGAGGCATCGGGGAGATTGTTTCAAGGGAACTGGAAGATGCTTTGGGTGTGGAAAAGAAGGACACAAAGCCAGTAAGTGCAAAGGAAAATGTTCAGTTAACACCATGGATGAGGATAATGGTATTGCTACGACATCAACAATGGTTAAATGTTTTAAATGTTGAATGTACAGGCATTATGCAAACCAATTCCCTAAGGGAAAGTCTCATGAAGAGAATCAGTATGACCCTATGGGTAGTATTTATGTTGATGATGATGAAGAGACTACAAATGATATGTGAGATTAAAGAATTGTTGAAGCTCGGTCAATGGTTTAAGAAGGTAGTGGAATGATTACATGTTTATCAAGTGTAATGTTGTATAAGTAATCTCATGGTACTATGGAATAAAGAGACATCTAAGCATTGTTACACTTTTGTCTTTCCTTGAGTTTTGAAAGTGTATGATTAATGGTACCAGTATCCATGAAAGGTTATTCAGATATTTTTGGAATGTATATGATATGTGCATAATGAAGGGATAAGGAGAAAATTAAATGTTTGATAGTATTCATGAGCTCATGACTTATATAAGGAGAAGGTTATATCATGGTTTGAGTATATAGAATTTTTGGATTTTGGTATGTGGAAAGAGTTAACTTTTGACAGCATTCATGTTTTCACTATGGTTTAATGGGTATTCATTTTTCAAGAGAATACATGATTAAGGTATTCACATGATTGGAATTTGACCAATAAGATATATGGGGGATAAATGATGGTATTCACATGCTTGGTTGATGACATTTCAAGTAATCACTTTCTTTATACTATGAGCTTGGACCGAAGTATTTTAGATAAGCCTAAAGATTGGAATGGATTATGTTGGACATAAGTTAGTATTGTTTAAGGATAGAACTTTTTTTTGATATTATTGATGGGATGTTATAGTAATGTAGTTTTAGAAAAAGGACAACCTGTAGGATGGGTGACAGCCCATCGCGTCGGACAAGGCTGTGGGAATCGAACCCACAACCGAAGTGCGACCGGCCTTTATCACCTACCACTGGCCTACAGGAAGTCCCTGTTTAGTAGAAACTAGTTTTATTATATTAAGTAGTATGATATATGAATTATAAGTCCATTTTAAGAACCACATATGATTAATCTCACTATAGATGGACTTATGTATTTTTGATAACTTTTATAACCTTTTGTTTGAGACAGATGTAATGACCCATCATTCTATCACATGATCTGCTAACACTTCATGATTGACAAATTCAACTTCATTTCATTAAGAGATTAAGTGGAAATTTTCCAAAGAACGACCAACGGTGAGACTGTACTAAAATCACGAAAGTATTTCTTCCAATTCCAATTTCATCAACTTTAGGGAAATGATCTTGAAAACCAAAAATGTTTTCCTAGTGCCATTATATCCAATGAATCATATGGTACCTTAGATCATCACAAATCTATGGCTTTGTGATTGTTGGCTTTATCATATCCACGTTCTCTACCACTCTCTGTTAGAACTTGATGTTTAGATTTCTCTTCCATATCCATATTTTCACCTATGTTCTCCTATATGGAAACCCAATGATGAGTTACTTTGGGTAATCGTTATGTTTCATACTTTATTTTTTAAAATTAAGTTTTAGTATTCATTTTTACGATGTGGGTTTCTATGAATAGTAAACGATTTATAACCTCGATGAATTTCGAGGGCGAAATTCATTTTAAGGGGGGTAGAATGTAACACCCCGAGATTTTATGAAAAATATTTTTTTTAATTTCATTAATATCTTGTGTTGTACGCTACACCAAAAGGAGATTTCACAACACGCAACCTTGAATTGGCTTGCATTACACGCAATCGCGACCCTCCTCGATAGCATGTGTTGTACGCAATACCGGGTTTTACTAAACAACGATATATTATTATAATATTATTATGAACTAGTCATTATGAATAGTATTAACTAAATTTTGAATTTTATAACATTATTATTCATCTTAAACATTTTTTATAACATGGTATAAGAACAAAATAAATTTTTCGGGTAAAATAAGTATTTTTCAAAAAATGTAGTTTTGCCACCTTTTAATGGCGCACCCACTTTAAATCTAGTTTTTGACATGTTTATAAGTTCAATTTTACAAAATAAAATTATTATTTTGAATCAGGATATAAAATTTTACCTTGGATAAATTTTTCATATTATTCTGATAACTTTCATATTTTAATGAATAGTAAAAACACGCTATATTTTAATTAAAAACAACTTTTTTCATCGTAATAAATTATGTGGTTAAATTATAATATTGAATGGTTTTAAATTATAAATAGAATATATTTTTACGATTTAATATAATTTATGTCATTAGCATTGATTTTACCTTGAATTCGTAGGTTAAATCAATTCAATCTTTTGCAATGTTTTAAACAAAAACCCGTTTTCTTTCGACAACAGGATTAATTCTAATTTAGTTTCTGCAACTTTTGTGTAATGAATTTGAAAAAATGGATTCAATATTTGGAATAAGTGGGTCCAAATTATGTTAATAAGCTACTTTTTATTTTTGGGCATTATGAATAGTAACTACGGTAAATTTTATTTACCATAGTTAAAGGTAAATCGGGTAATTAAGGGTAAATATATGATTATAAAATTACCCTAACACCTATAAAAATCCTATTGGATGAATAAAAGTATACCCATATCACCTAAGGGTAAGATTAGAATCATTTAATGGACTTTTGTCCATGAACATAACTTAATTATTATTAAAACCAAAGAAAGTGACAACATGTCACTCTCTTAAATCTTATAAGTATATTAATTTTAATTTAGTGATAAACTTCATGAAACTTCAAACCTGAATAGTCTCCAGAAATCTAATGAAATTATCTACATCATATGAAGTTATTTATAATTTTTAGGGATTAAATAATTATCATGAATTGTGACACAATAGTGATGCAGAAAATTGTTTATCTAGTGAAAAATCAAGAATATAGTATTTATTAAACTAATAGTGACCATAAAAGGAAAAAAACCCTGATCAAAACTTATTTTTCATGTATATTTAAACCATAATCATCCAATGGTCGAATATTTGACCATTTGGAGCCTTATAAAAGCAATTATGACACTTATATTATTTTATTTTAAATGATGTCAAAGTTGTCACCTTCATAATTTAATAAATATAACAATTTAAATATTGTGATTTTAAGATGTTAAATTCGAGTGAAAGTATTATTGTGAAAGTTAATAAATTTATCTTCATCATAGGATTTTATTTTTAATTTTTATGCAACAAATAATTATATTAAATAATTATACAAAAATGATGTAGTAATTATTTTATTAAGAGATAAACCAAATAAATGGTTTTAAAAATAATAAAATAAATATTATATAAACTATTTAATGTGATCCACTAATTTTCAAGATACATATGACCTTTTATGAATCTATTAAAGCTTTTATTTCAAACATATCTTCTGTATATATTTTATTTAAATTCAACTAAATGAATAGTGTCAAAATTTACACTATTGTTATTTTATAAAAATAACATATTATAAAATTATTTAAAAATCACAAAAATATTTAAAAATTATAAATTTAAATTTATATGGTCTAAAATGTTATAACGTATCCAATTATGGATAATTCACAACAAATAAGTAATTATTTGTTATAATTTAAAATTTAGAATTTTATTACCACAAATAAAATTAAATTGATTAAGTAAGGATAAATCAAGTTGATAATGTTTAAAATAAATTCCTAACATGTCTAAATTTTATTGGTTGATGAGATTACAACCTTATCTCATATAATATTTGAATATGAGTCATTTTTGGTGGTTTTTAAGTGGGGTTACATTTATTATAAATTAATATTTTTAAGATTTCCAAAGGTGTCCCTCTCCTCCCTTATAAAAGGGAACCTCCTCTCTCCCTTCATCACACCAATTTGAGCCTTCATGCTCGGACAACCCCTGACAAATTCTCTTCTCCACTTCCCTAGAAACATCCTATAGGTCCTGGACTTCTTCAAAGACCAATTTTAGTGCCCTAAGTGGAGGTCTCAAAGAGGCACTTCAAAGAAGAGGATGTTCGGATATATACGAAGCATATCAGACAAAAGGTAAGGGATAATTTTGAAAAATCTCATTTTTTTAATCCGAGATTGGTTATACGTAAGTATTTACTAGGGTTATTGTTATCATCTATGTCCATGTTTTATAAAAGTGTTTTTATGTATGTTTAATGTACTTTTTACCCATTTTGACTTTTACTACATGGTATGTAAGGAATCTTTCTTTTGTTTACATTATGAGGTACTTTTTTACTTTTCTGGTAAAAGTACGAGAAGAATGTTTTTTTAACTTATACGGCATGAATGGATTTTTACAGTTTTATAAAGCCTTATTTTTATGAAGCCTCCTCCAAAATATTTCATGACTATTTTCAACAAAATCCTTTTCTTTTAAAATTGCATGACATTTTGTAAAAAGAGAATGATTTTGAAGAAGAAAGGATATTTTCCTAAAGAATTCATTTCAAGTGTTTTATCAAAACCATTTTCCATATAAGATTACATTATTTCATATGTGTATGTTTCAAGTATAATGTCTCTATGATTTACATGGTTTCATTTTTCTTATGATGAAATGATATCCATTTGTTTTATATGGATTATGTTATGATGGAATGATGTTTATGAAACCCATTGTATTATTTGGGTTATGATGAATGTTTTATGTTTATTTTTTGGCACAAGTAAGAATTATTTCATTATGAGATGGGTGGGACCTATATCTCCCTCCAATTCATTGGGTAAATATTTATATCTCATGAGATAGACATGGCTAGAACGGAAAGTTAAACCGGTTCAGTAATACAGGACTGGAACGAGGAGTGAACTCGATTCAGAAAGGGACTTTGTCCACTAATATGGTCTTGGCAGTAATTCCTTTGATAATATGGAAATCATATCATGTGCTTAATGGTTGTCACAATTACATGTTTGATTCTCATGCTATTTTATCACGCTTAATGTTTCTTTATGATCTATGCCTTACGTACTTAAATGTTTTATGTCATTGCTCAAGATTTTGATTTTTAAACATTATGTTCATGTTTTTAAGTTCAACTGTATATGGTATGTTTTATTTTATCCATGGTTACCCTTACTGAGAATTTAAGCTCACCCTTTTTATGTTTTCTTTTCCCCCAGGATTAAAAGAAAGGTTTTAGGGTAAGGAAACAAAAAGTGGAAGATCTTTATGGGATATGTTGAAGATCTTTCACCACGATTAGAAGATTACATTCCGAGTTTCCAAAGAAACTAAACTATTACGATCCTTGAGTGTCGGTTTTTGTTATGTATTAAGTATTTCGAAAAAGTAATTTAATGTCCATGTACGTCAAGTTTTGGGTCTTTATAGAAATAATTGGAATAATATACAATAGCTAATGATGATATATTTCATGTCACAAGAAATGTGGAGAAAATGGATACGAAGTAAAAGTCACACATGAAAACCCAATATAGAAAACAAAATACATAAACTATCCTAAGAATCATGAGCTACAACTTGGTCATCTGCTACCAGTTCCATCCTATCAAAGCAAGAAATAAAGTGTCTAAAGAATTACACTTCCCTTTATCAACACCTACATACATTTAATCATCCTTGGGTACCAAACAGCGCCAACAGAGGGTGTGAGATAAATCTAAGTCGGCCACCACCAATGGTGTCTATAATATCTGGTCCGTGTAATGGAAATATAATAGTTTGAACGCATTCATATATAAAGTAAGGTAGTACAATGTAACTAAATTCCAAGTACCTAATTTAGCCCTTGGTTGGTGTCAAAATATTTAACCAGTTCATTAATTAAGTAATTGTCAATTTATATTAATGGGTCACATGAGGCATAGTCAGCACTGAATTCACCTCATGATAGTATAAATGGTGAAGGTTCGAAGATTCAACAAGGAAACCATGATTGATAACTAAAAAAAGTTATTCTGTGGTAATCACCAAGGAAAACTAGACCTCAAGGGTTTATAACTTAGTCTTAAATGAGTCTAGATAAGGGAGTAAGGGTGTAATACAAGTATAATCATCCAACTCATTCCCACAATAATGTTTCTAACCAAGTCCATGGAATACATCCAAGGTAAAATGGGAGATAAGCAGTGGCTAGGACCAAGGGTGTAACCAAGGCACCTCAAGTCATGTTGGATCCAAGGAGTGTATCTAAGTCATCCTATAATAATAATTAAGGGATCTTATGGTGTCATACCGGGCATCAAGAGGAATACAAAGATCGGGTTCCCAGGTAGCTCTCACCCAAGGTAACTGTTATCCTTGAATCGAAATGATGTCTTAGAGTACCCAAGTCATTCCCTTGGTAATCCAATACCTAACATGAGTTAATAATTCCTATAAATATATCAAGTTCCATGTTTATAAAGAGAAATTTTACATTTATTTTATTGCAATTAATTTGGACATTTGATAATTATTCCATTAACAAATTCACTTGGTTCAATCCTTTCCTTTCATTAGTTTTACAAGACCAAGTATCATGAAACCGTTTAATTTACACCATGAAAATAAATTTCAATTAATAAGTTTTACTATGTGTCCTTGGATACACATGTCAAGGGTTGCTATGGATATGAAACCAAACATTCATTTGTATTTAATAAGGCCAAGTCATATACATAATTATGTTTTTTATAATATCATTTGAATCAATCACCTACATTTAATCACTTACCTTAGGTGAGTTAAATGGATGTGAAAAGGAAAAATCTATTCACAATTAAATGATTCAATAGGAAACTACTATAATGATATTTACCATTAGTGTGGTCAAGCTCAAACACACCCAAACAGTGGCTCAAAAGTGTCAAAACACTAAAAGTACAATTATGGCATATTACCCTACATGAGGTGTTGTGAGTTATTAATATAACCACCAAAAACTAATCAAATTTATAGAAAGATAATAACCATATGGTTCTAATGAATATAATATTGGTATATAAATTTAATAAATGGAACCCGATGAAATCGGTGGGCCCCACACGTCAATTCTAAAATCAATTAACCTGGGAGATTAATTATAGACCACCCACCATAGGCTTGTACAAATATCATTTTCAAGTATTAGCATATAATTAATCTTATAAAGAATTATATTGTATAAAATAGTAAAAAAGATTACACCTTGATAACTAGGTCGAGTGCAATAGGGATGAAGAAAGGCTCAAACAAACTTGAGTACTTACTGTTTCACATCCAATGTGATAAATGAAATATTGAATGGATCCTAGATGAAGGAGATATCTTGATCCATAGGTTAGGCCTTCAAAAATATCCAAAATAGGATAAATGGAAGTTCATCTCGCTGGAATTATGATTAAGTAAGAAGGGTTAATTTAATTAGATCATTAAGAGAAAAAATGTAAAATTACCTAAAAATTAGCATGTTCATGGTTTGGCTGCACGATTTTCCAAACTATGTGCAAACCATGCATGGGTACCTCAGTAAGAGGGGCACTCACATGGTTAGGAAACAAAGTTGGAGAAACTATATGCCAATCGTGTGATATGGATTTGCCCAAAAATAAAGGCCATCTGCACAGTTTAGATTAACCATGCAACCTCCCCACATGGTTTACTCTAACCATATAACATATCCATTTTTCTAAAAATTTGGGTTTCGGACTCCGAACGATCCTTGAACCCCACAGAGACCTTCATGAACTCATTATCCATCCACTTTAGTTCCATAAAATTGAATTAGACCAAAATTTAGAGGATTCGTACCTAAGTCAAAAACTGGGTTCTTACATATATTATGAAAAAATATAAAAAAAATATAAACTATTTATGAAATATATGTGTTACTTCTCTTTTCCTCTTTTAACATGTTCTATTAATGGTTGGTTAACTACCTAAAATGAATTTCTCAATTCTTTACATATCACCGCCTTTAGGGATTGTTTTCATAAATTATTTATAATGTATAAATAGATAGTTTTTTTAATATTTTAGATGTAATTTTTCTAAAGGATAAATAACAATGATTCAAAACTATGATATCAAAAAAATGATAATTCAATAAAACACGCTATTGAACTATTTCATATTTTAAATAATATTATAAAACATATTATAATCATTTTAATTGATCAATAATAATATAAATAAATATATTTCACTTCTAGATTCATTATTTAATAGACATAATTTCATTATATTAGATTCATAAACATGACAAAACAAAATTAGACCTAAGGCAAGGGGACAATTGAATGTGACTACTTATTTTGGGATTGTGATCTATTCCTCTATATTTTCCCAAATATTTCTTCTAAATATTTTTTATATTGATTTATTTTTAATTTTCCATTTTTATTTTTATGGGATATGCATCTCTTCATTACATTGAGATTCATTCATATCCACCTTCAAGATTTTGATCAAGACTTTTTATCATACTATCTTATTGATTCTTATTATGTTTATTATTATTCTCTCTATGAAATGTGATATTTTATTTGTTAACACAAACCTTTAATATCAGGAAAAAGTACCTCCCTTATTCATTTGGGAATATACTTGTTTCCTCAATATGATATGATTCATGATAGAATTATAATACTCATTCTTTTCTCATGGGTTTATTTCATGTTAATGATTAATATAAATTTCCTTCATTATGGAATTAATGGTTATGAGAATATTATGATATAATTGGTGGGACAATAATTATATAGAACTTTAATTCATTGGGTAAAGTGATGCATCTCATGAATTTATTATGTGAGAATATGATTCTATATTTTTTAACATTCTATGTTATGAGATTTGTACACATATGTTATGAATAACCACAATGTTAACTTTTTCACATATTATATATAGTACTTTTACTCAATGTTATGATGTTTCATTATTATGAATGTCACACATTCCTTGCTTATTATAAATTTTTTCCTCATGCTTTTGATTATGATCTTATTCTTCTGATAATGGTGATCATGCTCAACCATTTAATATATTGATTCATGAATTGTGTTCCATCCCAGTTATCCTACCCATTATTATTATTTCAAGTCACCCTTTAATTTATGTATAGTCATAAGTGATTACATTTTCTATAGGATTTTTAAGGAAAATAGAAGGACTATTCTGTAGTATTTTGATAAAGTTTAATATTTTATATGTATTCATATTGTATAAACCTAATTCAACCTATGCACTAAACCTATTGATTTTGATAATTTTATTATTAAATATGTTTATCTTAAAAAAATCATATTTCAATGTTGATACTCAATATAGTTGGTATTATATAATAGTTTAGATAATTTTGGAATTATATTTTAAATATAAAACCATTGTTAAACTTTTGGAATGTCATAAGTTAAGAATTTATCATTCATTCAATCACATGAATAAGTTTTTTATACATGATTTATAGACTTAAGTATTATTCTAAATTATTATTCTTCAGAATATATATTGGATATCATTATATAGAGATCCTATAAACTATCAGGAAAAGGATATCTCTTTCAATATCATGAATCATCCCATGTCATTATATAAATGAAAGAAATACTATGAATCTCCATTAGAGATTCCTTCAATAGTGTAGGTACTAATACCCATTAAAGAATTATATCTTCATCAAATGGTTTAAAAAAAGTAAATCATCAACCTTGAAGAAATTCCTATTATGAGGTAATATACTGTTGTATTCCTTGATGAATTTCTTGGACTTCCCTCAGATTGTAAGGTACAATCATCAATAGAACTCAAAATTAGAGTTAAACTTATATATAAGAGCCCCTATAGGATATAACCATATATTTTTATGAGTTAAATAAGAAATTATAAGATAATTTAGATAAAGAAACTATAAGATAATTTTTTCCTAGTGCATCACAATGTGGTTTTCTAGTGAAATTTATAAAGAAAAAAGAATGTCCAATGTCATTTTTTATCAATATTTGAGAAGTATATAAAGTCGCATTCATGGGTCATGTGATCACCATATAAAAAAATAGTATACCCTTCAATGAAAAAGACAATTAAAGAATGAACTAGACACATAAGTGTCACAAATATTTGTTGTTTTCAAAGGTTTACTCGGTATTACAGATGCTTTATGAGAAATTTATCATGATTTCCTAGACTAATATGTTAAAAAAAGGGTAAAGTATTTATTTATAGAATAATGTAAATGTAGCTTTAAGGACCTCAAGAAGAGGTTAGTCACTACACATTTTTTCATACTGCCCTTAAGTGGAGAAGGTATTTTCATATAAAATGATTATTTAAATAAATTCATGGGTTTCGTACTCATGTGAAATAATAATGTGATAGATTATAATATGAAAAAATTTATGACCAATGAACATAAAAATTGACACAAGATTTGTGTGTACCATCTATGATATTTTAATTAATGATTTAGAGTAATTACCTATTTATTGAGAAGACAGGTATATATATACCTATCACATGGGGTTCAAAGTATATATTCACACATAAAAAGAATAAGATACATTAGGGAATATGGTTGAAGTTAATGAAGTACTATGAATTCTCAATACACTACCATCCTAGAAAAGAATAAAAGATAATTAATACTCTTAGAAAAAAGGGGCTTTTATACTAACCATGATGAGTATTGAGAAAAACCTTTTCTTTATGAATGTACAAAATAGGGATCTAAATATCATACAGGTAGGGAATAAAACATGCCTTTCCAAAATTATTTTCCAGACATATATCCAAGAAAAAATAGAGTAAAAAATGGGTCATCTAAAGAATCAAAATAAGGTTACCATAAATAAAGAATGGAATCTTCCTGAATTTAACATTGAATTTTTTTTATCCATATAGTTTGGAACTAGACATTATTTCCTATCATCCCTATAGATAATAAAAAATCTATTAGATGATGAAAATAGATTAATGTTCTCCATCCATCCTATAATTACCCATATGTGGCACGATATTTTAGACCAATTATAATGGGAAAACATGAGGAATCAGACTTCTCATTACACATAAAAGTGTTTATTATATCAAAAAGTTAAGTTAATGAATTATAAATATATGAGGATGATTTAACCATTGGCCATACAAACATAGAAATAGAAAAATATTACCATTTAGTTTTTCAAATTAATTATAAACCAATAAAATGGAAATAATTCCATGTAATAGTTTTGGGATAAACTCACCAAGATTAAGAAATTCATCCCTGATTAGGAATATTTATCACTCAATCAATTTTTCAAGATATATATAAAGTGGTGTGGATGTATAGGGTGCCATGTTTAATTATATCTTATCAGGACATATGTTTCACCTTTAATTTCTAAAGGATTATTCAACAAATACTAAATACTGAGTTGAACTTGAGTACAAACTATCACCCCTAGAATGATGTTCAATATGAAAGGACAATTCAAACACTCAATGACATGATAAGAGTTTTTTTGAAGGAATTTTTTGGTAGCTCTAATTAATATCATCCTATGGTCGTGTTCTCATTTAATAACTACTTCCACTATGAGTATATCTAAGGCCACATATAAATATTTATAAGGGAATATATAAAAAATAAAATATGTTGTGATGAATTTGGTTATAGGAAGCTACATGTTCCCAAACATGTGCAAGAAATGATAGAGACATTTCAAACCATCCAAAAACACATTAAAGTCGTTTAAATATGACAGAATTGTTATAATAAAAAT